>CM061747.1:128724852-129454851 GCA_030979885.1 Lolium multiflorum | reverse complement strand
GTGTAATGATGGCTTTCTTGACTCCTCTCTTTCCCATGTCTCTGGCATGCAGGTGGTAGAAAGTTTCATCATTACCTCGTGATTGGGAGGATCTTCGCTTTCTCTCTCCTCTTCCCCGTTTCTCTCGCCCTTAATCTACCTCCTGCTTTGGGTAATTGGGTTCCACTTTTTTCATGACCAATCCCCTTACCCAGATCTGAGATTACTTACTTGATACAAACTTGGATATTTATCTGGACTGTTTGCTCTCTTCGCTTCTGGGATTAATTATATAGTTCATCTTCTCTAGCATTGGAGAGTGGGATTTTTCTTGCATGCTTTTGTTTGTTCAGAGCAGCTAATGAACTAGATGCAGATCCACACGCACATAGTACTTTCTTCAGTGATGTTAGTTAGGTCTATAGTATATCATTAGGTGCATGCATGTCTTTAGTGTAGAGTTTACATGTTTCTGGAGCTCACTTCAAGGATATACAGTAAGTATGTTCTTGTGTTTGTTCTTCGCAGCTGAAGTACATATCATGGAGGTGGTCTCTAGCTTGATGTGTTCAAGACCTGTGACCTTCTATTGCTATCATGGAAGTAGTTACATTTATCTTTCATATTCATGGTTTTCACGTTAATCCGCATCAAAGAATGAAGTAGCTAGCTGGAACTCGGAAGACATGGCGTTGTACTTGAGTTGTGTTGTACTGTGTTTTTGGTAAGCTGGCACTCATGATACTCCGATCGTTTGGGCAAAGGAAAACTGCGTACATACTAGTCCTGTTTGTGTACTATATATATCGATCTTCCTCTAGTCCTCCATGTATTTATCCTTGTGTCTCAACTCTCAATATAGACTCTCAATATCTTGACTTCTTGAGGTCTTGATCTGTGTTGTAGGCTTGTAGCCTTGCTGCATATTTGGTGCAAAACTATGCCTCGTACAGGAGTATACCGTGTTCTAGTGTATCCTGAATTCCTAACTTACAGACCCCTTGCCTTAAAAAAACCCTAATGATCCCAAGAAAGTTGCATTTTCCAAAAAAGAAACTATTGTAATGTTCATTGTACGCCCGGCTGCCGGCATGATCTGCTGATAGGTTGTTCACTATACATCACGCGATTTTCTCCAAATGGATCGTCATTTTTTCTCAAGCAAATCTCGACTCTCGAGATATGTATATAGTATTTCTTATCTTGGTAAATAAATCCGGGGAACATTTCATCTACTAGTATGTTATTAGTTAAGTTAACTTCAGATGCATGCACGGTCCGTTTATTGAACCAGATCTGCATGCGCTAGCTCTTGCTACATGCACAGCTTTTTGTCTGGGATAATCTGTGTGTTGCATGTCAGCATGTGAAGAAGTGTACGTACACTAGCTTCTGAGATACTAACACATGGCTGCAAAAAGGCAATTTAGTTACAGAAGTGGCGTTGCTCGATCGATCTGATCCACATTTAAGTTGGTCTCTTTATCGAAAAAAAAAACATTTAAGTTGGTATGTGTTTTATTGTTGGCATACGTAATATCTCCCTCTGTCCATTAACGGGTGTCGAGAGGTTCTTTTAAATTTGGATGTATTTATGACTAAAAAGTGTCTAGATACATTAGAACTTAGATAAACTTTCAACATCTAAAAATAAACAGAGGTAGTACTACGTGTCCATTAACCTAGAAACCTATCTCTAAAAACATTCAAATTATTTAATTGCATGCACCAGTCTGTCCACCCAAAAGTTCGAGATAAGTGTACTATGCACTAGTAGCCAGTTCACCAGAAGTCCGAACTAATATGAAATGGCGGATAACATATTTAGAAAACCCTTCTTGAACTTAAGACCTTTTAACTCTGACATATCATTGAGTTCCATGCACCTACCAATTCACCCAAAAGTCTAAACTGACTTAGAAGGCGAACAATATTTAAGAAAAAACACATCACAACCATGAAACACATCTCTCGGCAAAGTATAACAGCATTGGAATTAAGAGATTGTAATCACAAACAAGCTAGGGCACATGTTCCAACAAATGTAAATAAGGGCAATTGGATCAGAGTTACAAAACAATAGAACTACCACATATGTACATCCTCTCTATGTAGAATTAAAGTGTAAATATTTCTCAGATAAAGGAAGAATAGAAACCCACCCTACACTGGATATGAAGGTGCTGACCATAGGTGTTAGGTTGGCATGTTCGGTGGTTTATTACACTTCCATTCCACTACGACGGGCATGTTTTGGTAGGGTTCAAGTCAGCCATACCGGGTCGGAGGGAGGGTGACGATTGTAGAGAGAAACAACGAGCAGTGGGGGTGATCAAGTTGTCCTTGTGAGTGATCGAGTGGGTTTGGTTATATTTTAGATAAAGTTCTCACCACCAAAACTACCCACTAGCCAATTTTCTAATTGAACAAGAATCTCTGAACTTCTGAAAAATCTCAATATCAAGCTCCTTTTTTAGAAAAGGAAGACATAACCTCCCGCCCTCTATTTAGACGACATGCAATTGCAATTTTATTAAAATAATACCCAACATCATGATATATTCATAAAATACAAATCAAATCGGGTGTCCACCTTCTTTATGGTGGTTGTCGACATCGAAAATATCCATTATCCAAGGACCGACCTATTATGGGGAGCAAATCAACGGGCAAAAATATCTCATTATACCCAACACGTAAAACTACACTCAAGGACAACAGTTTCACAAGGTAGTACTCCCTCTACATCGATGTTGCCATTTGCAACAAGACATGTGTCCAACATGGGATTATCATTCGCAAAGCGAATCAGCAAGCATACGGTCATGTCACACGTACGTCGATCGACTCGGATTTATCTAGGGACAACAATTTTATGTGTTTTCATCCGGACAAACCACACATGGTGTGAAATCCACTGATGTGAATCCCTATATCTTTTTTTTCTTGTTCCTAATCATATCCATGCAAAGGGTTCCACAACCTTAATCTTTCGAACAACCCCAAATCATTCATTGCATGTTTGCAAAAATAATAATAGAAATGTTAAGTTGTTGCAGTTGCTAGTTGGGTTCAAAACCTCTTACCTTTGTTTGCTAAGATCTAGGTAAGATTTGAAAATTTTTCTCCTCCTTAAAAAGTAAAACAACTAATCCTCTTCCCAAATTTACCAAAATTAAGGCTCAATTTCTAAACCCTAATCTGATCCTTGCTCAATCGAGCATGTTTGCTTTTCAACTTACCTATATCTGTGTAATAAAACTTCACACAAAGAAGGAACTTAGATATTTCCCAAACAAGATGAAGATTACCTGGTTAATTCCACAGACTATGGCGTTAAACATCTTAATGCTATATATAGTTCATGGCGTTGACCCCAGAGGTCAGCAAAAGTTGCTAGTACAATGTTGAAACGGGGTCAAGACCATGGGTTACGGTGTTGTCCTTAGAATCGCCGTTTCTCTTGTGAAACGCTAAGCTTTTTACAGCAGTGAGGTATATGGCACCAACATAACCATGCTTTTTTTTAGATAATATTGTCAAGTTCAACACCATGTAGGCTAGCTTTGAGGAAATGAGATACTACCATGGAGTATCTTATTGAATTGTTGGAGGTGAACCATTTAATTAGATCAACAAAGAAGGTCAGTTTTGTCAATTGTCCTACGAGCTAACAGCAAAATGGTCCAAGAGACTAGTAACAGGGAGAGAGAGAGAAAGAGAGAGAGAGAGAGAGAGAGAGAGAGAGAAGAGTGCATAAAATTACGGTGCATTAGTATTGTCACCGACACTAACCGTCTGGTCAACGGTCTACATACCCGAGGAATTTCTGCATGGTTGACTGTACCTGGGTATATATTGCGCAATGCGTCACATAGACGTAACTTGTACGCCGCATGTACTGGTAAAACTGCGGCTACCGCGACTAGGTATTCCACGGGTCACGGGAAGCTGCAGAAGCTACGGGGAGTAGATGTGTCGTGTGCGAGTGAGTGAGAGTGAGAGCACACGTACGGGGAGAAGGAATGCGTGCGTAGAGTGCTGCAGCTAGCTACGACTTGGTGGGAGGAAAAAGAGGAGTCACCGTGCACATGTCGCAGCATTCATGGCCCGGCTCGCTATGCGCCAACGCGAGGAGCAGGGCGAAGGAGGCAAGGAGCTAGCCATAGCCATGAAGGCACGAATTCAATTCAGCGCTGTTGCCCTAATTGACCTCGACTTTCTGGCCTTCCCGTTCTTGAAGAGAGCACCCGGCCGGGCCCCGGCCGGCCGGTCGGCATGGACGACAGACACCCAGCTTGTTTGCTCGTCGATCGGCCGAAACTGTTTGTTCACTCTCATGTACTACAACAGTTAGATATTCAGGTTTACTCTTTTATTCTATTATTTCTTTTGTTTATTTTTAGGAATATTCTGAAATACTAGAGCAATTTAAAAAAATTGTAGCAAATGAAATGTATTGCCATGTTGAATACTAAAAATTAAGCTAGAGGACATATGAATACATTTTTTATTTGATTTTATATGAATATTAATCGAGATCGCCTAAAAAATGAATATTTTTATTGGTTGTATGCCATGCATGTCATGGAAACAATAATAAAGCCCATGAGTTTGGACTCATTCAATTTTTTCTTTTGAATTGCAAACTAACACTGGTGGAAAAATGGCCTTCGGTCGCGGTGCGCAACTGCCATTAGTCGCGGTTGCGCAACCGCGACCTATTATTCGCGACTAAAGGTCCCCGCTTTAGTCGCGTTCCTTACGAACCGCGACTAAAGGCCCGTCCACGTGGGCGGCGCGAGCCGGCGGAGGACCTTTAGTCGCGGTTCGCTCGCCAACCGCGACTAAAGGCCGCCGCAGGTTTAGGGTTTTAGCCCCCCTAACCTGGTTCCCCTAACCTGGTTACTTTTTAAGTTGTATTGTTTTATTTCTTTTGTGTTTTATTTTAATTTTGAAGGAGTTTCACATATTCTACGGTATACATGCATGTGAATGTACAATTTCAAACAAATTTGACATTAGAACCAAAAGAATTCAAGAGGAATATACAATAATATATATTCAATATCGGACGACCACATATACAATTTTGAACAAGTTTCCATACATAATTTATAAGTGCATATAAAGTTCTACGTCCTCAACATAGTGTTCTCCTCTAGGATCGATGACTTGGTTCGCCAACCATCCAGCTAGTTCCTCTTGAATTGGTCGGAAGCGAGCTTCGGACTAAGTCGCCCGGAGGTTAATCCTCTTGAGGTTGTTCTCAGACGGCTCCCGCTCAGTATCTCCGGATCCTCTCACAAACATAGTATCCACATAGATTGGTCCCCGGTGGCTGAATATCCCCAGGCGCAGTCTTTGCCCTTTTTGCAGCTCTTTTTTAAATTCACCGACCTTTTGATCTATGAACCGTCTCCAAACCCTACGAGGCAAAGAAAATTAAATGAACAAGAGAGTTATTAATAATTACTTTTGATATTAGGAAATGATGAACTAAATAGGCCGATCGATATAGAGCGCAAATGAATGAAAATAATTACTTTTGCATCATTTTTCTCATGTCGCCCAAAGCGCCGAATCCATATTCAGAGAGTCGGACGAGAACTGTGGAGTTATGAATTTGAATTACTAGCAGAATCCAGTGGAACCTGTGGACACGATACACGCACTCATGCATAACTCATCGATTAGCCACATACCATGCATGGAGTAAACAAAAGAGAATGTGCTCAGAAACACTCACCCAAAATGGTAAGGAAATAGAATATCACTTTTGAGTTCCTGTTTTATAAGAAACCGCCACAGGTCTGCCTCCACGTCCCTGGGGTGGTGTTCTAACGTATATGAATTAACGATGTGTGGGTCAATGAACCCAACATCATGGATGAGCCTTATTCGCATTTCTTCTTCAATCTGCATAATAGCGTACGCAACAAGATATTTAGGACAATATATATATATATATATATAGTGCAGGCAATGAACGAGATGGGGTAGAAATTAATAAATCACTTACAGAACATAGCAACTGATGATAGATTTGTCGAGCTCGCGCAGATTGAACAGCTGGAACAATTCATTCCGTTGAATTGTTATAGAGTAATGTTTGAAGTGATGCTCAGGTCTAACATCCGCATAAATATAGTCTCTGGCGTTTTTAAGTTTTATGTAACCCTTGTACCAATTTAGCAGACCTTTCATTTGTCGAGGTAGATCATTTCTGCGCAGGCTCGACGAGAGGCCCATTCGCCACATATGTAAATACTGCGTCCTTCATTGGCGCCTCATCAAGGCCTAACACTGCACGAAGAGTGATACCTAAGTTGGCCGCTTGTTCTGTGGCACTCGCTCAATCCATGCTGCCGCAGCTGCTATGATTTGGGGGTCATCCGGATCGGCGGCTTGCACTATGAGCGGGGCGATCGATTGTTTACTTTGTTCCCGAGCTGGGCAACTTCTTTCCCCATTTCAAATTTTTTCTTCTCCCGCTTCTCCGCCTCCTCCTGCCTCCACGCGCGAGTGCTTGCCTACGAAGTTCACGTTCATAGTCGTCGGAGATTCTTCGCGGCTTGGGACGGTGTGTTCAAAAATGTCTTAGCCCACTTCTTTTGCTCATCGAAAATACTGGCTTGGGCTCGCCTCTATTTTCTTCTTGCAGCTCGCCCTCCATTTCTCTAAATCAGCAGCCGCGCCCGCCTCGACTTCCTCGGCACTACATTCCCAAGACCTCTTGGGGAGAGGCTTAAGTGATGGCTCTGGTATCTTTGTGGTTGCACGTAAGGGTCCGGGTTAATAACCCAGGACTGCTTCTCGCTTCTTCGCCGGAGGTGGATTGGGGGCGGCGTCGATCACCCGCCGGACGAGGACGGGGGCGGCCGCCCGCCGGAGGTGAATTGGGGCGGCGTCGGCACCCGCCGGAGGTGTAGGTGAGCCACCACCACCACCACCGCCGCCGCCACCACCACCGGAGGGGGTGGACTTGTTTGCCTTGGCGCCTCGCCTGGAAACTTGATAAACTTCTTCTGCCATAGAATGAACTGGCGCTTGACATCTCCAAGTCTTGTCGCCCCTTCAGGTGTAGCAATGTCAATGTCCAGGTCCTCAAACCCTTGGACTATCTCCTCCACCGTGACACGAGCATAGCCATCTGGAATGGGGTTGTTGTGGTGGAGTGCTCCAGGTGGTAAAGCACTGCCGGTGGCTACCTTCATGGACATGTTCCCGATAGGATAATACAGATGACATGCTTTCATCTCCTTTATATCGTCCACGGGGTAGCGAGGAGGCTCCGGTGCAGTAATTTCGACCACCGGATGCTCCGGTGCTAATTTCGATCGTCGGTGCACCAGCCGGTGAGGCCTCCGTGGAAGCCACGCTGCTTTCTTCTCGCTGGCTTCCGAGATCCATTGGATGATCTTCATGCCGCGCCCGAGCTGCATCTCTTTCGGCTACTAGTACACTCACGGTTTTCTTCATCACATCCATTTCCGTTACCAGCTTCGCCACAACATCTGCATCCCGATCCATCTTTCTCTACGGCTTCTGTAACCGTACGGGTCATCGTTCTGGGGAACCCTACTTTCCACGGAATGTCCCCGGGCATGCCTCGTACACGTCCTCCGTGTTCAGGATTCCCGAGGGCTTTTGTCGGGCGTCGTTCTCTCGTTGAACTTGATCCTCCCCTCTTGAGCATCCCTCATTGCCTCAATAAGCTTTTGGGTGGGTTTAATTATTTTGCCCTGATAAACACACTCCCCTGTCTCCGGGTTCAGCGATCCCCCATGCCCGTACCACCAGCTTTTGGCCCTTGGGTCCCATCCCTCCGTACCTGGACGGATTCCTCGCGCCCTCAGCTCGTTCTCCATCTTCTCCCACCTAGGCTGCCAAAAGCGATACCCTCCTGGCCCCATAATATGATTGTACTCCTTCTTGGCCGCATTCTTCTTATTTTTTTCGACATTTCAAGGAACTGCTCCGATTTCTTTTGCTTCACAAATTCTGGCCAATCATGTTGCAGTTTCTATTGTCCTTTGAAATCCGGAGTCTTGCCCCGCTTGACAAAGTCATGGGCTAGATTTTGCTTGTATTTCCGGAATGCGTCGGCCATCTTAGAAAGAGCGAACTGTTTGACTAGCTTGCACCTCTCCTTGTTTTCCTGAATCTTGTTACCCGCCTCATCGTATCTGCGGTATTCCGGAGGTAGAACGAAATGTTCTATAAGCTTCTTGAAGCAATCTTTTTTGTTCTCTTATCGACAAAAGTGAAACCAAGACGTGCCTTTGGCTCATTCCACTCCTGGAGGGTGATCGAGACGTTCTCTAACAACGGCTCCGCATTGGCTGAAACTTGGTGGCGTTCTTGCTGGGCTCCAGCGGCCTGCCGGTTGCTTCGTCGACAACCTCGATGGTGCATGTTTCGTTTGGTTTCATCGTCTTGGTTGCGCCACGCTTGGACGACGACGTACTCGATTTTTTCGATGATCCGGCCGAGGGCTAAAATAAGAAAGAGAGTCGCGCGCGTTAGTACACACATATTTATTCAAATCAGTTAGTTTGTATCACCAGAGGCTCAATGTATATATATACCTCGGCGCCGGAGGTGGTTGCTACTTCCAATTGAAGATCGTCGTTTATCGACGTTTCTTCGGCATCATCTTGCTGACGGCGCCCTTCATCTTCACCGTCAAGGTTCAGATAAGAAGAGATATCATCTTCTTCTTGTCCGGTCGGCACATATTGAATATCGCCGTTTATGATGCCGAACATATGGTCTTCAGCGTCCGGATCATAGTTGTCCATAATCGGGTCAGCTCTATCGTCCGCCATATGTCAGTCCTGAAAACATGTAGTCAAAACAAAATTAATTGTGTATATGCCGCATTATCACATCTCTTCTACATATAAAGAGAGAGGGCGACGATGGAGGCGAGAGGGGACGCAGGACCGCGTGACCGAGAGACCGGTGGCGGTGGCGAAAGGGGGGACGCAGTGACCGCGTGACCGAGAGACCAGTGGCGGTGGCGAATTGAAAGCGGGGACGCAACCGCGTGACCGAGAGACCGGTGTGGCGGTGACCGAGTTATTTTTTAAGTTATTTTTTTCTTAAGTTATTTTGGTTAAGTTATTTTTTTCTTAAGTTATTTTGGTTAAGTTATTTTTTTCTTATGTTATTTTGGTTAAGTTATTTTTTTCTTAAGTTATTTTTTAAGTTATTTTTTTCTTAAGTTATTTTGGTTAAGTTATTTTTTTCTTAAGTTATTTTGGTTAAGTTATTTTTTTCTTAAGTTATTTTGGTTAAGTTATTTTTTTCTTAAGTTATTTTTTAAGTTATTTTTTTCTTAAGTTATTTTGGTTAAGTTATTTTTTTCTTAAGTTATTTTGGCTAAGTTATTTTTTAAGTTATTTTTTTCTTAAGTTATTTTTTTCTTAAGTTATTTTTTTCTTAAGTTATTTTTTTCTTAAGTTATTTTGGCTAAGTTTACAAAAATTTTAAGTTCACAAAATTCTAAGTCAATTTTAATTAACAAAATGTGAGTTCATGAAAAAACAATAAAAAACAAAAAAGGCCGGGCGCCTCCTCTCCCTCTCCTAACGGCCGGCGCGGCGTACGGGCGGCGGCGCGGCTAGGCGGCGCGCGGCGTACGGGCGGCGGCGCGGCTAGGCGGCGGCGGCCGGGCGGCGCGGCGGCGATCGAGGCGGGCGGCCGCGCGGCGCGATGTCCACGGCGGCGCGGCGCGGCTAGACGCGCGCGGCGGTACGGTGCGGGCGGGGGCCGAGGGCGGCGCGGGACGTACGGCGAGACGAGCAGCGGGGGCGACGGCGATGGAGGGTCGACGACGACGACGGCGCGAGGGCGAGGCGACGGCGACGGCGGGGACGCACGACGACAACGACGACGGCGCGAGGGCGAGAGGCGATCGGAGCGAAGACGGAGCGGGCGAGGAAGAAGAAGTGAACCGCCCGCGCCGCCCGCGCGTATTTATAGGGTGTGGGTGGCCAACCGCGACTAGCAATTTTTAGTCGCGGTTGGCCACACCAACCGCGACCGAAGCCCAATTTTCATCGTTTTGCGGTTCCCGCGAAATGAGTGCGCGGCTGTGCCAACCGCGACTAAAGGCCTTTTTTCGAATTTATTTCCATTTCTAAATGTTATAAATACAAAATAATATATCAACAAATTCAGAAAAATAAAACTAATTCATTTCTAAATGTGAAAATTACAAATAATATATCAAAAAATTCAGAAAAATAAAACTAATGCATTTCAAAATCTTAAAAATACAAATAATATATCAAAAAATAAAGAAAAATAAAACTAATTCAATTCAAAATCTTAAAAATACAAATAATATATCAATAAATTCAGAAAAATAAAACTAATTCAACTCAAAATCTTAAAAATACAAATAATATATCAATAAATTCAGAAAAATAAAACTAATTTATTTCAAAATCTTAAAAATACAAATAATATATCAAAAAATAAAGAAAAATAAAACTAATTTCTTCCGCCTCTTCCCGCCAATTTCTTCCGCCTCTTTCTTCCCGCCAATTTTTTCCCGCCAATTTCTTCCCGCCACTTTCCCCGCCTCTTTCTTCCCGCCTCCGTCTTCCCGCTCCCATTTTTCCCGCCATTTGTCACTACATATAGGTAGCCCGGCTTGGCGCATTATCACATCTCTACAATCTCTCATCACCCTCTCATGGCTTCCACCGCACCCACTCTAACCTACCAACAGTGGAGGAGCTTTGCGCCTCGAACTACCCTTGCCCTCCGGGCTACCCGCCCTCGCCGGCTGGAGCCAGCGCCGGCGGCGTGCCGGTCCCTCCCGTCCTCGGGTACTCGCGCCGGCGGCCATCACGAACCACTACTACCTCGACCTCACGCCGGAGCAGCGGATGAATCCCCGCTGGCATCCCGATAACCAGCATACTTGGGATGCCTTCTTCATCAATCGGCGTGAGAGGGCGCTCGCCAGGTATGAGGAGGACGGTCTGCCTCCTGGAAACTTCCACGAGGCCGTGATACGTCTCCAACGTATCGATAATTTCTTATGTTCCATGCTACTTTATTGATGATACCTACATGTTTTATGCACATTATATGTCATATTTATGCATTTTCTGGAACTAACCTATTAACAAGATGCCGAAGAGCCAGTTTTTCGCTGTTTTTGGTTTCAGAAATCCTTGTAAAGAAATATTCTCTAATTGGACGAAACTTTCGCCCAGGGTCCTATTTTTGCACGAAGCTTCCGTAAGACCGAAGAGATAACGAAGTGGGGCCACGAGGCGGGAGGGTGGCCGGCGCGGCCCAAGCCCTGGCCGCGCCGACCTCCCCTGGGCCCTCGTGGCCCCCCGCCTGACCCTCCGCCTACTTAAAGCTTCCGTCGCGAAACCCCCAGACCGAGAGCCACGATACGGAAAACCCACCGAGACGCGCCGCCGAATCCCATCTCGGGGATTCAGAGATCGGCCCGCACCCTGCCGGAGAGGGGATTCATCTCCGGAGGACTCTACACCGCCATGGTCGCCTCCGGAGTGATGAGTGAGTAGTTCACCCCCGGACCATGGGTCCATAGCAGTAGCTAGATGGTCGTCTTCTCCTTGTTGTGCTTCATTGTTGGATCTTGTGAGCTGCCCAACATGATCAAGATCATCTATCTGTAATTCTATATGTTGTGTTTGTCGGATCCGATGGATAGAGAGTACTATGATTATGGTGATTATCAATCTATTGTTTATGTGTTGTTTATGATCTTGCATGCTCTCCGTTATTAGTAGAGGCTCTGGCCAAGTTTTTGCTCTTAACTCCAAGAGGGGGTATTTATGCTCGATAGTGGGTTCATGCCTTCATTGAATCTGGGATCGTGACAGTAGGTTCTAAGGTTGTGATGTGCTGTTGCCACTAGGGATAAAACATTGATGCTATGTCTAAGGATGTAGTTGTTGATTACATTACGCACCATACTTAATGCAATTGTCTTGCTTAGCAACTTAATACTGGAGGGGGTTCGGACGATAACTGAAGGTGGACTTTTTAGCATAGATGCGTTGGATGGCGGTCTATGTACTTTGTCGTAATGCCCGGATTAAATCTCACTATATTTATCATATCATGTATATGCATTGTTATGCCTTTCTCTATTTGTCAATTGCCCGATGTAATTTGTTCACCCAACATGCTTTTATCTTATGGGAGAGACACCTCTAGTGAACTGTGGACCCCGGTCCTATTCTTTACATAGCATACAATCTACTGCAATTGTGTTTTACTGCTTTCTTTGCAAACATCTTCCACTCGATACGTTTAATCCTTTGTTACAGCAAGCCGGTGAGATTGACAACCTCACTGTTTCGTTGGGACAAAGTACTTGGGTTGTGTTGCAGGTTCCGCGTTGGCGCCGAATCCCTGGTGTTGCGCCGCATCACATTTCGCGACCATCAACCTTCAACGTGCTTCTTGGCTCCTCCCGGTTCGATTAAACCTTGGTTTCTTTCTGAGGGAAAACTTGCTACTGTGCGCATCATACCTTCCTCTTGGGGTTCCCAACGAACGTGTGAGTTACACGCCATCAAGCTCTTTTTCGCGTTGCCGGGGAGATCAAGACACGCTGCAAGGGGAGTCTCCACTTCTCAATCTCTTTACTTTGTTTTTGTCTTGCTTTATTTTATTTACTACTTTATTTACTGTCTTGTTCTCTATATCAAAAACACAAAAAAATTAGTTACTTGCATTAATTTATTTTGTTATCATGTCTAGTCATGTACTTGTTTTTATTTTCACTAGTTAGGCTTAATGGAAAACAACAACAAAATTAGAGATCTTTATAGTATTATCTTGAGTTAGGACATGATGTGTTTGAAGAGAAAATTAAAAAACCCATGGAACTTTGTTTGCAAAATAGTTGTAGTAATGTTATTAGCATGAACTCTTTGAACACCATTATTGCTAAAGCTATGGAAGAATTTAAGCTTGGGGAAGCTGGTTGTGATATTTTTAGTCCCCCAAGCATGGAGGAGAAAATTTACTTTGATGATACTTTACCTCCTATATATGATGCTTGCAATGATGAATATGATATTTTCACTCCACCTACTATTGAGGATAAAATTAATTATGATTACAATATGCCTCCTATATATGATGATTATGGTGATGAGAATAATAATGATAGCTATTTTATTGAATTTGCTCCCACTACAACTAATAAAATTGATTATGCTTATGTGGAGAGTAATAATTTTATGCATGTGGCTCATGACAAGAATGTTTTATGTGATAGTTATATTGTTGAGTTTGTTCATGATTCTACTGAAAGTTATTATGAGAGAGGGAAACATGGTTATATGCAACTTAATAATATTAAGTTTCCCCTCTTTATGTTGAGAATCTTGAAATTCGCTTGTGGTGCTTTTCTATGCTTGCCACTTTGTTCTTCATGAATTTATTTGTGTACAAGATTCCTTTTCATAGGAAGTGGGTTAGGTTTAAATGTGTTTTGAATTTGCTTCTCGATGCTCTCTTTTGCTTCAACTCTTATTTCTTGCGAGAGTATCATTAAAATTGCTGAGCCCATCTTAATGGCTATAAAGAAAAGAACTTCTTGGGAGATAACCCATGTGTTATTTTGCTACAGTACTTTGTTTTTATTTGTGTCTTGGAAGTTGTTTACTACTGTAGCAACCTCTCCTTATCATGTTTTTGTGCCAAGTAAAGTTTCTATGTCAAAGTTGATGTTATATTTGGGATCGCTGCGCGTAAACAGCATTGCTGTCTGTCACGAATTTGGGCACAGGCCTCTGTATAAAATTCGAAAAAATCTGCCAATTTACGAGCGTGATCCTCAGATATGTACGCAACTTTCATTAGTTTTGAGTTTTTCCATTTGAGCAAGTCTTTACGGACTGTTCTGTTTTTGACAGATTCTGCCTTTTATTTCGCATTGCCTCTTTTGCTATGTTGGATTTATTTCTTTGATCCATTAATGTCCAGTAGCATTATGCAATGTCCAGAAGTGAAAATAATGATTGTGTCACCTCTGAATGAGTGAATTATTAATGATGCACTAACCTCTAATGAGTTTGCTTGAAGTTTGGTGTGAAGGAAGTTTTCAAGGGTCAAGAGAGGAGTATGATATACTATGATCAAGAGGAGTCAAAGCTCTCAGCTTGGGGATGCCCCCTGGTTCACCCCTGCATATTTTAAGAAGACTCAAGCGTCTAAGCTTGGGGATGCCCAAGGCATCCCCTTCTTCATCGACAACATCATCGGTTCCTCCCCGAAACTATATTTTTATTCGGTCACATCTTATGTACTTTACTTGGAGCGTCTGTGTGTGCTTTTATTTTTGTTTTGTTATCTTAGTTCTCTGAATAAGTTCATCCTTGTGGGAGAGAGACACGCTCCGCTGGTTCGTATGAACACATGAGTTCTTAGCTCATAATATTCATGGCGAAGTTTCCTCTTCGTTATATTGTTATATGGTTGGAATTGGAAAATGCTACATGTACTAATTCAAAAATGTCTTGGATAATGTGATACTTGGCAATTGTTGTGCTCATGTTTAAGCTCTTGCATCATATGCTTTGCACCCATTAATGAAGAAATACATAGAGCTTGCTAAAATTTGATTTGCATATTTGGTCTCTCTAAGGTCTAGATAATATCTAGTATTGAGTTTTGAACAACAAGGAAGAAAGTGTAGAGTCTTATAATGTTTACAATATGTCTTTTATGTGAGTTTTGCTGCACTTGTTCATCCTTGAGTTTGCTTCAAATAACCTTGCTAGCCTAAACCTTGTATCGAGAGGGAATACTTCTCATGCATCCAAAATCCTTGAGCCAACTACTATGCCATTTGTGTCCACCATACCTACCTACTACATGGTATTTCTCCGCCATTCCAAAGTAAATTGCTTGAGTGCTACCTTTAAAATTCCATCATCCACATTTGCAATATATAGCTCATGGGACAAAATAGCCTTAAAAACTATCGTAGTATTGAATATGTACTTATGTACTTTATCTTTTATTAAGTTGCTTGTTGTGCGATAACCATGCTTCGGGGAACGCCATCAACTATTGTTGAATATCATGTGAGTTGCTATGCATGTCCGTCTTGTCTGAAGGATCTATCATTTTAGTGGTTGGAGCATGCAAAATTGTTAGAGAAGAACATTGGGCCGCTAACTAAAGCCATGAACCATGGTGGAAGTTTCAGCTTTGGACATATATCCTCAATCTCATATGAGAATAATAATTGTTGCTACATGCTTATGCATTTAAGAGGAGTCCATTATCTGTTGTCCATGTTGTCCCGGTATGGATGTCTAAGTTGAGAATAATCAAAAGCGAGAAAAATGCGAGCATTCTCCTTAGACCTTTGTACAGGCGGCATGGAGGTACCCCTTTGTGACACTTGGTTGAAACATGGCATGCAAAGATCCGGTAGTCCAAGCTAAGTAGGACGAGGTGCGGACACTATTAGTATACTATGCATGAGGCTTGCAACTTGTAAGATATAATTTTCATAACTCATATGCTTTATTACTACCGTTGACAAAATTGTTTCATGTTTTCAAAATAAAAGCTCTAGCACAAATACAGCAATCGATGCTTTCCTCTTTGAAGGACCTTTCTTTTACTTTTATTGTTGAGTCAGTTTACCTATCTCCTTCCACCTTAAGAAGCAAACACTTGTGTGAACTGTGCATTGATTCCTACATACTTGCATATTGCACTTGTTATATTACTTTATGTTGACAATATCCATGAGATATACATGTTATAAGTTGAAAGCAACCGCTGAAACTTAATCTTCTTATGTGTTGCTTCAATACCTTTACTTTGATTTATTGCTTTATGAGTTAACTCTTATGCAAGACTTATTGATGCTTGTCTTGAAGTACTATTCATGAAAAGTCTTTGCTTTATGATTCAGTTGTTTACTCATGTCATTACTTTTGTTTTGATCGCTGCATTCATTACATATGTTTACAAATAGTATGATCAAGATTATGATGGCATGTCACTTCAGAAATTATCTTTGTTATCGCTTTACCTGCTCGGGACGAGCAGAACTAAGCTTGGGGATGCTGATACGTCCCCAACGTATCGATAATTTCTTATGTTCCATGCTACTTTATTGATGATAACTACATGTTTTATGCACATTATATGTCATATTTATGCATTTTCTCGGAACTAACCTATTAACAAGATGCCGAAGAGCCAGTTGCTGTTTTTGTTTCAGAAATCCTAGTAAAGAAATATTCTCGGAATTGGACGAAACTTTCGCCGGGTCCTATTTTTGCACGAACAGAAGACCGAAGAGATAACGGGGCCACGATGCCAGAGGTGGCCGGCGCGGCCCAAGCCCTGCCGCGCCGACCTACCCCCGGCCCCCGTGTGGCCCCCGCGTTGACCCTCCGCCTACTTAAAGCTTCCGTCGCGAAACCCCAGTAGAGAGCCACGATACGGAAAACCTTACCGAGACGCGCCGCCGCGAATCCCATCTCGGGGATTCAGATCGCCTCCGGCACCCGCTCGGAGAGGGGATTCATCTCCCGGAGGACTCTACACCGCCATGGTCGCCTCCGGAGTGATGAGTGAGTAGTTCACCCCTGGACCATGGGTCCATAGCAGTAGCTAGATGGTCGTCTTCTCCTTGTTGTGCTTCATTGTTGGATCTTGTGAGCTGCCTAACATGATCAAGATCATCTATCTGTAATTCTATATGTTGTGTTTGTCGGGATCCGATGGATAGAGAGTACTATGATTATGGTGATTATCAATCTATTGTTTATGTGTTGTTTATGATCTTGCATGCTCTCCGTTATTAGTAGAGGCTCTGGCCAAGTTTTTGCTCTTAACTCCAAGAGGGGTATTTATGCTCGATAGTGGGTTCATGCCTTCATTGAATCTGGGATCGTGACAGTAGGTTCTAAGGTTGTGATGTGCTGTTGCCACTAGGGATAAAACATTGATGCTATGTCTAAGGATGTAGTTGTTGATTACATTACGCACCATACTTAATGCAATTGTCTGTTGCTTAGCAACTTAACCTGAGGGGTTCGGACGATAACCTGAAGGTGGACTTTTTAGGCATAGATGCAGTTGGATGGCGGTCTATGTACTTTGTCGTAATGCCCGGATTAAATCTCACTATATTTATCATATCATGTATATGCATTGTTATGCCTTTCTCTATTTGTCAATTGCCTGACTGTAATTTGTTCACCCAACATGCTTTTATCTTATGGGAGAGACACCTCTAGTGAACTGTGGACCCCGGTCCTATTCTTTACATAGCATACAATCTACTGCAATTGTGTTTTACTGTTTTCTTTGCAAACATCTTCCACTCGATACGTTTAATCCTTTGTTACAGCAAGTTTGAGATTGACAACTCACACTGTTTCGTTGGGACAAAGTACTTGGGTTGTGTTGTGCAGGTTCCGCGTTGGCGCCTGAATCCCTGGTGTTGCGCCGCATCACATTTCGCGACCATCAACCTTCAACGTGCTTCTTGGCTCCTCCTGGTTCGATTAAACCTTGGTTTCTTTCTGAGGGAAAACTTGCTACGTGCGCATCATACTTCCTCTCTTGGGGTTCCCAACGAACGTGAGTTACACGCCATCGCCGGCCGCCATGGTGGTACGGACTCGCAGAGCGTCATGGACTACATCACGGCCGGCGATATCCCCCGCGCTACCCTCGCCCGACCCACGAGCGCTCCCGACATTACGACGACAGCAGCGACGACGACGCGGCAACTTAGAAGCGACGACTACCGTACAACGGCGGCGGCTATGAAGACTACGAGTATGCATATTATACGCCTAGGCAGGAGTATGACTAAATCACTCCCAAATTATGGAGTATGACTTAGTCACTCCAAATTTCCTGTATGGAGTACGACTTAGTCACTCCAAATTTCATGTATGCAGGAGTATGACTTAGTCACTCCAAATTTCATGATTCATGTATGCAGAGTATCTCGAGTCAATTGAATCATTCGAAAATGGACACCAAACACATCACGGGTAATATAATTCACATGATTCATTCAACAAAGTTTGGTACAATAATAAATTATTACACATCATTTCTTTCCTTGTGTCCCTGCTTGCTTACGATTGTGCCGTATCCATGGAGCATCCTCATCATTTAACTTAATGCTTGGGTCGGTGTTCACTTTGAAGGGCGGAATTTCAGCAAACATATTATAATCTTCGACATGTCTGTCTTGTCCTCCACTCCCACGATGTTTCTTTCCCCGAAAGAACAATGTGGCGCTTTGGATCATCGCATGATGTACTGATCGTTTTCTTATCTTTCCGTTTCCTCGGTTTGCTACTCATGTCCTTCACATAGAAAACCTGAGCGACATCTTTCGCTAGGACGAATGGTTCGTCAAGGTAACCAAGATTGTTGAAATCCACCATTGTCATTCCGTATTGCTGGTCCACCTTTACCCCACCTCCTGTTAGCTTGAACCATTTGCACGAACAAAGGGACCCTAAAGGAGGGTCCATAGTCAAGTTCCCATATCTCCTCTATGTAACCATAATATGTGACCTTTTGCCCATTCTCGGTTGCTGCATCAAAGCGGACACCACTGTTTTGGTTGGTGCTCTTATCTTGGGCGATCGTGTAAAATGTATTCCCATTTATCTCGTACCCTTTGAAAGTCGTTATAGTCGAAGATGGTGTCTTGGCCAACATGTACAGCTGATCTACAACCTTATTGTCACTCATTAAATGTTTTCTCAACCAACTGCCGAAAGTCTCCATGTGGGCCTTCCTAATCCAGGATTCCCCTGGTTGTCCGAGCGTAAAATATTCTTGTGTTTCTCAGTACGGAGCCACCAAGCTGGAATTGGTCGAACTGTGTGGTGTGCTTCGTCGTAGAATGGCCGTCCATACATATCGTTGATTTCCTTCCGATCGTGCCTTTTCCACTTAGTCTCCCCTCGTGCCGCGATTGAGGAAGACCAATCGGCTTAAGGTCAGGAACAAAGTCAACACAAAACTCAATTACCTCCTCATTTCCATAGCCCTTGGCGATGCTCCCGGCCTAGCACGGTTACGAACATATTTCTTTAATACTCCCATGAACCTCTCGAAGGGGAACATATTGTGTAGAAATACAGGACCGAGAATGGAAATCTCATCGACTAGGTGAACCAGGAGGTGCGTCATAATATTGAAGAAGGATGGCGGGAACACCAACTCGAAACTGACAAGACATTGGACCACATCGTTCTGTAACCGTGGTAGAACTTCTGGATTGATTACCTTCTGAGAGATTGCATTGAGGAATGCACATAGCTTCACAATGGCTACTCGAACATTTTCCCAGAGCCCCCTCAAAGCAATCGGAAGCAATTGCGTCATAATCACGTGGCAGTCGTGAGACTTCAGGTTTTGGAACTTTTTCTCCGCCATGTTTATTATTCCCTTTATATTGGACGAGAATCCAGACGGGACCTTCATACTGCTCAGGCATTCAAAAAGATGACCTTCTCTTCTTTGGTCGAGCGTAGTGGCACGACCTTGAAACCGTTCCGGATACAGGTCATCGGGTCTTTCAAACTTTGCTGGTCCCGCGTGCTTTTGTATCATTTGACTTCCCATACACGCCCAAGAAGCTTAGGATGTTCACGCAAATATTCTTCGTAACGTGCATCACGTCGATTGCAGAGCGGACTTCTAGGACTTTCCAATATTCTAGCTCCATAATATAGATTTCTTCTTCCACATGGCTACGTGCCCGTCAGCTCCCTTCGGAACGATTGTCCGCCGGACCCTTTCCAAAGATGACTTTCAAATCCTTGACCATATCAAATACCTCAGCACCAGTGTGTTGGCTTCGGCCGGTGATCTGCCTTGCCGTTGTAATGCTTGCCTTTCTTTCTTATGGATGATTTTCGGAAGAAATCGACGATGCCCAAGGTACACGTTCTTCTTACAATTTGGCAAATGTACACTTTGAGTCTCATGTAAGCAGTGCGTGCATGCATTGTATCCCTTATTTGACAGTCCCAAAGGTTACTAAGAGCAGGCCAATCGTTGATGGTTACGAAAAGCAACGCTCGTAGGTCAAATTCCTCTTCTTGTGCTCATCCCACACACGGACACCAGGTCTGCCCCACAGCTGTAAAAGCTCATCAACTAATGGCCTTAGGTACACATCGATGTCGTTGCCGGGTTGGGACCTTGGATGAGCACGGCATCATAATGAACTTCCGCTTCATGCACAACCAAGGAGGAAGGTTGTAGATGCATAGAGTCACGGGCCAGTGCTATGGCTGGAGCTCTGCTCGCCAAAAGGATTCATGCCATCCGTACTTAGACCAAATCTTATGTTCCTTGCGTCAGCTGCAAAATCTTTGAACTCTCTGTCGATCTTTCTCCATTGCGTTCCATCCGCGGGGTGTCTCAACTCCCCGTCCGACTTACGGTCCTCTTTGTGCCATCGCAACAACTTGGCATGCTCTTTGTTCCTGAACAGACGTTTCAACCGTGGTATTATAGGAGCATACCACATCACCTTGGCGGAACCTTCTTCCTGGGTTTCTGCCCTCAACATCGTCACCAGGGTCATCGCCTCTGATCTTATAACGCAGTGCATACCGGACATTCATTCAAATTCTCGTATTCACCGCGGTAGAGGATGCAGTCGTTGATGCATGCATGTATCTTCGAACCTCTAAACCTAGAGGGCAGACAACCTTCTTTGCTTCACGTACGGGCAACTCGTTATTCTTTGGAAACATATTCTTCAACATTTTCAAGCAAGTCTTCAAATGCCGAGTCAGCTACACTGCTGTGCCTTCCATTTCAGCAAATCCAGTGCAACCCAGCTTTTTCAGACCATCATCGCATCCGGGGTACAGCGCCTTCCTGTGATCCTCTAACATGCGATCCAAATTCTCTCTCTTTTTCGCGCGTCTCCGTGCATCAGCAATGGTCCGACCAAGATCATCAACGGGATCATCACGTGCCTCTTCTTCACCTTCCCCTTCACCTTCAGCATCCTCCATGAAAGTATCACCGAAATAAGCAAGATAGCTTTCATCGATGAAATCATCCCCTTCTTCATCTTCTTCCATTATAACCCCTCTTTCTCCATGCTTGGTCCAACAATTATAGCTTGGCATGAAACCGTGCCGAAGCAGGTGCAGGTGAACATCTCTTGAGGAAGAGTAACCCTTCTGATTCTTACAGTTAACACATGGACAGATAACAAAACCCCCCTGCTTGTTCGCATTAGCCACTACGAGGAAATCATTCAAACCCGTACTGAACTCGGAGAGTCGGTTACCGTACATCCATTGTCGATTTATCTGCATTATTATAATATAAAATATATAATTAACCATCATGCATTTGTTAAACTAACTAGCTACAAACAATATAAATTAAACAATGAACTACACACACATGCACATTTTATCAACGACACATCAAAGGTTCAAGTTGCTAACCGCGATCGAGGAGGAAAAAATAAATGAGAAAGCTCAAGTGTGCTCCAACACTTCATATCATGTTTGTTTCATGCTCTTGGGGCATTTCATCAAACACCTTATGTGCATAAGAGGAACCAAAAGCAAACCTAACACCCACTTGTAAAGCTTGTGAAGAAAATGGCACCAAATGGCTAAGTGTTGGCTGCTGGGTGGGTATATATGGGCCTTTAGGCCCCGCGACTAAAGGCCTTCGGGCTTTAGTCGCGGTTGGCCAACCGCGGCTAAAGCCCCCACGTGCAACGGCTGGCCACCGAGCGCCCGGCCCAGGCCTTTGGTCGCAGCCCGCCTCCCGAACCGCGACTAAAGGTACCATTAGTCGCGGTTCCTTTACCTTCGCGACTTATGGGGCTCACCGGAAGCCTGTTTTTCTAGTAGTGTAACTCCATTGGAATATTTAGAACGAATATAAATTTCTAAAATCCTATGAAATTTCTTTCAACCAAAGAAGCCTTAATAAAATTCATCAACGAACAATCATTTTGTTAGTGTACTATAATGTGCATAACATAATGCCGGCGTAGATTCTTAGCTTCACATTCAAAATTACTTGTGTATGAATGATGGAATGATTCATCTCACGAAAATGTAACAACCATGTAATCATTTGGTCGAAGCTTTATCTTAACCAGTGAAACAATAAAGACAAAAATGCATCGAGCATTGGAATGAAAAGTCATTTATTTAATGAAGTAGTGATGTGTATCTGATGTTATTTCTAAAACCACAAATTCAGGTCACTAATGCGTGTAGTTTCTGATCTTTATAACATTTTGCACTTGCTTAAAAACTTATATACTATGTCGAAGATCTTATAAGGTGGAAAATAGAAGTCTTGAGTAGTCGTGGTGGTCCTTTCTATTGTTGGTTTTCATAGGAATTATGTATGATCTGGAAACTTTTTTTTGTCATTAGGATTGTTGGGTTGAGGACTTGAGGTTAAGAAATTATAGAATCTAGTTTTATTTATCAATGAGTAGGATTATCAACATGAGCTTAAACCTTATTTGTTTTCTATTGAGAAGTCAGATGCACGTGCACTCTATCTCTATATATTCTCTTTTCTCAATGCTTTAAAACTCCTATGCTTTTTTCCATATCCTAAAAAACTATGTTCCATAAACTTATTTTCCAAAATTGTATTAAGCCAGCGGTTACATAGTTCTTAAAAAAAAAAAAAAAAAAAAAAAAAACCACGGCCAAGCACCGCGATAATTGGGCCAGACATATCATTTACACACTTAAAAAATGTTGCTTTTTCAGTCAACATTCTTAGTCATCTGATGAAGATCTTCTCTACCCTAACTTAATGCCTGCAAAAATATCTTCTCAAATCAGACGATCAACATTGTCAATGCAAAAGTAGTTATTCCTCAATCACCTAAAGCTGGCAAAACCGTTATGTTTACTCTTCCTTTTCTATTATTTTCTATCCTTTTTTACAGTATATCCTCAGCAACTCGTGTAATTTCAAAAATTGTAGCTGGTCATGTTGAATACTAAAAAGTTTGAGGACAAATGAATCCATACTATATTTATTTGATTGCATCGGATATAAAATGATTATTTAGCCTAAAAGATTCGATCTATGCCATGCATGTCATGGAAACAATAATAAAATCCATGAGGTTGGACTCATTTGAAAATTTTCTTTTGAATTGCATGCAAACTTTCTATATGTAATTATTTACTGGGAATATAATCTTCTAATTTACTATGAAATTTCTTTGAACCAAAGAGGGCTTAGTACAAGTCATTTAGAACAACCACTCTGATAGTGTACTACATTGTGCATAATATAGAGCCTCCGTCGATCATTACCTACATATTCCAAATTACTTTTGTATGATTGTATTTTCATCGCATAAAAATGTAATAACCATGTAATCATTTGGCCAAAGCTTTATCGTAACCAGTCTAAACACGTTTAAAAAAGAAAAGTGCACAAAACACTAACATGAAAAAAAATAGTGATCTGCATCTGATGTTATTTCAAAAACTGCAAGATCTTAATGAGTGTAGTTCTGATCCCAATAACATTTTGTGTGTTCGTCATTTAGCGCTTGCGTTCGACTTATATACTATTTCCAAGATCTTGTAGGTGGAAAACATAAGTCTTGAGACTAAGTGTAAGTGGTCCTTTGTACTGTGGATTTTCATAGAAATTATGTATGGTCTTAATCCTAAAGATTGTTTTCGTCATTCTAATTGTTGGGCCGAGGAAGGTTAACAAAATATACTAGAATCCAGTTTTATGTCTCAATCAATAGGATTGTCAATATGAGCTCAAATCTTCTTTTATATTGCTGACAAGTTAAATGCATGTGCACTCTATATCTATATATTTTCTATTTTCTCATTTCTTTAAAATTCCTATGTTTATTTCCTGATCAAATAAAATTGTTTTACACAAACTTTTTTCCCAAAATTGTGTAAGAATTCGCATGTCGGGACATCTCAATTCTAAGTAGTTTTTGTATTTCCATGTATTCAAATTACTACAACCCATGAAATTCTAGGTCCTTCAGCCCACTCTAGATCGGTGTTCCTCCCCTGAGAAACCTTTATAGGCTGGAGTTTGGAGTTGATCATGCAGCATCAGCCTGGTGCAATAAGTGCATGTATACACCCACGGTGTTTAGTGGAGGGAATGATATCGCAGCGTATTGATGTTCCCTCAAGTTCCGCCTCTGCTTGATGAAGCGCAGCCTGGTACGGCTTCATCGAATGAACTTGCGAGTTTGGTACCCTCCATCTCCATATGGATAGAGTTAGTATTATCTCTCGGCATATCCGGACGACGATATCTCGAGATTGTGGTCGCCTGCATCTTCTAGTCTATGTTGATGACTTCTTAGGTGTTGCTTCTACAAGCGCTTAGGCTTTTTTCAAGCTTTCTCTCACACTTCCTTTGCTACGCTCAGGGTAGAGGCGGTATCGAGCTTTTGCTCACGGCGCGCCATCGAAGGGATGCATAAGGAGAATGGTGTTGAACTTTTTAAGGATTTGTGTTTTATTTCTTTATTTCTTGTAATTAAGGATGTCCTTGTAAAAGCTGATTTCAGATAGTATATGAACACGCGGAAAGTACCATGTGCACGTGAGCACCAGTGCTCCTTGGACTTTTGGATTTTTGAAATTTTCAAAACCTCGCTCTTTTATGTTTTAAAAAATTATGGTATTAAATATGTAGATAGATTTAGACACGAGGAGTGTAGTCAAAAAAGTCCCATTAAAAAATACTTTGTATTTTGGAAAATATAAAAAAGACAAATTTCTGACTATAAATAGTAGTACAATTGTACGTATATTTTGTCAGTTTACTGTCAGAAATTTGTCTTTTTGCATCTCCCAAAATATAATGTATTTTTTGACGAGATTTTTTTGATTCTAATCCTCGTATACACACATCTATTTACATATTTAACGTCATAATTCTTGAAAGCAGAGAAATATGAGAATCTGAAATTTTCAAAAATCCAAAAGTGAAGGGAGCACTGACTCTCATGTGCACAAAATCCTTGTCCATGAACACGGGCCTTTTTTTGGAAAAAGGTAAAATTTTAAGAGAGGGAGATCCCAACTCTTTGCCATAGGTGTGGTGTTGCGCCTCTGGACGACTACTGCGCCAGTGTTTGGAGGCCAAGTCGATCGCTGTCAGAGAGAGAGACGACCGACAAGGCGCCCAGGCGCAGGTCCAGCACCCTCACCGCAATCGATTGCGAAATGATTCGGTTCCGCGACGGGAGAGCGAGAGCGTCGCCCGCACGGAAACGACGGGGGATTTAAAACCCCGAGGAGCTGCAGGCTGCAGCAGTCCAGCTAGCGGCATCTAGCCCTGGAGACTTTTCACGTTCGTACACTATACTCCTATCCTACGCGCGCGCCCGCGTCGAGATCTGCGCTGCTCGCGCGCCCGGGAAAGCTCCTTTTTCCTCAAGCTGAGCGCCGCTGCTACCGCAGCCATAAATTCCCATAACTCACGGGGACGCTCCCTCTGGAGTGTGGTTTGAATGCGACGCAGGCGAGACGATGCCGACGCGACTGATGCTTCCGGTACGTAGTCCAGTCTCGCTACTACTCCGCCATCAACGCCGCCACCAACCAGCCAGTCACTCATGGTCATGGACTGCTACTGCATGCCCTCTACAGCTCTAGTACAGCTCTACTGCTTCGTACTCGACTCCTCCCCGCCTACGCGCGCGCGCCTCGCCGCCACTGAAAATGGCTACGTACTACTAGTAGAATTTACCATGTTCTAAAACTTCAACACAAAATATACAGAGTTTGTAAAAAAAAAATCACAATCTGAATGCACACATGGTGCCACCGTGACTTGTTTGGAACTTGTCGGCGTCATGCAAAACCATGACGCCCTAGCCCTACCTAACTTGTTGCAATTTTTAGCGCCATGCATAGCCATTTTCACGGTGCGCACGTCGGGTCATCAACGATCTGTATATTTACTAGCACGAGGTAACAAGGTTTGGAGAGGTGAAATACAAGGGACAACCGCAAACGTCTGCAGTACACGAGCATTCACCTGCCAAGCTCTTCGAGAGAGTGTCACGCGCTTCCTGTGCTTACGGGTGCTTGGATGTTATCTGCCCATAAAAGAAAAATAAAGATGTTCGAAACAATCTGATATTTTTGCAACATTGATTCAAATACAACTATTACGCTATTTTTTTCATTTTAAAACCCAATCCACATCTCAAGAAACAAAAAATCAACATGTGAATAGTTCAAAAAATATTCTATCCAAAAAAGTTATGAATTCTGGAACTATCCACACTAGGAATTTTCAATTTTATTTTTGTTTCTCGAGCTCTCGATCAAATTTTCTCTTAAAATTTTATAGTATGATAGGCATATCTTGTATCAAGGCTTTCATTTCATTTGTTACTTTTAGATTGTGTTTTTTTTCATAACCATGCAAGAGAACTGCATGTGTTATCAGGACAATATGCTAGCTAAACCATTTAATAACTATAGTTACCCCTAACCATCATTACTTTAATCTCAACAACATTACTAATCAGAGGGAATGCACCAATGTTGGGGGGGGGGGGGGCATGGCCTAGGTTGGCCCCCAGTCCCCCATGAAACTCCGCTGCACTATGTTTACATTAGATTATGTTTTAAATATTACATACCACAAAAACATCACAAGAGAAGGAACCACTCGATATATATACCCCCTCCCCTCCCCAAGTGAGAGATCTATCATGCCACCATACATATATAGATGGCCTTACCGAATGCGATGCTAGGGCTGGAGTAGAAATATGTATAAAAAGGCGGCCGGGTTTCATTTTAGGAGACACTTAGGTTAGTACACCATTTAGCCTCGCAAATAAATAGCTTGTATACTATTTAGGTCATGCATGCTGGAAAAGGAAAGATGTCGCAATAGATTTTACAGGATAGGATACCTAAAGGTAAAATCTCTTGATATTGTTTGAAACAGAGGATCTACTTTGTGAATTTTTTGGAGGGAAGCCAAACATGAGGTCCTAACTCAAATCATTCCCTTTCTTTAAAATGTAAATTGTGGTTCCAACACAACAATGTTGTGATTTCTTTTGTGCGATGACATCACAATGTGATTCAAATGCGGTGTTGGAGTTCACCAGTGTGATCTCTACCTAAGAAACCAGCTATTGGTTCTCTAACATAAGAGGTCGTAACCTATTAGTTCTTCTCTTGTTTTTACTATTCTTGTGTATTTCCTTGTTGACACCCAAAGGATAGTTAAGAAGTTTCCTATGGTTTTAGTTGCCGTAGAAATCCATGATACCGGACATCACAATTCATGTGTTATCTCTACTAGGGTGTTCTATGGAAAATACATGGACCATGTTGTAATTTACTTTTTTGTGAGGTCATTTCTATAAATCTACACCCACCGTTGTTTTAATGTATATTTCAGGTCTTTCGGGGCCTTCCAATGTTCAAAAAAGTTATTCGTTGGACAATTTTCATTCCCTCTAGGCTAGTAGAAAAAATTTCTAGAGAAAGTTTCCTGACGCAACTGAGCCTTAGGAGAGAATGGTAATGGTATAGTTTGGCATGTGATTTAAGGAGTTTTTCTGAAATTAAATCGTGGCTGGTAGCTGGGCCAAGGCAGAAATAATTTAGCCCATATTTAGTTTCCTACCGGGCTAGAGTGTCGCCAATTGCACGTAAATCCAGAGGAACACAAGAATCTAGAAGAAAAAAAAACGGATAGTTACCAAGAATCCGCAAAACGAAGGGGATTCCTTGTTCGTTCTATCCGGACGCGAACGGACTAGAGCGAACGCACCCAGAATCCACCGACTATGGCTCTGCCGGCTGCTAAGGCGGCGCCGGCGATGCCTTTCGCGTCGCAGCCGCACGGCGGAGGCATCCTCCTCCGGCGACCGTCATCGCCGCCCGTGCCTGCCGCGGCGCTGCGCCTCGGACCCCTCTTCTGGCCGTGGGAAAAGGTCTCCACACGCTAGCTCTCCTCTACATGTCGCATGCATGATGCAGTCATACCCATGCTGAGATCACCCTAGGAAATCGCTTCTGACTGAGCACTCGTACTGAGTATCCCACACAGTACGGTTCTGAAATCAAGCTTAGTGTCCCGTTTCGAATGCGGCGGTTTCGCATGGATTTCATAGCGAAGAGTTCAAATAGAGTAACAATTGTGAAAATTTACCCCCGTGGTTTCGATATAGGTGGCTAGACACTTAAACTATAGCGTCTTGAACTGTGAAGTGGCCGAGCAGGCCTTGGTTGCAGTTTTCTACACAGTTTCAGTCTTTCAGACTATCAGTACAACATTGAAGGCTTCGACAGTACTCTTTTTCTTTATCGCGCTGCTGATTTTCAGAATTCAGACAAGACATGAGCCGAGCTGAATGCACAGTACATATCGCCATGAAAGAACTTGGCGAGTAGATGGGACACAAGGACAAACTCCATGTTCTGTCTGAACTTGCCCACCTAGAATTTGTGACGCACACCCCTATTGACGAAGCTCGAGCAGGAATGCGATTAGATTAGTGGTAGTAGTACCTTTGCAGTATCCCAGCTGCTACGGTTCAAACGGAAAATGTCAATCTTCTTCTGGTTTAGAGCTATTGTCGATATGCATTCTTTCCTCTTTACCGAAGCCGTGCACGGCAACCCAAAAGTTCCATGTCTTGTGATCGCCGTTAGAGAACATGACGAAGTTTGCTGTTGCTACCGTTCCATCAGCCGACCACCAAGCTTATTCTAACTCTAGGTGGGTGAAAAGCTACTGACGTAGTGTCTGTAATAAAATTAGCTGATGGTATACCTCTCAAAAAACAGAGAGAAATAGCTGGTTGGTGCATCAGACAACCGGCAAAATAAGGAGAGGATATTGACCCGAGCAAGTCATTTTCCTCTTCCACCAAGTCTTGGTGGACTAGTGAAACTTTGAAGTCTTTAACAAGTTCTGTTAATCCAATTATATACCTTTCTATGGTCATATTACAGTCTCTTGTACTATATCAATGAAAGGGCAAATCTTTCGACTCATTAAATATTAGTCTGAACCATCACCATATATTCAGAGATATTGCACTGTGTACACTTAGTATCGGAAGTTTTGAACACTTTTTTACTGGGATATGCTTAACGAAATGTTGATGTTTCACAAATGTAGGTGAAAGTTGGGCCCCTTTCAGTATCCCCCATGGGTTTTGGAACATGGGCATGGGGCAACCAGCTGCTCTGGGGCTACGAAGAAAGCATGGACAGTGAGCTGCAGGATTGTTTCAATCTGGCTCTGAAGAATGGCATAAACCTTTTCGACACCGCTGACTCATACGGAACCGGGAAGTTGAATGGCCAGAGTGAAAGGCTGCTCGGAAAATTTATCAGCGAAGGTGTGGAACTTTGGATTGCAGAAATGCTCAAACTGAATTCAGCAACTGTCAACCGATGATCGTTCTAGTATCAATTTTATTAGCTGAAATTGCTTCCATTTGTGGTGTTATTTTTGTACAGGGCCGAACAGATCTCCAGATGATGTGGTCATCGCGACGAAGTTTGCCGCGTATCCATGGCGGCTAACGTCGGGCCAGTTTGTCAACGCCTGCAAGTATTCCTCCAATCCGTGTGCTTAATGTACACAAGCCATATTTTCCTTTCGTTCAGTGTACACCTCTTACTCCAGTTCAATGAACTCGTGCAAAAAACATATGTAGCTCAGTATGGAAATCATGTACATTACCTTGATCTTCTAATTGCTTTATGGTTTTCCTCTTTTCAGGTCATCATTGGAAAGGTTGCAGATTGATCGGCTCAGCATAGGGCAGCTGCATTGGTCCACTGCTAACTATGCACCTCTGCAGGAGCGTGCTCTCTGGGATGGTCTAGTTGAAATGTATGACAAGGTCTCCGTTTTTTTCAGACACATCATATCATGGCATCGATTAAAGTCTCTGAATTCCTTTGTGTGTAGTGCACACCTAGTCGTACGCGTGTTGTATAATTTGACAGGAAGGTGCAAGCCTTTTCAGGTACAGCTGTGCTACATATCGTATCATTTCACTGAAGTTGTGTTTTCAGGGTCTTGTCCGGGCCGTAGGTGTGAGCAATTACGGGCCGAAGCAGCTTCTGAAGATCCACAGCTACCTAGCGTCCAGAGGTGTCCCTCTAAGCTCAGCTCAGGTACAGAACATGGCTGGCTGTGCATGTTGGGCCGCTCAATTACACTTTAGATTCAGTGTAGTAGTTATTATGCCTGAAGATTGCTGTAAATGCAGGTGCAGTTCTCGCTCCTGAGCATGGGCGATGAGCAGATGGAGCTGAAAACGGTGTGTGATTCATTAGGTGTTCGTGTCATCGCTTATAGTCCGCTTGGGCTGGGCATGCTCACTGGGAAGTATGATGCCTCTAACCTTCCAAATGGGCCGAGGTAATGGTGAATGAGGCCGAGCAAATATACTGTTTCCTTCTCTGAGCTTCTGCGGCAGTTGGTGAGAGAGCATTTTTCTTTGGCTTTCCTCAACCCAGGTCTGTGTTGTTCCGGCAGATTCTTCCTGGGCTGGAATCTCTGCTGTCTTGCCTGAAGAGTATTGCAGACAGAAAAGGCAAAACTATGTCTCAAGTAAGTGTTTTCCTGAGTGCAAAACGACTATATTTTTTTGAGACTGAACAGTGGGTTTCCCCACAGCATAGTTTTATAAATTTTCAAATAAAGTTACTTACAAGTCTAAAGTGCTAGAGGTTAGCAACTAAAAGATATATAAGGCCTTAAGCCCACTAAAGCTAAGTTAGCGAAAACTGTTCACCAAATCTGCTATGCCAATATATGACTTTCTGACTGCCTTGTGCTTAAGGAGAGCCATTTCATTCCTAAATCTCTTTCTTCATCGATATAAGCTGGGAGATACTCCCTTGAAAATGAAATCCTTGCGTGCTGTCCAAATTGCCCAGGACACTAGCATGATGATCTCCATGAAAAATGTTTTGTCAATATGATTGTTTTGACACTGAGCATAGTGAAGTGGATATCTAAGTGAGCAGAAGCCCTGGCTGGAGGAGCCAAATTGGGACACAAATATTGCCAGAATAGGTGATCCCTTGTCTCAAGGACTGAGTGACTGCACATGATCCATGAAGAAACTTTTGCGCTGCAGTATTGCTCTGGTATTTAGCCTATTATGCAAAACGAGTCAAAATAATACTTTGTGCTTCTGCTGATAACACCCCTTCCATATTCATTTCAAAACTGTGAGAATCTCCTCATGCCCCATTTGAGATTTATATGCCTTAGATACCTTGAAGGTGGATGTGCTGCTGAACACTTCCCAAGAGTCTGGAGCCTGCTGCACCTCTAAACCACTAACAAAGTCTGTAGTTCATATAGCTCATCTAAAGCTTGATCAGATAAAGGCAAGTGAAAGAGTTGAGATAAATCTGTGGATGAAATAGCTGTGTGAACTGAAGCATCCTCATTTTGTGCAAAAGAGAATATATGTGGCAGAGATTTTTGTAAAGGAATTGAACTGCAATTATCCTTCCATGAAAGCAACTTTTTTCCATCTCTGAAACTGTAGTGCGCCAACCCTTTGAAGAGATTTAAAGATTTTAAGCAGTCCCTCCACCAAAACAAAATTGTTCCAGATCTTGCAGGTGGCGGAGCAGCATTGCTGTAATATAATTCCCAAACTAGTTTCACCCAAGTGAGATGAACTCTATTGTCGCAGTTATGGAGATGCTTCATGAGTAGACATTCATTTTGGACTGATAAATTGAGCACACCCAATCCTCCTTGATCCTTGGGTTTGCAAACTGGATCCCACGCTGCTAGCGGTGGACTTTTCTTATTGAGATCCTTGTCCCTCTAAAGGCAGTGCATTTATACATAATCACATTCATCTAAGACCTATTTGTATACCTTGAGAGTACTCTGTAAAGATTTCTTGTAAACTTATTTCAGACCCAAATTCGAGTTTCTTCGATTTAATAGAAAATAGAAATAGAATGACTTCATGATGATCAATCATCAGGTTAAGATGGATCTAAACCAATCCATTTTTTCTATACAAATACAACATGCTGACGGTTAAACAACTTATTAGAAACGCAAGACAACCAACACGAAATGCCAGAAAAATGGCAGCGCCTAAAAGATGCCCTCAGCGTGGATGAACATGTGCTAGGGTGTATGTGCGACTCGCTCAGATCATGAGTTCAAAGAAATAAAATTGTAAGTCAAATTTCACGTGATTTTTTGTACATAGTAAATAAATGCAGAATTCTTGAAATCCTCTCCGTGTTGTGTTCCTATTGTTCATGTTGGCTAGTGAAATTTGAGTTACAAAAAGCCCATTAAACTGGTCAAGAGGATTGTGTTGTGTTCCTATTGTGTTCCTCTTCGTGTTGTGTTCCTATTGTTCATCTTGAGCTGAACATAAGAGGATTGTGTTGCTTTGAGTTGTGGCAACCTCCATTAAACTGGTCATATAGCCCACAAGTAAGCAATGCTCTTGTAGTCTTGTGAATTTCATCGATGCGCAGAATGGCCCAAAATTTTCTAAATGACGTGTGTTCTGACACAGCAAGCAGGTTTTTATTTTGGTGCACTGTAAACGCTTAGTCCTTGTAATTTGGCTTCAACTTAATTATCAACATATATTGCCTTATAAGAACACGGGAATCTGAACTTTTCAGTCAACGTGTCTCCTACAATTAGTAAACAGTAAAGCTGACACTGATCTGAACGCAGGTGGCCATAAACTGGTGCATTTGCAAAGGGGCAATTCCTATTCCCGGCGTGAAGACAGTCAGGCACGTCGAGGATAACCTGGGCGCGCTAGGCTGGAGGCTGAGCGCCGATGAGATCTTGAAGCTCGAAGCTGCAGCGATGGAGTGCCCGAAGAAAATGGTCCAGAACATATTCCAAACTGCATGAGCAAACTGCAGCTAGCGACCTGAAACAAGAGAAGAGAGAGAGAGAGAGATACCCTTTCTCGCGGAAATTCAATTCGGCTCCCGGGTGCGTATGCTCTCTCTAAATGTACATCTCCATGATATACGTGCGTTCGTCAAGTTTCACGAAAAACCGATATTTTTTGTGGTCTATGTAAAAAAGAGAAAATTTATCTTGTGGAAAACATTATGTTTAGCACTGAGTTTTTTCTTTTTCACACACGTTGCATGATAAGTTGATTTTTTATGAAACGACTTTGTGAGCGCATAGGACATGAAGATATACATGCAAATTTTTCGTTTCAATTTTTTTGAAATTCAAAATGTATGTAAGATACATTTCAAAATATAGCTTTTGCCTACTTCAGAACTTTAGTGTTCAGACACACATTCTAAACTTCAGCTACCAACAAAGGCAGCAAACCTGAAACAAGAGCGGGCAGATACCCTTTCTATCTCTTCTCTGGCTAGTTCAGAGCTTCGGAGTTCAGACACATGCCACTGTAAACCCTGACTACGTTGATATCTAGTTCATTGAGCTGCCTGTATGTCGGAAGAATATTATGGTGCTATCGACACTTCGTCAGAAACTATGGCAGAACTGAAGCGTGCTAGTAGTAGTAAGAAAAAAATCTGGATGCACGGAATTGACAAATCATCATTGATGGAAAATTACGCTAACTTATTTGAATACACGGAGATCCCAGTACATTTGACAGACATGCTTAACACATTACCATCCATCTGATCAGATTCAGATGGGCGCTATCAGACCCCTGCTTGCAGTACTATGGCATTGTTAACTTGGCTGGTATTGACAAATCATTGTTTGAACGGAAAATTACGCCGATGAGCGAGTGCCCGGCGGTGGCTGGTAGGTAGCTGGTAGCGGTTTCACCGCATCTTCTCTGTCTTCTCCCGGCAGCTTGGACTCGTTTGTTGCGGTAGGTGCTGCGGGCGGAGGTGAAGTCTGTGGATGGCGGTGTGGTGAGGCGTTTGCGCGGAGGCTTCTTCTCTGGCGACCTCCGATCCGGAGCGAGAGAGCAGGGAGTTTACAATACCCATGCGTGCTTAGGGAGTGCTCTCTACCTTTTGACAGGTGCGGCGCCCTCCAATCCGGGCGAGAAAGCAGGGAGTTTTCTTCAGAGGTGGAAACGGGTGTTATTGTGGCTTCGGTTGGCCTCTAGGGGTTGGCGAGGGTGAATACCTCAAGGACATCCTTCTTCTCCAACTTCGCGTCCTCTTCAGCTGGACGGCAAGGCGGGACAATGGAGTCGAAGCTCTAGCTGTTTTTCATTTCTTTTCTTTTGTGTGCTGGTTGTTCTTTCCTTCGGTTCCTGTTAGCTGATCTTCAGCACTTTGTATCTCTACCAGCAACAGCTTTATTAATTTAAAGCAGGGCTATACCCTTATGTTTTTTGAAAAAAGCGAGTGCCCGAAAAAGATGGTCCAGAACACATTCTAGACGGCATGAGCAAACTGCAGCTAGCAACAAAGGCAGCAACCTGAAACGAGAGCAGAGAGATAGCCTTTCTATCTGTTCGCTGCTAGTACAGAGGCTCAGGTTCGTAGAGAGATGTATAGTTCCTTGACTTGAGCTGTCTGTATGTTGAAACAGAATACCTGTTAACTTGGTATCGGCACTTGGGCAGCTATTATGGCGGAACTGAAGCCTGCTAGTAATAAGAGAGAAGTGATGCATGGAATTTAAAAATCATTATTCGGCGGAAAATCACGGCAATTTATTCCAGTAAGAGGTCGCAGTACGTTGCACGAATTAAGACTAGTTAAGCATGCATGCAGCTTAACAACATTGGCATCCATCTGAGCAGATTCAGATGGGCGCTTAAAACACTACCGGTATATACAACATGATCGAGCTAGCATTCAGCTAGCGGTGGGCTCGCAGTCTCGTCGGACCGTCAGACGGCCTTGCAGTACTTGGCAGCGGGGGCGGTCTCCTGCTGCATGAGCGCGAGGGCGCGCTCGAACTGCGCCCAGCGCTGCTCGAGAGTACCGTTGTAGCCCACAGACATGCGGATGAGCCCCGGCGATATCCCGGCTCGAGCGCGGTCCTCGGGGTCCATCTCGCTGCTGGTGCTGGACCCGGAGCAGGACATGAGCGTCTCGTAGTAGCCGAGGCTGACGGCCATGAGGCCGAACTGGGTGGTGTTCTGGAGGTGGTGCATGAGCCGCCCGGCCCGCTCCTCGGTGCCCATGTCCAGGCACAGCATCCCGCCGGCGCCGTACCCGGGGTTGCCCAGCTCGCGGAGCCGATCGTGGTGCGGGTGGTCTGGGAGGCCCGGGTAGGTGACGCGTAGACCCAGGCGGCGCATCCCGGCCGCGAACTCGGCGGCGCGGCGTGAGTGCTCCTGCATCCGGAGCGGCAGGTGCGGGAGCCGCGCGGCGAGCTCGGCAGCCACCTTGGCGTTCATCGTCGGGCCGAGAAGCATGAGCGCCCCGTCCTGCAGGTCCATCATCGAGTTCACCAGGCTCGCCGGCCCGCAAATCGCGCCTGAAACCGAGCCATGTTAGTTGCAGGTTTTCACACAGGTTCATGATCAATTAGTTGCATGCATACATCCACAGTGTGCCCGGTGCATGGCATGCCAGGACAATCGGTGCACCGATCACGGGGCTTGACGACTATTGCTGCCGAGATAAGACCGCCAGCACAGTGGCCCGGTGGCGCCATGATCGACCAGATGGCGCGAAAACGTGAAAGGAACCAAAAAGGACTAGGCTAGACGACGAAGGCTCCCGTGGCTCCATGGACCATGGAGTGATGGCGAGAGTCGATCGCGCCGGACCGTCGAGACGATCGGCGGAGGGAGACATGCGACACATGGATGGTACAGCGTGCACGGCCAGAACGGGTAGATGCATGGGTCACCATCGTCGTCACGGACTAGCTAGCTACTCAAAGCTTAGCTGATGTCCTCGCTGACTCAGCAGCTTGTCCTCTTGGCCTTTTGGGGCGTCGATCGTGTTTATCTCTGCACGGAAATGGGGTGGGGACGCGCGTGGCAACGACGCGACGGTGAGGGGCCGGCGTCGTACGCGTGGTTGGACCGTTGGAGAGGTCTGGTAGTAGGCGAGGTGAAGGAGATACCAGGCATGTAAATATCTGAACTCTGCTAAATTTGAACTGAAACAACGACCAGTATGTATTGTGGATCAGAAGGAGTGCTATCTTTCACCCGAACAATCCCGATTGTGACATGTTCACAAGGGTTTCTCCTAGTTCTAAGTTGAAAGAATCGCCCCATGATTTATGCTCTTATGTGAGTTGCAGAGTTGCACGTGGGTGGTAACTAAGATTTCTCTCATTCCAATTAAGAGTTTCTAATCATATCCCTTTTATTTAGTTCAAGTTTTCGTTTAGTCAAATTCAAATTTCGCCAAAATTTGACGAGGAATATAGGTAAAAATATTAACATCTATAATAGCAAATGCACATATATTGTATAAAGGCATACTTTATGACGATTCTAATAGTAATATATATTTTACATATAATTGTTTATATTTTCTTAAATATTTGGTTAAATTTTGTAAAGTTTGTCTTTGACTAAATCTACAATGCAAATTGAATAAAAATGGAGGCTGTAACACTGTTTTATATGCTGAATTCTGAATTAACTACAAATTAAGAATGTCGAGTTGGTCATGTCATAATCGTTAATTGCGTCAGGTAGATTTTATTACTCAATATTCCACTCTCTTTCTGATGAGAATCTTGTGATTCCATTCTAATCTCGATACCATCTCTGTGAACGATTTCCCCACACCTCTTCTATAGAAGTTATCCAAGATTTATCTAAATTTAGATGTATCTAAACACTAAATAGTATACATCTGAATTTTAACAAACTTTCAACATATTTCATGCGATTAGAGGTCCCCGGCTATTTTTTTTTATTGAATAGTGCGTTACCCTGGTGGTACTTGAGGTCCGAAGGCTCCGATATCATATCTATTGAATTGATACACTAACCAGCTATTGGGTAAACTATTTCAAAAATTGAAACTGGTGGAAAGAACAGGCTATTTTAACAGTTATGTCCTTTTCCATCCATCCCCATGTATCGGGGCAATGCATGTGACTATGTGAGCCCTGCTAATTTCAGCCCCAGCATGGTTGGAACGTGACATGCGACAAAAAAAGATGTGACGCACGTACCATCTGTTTGCACGTAATTAAGGTCTACCTACTCTCCTGTAGCGTTTTCTTTTCTGGCGGAAACAAAGCTTTGAGAACGTGCGTGTGTAGTTCAGTATGTGGCACGCTAGTGAAGCGTCCAGAGAACGTTTAATTTCAGTGATACTTCCAAGCAACAGCTGTTACGCACACTCCAGCTCCTCGTCGTCGCATGCATGCATGGAACACGTAGCAAGGTGTGGCTTGAGGCAGCGTGAGGAAGAATGGAGATGGGCATGGATCCTTACCGGCGATGATGTCGGCGCCGCCGCTGATGAACTTGGAGACGCTGTGGACGACGACGTCGGCGCCGAGGCGCGCGGGCGAGACGACGACGGGGGTGAAGGTGTTGTCCACCACCAGCTTGGCCCCGGCCTCGTGCGCCACCCGCGCCAGCATGGGGATGTCGGCCACGGCCAGCGTCGGGTTGGACATGGTCTCCACGTACACCACCTTGGTCACCCCGGGCCGCACCGCCGCGCGCACGGCGGCCTCGTCGTCGGCGTCCACGAACGTGGCGCTCACCCCCGACGTGCGCGGGAGGAACCGGGACAGCAGCGCGTGGGTGCCGCCGTACAGGCACCGCGACGCCACCACGTGCCCGCCGGCGCCCACCAGCTGCATCAGCACGGAGGAGATGGCCGACATCCCGGACGCCGTGCAGTAGGCGGCCTCGGTGCCCTCCAGCGCCGCCATCTGCCGCCCCAGCGCCAGCACCGTCGGGTTGAAGTGGCGGCTGTAGATGTACAGGTCGCCGCGCTCCGGGCCAAGCTCCCCGGCGAAGAGCCGCCGCATGGTGTCCGGCTCCATCACCGTGAACGTCGCCGACGCCTCGATGGACATGTTCACGCCGCCGTGCTCGCCGAACTCGTGCCGCGCCGCGGCCAGCGCCGCCGCCGGGTCGGACTCCCGGCGGCGCGCCTTCATCGCCGGCTTCTCGTCGGTGCTGCCGTTGTTGTCCTCGTCGCCGAACGGCGGCGGAGGGCGCTTCAGGAGGGTGAGGGGTTCCGCGGCGGCGAGGACGTGAGCCATTGCGATCTGGAAGGGGATGTTGATTTGCTGAGAGCGCGTGCGAGATCGATGTATTCGAGAGCGGTGTGGAGGAACCGAGCAGAGGACGGTGCCAATTTATAGCCGATTAAACCGTGGGGGAGTTGGTACTGCGTAGATGTGTAAATCTTGCAACGTGGATAGCTGTGAGCCGTACGCGTGGACAAACGGACAGCGGATGGGAAGGGACAATGTACCGGGCCCCATTTTACGGCTAGGGGGAAAAGGACAGAACAAGGAGTCTTCCCAAGTTTGAGGGTTTCACACTTCGCAATACTCTACGTTTTAATAACGCCAATAAAAGCTCATGCCAAGTGTAACGTTGAACATGTTATTGCTACCCGTCGTCAGAGTTAACGGCGCCGGTAATTTCTATTGGAATGTCAGTAACAGCATGCATGCATGCCAGGCTAACTTAACCGGCAGGCCAGGGTGAATATGAACGTGAAACAAACCAGGTCCAACGCACTCGTACGTGCTCGCGGTGACAAGAGACACCGTCTAAATTCAATGAACCAAAGCTATAGGCTTCCTCCTTGGGCGACCGCTACTAGTAGCAGTCAAAATTGGCCACCATGCATGCTAACTTTGGAACATCAAGCGATCGTTCGAAATCTCCATGAATCTGGCCGTGAATCTTCCCAGTTATGGCAGGAAAAGCGAGAATCCGAAGCCAACCTGAATTGGGATGCTGTGTCTATCCGAGTATGTTGGACTGACCACTTTGTGGATGGACGTGCTCCATCACTGCTGACAAGTGTTTTGACAAAACCTAGCTGACTCATGGTGGGCCGCCAGGAAGGCAAAATCGTGTTCAACTTCTCCTTCCAAATGTATCGGCCCTGCGTGATCGTAACCGCGGGTCATTTTCCTCTCATTTGAACAGCGAACCCGATTATGGCCACAAATTTGCAAATTCAAGCCTACTACTATAGTTTCAAAACAAGTGTCATAATTTTGTGTAGATATAAATGTACCTAGACGCTATTAGCGTGTAGATATGTGAATACACATATTTTTAACACGAACGAGAAGTATGTATAGATATATTTGTATCAAGACAAAGTAGACTCAATTAATTTAGATTTTTGTATTAACGGCCGGCATATGTTTACTTTACTCCACAAGAAGTGATTCAGACCGTATCCGCACGGGCAGTTGCCCGAAGACGTCTACCGGTGTGTGCAAAAGCCAACACCGGAGAAATCAATTGGTGTTAGTACTTCATGTGGCTACATACTTTAAACATTGAAAATATATTTTAAAGTTTCAAAAAATCTCTCTGTCCCAAACTAATTGACTCACTAAACAAAGTTAACTCAATTAATTTAAGAAAAAGAGTACTTCCTCCATTCACAATTACCTCGCATTTTGGGTTTAGTTAAGGTTGAAATTTGTATAAGTTAACCAAGAATAGAAGAAAAATATCAAATGCATATAGTAATTTAAAATTATACTTTATGACGAGCCTAATATAGTAAGTTTTGTATTATAGATGTTTATTTTTTTCTAAATATTTGATCAAACTTTTGATTTTGACGAAACCCAGAAACGCGGGGGTAATTGCTAACAGTTGTATATAGTAAATGATTATACTTTAAATGTGTAAAATCTCAATCCCGTATAGTTATATACGCTATATTAAAACAAAAATGGATAAGTCTGAGTATATTAGATTTTGTCATTTTTTTTCATTTTTGTGTAGTTCAAACTGCAAAGAATATTGCATTGAGATTTTGCACACTTGCACACCGATGGCATCAGATTTATTAGTATACCAATTCCTTGGAACTTCAAGCGCAAAGTGATGTAGCAAGAGTTTCATCCCCCATAAGGTTGACTCAAGAGTTTATATCGAACTCTCGTGGGAACACTTATGAAAACTTATTTTCTCTTCAAACAACCTACAAAACAAAATAGTGTTGCCTTGCGTCCCCAACTTCACCAAGTGGTTATCAAGCACAAGGTTTCTTATAAGAATTGCAAACAAATATGGTAAAGTAACAAATTAAAGTAAATAAAGTAAATGCAATATTAAAAATAAAAGAAATTCTACGAAAAAGTAAATTGGTATGGCAATTGTAGTGGTGTAAACTTTATAAAAGAACTAAATGCAAGAATTATTAATATTTTTGTATTTTCGTACTAATTAAATGTTAAAATTGTAAAGGTGTGTAAAGGCAAGTGAAAGGTGTTTCTAATGATTAAAAATGGACTGAGGCTCATAGGTTCACTTGTCTACTCTTTTATAAAAATGATGGAATTAAAAAGGCTCCAAGAAAAGCATAGTATTGATGTAACTTAAATATGTTTTTAATAAATATTCATATAAGAATCATGTTCTATGGTTGAGGTTATGCAACACATCGCATTAATACTCCTATAATAAGAGAAAACTCCACAAACTAGATTTAAGAAAACATAGTATTGCATTTGCTTCTATGACATGATATTGAATATCAAATATGCTACCTCACAAGATATAAAAACATCATTGTTGGTAACTTGGTGATTGTAACACATGCATTTATTTATCCCTAGTGAGGTAACAATGGAAATGTAAAAACCATAGTAGGACCCAAAATTTTTGGTCCCCGTCGAGATCCATACAACCATGTTAGTCCAAATAATGCACACGTGCTGCCACTCTCAAGCTCTCTCATACCATTTGGATTAAAACTTATAATGAAGATTGAAGAACATGGTGCATAATACACATACATCAAACACAAACTGAGAATTGCAATCTCAAATATCAATCTCAATAGAAAAAAAAACAAAGATCCACTAAAAAGGGGTTATATATAGATGGTCACAATCATGAGGGTAGCCCATGTGAGTCTAGAACATTGAAGTGTTGCGAAGATACCCTACAGGAAATAATAATATCTATAGCTATTATCATATTTCCTTGTGAAAGGACACAGATGTCGCCTAGTGACATAGGCATCCCCAATGGGCCCGAAGAAGGTACCCGGGGTTTATTGAAGGCCCGCGACCTGAAGTTTATGAAGCCCGAAAGCCCAGTTATGAAGTAGTTTGGAAATATATAGTTGTATTAGAAATAATGACTTATAACTATTACGGGACGAACTCAAAGAGTCTCCCGGACTTTGTAACTTGTGTATCACGAAACCCTCGGCTCCGCCTCCTATATAAGGGGGAGTCGAGGGACAAAGAGAGGATCAAATCATTGTCAACACAACCCTAGTTTTCATAGCAGTCGAGTACTTTTCCGGCTGAAACCTTCGACATCTACTTGCCCTCTACTTCCAACAAAACCCTAGTATACAACTTGTAGGCATTGAAAAGTTAATACCTTGTCAATTGGCGCCGTCTGTGGGAATTAGAGGCGACAAGGAGCTGATCTCGATGGCACGTTCAACATCGTTGACATCTTCGGTGACAAGCAGCGCGATGGATCAAGGTAAACAGATCGAAACTGCTCTAGTCGATTTTGTTCCTCACCCGCCCTCCCGTGTGGATGCATATGCGTATCTGGAGGAGCCCATGGAGATGACGTTCGGAAGGTTCCACTTCGGCGTCGGGAAAGAGGGGTCTCATCGTCTCGCGATACCGGATTCGTCGAGATCGGTCGCGGTCGATTCCGATTCCTCGGGATCGGTGCCGTCGTTCAAGTCTGGCGATGAGGAGATCTCGTCGACAATCCTCACCAAGCCCGCTTCAAGCGGAAAGCTCGTCAAGATCTTCAGCAACATGTCTTTCGGGTCGTCTGCGGACTCAAATATAAGCAGCGACTCAGACAGTGTCGATACTTTCGACTTCATCGACAGATCCACTTCTATTCGGGAGGTCTTCGCCGATCCATACGACGGTGTCACAATTCCGATGAAAATCAAACTTCAACATATCATCAAGTTTACGTAATTGGGGAGGCAGGCCGAGTAGAGCCGGAGACGTCAGAGGCTTTCGATGATTTGGAAAACCCATACGTCGATCCCGCTGATCTCATGCGAGGTTTGGGCACCAAATACGTCGGGCCCGGAACGCGACAAAGGGTGCAACTCCCGCAAGCAGCCTGGGACAGAGCGGCAAGAGCCATGGATGGCACAGAGCCGATGAATACCACTGCAACAGCCGAAGAGCTGCAGGCGTACCAATATAAACTAGCCCGTGCAGGACGGGAACTCCAAAAAGATAGAATTGAACTCGAAAGGAGAAGAGTCGCCGCTTCTGCGTCGAGCAGGCGAAGGGCTGAGTTAAGTCAACATTTTGGAACTTCGGGAGATAATCATAGAGATGCCCGCAATAGGGGAAGATCTCGGCTGCAGAACATACCAGAAGGAGAGAGGGAGAATTTGATCCAGAACCTCGACATGTCTTTTATGTCGATTGACACGAGAGGAAACATTATCCCCAAAACACCAGAGGCAGGATATATGGCGACACAGGCATACATACTGGCAAGTAGGCCACCGGCTGGAGATCCAAGAGAGGCATTATATAACATGGCCATGGCAGGAGTTGGTGTCATGGGAACGACGTTTGTTAGTACAAGCACACCTCCCGAAGGAACTGCAAGACAAAATAGTCCACGACCTACAGTGGCAGTACAGGGGTGAATAGGTGGTTTAAAACTTTTACGAGATGGGCTTAACAAATGCGGAATAAAACTAGCGTTTACTTTGTCAAGCCCAAAGCCTATATACTATGGTTCACCTATGTGCACCAACAACTTATGCTAAGCAATATAAGCAACTAGGTGATATAGCAAGATATATAACTTCAAGCACGATGGCTATCACAAAGTAAAGTGCATAAGTAAAGAGCTTGGGTATAGGAATAACCGAAGTGACGCGGAGACAACGATGTATCCCGAAGTTCACACTCTTGCGAGTGCTACTCTCCGTTGGAGCGGTGTGGAGGACAAGTCACTCCAAATGCACGAGGGCCACCGTATTCTCCTCGAGAATTCCCACCAAAAGGGATGCCTCGATCCACTATGGAACCTTAGGGAGGTCACCGAACCCGCACAAAGCTTGGGGCTATCTCCACAACTTAATTGGAGGCTCCCAATAAATTGCCACTAAGGCCATGCCCTTGAAGAATCTCCACAACTTAATTGGAGTCCCCAAGAACACCACAAAGATGCCACAAAGGCCTTGCCCTTGAAGAATCTCCATAACTTAATTGGAGTCCCCAAGAACACCACTAAGATGCCACAAAGGCCTTGCTCTTGAAGAATCTCCACAACTTAATTTGAGTCCCCAAGAACACCACTAAGACGCCACAAAGTCCACTAAGCCGTCTAGGGTCCAAAGACCCAAGAGTAACAACCTTCTTGCTTTCACTTCCACGAATCACCGGGGAGAACCCTGATACGTCTCCAACGTATCTATAATTTCTTATGTTCCATGCTAGTTTTATGACAATACCAACATGTTTTAGTCATACTTTATAATGTTTTTATGCATTTTCGGGACTAACCTATTAACAAGATGCCGCGGTGCCAGTTCGCTGTTTTTGGTTTCAAAAAAGTTAGTTTACGAATATTCTCGGAATTGGACGAAACAAAAGCCCACGGTCCTATTTTCCACGGAGGCTTCCAGAACACCGAAGAGGAGACGGAGAGGGGCCACGAGGAGGCCACCCCACATGGCGGCGTGGCCCCACCTCTGGCCACGCTGGCCTATGGGGTGGGCCCCTGGGGCGCCCCCAACGCTGCCCCTTCGCCTATTTATTCCCTCCGTTGCGAAAACCCTACTACCGAGAGCCACGATACGGAAAAAGTTCCAGAGACGCCGCCGCCGTCAACCCCATCTCGGGGGTTCAGAAGATCGCCTCCGCACCCCGCCGAGAGGGGAATCATCACGAGGGCTCTACATCACCATGCCCGCCTCCGGACTGATGCGTGAGTAGTTCATCCTTGGACTACGGGTCCATAGCTAGATGGTTGTCTCTCCTCTTGTGCTATCATGTTTAGATCTTGTGAGCTGCCTATCATGATCAGGATCATCTATTTGTAATGCTACATGTTGTGTTTGTTGGGATCCGATGAATATTGAATACTATGTCAAGTTGATTATTGATCTATCATATATGTGTTATTTATGTTCTTGCATGCTCTCCGTTGCTAGTAGAGGCTGGCCAAGTTGATACTTGTGACTCCAAGAGGGAGTATTTATGCTAGATATTGGGTTCATGTCTCCATTGAATCTGGGAGTGACATCAACCCCTAAGGTTGTGGATGTGCTGTTGCCACTAGGGATAAAACATCAATGCTTTGTCTAAGGATATTTGTGTTGATTAAATTATGCACAGTACTTAATGCAATTGTATGTTGTTTGCAACTTAATACTGGAAGGGGTGCGGATGCTAACCTGAAGGTGGACTTTTTAGGCATAGATGCATGCTGGATGGCGGTCTATGTTCTTTGTCGTAATGCCCTAAGTAAATCTCATAGTATTCATCATGATATGTATATGCATCTCTATTCTGTCAATTGCCCAACTATAATTTGTTCACTCAACATGCTATTTATCTTATTGGAGAGACACCACTAGTGAATTGTGGATCCCGGTCCTTTCTTTTACATCTGAAATACAATCTACCGCAATCACTGTTCTCTGTTGTTTTCTGCAAGCAAACATAATTCTCCGCACCATACGTTTAATCATTTGTTTTCAGCAAGCCGGTGAGATTGACAACCTCATTGTTAAGTTGGGGCAAAGTAGTTTGATTGTGTTGTGCAGGTTCCACGTTGGCACCGAAATCACTGGTGTTGCGCTGCACTACACTCCTCCACCAACAACCTTCACGTGGCCTTCATCTTCTAATGGTTCGATAAACCTTGGTTTCTTACTGAGGGAAAACTAGCTGCTGTACTCATCATACCTTCCTCTTGGGGTTCCCAATGGACGTGTGCTTTACCGTCACAAGGAGCTGCCTCCACGCCGCAGCAGGCTTATTTTCTGGCGCCGTTGCCGGGGAGATCAAGACACGCTGCAAGGGGAGTCTCTCACATCCAATCTCTTTACTTTGTTTATTGTCTTGCTTTATTTTATTTTCTGTCTTGTTTGCTTTCTTTATATCAAAAACACAAAAAAATTAATTACTTGCATTTAATTTATTTTGTTATCATGTCTAGTCATGTACTTGTTACTTTGTCACCTGAGGAATTGATCTTTACTTTTAAACAAGGGGATGAGGAGAGTTTTAAAGATGCTTGGTCTAGAATTTTTGATTCTTATGGTAAAACTGGACCTAAAATGACTCTAAGTTTGCTTCTTAGTAACTTTTATTTTGGGCTCATTCTTCGCTATAGGTATGCTTTGGATGCTGTAGTGGGAGGAGATTTCCTTCACTGCGATGGGGATCAAGCTTTTAATGCCATAAAAAAATTGGTTGCATCATTTAGCTCAGCTAGTAAAATTGATTCATCTCTTGCTAGCATTCATAATAGACTAAACACTCTCGAGACAAATATATCTTGTTTAAAAGAAGGGTATAATCAGATTCACGAATATTATGATTATGTTCCAGTAAGCTTTGAACCTTCAATGTGGGTCCCTACTATTAAGGTTGCTATTTGTGGTGAAACTTTTTATGCCCGTTGTGATATTATGTCTGAGTTTTGCCTTATGCCTAAAAGTATTTATGAATCTTTGACACTTTGGGGACTTTGAAGGTGGAGAAGGAATAAGTCTTACTGATAATTCTGTTATAATTCCTGAGGGGATAGCTGAAGGTGTGTTCACCACCTTTCTTGGAAGAACAGTATCCACTGATTATCTCTTTATTGAATGTGTAGGGACAGGACAAATCACACTTGGAAGATTTTTGCTGAAACTATTGGGAGCAACCATAGATGTGGGAAAAGGCACTCTAAATTTTACCTCTAAATCCGGATGCGGTCATTTATTTCCTAGACCAAAGAGTAAGAATAAGAGTAAGAGAGGTAGGCGTAAAGCCCGTGGTAATATGTTGATGCTTCTTCTCCTGATTATACTTGATTTGCACTTTCTGCGCCTAGCTGAAAGGCGTTAAAAAAAAGCGCTTATGGGAGACAACCCATTATTTTATTTCTGCAATTTTTGTTTTATATTTGAGTCAAGGTGCTTGTTACTACTGTAGCAATACCTTTGTATCTTTATTTTCATGTATTGTTGTGCCAAGTAAAGTCTCTAATAGAAGGTTGATACTAGATTTGGATTTCTGCGCAGAAACAGATTACTTAGCTGTCACGAATTCGCGTTTTTCTCTCTATATAAGAATCAAAAAAATCTGCGAAAATTCATGCGTGATCCTCAGATATGTACGCAACTTTCACTAGTTTTGAGTTTTTCCATCTAAGCAAGTTAAATGCCTCTAAAAAATTCGTCTTTACGGACTGTTCTGTTTTGACAGATTCTGCCTTTTATTTCGCATTGCCTCTTTTATTGTGTTTGATTGGATTTCTTTGTTCCATTAAATTTCAGTAGCATTGGGTAATGTCCAGAAGTGTTTGAAATAATTGTCTCCTTGCTGAACATGTGAATTTTTGATTATGCACTAACCCTCTAATGAGATTGCTTTGAGTTTGGTGTGGAGGAAGTTTTCAAGGATCAAGAGAGGAGGATGATATGATATGATCAAGAAGAGTGAAAAGTCTAAGCTTGGGGATGCCCCGTGGTTCATCCCTGCATATGTCAAGAAGACTCAGCGTCTAAGGTTGGGGATGCCCAAGGCACCCCTTCTTCATCAACAAACTTATCAGGTCACCTCTAGTGAAACTATATTTTAATTCTGTCACATCTTATGTGCTTTACTTGGAGCGTCTGTTTGCTTTTATTTTTGTTTATGTTTGAATAAATTCGGATCCCATCAATCCTTGTGTTGGAGAGAGACACGCTCCGCTTTTTAATTTGAACACTTGTGTTCTTCGTCTTACTTTAATATTCATGGCGAAAGCTGAAACACACTTACTTATTGTTATTTGGTTGGAAAGAAAATGCCTCATATTATCTTGAATAATTTGATACTTGGCAATTGTTTTAAGCTCTCAAGTAGATCATGTTTAAGCTCTTGCATCATGTAGTTTAAATCTAGTAGTGGAGAACTACCGTAGAGCTTGTTGAAATTTGGTTTGCATGATTGGTCTCTCTAAGGTCTAGATATTTTGGTAAAAGTGTTTGAACAACAAGGAAGACAGTGTAGAGTCTTATAATGCTTGCAATATGTTCTTGTGTAAGTTTTTGCTGTACAGGTTCATACTTGTGTTTGCTTCAAACAACCCTGCTAGCCCAAACCTTGTATTGAGAGGGAATGCTTCTCGTGCATCCAAAACCTTGAGCCAAAACATATGCCATTTGTGTCCACCATAACTACCTATATGTGGTATTTTTCTGCCATTCCAAAGTAAATTGCTTGCGTGCTACCTTTAAAATTTCATTCCTTGTCTTTGCAATACATAGCTCATGGGAAAGTAGCCTAAAAAACTATTGTGGTAATGAATATGTTGCTATGTATCTTAGTTCTTATAAGTTGCTTGTTTCTGGGGACGCCATCAACCTGTCACACCTTTGTTGAATATCATGTGAGTTGCTATGCATGTTCGTCTTGTCTGAAGTAAGGGAGATTCGCCATGAGTTGAATGGTTTGAGTATGCATGTTGTTAGAGAAGAACATTGGGCCGCCAACCAAAGCCATGTATCATGGTGAAAGTTTCAGCTTGGACATTAATCCTCGGAATCTCTTATGAGAATATTATTTATTGTTGAATGCTTTAAGCATTAAAAAGAGGAGTCCATTATCTGTTTTCTATGTTGTCTCGGTATGGATGTCCTGAAGTTGAGATCTATCAAAATCGAGAAATCAAATGCAATTTATCTCCTTGGACCTTTGTACAGGTGGCATAGAGGTACCCCTTTGTGACACTTGGTTGAAACATATGTAATGCAATGATAATCCATGGAAATCCGAGCTAATTAGGACAAGTTGCGGGCACTATTAGTATTCAATGCATGAGGTTTGCAACTTATAGGAAGTTTTATGCATAACCCATATGAATTATTACTACCGTTGACACAATTGTTTCCATGTTTTCAAATAAAAAGCTCTAGCACATGAGTATTCCCTGCTTCCTCTGCGAAGGGCCTTTCTTTTACTTTATGTTGAGTCGGTTTATCTACTTCTCTCTATCTTAGAAGCAAACACTTGTGTCAACTGTGCGTTGATTCTTACATGCTTGCTTATTGCACTTATTATATTACTTTGTGTTGACAATTATCCATCAGATATACATGTTACAAGTTGAAAGCAATTGCTGAAACTTAATCATCCTTTGTGTTGCTTAGAAACCTCTTACTTTGAATCTATTGCTTTATGAGTTAACTTTTATGCAAGTCTTTTGATACTTGTCTTGAAAGTACTATTCATGAAAAGTTTTTGCTATATGATTCAGTTGTTTAGTCATTATCTTTTTGTTAGCAAATTATATACCATTGCTTTGAATCACTTCATTCATCTCATATGCTTTACAATAGTATTGATCAAGATTGTGTTGGTAGCATGTCACTTCAGAAATTATTGTTTTTATCGTTTACCTACTCGAGGGCGAGTAGGAACTAAGCTTGGGGATGCTTGATACGTCTCCAATGTATCTATAATTTCTTATGTTCCATGCTAGTTTTATGACAATACCAACATGTTTTAGTCATACTTTATAATGTTTTTATGCATTTTCCGGACTAACCTATTAACAAGATGCCGCATGTTAGTTCCCTTTCTGCTGTTTTTGATTTCATAAAAGTTAGTTTACGAATATTCTCGGAATTGGACGAAACAAAATCCCACGGTCCTATTTTCCACGGAGGCTTCCAGAACACCGAAGAGAGACGGAGAGGGCCACGAGGCGGCCACCACATGGCGGCGCGGCCCACCTCCGGTCGCGCCGGCCTATGGGGTGGGCCCTGCGCCCCCAACGCTGCCCTTCGCCTATTTATTCCCTCCGTCGCAAAACCCTTACCGAGAGCCACGATACAAAGTCCAGACGCCGCCGCCGTCAACCCCATCTCGGGGGGGGTTCAGAAGATCGCCTCCGACACCCCGCCGGAGAGGGGAATCATCACCGAGGGCTCTACATCACCATGCCCGCCTCCGATGCGTGAGTAGTTCATCCTTGGACTACGGGTCCATAGCAGTAGCTGGTTGTCTTCTCCTCTTGTGCTATCATGTTTAGATCTTGTGAGCTGCCTATCATGATCAGATCATCTATTTGTAATGCTACATGTTGTGTTTGTTGGGATCCGATGAATATTGAATACTATGTCAAGTTGATTATTGATCTATCATATATGTGTTATTTATGTTCTTGCATGCTCTCCGTTGCTAGTAGAGGCTCTGGCCAAGTTGATACTTGTGACTCCAAGAGGGAGTATTTATGCTAGATAGTGGGTTCATGTCTCCATTGAATCTGGGGAGTGACAAGAACCCCTAAGGTTGTGGATGTGTCGTTGCCACTAGGGATAAAACATCAATACTTTGTCTAAGGATATTTGTGTTGATTACATTACGCACAGTACTTAATGCAATTGTCTGTTGTTTGCAACTTAATACGAAAGGGGTGGATAAAAAGAAGGTGGACTTTTAGGTATAGATGCATGCGGATGGTGGTCTATGTTCTTTGTCGTAATGCCCTAAGTAAATCTCATAGTAGTCATCATGATATGTATATGCATCTCTATTCTGTCAATTGCCCAACTATAATTTGTTCACCCAACATGCTATTTATATTATTGGAGAGACACCACTAGTGAACTGTGGACCTCGGTCCTTTCTTTTACATCTGAAATACAATCTACGGCAATCACTGTTCTCTATTGTTTTCTGCAAGCAAACATAATTCTCCGCACCATATGTTTAATCCTTTGTTTTCAGCGAGCCGGTGAGATTGACAACCTCACGGTTGAGTTGGGGCAAAGTAGTTTGATTGTGTTGTGCAGGTTCCACGTTGGCGCCGGAATCACTGGTGTTGTGTGATGTCTACGGGTGCTTCTATTCTTGTAGACAGTGTTGGGCCTCCAAGAGCAGAGGTTTGTAGAACACAGCAAGTTTTCCCTTAAGTGGATCACCCAAGGTTTATCGAACTCGTGGAGGAAGAGGTCAAAGATATCCCTCTCAGCAACCCGCAACCACAAAGCAAGAAGTCTCTTGTGTCCCCAACACACCTAATAGGTGCACTAGTTCGGCGAAGAGATAGTGAAATACAAGTGGTATGAATGAATATGAGCAGTAGTACGGCGCCAAAATAGCTTACACGGCAATTGATGGTAGTAATATTGTAGGAAGTAAACAAGCAAATAGTAACGTTAGTAATTCAAGAAAAAGAACAAGCAAAATAGAGTATTTAGGAACAAGACCTAGGGATTAGACTTTCACTAGTGGACACTCTCAACTTTGATCACATAACAGAGATAAATGCATACTCTACACTCTCTTGTTGGATGATGAACACATTATGTAGGATTACACGAACCCTCAATGCCGGAGTTAACAAGCTCCACAATTCAATGTTCATATTTAAATAACCTTAGAGTGCATGAAAGATCGACACGACTAAACCAAGTACTAACATAGCATGCACACTGTCACCTTTCACACCATGTAGGAGGAATAGATCACATCAATACCATCATAGCAATAGTTAACTTCATAATCTACAAGAGATCATAATCATAGCCTACGCCAAGTACTAACACGGATGCACACTGTCACCATTACACCGTCAGGAGGAATAAAAATACTTTAATAACATCACTAGAGTAGCACATAGATAAATTGTGATACAAAACATATTGCAATCATAAAGAGATATAAATAAGCACTTCACTACGCCATTCATAACAGTGAATAAGTATTCTGTGAAATATAGCCTAAGAGACCCACACGGTGCACACACTGTCACCTTTACACACGTGGGACAAGGAGTCTCCGGAGATCACATAAGTAAAACTCACTTGACTAGCATAATGACATCTAGATTACAAGCATCATCATATGAATCTCAATCATGTAAGGCAGCTCATGAGATTATTGTATTGAAGTACATAGGAGAGAGATGAACCACATAGCTACGGTACAGCCCCGAGCCTCAATGGAGAACTACTCCCTCCTCATGGAGCAGCAGCGATGAAGATGGCGGTGGAGATGGCAGCGGTGTCGATGGAGAAGCCTTCGGGGGCACTTCCCCGGCGGCGTGCCGGAACAGAGACTCCCGTCCCCGCATCTTGGCTTCGCGATGGCGGCTCGGAACTTTTTTCGTACCGTGGCTTATTCTTCTCGTGTTTTAGGTCGGACCTTATATAGGCGAAGAGGCGGAGTTTGAGGGCTGACGAGGCGGCCAAACAACAGGCGCGGGCCCAGCCCTGCCGCGCCACCACCATGTGTAAGCCCCCGTGACCCCTCTCGGTGGCTCTCGGGTGTTCTGGATGCTTCCGGGCAAAATAGGAACCGGGCGTTGATTTCGTCCAATTCCGAGAATATTTCGTTACTAGGATTTCTGAAACCAAAAACAGCAGAAAAACAGGAACTGGCACTTCGGCATCTTGTTAATAGGTTAGTTCCGTAAAAACGCATAATAATGACATATAATGTGTATAAAACATGTAGGTATCATCAATAAAGTAGCATGGAACATAAGAAATTATCGATACGTCTGAGACGTATCAGGATCCTGTTAGTTCTGCTCGTCCCGAGCAGGTAAAACGATAACAAAGATAATTTCTGAAGTGACATGCCATCATAACCTTGATCATACTATTGTAAGCATATGAGATGAATGCAGCGATCAAAACAATGGTAATGACATGAGTAAACAAATGAATCATAAAGCAAAGACTTTTCATGAATAGTACTTTCAAGACAAGCATCAATAAGTCTTGCATAAGAGTTAACTCATAAAGCAATAATTTAAAGTATAGACATTGAAGCAACACAATGGAAGATTAAGTTTCAGCGGTTGCTTTCAACTTGTAACATGTATATCTCATGGATAATTGTCAACATAGAGTAATATAACAAATGCAATAAGCAAGTATGTAAGAATCAATGCACAGTTCACAAAAGTGTTTGCTTCTTGAGATGGGAGGAAATAGGTAGACTGACTCAACATAAAAGTAGAAGAATGGCCCTTCAAAGAGGGAAGCATCGATTGCTATATTTGTGCTAGAGCTTTTATTTTGAAAACATGAAGAGAGCATAAAAATAAAGTTTTGAGAGGTGTTTGTTGTTGTCAACGAATGGTAGCGGGTACTCTAACCCCCTTGCCAGACAAACCTTCAAAGAGCGGCTCCCATTTTATTTTTATTTTTGTGTGGCACTCCTTCCAACCTTTCTTTCACAAACCATGGCTAACCGAATCCTCGGGTGCCTGCCAACAATCTCATACCATGAAGGAGTGCCTTTTATTTTAGTTTTATTATGATGACACTCCTCCCCACCTTTGCTTTCTCAAGCCATGGCTAACCGAACTTCGGGTGCCGTCCAACAATCACATACCATGGAGGAGTGTCTATTTTTGTTAATTAATTTGGGACTGGGAATCCCATTGCCAGCTCTTTTTGGTAAAATTATTGGATAAGCGGATGAAGCCACTAGTCCATTGGTGAAAGTTGCCCAACAAGATAAATACCACATACTTCCTCATGAGCTATAAAACATTGACAAATAAGAGGTAATAACTTTTGAATTATTTAAAGGTAGCACTCAAGCAATTTACTTTGGAATGGCAGAGAAATACCATGTAGTAGGTAGGTATGGTGGACACAAATGGCATAGTGGTTGGCTCAAGGATTTGGATGCATGAGAAGTATTCCCTCGATACAAGGTTTAGGCTAGCAAGGTTATTTGAAACAAACACAAGGATGAACCTGCAAAGTGCTCAATAAAAGACATATTGTAAACATTATAAGACTCTACACCGTCTTTCCTTGTTGTTCAACCCAATACTAGAAATTATCTAGACCTTAGAGAGACCAAATATGCAAACCAAATTTTAGCAAGATCTATGTATTTCTTCATTAATGGGTGCAAAGTATATGATGCAAGAGCTTAAACATGAGCACAACAATTGCCAAGTATCACATTATCCAAGACATTTTACCAATTACTACATGTAGCATTTTCTGTTTCCAACCATAAACAATTAACGAAGCAGTTTCAACCTTCGCCATGAACATTAAAAGCTAAGAACACATGTGTTCATATGAACCAGCGGAGCGTGTCTCTCTCCCAAAAAATCATTTATTCAAACAAAAACAAAAACAAAAACATACAGACGCTCCAAGTAAAGTACATAAGATGTGAATAAAAATATAGTTTCGGGGAGGAACCTGATGATGTTGTCGATGAAGAAGGGGATGCCTTGGGCATCCCCAAGCTTAGACGCTTGAGTCTTCTTAGAATATGCAGGGATGAACCACCGGGGCATCCCCAAGCTTAGACCTTTCACTCTTCTCGATCACATCATATCACCCTCTTCTATTGACCCTTGAAAACTTCTGCCACATCAAACTTCTAGCAAACTCATTAGAGGGTTAGTGCATAATCAAAATTCACATGTTCAGATGTGACACAATCATTCTTTACACTTCTGGACATTGCATAAAGCTACTGGACATTAATGGATCAAAGAAATTCATCCAACATAGCAAAAGAGGCAATGCGAAATAAAAGGCAGAATCTGTCAAAACAGAACAGTCCGTAAAGATGAATTTTAAAATGGCACCAGACTTGCTCAAATGGAAAAACTCAAAACTAATGAAAGTTGCGTACATATCTGAGGATCACTCACGTAAATTGACATATTGTTTCGAATTTTCAGAGACTTAGAGAATTCTGTGACAGACAGCAATGCTGTTTCTGCGCAGCGATCCCAAATATAATATCAAGTTTAACATAGAAACTTTAATTGGCACAAAAACATGATAAGGAGAGGTTGCTACAGTAGTAAACAACTTCCAAGACTCAAATATAAAACAAAGTACTGTAGTAAAAACACATGGGTTATCTCCCAAGAAGTTCTTTCTTTATAGCCATTAAGATGGGCTCAGTTTTAATGATGCACTCGCAAGAAATAGAAGTTGAAGCAAAAGAGAGCATCAAGAGGCAAATTCAAAACACATTTAAGTCTAACATGCTTCCTATGCATAGGAATCTTGTAAATAAACAAGTTCATGAAGAGCAAAGTAACAAGCATAGGAAGATAAAACAAGTGTAGCTTCAAAAATTTCAGCACATAGAGAGGTGTTTTAGTAACATGAAAATTTTTACAACCATATTTTCCTCTCTCATAATAACTTTCAGTAGCAACATGAGCAAACTCAACAATATAACTATCACATAAAGCATTCTTATCATGAGTCTCATGCATAAAATTATTACTCCCCACATAGGCATAATCAATTTTATTAGTTGTAGTGGGAGCAAATTCAACAAAGTAGCTATCATTATTATTCTCATCATCAAATATAGGAGGCATAGTATCATCAAAGTAAATTTTCTCCTCAATGCTTGGGGGACTAAAAATATCATGCTCATCAAAGCCAGCTTCCCCAAGCTTAGAATTTTCCATAGCATTAGCAACAATAGTGTTCAAAGCATTCATATTAATATGTTCCATGGTTTTTTAATTTTCGCATCAAACCATCCATGTTTTAAATCAGGAAATAGAATAAGAAGGTCATTGTTGTCCATTATGCCTAACTAGTGTAAAAAAAGAAACCAAATGTCGCAATTGGCGAGTCCAAAGGAAATACCTTCGAGTACTTACAACGCGCCGGAAAATAGCTTAGTAGCCGAGATCCGGAGTGTGAGTACCTTTTACCTTTCCTCCCGGCAACGGCGCCAGAAAATAGCTTGATGTCTACGGGTGCTTCTATTCTTAGACATGTTGGGCCTCCAAGAGCAGAGGTTTGTAGAACAGCAGCAAGTTTTCCCTTAAGTGGATCACCCAAGGTTTATCGAACTCAGGGAGGAAGAGGTCAAAGATATCCCTCTCAAGCAACCCCGCAACCACAAAGCAAGAAGTCTCTTGTGTCCCCAACACACCTAATAGGTGCACTAGTTCGGCGAAGAGATAGTGAAATACAAGTGGTATGAATGAATATGAGCAGTAGTACGGCGCCAGAAAATAGCTTACTGGCGTGCAGTTGATGGTAGTAATATTGTAGGAAGTAAACAAGCAGTAGTAACAAGTAAACAAGCAAGGATAGCAGTATTTAGGAACAAGACCTAGGGATTAGACTTTCACAGTGGACACTCTCAACTTTGATCACATAACAGAATAGATAAATGCATACTCTACACTCTCTTGTTGGATGATGAACACATTGCGTAGGATTACACGAACCCTCAATGCCGGAGTTAACAAGCTCCACAATTCAATGTTCATATTTAAATAACCTTAGAGTGCATGAAAGATCGACACGACCAAACCAAGTACTAACATAGCATGCACACTGTCACCTTCACACCATGTAGGAGGAATAGATCACATCAATACCATCATAGCAATAGTTAACTTCATAATCTACAAGAGATCATAATCATAGCCTACGCCAAGTACTAACACGGATGCACACACTGTCACCATTACACCGTGCAGGAGGAATAAAACTACTTTAATAACATCACTAGAGTAGCACATAGATAAATTGTGATACAAAACATATTGCAATCATAAAGAGATATAAATAAGCACTTCACTACGCCATTCATAACAGTGAATAAGTATTCTGTGAAATATAGCCTAAGAGACCCACACGGTGCACACACTGTCACCTTTACACACGTGGGACAAGGAGTCTCCGGAGATCACATAAGTAAAACTCACTTGACTAGCATAATGACATCTAGATTACAAGCATCATCATATGAATCTCAATCATGTAAGGCAGCTCATGAGATTATTGTATTGAAGTACATAGGAGAGAGATGAACCACATAGCTACCGGTACAGCCCCGAGCCTCAATGGAGAACTACTCCCTCCTCATGGGAGCAGCAGCGGTGATGAAGATGGCGGTGGAGATGGCAGGTGTCGATGGAGAAGCCTTCGGGGCAATTCCCCGTCCGCGGCGTGCGGAATAGAGACTCCTGTCCCCGGATCTTGGCTTCGCGATGGCGGCGGCTCTTGAACTTTCTCGTACCGTGGCTTATTCTTCTCGTGTTTTAGGTCGGGACCTTTATATAGGCGAAGAGGCGGAGTCGGAGGGCTGACGAGGCGGCCAAACAACAGGGGGGGCCCAGCCTGGCCGCGCCACCACCATGTGTGGGCCCCCTGTGGCCCCTCGCGGCTCTCGGGTGTTCTGGATGCTTCCGGGCAAAATAGGAACCTGGCGTTGATTTCGTCCAATTCCGAGAATATTTCGTTACTAGGATTTCTGAAACCAAAAACAGCAGAAAACAGAACCGGCACTTCGGCATCTTGTTAATAGGTTAGTTCCGAAAACGCATAATAATGACATATAATGTGTATAAAACATGTAGGTATCATCAATAAAGTAGCATGGAACATAAGAAATTATCGATACGTGAAGACGTATTGCGCCGCACTACACTCCTCCACCAACAACCTTCACGTGGCCTTCATCTCCTACTTGTTCGATAAACCTTGGTTTCTTACTGAGGGAAAACTAGCTGATGTACTCATCATACCTTTCTCTTGGGGTTCCCAACGGACGTGTGCTTTACCGTCACAAGAGCTACTTCCACGCCGCGCGGGCTTATTTTTCGGCGCTGGGAGATCAAGACACGCTGCATGGGGAGTCTCTCACATCCAATCTCTTTACTTTGTTTATTGTCTTGCTTTATTTTATTTTCTATCTTGTTTGCTTTCTTTATATCAAAAACACAAAAAATTAGTTACTTGCATTTAATTTATTTTGTTATCATGTCTAGTCCTGTACTTGTTACTTTGTCACCTGAGGAATTGATCTTTACTTTTAAACAAGGGGATGAGGAGAGTTTTAAAGATGCTTGGTCTAGAATTTTTGATTCTTATGGTAAAACTGAACCTAAAATGACTCTAAGTTTGCTTCTTAGTAACTTTTATTTTGGGCTCATTCTTCGCTATAGGTATGCTTTGGATGCTGTAGTGGGAGGAGATTTCCTTCACTGCGATGGGGATCAAGCTTTTAATGCCATAAAAAAAATTAGTTGCATCATTTAGCTCAGCTAGTAAAATTGATTCATCTCTTGCTAGTATTCATAATAGACTAAACACTCTCGAGACAAATATATCTTGTATAAAAGAAGGGTATAATCAGATTCGCGCATATTATGATTATGTTCCAGTAAGCTTTGAACCTTCAATGTGGGTCCCTACTATTAAGGTTGCTATTTGTGGTGAAACTTTTATGCCCGTTGTGATATTATGTCTGAGTTTTGCCTTATGCCTAAAAGTATTTATGAATCTTTGACACTTTGGGGACTTACTGAAGGTGGAGAAGGAATAACTCTTACTGATAATTCTGTTATAATTCCTGAGGGGATAGCTGAAGGTGTGTTCACCACCTTTCTTGGAAGAACAGTATCCACTGATTATCTCGTTATTGAATGTGTAGGGACATGACAAATCACACTTGGAAGATCCCTGCTGAAACTATTGGGAGCAACCATAGATGTGGGAAAAGGCACTCTAAATTTTACCTCTACACCCGGATGCGGTCATGTATTCCCTAGACCAAAGAGTAAGAATAAGAGTAAGAGAGGTAGGCGTAAAGCCCGTGGTAATAATGTTAATGCTTCTTCTCTTGATTTACTTGATTCTGCGCCTAGCTGAAAGGCGTTAAAAAAGCGCTTATGGGAGACAACCTATTGTTTTATTTCTGCAATTTTTGTTTTATATTTGAGTCAAGGTGCTTGTTACTACTGTAGCAATACCTTTGTATCTTTATTTTCATGTATTGTTGTGCCAAGTAAAGTCTCTAATAGAAGGTTGATACTAGATTTGGATTTCTGCGCAGAAACAGATTTCTTAGCTGTCACGAATTCGCGTTTTTCTCTCTGTATAAGAATCAAAAAAATCTGCAAAAATTCATGCGTGATCCTCAGATATGTACGCAACTTTCATTAGTTTTTAGTTTTTCCATCTGAGCAAGTTAAGTGCCTCTAAAAAATTCGTCTTTACTGTTCTGTTTTGACCGATTCTGCCTTTTATTTCGCATTGCCTCTTTTACTGTGTTTGATTGGATTTCTTTGTTCCATTAAATTTCAGTAGCCTTGGGTAATGTCCATAAGTGTTGGGAATGATTGTGTCCTTGCTGAACATGTGAATTTTTGATTATGCACTAACCCTCTAATGAGATTGCTTTGAGTTTGGTGTGGAGGAAGTTTTCAAGGATCAAGAGAGGAGGATGATATGATATGATCAAGAAGAGTGAAAAGTCTAAGCTTGGGGATGCCCCGTGGTTCATCCCTGCATATGTCAAGAAGACTCAAGCGTCTAAGGTTGGGGATGCCCAAGGCATCCCCTTCTTCATCAACAAACTTATCAGGTCACCTCTAGTGAAACTATATTTTAATTCTGTCACATCTTATGTGCTTTACTTGGAGCGTCTGTTTGCTTTTATTTTTGTTTATGTTTGAAATTCGGATCCCATCAATCCTTGTGTTGGAGAGAGACACGCTCCGCTTTTTAACTTGAACACTTGTGTTCTTCGTCTTACTTTAATATTCATGGCGAAAGCTGAAAGCCGCAGCACTTGTACTTGTTGTTATTTGGTTGGAAACAGAAAATGCCTCATATTATCTTGAATAATTTGATACTTGGCAATTGTTTTAAGCTCTCAAGTAGATCATGTTTAAGCTCTTGCATCATGTAGTTTAAATCTAGTAGTGGAGAACTACCGTAGAGCTTGTTGAAATTTGGTTTGCATGATTGGTCTCTCTAAGGTCTAGATATTTTCGGTAAAAGTGTTTGAACAACAAGGAAGACAGTGTAGAGTCTTATAATGCTTGCAATATGTTCTTGTGTAAGTTTGTGCTGTACAGGTTCATACTTGTGTTTGCTTCAAACAACCTTGCTAGCCCAAACCTTGTACTGAGAGGGAATGCTTCTCGTGCATCCAAAACCTTGAGCCAAAACGTATGCCATTTGTGTCCACCATAACTACCTATATGTGGTATTTTTCTGCCATTCCAAAGTAAATTGCTTGCGTGCTACCTTTAAAATTTCATTCCTTGTCTTTGCAATACATAGCTCATGGGAAAGTAGCCTAAAAACTATTGTGGTAATGAATATGTTGCTATGTATCTTAGTTCTTATAAGTTGCTTGTTGAGCGGTAACCATGTTTCTGGGGACGCCATCAACACACCTTTGTTGAATATCATGTGAGTTGCTATGCATGTTCGTCTTGTCTGAAGTAAGGGAGATTTGCCATGAGTTGAATGGTTTGAGTATGCATGTTGTTAGAGAAGAACATTGGGCCGCCAACCAAAGCCATGTATCATGGTGGAAGTTTCAGCTTGGACATTAATCCTCAGAATCTCTTATGAGAATATTATTTTTTGTTGAATGCTTTAAGCATTAAAAAGAGGAGTCCATTATCTGTTTTCTATGTTGTCCCGGTATGGATGTCCTCAAGTTGAGATCTATCAAAATCGAGAAATCAAATGCAATTTATCTCCTTGGACCTTTGTACAGGTGGCATAGAGGTACCCCTTTGTGACACTTGGTTGAAACATATGTAATGCAATGATAATTCATGGAAATCCGAGCTAATTAGGACAAGTTGCGGGTACTATTAGTATTCGATGCATGAGGCTTGCAACTTAAGTGCCTCTAAAAAATTCGTCTTTACGGACTGTTCTGTTTTGACAGATTCTGCCTTTTATTTCGCATTGCCTCTTTTACTGTGTTTGATTGGATTTCTTTGTTCCATTAAATTTCAGTAGCCTTGGGTAATGTCCAGAAGTGTTGGAATAATTGTGTCCTTGCTGCACATGTGAATTTTTGATTATGCACTAACCCTCTAATGAGATTGCTTTGAGTTTGGTGTGGAGGAAGTTTTCAAGGATCAAGAGAGGAGGATGATATGATAATGAGAAAACGCAACAAGTGATCTATGCAAAATCCGTTTTCGATGAACTAGAGCTTGTCATGAGAATAAGCACAAGCTCTAAAACATCACATGGATAAGATCCAAATAACAACCAAGAAAGATGATGCAAGGATGCAAAGGTTTGAGCTCTCTCCGAACGATACGATCGAGTTACTCACTCGAGAGCCCTCTTGATAGTACGGCAACTAAACTATAAACCGGTCTCCAACTACACTATGAGACCGGTGAGAAAGAAACCCTATCAAGAGCAAACCTTATACTTGCGCATTCCACTTGAGCTCGATGATGATGATCTTGACCGCAACAAGATGGAACGCCTTTCTTGATTGTGCTTGCTTGATGAAGTCTTGTGGATTGCTCCCCCATAATCCATCATGGGAGAGCTTCTTCTTCGGCGCATCTTCACATATCCATGAACACCATATGGAGAGCATGCTTCAAGCAAATGATCTCTTTGAGATGGATCACCTTGAACTTGCACTTCATTTCTTCATGGCAAGCTTCAAGCATATGATCTCTTCGAGTTGGCTCATCTTGAACTTGCACTTCATTTCTACATGGCAAGCTTCAAGCATATGATCTCTTCGAGTTGGCTCATCTTGAACTTGCACTTCATTTCGTTGATGTCTTGAAGTTAAACTTGAGGGCTCACTTCATCTTCATCTTCAAGACATACTTGACACTTAATATTCTTCATCAATATCTTCTTATTGCAACCTTTAAGTCAACATATGGTTCAAGCATTGCCTATGGACAACTCCTATAAATATAACTCAATGCAAACATTAGTCCATAGGGATTGTCATTAATTACCAAAACCACACATGGGGGCTCCATGCACTTTCACCTTGTTCATGATATTTTTTACTCCATGCTAGAATTGTATTAAGCGAAAACAGTAATACTTGTGTGGTTTGTAAACAACACCGTGTCCCTAGTAAGCCTCTACTAGACTAGTTCATTGGTTAATGATGCTTAAGGTTTCCTAACCACGAACATGTGTTGTCAATTAACAATGGATTCATGTCATGGACAAGACATAACTAAGAAAAGCAATATGATTGTAACAATGTTTAGTTAATATAGATTTATAATCTCAAATATACCAACCTTAAACCATGGGATTATGCGACTTCCTAGTACCAAAAGAATGCTTTGAAGGTATCAACCGTCACTTCGTAATTGGGTGATCATAAAGGTGCTTTTGGGCATATCAGAAATTACTTGTTGAGTTTGCATGTATGAAGATTGAGATTTGTCCATCCATGTACTGGAGAGATATACTCAGGGCTCACTCAGGTGACACACATTCTACATAGCATGCAAGCAAGTGAATAATATTTGGTCACAAGAGAATGTTGAATCATGGTACGAGCAAAGAGTACTTGCTAGGAATGAGATTGAACAAAGATTCTCCCGCTCCACTCGCGTTGTCCAAACCACCTCATGCATCGTCGCGCCACCTCACTGCTGGCACCACCCCACCCTCTATCGTCACGTATACGCCGGTAGAAAGGCAGCACCCACTCCCTTGCTACTGCCGAGATCACCGCCGTTTATCACCTCACAGGTGTTCCATAGCCGATCCCTGTGCCGATCCCTGTGCCGACATCTACATCACCACGCCGGTGGGGTGTTCGGCGTTTGGATTGCTCGGTCATGGACTCCGACGACGAGGACGAGCAAATGTTCGTTTCGCTGTTGGAGAAGGAGAACGCCGCTGCCGCCGAAGATGAAGAGCACATGATAATCCTGGCGTCTCTCGCTAGCCTATACGCCGAGCAGAACTCAAAGCTGCAGTGTGGCGGCTTTGCGTCGGGTCGCTGATAACCCACAAGTATAGGGGATCGCAACAGTCTTCGAGGGAAGTAAAACCCAAATTTATTGATTCGACACAAGGGGAGGTAAAGAATACTTATAAGCCTTAACAACTGAGTTGTCAATTCAGCTGCACCTGGAAAAGCACTAGTAACATGGGTGATGTGAAAGTAGCAGTAATATGAGAGCAATAGTAACAGTAACACAGCAGCAGTAATAGTAATATGAGAGCAATGGCACCGGAAAATAGTTGATACTACTTCCAATGACATGTAGAACGAGTATATGATGATGAGAGATGGACCGGGGTTCCCAGCTATCTACACTAGTGGTAACTCTCCAATAACAAGTGTTGGGTGAACAAATTACAATTGGGCAATTGATAGGATTGAAATAGCATTAAGACAGAACATCAAGATTATTAATCATGTAGGCATGTTTTCCATATATAGTCATACGTGCTCGCAATGAGAAACTTGTACAACATCTTTTGTCCTACCAGCCGGTGGCAGCCGGGCCTCTAGGGAATCTACTAGAAATTAAGGCACTCCTTTTAATAGAGCACCGGAGCAAAGCATTAACACTCCGTGAAAACATGTGATCCTCATACCTACGCCTTCCCCTCCGGTTGTCCCAATTTCTGTCACTTTGGGGCCTCGGGTTCCGGACATAGACATGTGCAAACAACTTGTAGATACAATCTAAGCAATAATTATAGAGCTTAAATATAAGATCATGCCACTCGGGCCCTAGTGACAAGCATTAAACACAACAAGATTGCAGCAACAATAACTTCACAAACTTTATAGATAGACTAATCATAATGTAACAATCCATCGGATCCCAACAAACACAACACCGATTACATCAGATGAATCTCAATCATGTAAGGCAGCTCATGAGATCATTGTATTGAAGTACATGGGGGAGATAATACCAACTAGCTACAGCTAGAACCCGTAGTCCATGGGGGAACTACTCACGGAGCATGATGGAGGCGGTGGCGTTGATGGAGATGGCTTCCGGGGCACTTCCCCGTCCCGGCGGCGTGCCGGAACAGAGATTCTGTCCCCCGAATTGGAGTTTCGCGATGGCGGCGGCGCCCCTGGAGTCTTTCTGGAGTTTCGTCAATCGGTATCGCGTTTTTAGGTCGAAAGGGCTTATATAGGCGAAGAGACGGAGTCGGAGGGGGTACGGAGCCGCCACACAACAGGGCGGCGCCCCCCCTGGGCCGCGCCAGCACCTTGTGTGGGGCCCCTGGGCCTCCCCTCTGGTCCCCTCAGGTGTTCTGGGATCTTCCGGGAAAAATAGGATGCTGGGTCTTTGTTTCGTCGAATTCCGAGAATATTGCCCAACAGCCTTTCTGGAACCAAAAACAACAAAAAACAGGAACCTCACGGCATCTTGTTAATAGGTTAGTTCGGAAAACGCATAAAAACATTATAAAGTGTGAGCAAAACATGTAGGTATTGTCATAAAACAAGCATGGAACATCAGAAATTATGGATACGTTGGAGACGTATCAGCATTCCCAAGCTTAGTTCCTACTCGTCCTCGAGTAGGTTGATGGCGTGTAACTCACACGTTCGTTGGGAACCCCAAGAGGAAGGTATGATGCGCACAGTAGCAAGTTTTCCCTCAGAAAGAAACCAAGGTTTAATCGAACCAGGAGGAGCCAAGAAGCACGTTGAAGGTTGATGGTCGCGAAATGTGATGCGGCGCAACACCAGGGATTCCGGCCAACGCGGAACCTGCACAACACAACCAAAGTACTTTGCCCCAACGAAACAGTGAGGTTGTCAATCTCACCGGCTTGCTGTAACAAAGGATTAAACGTATCGAGTGGAAGATGTTTGCAAAGAAAACAGTAAAACACAAGTAGATTGTATGCTATGTAAAGAATAGGACCGGGGTCCACAGTTCACTAGAGGTGTCTCTCCCATAAGATAAAGCATGTTGGGTGAACAAATTACAGTCGGGCAATTGACAAATAGAGAAAGGCATAACAATGCATATACATGATATGATAAATATAGTGAGATTTAATCCGGGCATTACGACAAAGTACATAGACCGCCATCCAACTGCATCTATGCCTAAAAGTCCACCTTCAGGTTATCATCCGAACCCCCTCCAGTATTAAGTTGCAAAGCAACAGACAATTGCATTAAGTATGGTGCGTAATGTAATCAACAACTACATCCTTAGACATAGCATCAATGTTTTATCCCTAGTGGCAACAGCACATCACAACCTTAGAACCTACTGTCACGATCCCAGATTCAATGAAGGCATGAACCCACTATCGAGCATAAATACCCCTCTTGGAGTTAAGAAAAACTTGGCCAGAGCCTCTACTAATAACGGAGAGCATGCAAGATCATAAACAACACATAAACAATAGATTGATAATCACCATAATCATAGTACTCTCTATCCATCGGATCCCGACAAACACAACATATAGAATTACATATAGATGATCTTGATCATGTTAGGCAGCTCACAAGATCCAACAATGAAGCACAACAAGGAGAAGACGACCATCTAGCTACGCTATGGACCCATGGTCCAGGGGTGAACTACTCACTCATCACTCCGGAGGTGACCATGGCGGTGTAGAGTCCTCCGGGAGATGAATCCCCTCTCCGGCAGGGTGCCGGAGGCGAGAATCCCCCGAGATGGGATTCGCGGCGGCGGCGTCTCGGAAGGTTTTCCGTATCGTGGCTCTCGTACTGGGGGTTTCGCGACGGAAGCTTTAAGTAGGCGGAGGGTCAACGCGGGGGGCCACACGAGGGGCCCAGGGGGCAGGTCGGCGCGGCCAGGGCTTGGGCCGCGCCGGCCACCCTCTGGCGCCTCGTGGCCCCACTTCGTTATCTCTTCGGTCTTACGGAAGCTTCGTGCAAAAATAGGACCCTGGGCGAAAGTTTCGTCCAATTCCGAGAATATTTCTTTACTAGGATTTCTGAAACCAAAAACAGCAACTGGCTCTTCGGCATCTTGTTAATAGGTTAGTTCCAGAAAATGCATAAATATGACATATAATGTGCATAAAACATGTAGGTATCATCAATAAAGTAGCATGGAACATAAGAAATTATCGATACGTTGGAGACGTATCAGCATCCCCAAGCTTAGTTCTGCTCGTCCCGAGCAGGTAAAACGATAACAAAGATAATTTCTGAAGTGACATGCCATCATAATCTTGATCATACTATTTGTAAACATATGTAATGAATGCAGCGATCAAAACAAAAGTAATGACATGAGTAAACAACTGAATCATAAAGCAAAGACTTTTCATGAATAGTACTTCAAGACAAGCATCAATAAGTCTTGCATAAGAGTTAACTCATAAAGCAATAAATCAAAGTAAAGGTGTTGAAGCAACACATAGGAAGATTAAGTTTCAGCGGTTGCTTTCAACTTATAACATGTATATCTCATGGATATTGTCAACATAAAGTAATATAACAAGTGCAATATGCAAGTATGTAGGAATCAATGCACAGTTCACACAAGTGTTTGCTTCTTAAGGTGGAAGGAGATAGGTAAACTGACTCAACAATAAAAGTAAAAGAAAGGTCCTTCAAAGAGGAAAGCATCGATTGATGTATTTGTGCTAGAGCTTTTATTTTGAAAACATGAAACAATTTTGTCAACGGTAGTAATAAAGCATATGAGTTATGAAAATTATATCTTACAAGTTGCAAGCCTCATGCATAGTATACTAATAGTGCCCGCACCTCGTCCTACTTAGCTTGGACTACCGGATCTTCGCATGCCATGTTTCAACCAAGTGTCACAAAGGGGTACCTCCATGCCGCCTGTACAAAGGTCTAAGGAGAATGCTCGCATTTCGGATTTCTCGCTTTTGATTATTCTCAACTTAGACATCCATACCGGGACAACATGGACAACAGATAATGGACTCCTCTTAAATGCATAAGCATGTAGCAAAGTTATTATTCTCATATGAGATTGAGGATATATGTCCAAAACTGAAACTTCCACCATGATTCATGGCTTTAGTTAGCGGCCCAATGTTCTTCTCTAACAATTTTGCATGCTCCAACCACTAAAATGATAGACCTTCAGACAAGACGGACATGCATAGCAACTCACATGATATTCAACAATAGTTGATGGCGTTCCCCAGAAGCATGGTTATCGCACAACAAGCAACTTAATAAAATATAAAGTGCATAAGTACATATTCAATACTACGATAGTTTTTAAGGCTATTTTGTCCCATGAGCTATATATTGCAAAGGTGAATGATGGAATTTTAAAGGTAGCACTCAAGCAATTTACTTTGGAATGGCGGAGAAATACCATGTAGTAGGTAGGTATGGTGGACACAAATGGCATAGTAGTTGGCTCAAGGATTTTGGATGCATGAGAAGTATTCCCTCTCGATACAAGGTTTAGGCTAGCAAGGTTATTTGAAGCAAACTCAAGGATGAACAGGTGCAGCAAAACTCACATAAAAGACATATTGTAAACATTATAAGACTCTACACCGTCTTCCTTGTTGTTCAAAACTCAATACTAGATATTATCTAGACCTTAGAGAGACCAAATATGCAAATCAAATTTTAGCAAGCTCTATGTATTTCTTCATTAATGGGTGCAAAGCATATGATGCAAGAGCTTAAACATGAGCATAACAATTGCCAAGTATCACATTATCCAAGACATTTTAGAATTACTACATGTAGCATTTTCCAATTCCAACCATATAACAATTTAACGAAGAAGAAACTTCGCCTTGAACATTATGAGTAAAGCCTAAGGACACATGTGTCCATATGCAACAGCGGAGCGTGTCTCTCTCCCACAAAGTGAATGCTAGGATCCATATTATTCAAACAAAAACAAAAACGAAAACAAACCGACGCTCCAAGTAAAGAACACAAGATGTGATTGAATAAAAATATAGTTTCAGGGGAGGAACCTGATGATGTTGTCGATGAAGAAGGGGATGCCTTGGGCATCCCCAAGCTTAGACGCTTGAGTCTTCTTAAAATATGCAGGGGTGAACCACGGGGGCATCCCCAAGCTTAGAGCTTTCACTCCTCTTGATCATAGTATATCATTCTCCTCTCTTGACCCTTGAAAACTTCCTTCACACCAAACTTCAAGCAAACTCATTAGAGGGTTAGTGCATCATTAATAATTCACTCATTCAGAGGTGACACAATCATTATTTTCACTTCTGGACATTGCATAATGCTACTGGACATTAATGGATCAAAAAATAAATCCAACATAGCAAAAGAGGCAATGCGAAATAAAAGGCAGAATCTGTCAAAAACAGAACAGTCCGTAAAGACGAATTTAAAGCTGGCACCAGACTTGCTCAAATGGAAAAACTCAAAACTAATGAAAGTTGCGTACATATCTGAGGATCACGCTCGTAAATTGGCAGATTTTTCGAATTTTCTACAGAGAACTGTGCCCAGATTCGTGACAGACAGCAATGCTGTTTCTGCGCAGCGATCCCAAATATAACATCAACTTTAACATAGAAACTTTACTTGGCACAAAAACATGATAAGGAGAGGTTACTACAGTAGTAAACAACTTCCAAGACTCAACAAAACAAAAAATTGCTGTAGGTAAAAACATGGGTTGTCTCCCATAAGCGCTTTTCTTTAACGCCTTTCAGCTAGGCGCAGAAAGTGCAAATCAAGTAACATCGAGAGTAGAAGCATCAACATCATAGCTTGTTCTAATAATAGAATCAAAAGGCAACTTCATTCTCTTTCTAGGGAAGTGTTCCATACCTTTCTTGAGAGGAAATTGATATTTAATATTACCTTCCCTCATATCAATAACAGCACCAACAGTTCGAAGAAAAGGTCTTCCCAACACAATTGGACAAGATGCATTGCATTCGATATCCAAGACAACAAAATCAACGGGGACAAGGTTATTGTTAACCGTAATATGCACATTATCAATCCTCCCCAAAGGTTTCTTTTTAACATTATCGGCAAGATTAACATCCAAATAACAATTCTTCAATGGTGGCAAGTCAAGCATATCATAAATCTTTTTAGGCATAACAGAAATACTTGCACCAAGATCACATAAAGCATTACATTCAAAGTCATTGAATTTCATTTTAATGATGGGCTCCCAACCATCCTCTAACTTTCTAGGAATAGAAGTTTCAAGTTTTAGTTTCTCTTCTCTAGCTTTTATGAGAGCATTTGTAATATGTTTTGTAAAGGCTAAATTTATAGCACTAGCATTGGGACTTTTAGCAAGTTTTTGTAAGAACTTTATAACTTCAGAGATGTGGCAATCATCAAAATCTAAATCATTATGAGCTACAGCAATGGAATCATTGTTCCCAAGGTTGGAAAAAATTTCAGCAGTTTTATCACAAGCAGTTTCAGCAGTTTTAGCAATTTCAGGCAGTTTTGTACGCTTTGCACTAGGAGTAGAAACATTGCCAACACCAATTATTTTACCATTGATAGTAGGAGGTGCAGCAACATGTGGAGAATTAGCATTACTAGTGGTGGTAATAGTCCAAACTTTAGCTACATTATTCTCTTTAGCTAGTTTTTCATTTTCTTCTCTATCCCACCTAGCACGCAGTTCAGCCATTAATCTTATATTCTCATTAATTCTAACTTGGATGGCATTTGCTGTAGTAGTAATCTTATTATCAATATCATTATTAGGCATAACTTTCAATTTTAAAAGATTAACATCAGAGGCAAGCCTATCAACTCTAGAAGCAATAGTATCAATTTTATCAAGCTTTTCCTCAACAGATTTGTTAAAAGCAGTTTGTGTACTAATAAATTCTTTAAGCATGGCTTCAAGACCAGAGGGTACACTCCTATTATTATTGTAAGAATTCCCATAAGAATTACCATAACCATTACCATTAGCAGAAGGATATGGCCTATAGTTATTACCAGAGTTGTTCCTATAAGCATTGTTGTTGAAATTATTATTTTTAATGAAATTCACATCAACATTTTCTTCTTGAGCAACCAATGAAGCTAAAGGAACATTATTAGGATCAACATTAGATCTACCATTCACAAGCATAGACATAATCACATCAATCTTATCACTCAAGGAAGAGGTTTCTTCAACAGAATTTACCTTCTTACCTTGTGGAGCTCTTTCCGTGTGCCATTCAGAGTAATTTATCATCATATCATCAAGAAGTTTTGTAGCCGCCCCCAATGTGATGGACATAAAGGTACCTCCAGCAGCTGAATCCAATAAATTCCGCGAAGAAAAATTTAGTCCTGCATAGAAGGTTTGGATGATCATCCAAGTAGTCAGTCCATGGGTTGGGCAATTCTTTACCAAAGTTTTCATTCTCTCCCATGCTTGAGCAACATGTTCAGTATCTAATTGTTTAAAATTCATTATGCTACTTCTCAAAGATATAATTTTAGCGGGAGGATAATATCTACCAATAAAAGCATCCTTGCATTTAGTCCATGAATCAATACTATTCTTAGGCAAAGATAGCAACCAATCTTTAGCTCTTCCTCTTAATGAGAAAGGAAACACTTTCAATTTAATAATATCACCATCTACATCTTTATACTTTTGCATTTCACAAAGTTCAACAAAATTATTGAGATGGGCAGCAGCATCATCAGAACTAGCACCAGAAAATTGATCTCTCATAACCAAGTTTAGTAAAGCAGGTTTAATTTCAAAGAATTCTGCTGTAGTAGCAGGTGGAGCAATAGGTGTGCATAGGAAATCATTATTATTTGCATTTGTGAAGTCACACAATTTAGTATTTTCAGGGGTATTCATTTTAGCAACGGTAAATAAAACAAACTAGATAAAGTAAATGCAAGTAACTAATTTTTTTTGTGTTTTTGATATAGAGAGCAAGACAGTAAATAAAGTAAAACTAGCAACTAATTTTTTTGTATTTTGATTTAGTGCAGCAAACAAAGTAGTAAATAAAATAAAGCAAGACAAAAACAAAGTAAAGAGATTGAGAAGTGGAGACTCCCCTTGCAGCGTGTCTTGATCTCCCCGGCAACGGCGCCAGAAAAAGAGCTTGATGGCGTGTAACTCACACGTTCGTTGGGAACCCCAAGAGGAAGGTATGATGCGCACAGTAGCAAGTTTTCCCTCAGAAAGAAACCAAGGTTTAATCGAACCAGGAGGAGCCAAGAAGCACGTTGAAGGTTGATGGTCGCGAAATGTGATGCGGCGCAACACCAGGGATTCCGGCGCCAACGTGGAACCTGCACAACACAACCAAAGTACTTTGCCCCAACGAAACAGTGAGGTTGTCAATCTCACCGGCTTGCTGTAACAAAGGATTAAACGTATCGAGTGGAAGATGTTTGCAAAGAAAACAGTAAAACACAATTGCAGTAGATTGTATGCTATGTAAAGAATAGGACCGGGGTCCACAGTTCACTAGAGGTGTCTCTCCCATAAGATAAAAGCATGTTGGGTGAACAAATTACAGTCGGGCAATTGACAAATAGAGAAAGGCATAACAATGCATATACATGATATGATAAATATAGTGAGATTTAATCCGGGCATTACGACAAAGTACATAGACCGCCATCCAACTGCATCTATGCCTAAAAAGTCCACCTTCGGGTTATCATCCGAACCCCCTCCAGTATTAAGTTGCAAAGCAACAGACAATTGCATTAAGTATGGTGCGTAATGTAATCAACAACTACATCCTTAGACATAGCATCAATGTTTTATCCCTAGTGGCAACAGCACATCACAACCTTAGAACCTACTGTCACGATCCCAGATTCAATGAAGGCATGAACCCACTATCGAGCATAAATACCCCCTCTTGGAGTTAAGAGCAAAAACTTGGCCAGAGCCTCTACTAATAACGGAGAGCATGCAAGATCATAAACAACACATAAACAATAGATTGATAATCACCATAATCATAGTACTCTCTATCCATCGGATCCCGACAAACACAACATATAGAATTACATATAGATGATCTTGATCATGTTAGGCAGCTCACAAGATCCAACAATGAAGCACAACAAGGAGAAGACGACCATCTAGCTACTGCTATGGACCCATGGTCCAGGGGTGAACTACTCACTCATCACTCCGGAGGTGACCATGGCGGTGTAGAGTCCTCCGGGAGATGAATCCCCTCTCCGGCAGGGTGCCGAGGCGATCTCCGAATCCCCCGAGATGGGATTCGCGGCGGCGGCGTCTCGTAAGGTTTTCCGTATCGTGGCTCTCGGACTGGGGGTTTCGCGACGGAAGCTTTAAGTAGGCGGAGGGTCAACGCGGGGGCCACACGAGGGGCCCGGGGCAGGTCGGCGCGGCCGGGGCTTGGGCCGCGCCGGCCACCTGCGCCTCGTGGCCCCACTTCGTTATCTCTTCGGTCTTCTGGAAGCTTCGTGCAAAAATAGGACCCTGGGCGAAAGTTTCGTCCAATTCCGAGAATATTTCTTTACTAGGATTTCTGAAACCAAAAACAGCAGAACAACCGGCTCTTCGGCATCTTGTTAATAGGTTAGTTCCAGAAAATGCATAAATATGACATATAATGTGCATAAAACATGTAGGTATCATCAATAAAGTAGCATGGAACATAAGAAATTATCGATACGTTGGAGACGTATCATAGGTAAACGATAAAAAGAATAATTTCTGAAGTGACATGCTACCAACATAATCTTAATCATACTATTGCAAATCATATGAGATGAACGAAGTGACTCAAGGCAATGATCTATATTTGCTAACAAATAGATAACATATAGCAAAACTTTTCATGAATAGTACTTTCAAGACAAGCATCAAAAGTCTTGCATAAGAGTTAACTCATAAAGCAATAAATTCAAAGTAAAGGCATCGAAGCAACACAAAGGAAGATATAAGTTTCAGTAGTTGCTTTCAACTTTCAACATGCATATCTCATGGATAATTGTCAACACAAAGTAATATGATGAATGCAAATAAGCAAGTATGTAAGAATCAATGCACAGTTGACACAAGTGTTTGCTTCTAAGATGGAAGGAAGTAGGTAAAACTGACTCAACATAAAAGTAGAAGAAAGGCCCTTCGCAGAGGGAAGCAGGGATTAAATCATGTGCTAGAGCTTTTAAGTTTTGAAATCATATAGAGAGCATAAAAGTAAAGTTTTGAGAGGTGTTTGTTGTTGTCAACGAATGGTAGTGGGTACTCTAACTACCTCATCAACCGGACTTTCAAGAGCGGCTCCCATGAAGGACGTTATCTCTACCAGCAAGGTAGATCATCCCTCTTCTCTTTTGTTTACACATGTATTTTAGTTTTATTTATTAGATGACACTCCCCCAACCTTTTGCTTACACAAGCCATGGCTAAATCCTCGGGTGCCTTTCAACATTCACATACCATGGAGGAGTGTCTATTTGCAAAATTAAGTTGCTTACTGATAAATCAGGGCAAAACATGTGAAGAGAATTATTAATGAAAGTTAATTAATTGGGGCTGGGAACCCCGTTGCCAGCTCTTTTTGCAAAATTATTGGATAAGCGGATGAAGCCACTAGTCCATTGTGAGAGTCGCAAAAGTAAATGACAAGATCGAAAGATAAAACACCACATACTTCCTCATGAGCTATAAAACATTGACACAAATAAGAGATAATAGCTTTTGAATTGTTTAAAGGTAGCACATGAAGTATTTACTTGGAATGGCAGGAAATACCACATAGTAGGTAGATATGGTGGACACAAATGGCATAGGTTTTGGCTCAAGATTTTGGATGCACGAGAAGCATTCCCTCTCAGTACAAGGCTTTGGGCTAGCAAGGTTGTTTGAAGCAAACACAAGTATAAACCGGTACAGCAAAACTTACATAAGAACAAATTGCAAGCATTATAAAACTCTACATGTCTTCCTTGTTGCTCAAACACTTTTACCAGAAAATATCTAGACCTTAGAGAGACCAATCATGCAAACCAATTTCAACAAGTTCTACGGTAGTTCTCCACTAATAGGTTTAAACTACATGATGCAAGAGCATGATCTACTTGAAGCATTTTCAATTTCCAACCAAATAACAATAAGTGCAGCGGTTTTCAACTCCGCCATGAACATTAAAATAAAGCGAAGAACACCAGTGTTCATATGAAAAAGAGGAGCGTTTCTCTCTCCCACACAAGGATTGCTAGGATCCGAATTTATTCAAACAAAAACAAAAACAAATAGACGCTCCAAGTAAAGCACATATGATGTGACCGAATAAAAATATAGTTTCAATAGAAGAAACCTGATAAGTTGATGAAGAAGGGGATGCCTTGGGCATCCCCAAGCTTAGACGCTTGAGTCTCCTTGAAATATGCAGGGATGAACCACGGCATCCCCAAGCTTAGGCCTTTCACTCTTCTTGATCATATATCATCCTCCTCTCTTGACCCTTGAAAACTTCCTTCACACCAAACTTCTCATAAACTTCATTAGAGGGGTTAGTACTCAAAAACTTTAATCCACCTTGGTCCTGTAGTGACACATTGCAAGAACTCAATAAAACATTAGCTACAGCTCTCCACGTCTAGAAAGCCTCACTTAAAGTCCACAAGAGACAATGCAAAAAACAGAGACAGAATCTGCAAAACAGAACAGCCAGTAAACACGAATTTTAAAATGGTACTTCCTTGCTCAAATTGAAAAACTCAAAACTAATGAAAGTTGCGTACATATCGAGGATCACGCACGTAAATTGGCAGTTTTTCTGAGTTTCCTCTGAAGAAATATGCCCAGGATTTGACAGATAGAAATCTGTTTCTGCGCAGAAATCCAAATCTAGTATCAACCTTCTATTAGAGACTTACTTGGCACAACATTGCAATAAAATAAAGATAAGGAGAGGTTTCTACAGTAGTAACAACTTCCAAGACACAACAAAACAGTAGCAAAATAAACACATGGGTTATCTCCCAAGAAGTGCTTTCTTTATAGCCATTAAGATGGGCTCGACAATTTTAAGATGCTTAAGAAATAAGAGTTGAAGCAGAGAGCATCAAGAAGCAAATTCAAAACACATTTAAGTCTAACCCACTTCCTGCATAGGAATCTTGTACACAAATAAATTAATGAAGAACAAAGTGACAAGCATAAGAAGATAAAACAAGAGTAGCTTCAAAATTTTCAGCATATAGAGAGATGTTTTAGTACCATGCAAATTTCTACAACCATATTTTCCTGTGGTGACCCGGCATACCACTGCATGGTGTAGTATGCAAGTCTGATATAACACCAATGAAACACCGTTCCACTAGTATTATATCGCTCAGAGTGGTACAACAGAAACATATGCGGGTCCAAGGCATGTCTATAGAATTACACACACAGACTCTTTACAAAAGATCCACACAGCCTCCTACTTTACAATGAGGTAAAACTGCAAATAAACTCCAGAAGAACGACTCGTAGTCTAAACCTATCACGAACTCTATTTGTAGAGTATTTACCTAGCTATAGAGGCTAAGAATAGATTCTAGCTAAATAGGAGCTAGGTTTAGGAAGCTAGTTCCCTTCTATTGCTAATCTAGGTTTTCTCCTTGTTGGATGTAGTGTTTGACTCCTCTGACAGGGTCCTGTCCCTTGAAGTAGTTATTGACTCCTCGGCCTTCGAGTTGCACTGTAGATCCTCCTTCGATGCCTCCATATCTAAGCAGGGGATTTAAGAGTGGGATGAGTACGAGCGTACTCAACAAGTTCATTATAGGAAAGAGGTGTTTAATGCACTAGCTACGGCATTAGACCAGAGAGTCTAATACCAATGCAGGTTTTGATAATCGTTTCTTCAAAAGGTTGCTTTTATTCAGAAGAGCTATGTCCGTCAGCCTTCACCGGTTGACTAGAACTTCATGGAGTTCCTTTCCGCGGCGTTCGCGAGTTCCATATCCGGAACGGGGTATTTGGTCACGGTTCATTACACTGCGAGAGGTGTGTTGCTTTACCCATAAGAGATCTTAACCTTGGTGCCAACCGGGCATATGTTCCCGTCCACACTTCCTTTGGTGTGAGGCCCGGTATAAGGTCCTAGTCAATCATGTTCCTCCGCTACCTCGAACACCCACCCTTTGTTGCATGCCCCGACCCTGGGTCCTCGTCGGTCCCATTATTCCCGTAATTTCAGGGTGGACCCCGACCACGACGACAGTTTGGGATCGAACCAAACTCCTTCGCCGGTAGCTGCAACCCATCATAGACCACATTACCGTGGGGAATTAGAAGGGGATCCCCACCCACCAATTGTTCCGCAAGCAGCAACCGTCTACGGTAAGCAACAGCTATACCGTGGGGAATTAGAAGGGGCTCCCCACCCACCAATTGCTCCGCAAGATACAACTGCTATGGTAAGCGCATCCGTTGATGAACGAGAGGTGGAAACACTTTTGACTACTCCGTCCCACTCCGGATCTTATGGTTAACAGAGTTTTACGGCACAAGAATCACTGGACGACATTTGTTGTTTAATCCTAGATGGATATAAACCCGTGCAATGGAACCTCCACCATATCAACACATACCATGGTTCCATTGCCCACCACATAGTCATATTCATAGTTATGAAAATAGTATTTTTGATTTTTATGCAAGAGTGATAAGTATATAGTACTTTGCAAGTAATTTGGTAAAAATACTCAAATGACATGAGCAAGCGATGAACTTGCCTTTCTTGACTGCAGATTATGCAGGCAAGGGTCTTCGATACGCAATAACTCCAAATTCTGAAATAGCATCATCGTCCGATAAGGACGATGTTTAAAAGATTGGCAAGGATGCAATAATGCATAAGTATGAGATGCAATCGCTCTAAGCGTGACCTAACCCCGATGATTTAGGATTAGTTAGTTGAAATGATTTGCTTAGGGTGTGTTGCACTTTTAGAGTGATTCACAAACAAGGTTCTTATTCAGGGTTGTTTGTTTTAGAATCATAAGCAGGTGGTAAATGCATAGTAACAATCATACACATCAAGGAATAGTGGTTGTATAATAAGTAAAGAGCAGTTGTCAATTTTAAGTCTAATATTGCATGGTTGATGATTACTTATTATATATTTAAAAAGAATAACTTTTGAAGAACATGTTCTTGAATAAAGAACAAGTATGATAATTAGATTGGTGGGGTTCTATGGTTGACTATGGTTTCATCTAGTTTCTGGAGTAAGTATTAGATGGATCACAACCTAGTTGGATTCATTAATAACTAGGGCTTGTATGGATTTAGTGAAGACTAAGTATCTTAAGCAATTAATGGTTTCTATCATGGTGATATATCTTAGTGGTAATAGATAGTCATTGTTTATAGGTCCTATAAAACAGGGTTGATGATGATTCTCTGTTTACTTCAAAAGAATAACTTTTGAAGAACATACTTCTTAAGTAATACTCCCTCCGTCCCAATTTAATTAACTTGCATGTAATTTTGCGCAAAACCCCCTACCATTTTCTGCCTGCTACCCGCCCGTCCCCGCCGATTGACCCAGTGGCCGACGCGTAGTGACCGGTGGACAGATCTGTCTTCCACGCCGAGCTTACATTTGCCATGGCGACGGACACATCCGCGTCCACCAAGCCGGCGGCGCAGCACGAACGTGCGGCGGCGATAGCGGGATCCCTGCGCCGGACGCGTCCGTCCGCTCCCGCTCCGCGTCGCCGGGCTGCTGGATCTCCCCAAGACGCCGTCGCCGTCCAAGGTCACCTACAGAGACCGATTCATCCCCTGCCGCTCCTCCTCCCGCCTCCACAACTTCGCGCTCCTCGACCGCCCCTCCCCCAACTCCAAGAACTCCTCCGCGCCGACACCCCTGCACCCGCCTCCTCCGCGCCCGACACCCCCTACACCCGCCTCCTCCGAGCCGAGCTCTTCCCGGACGCCTCCCCCAACGCCGACTCCCCCAACACCAACCTCTTCCGCTACAAGACCGACCACTCAGCGCCCTCCTCCCCCGTCTCCGGCGCCCGTCTCCGGCGGAACCCAGCGCCTGTGGCGCGGCCCAGCGAGAACGCCATTGCTCTGGCTGGTGCCGTTCTATCCGGGCGGATGGTGGTGGGCCCTGGCGAGGTGGATCTGGACGAACTAGGAGTGCGCTACAATATTTTCAATTAGTTAGGACTAAAATGTAATATTGGTTTTCTGAAACGTTTTCCCCTCCCCAAGTTAATTAAATTGGGACGGAGGGAGTAAGAAGTATTACAATTAAGGTTGAGGTTGTCTAGTTTTTTGTGATTGGATTCACTAAGTAAGGAATGGTGGTTTCCTAAATAGGATGTTTAATAATTATCTCACACTAATAGGGTTTAGTGTGTATGGGATATGTAAAGTCAAATAATAGGTATGGTTGCTATTAGGGTTCATCACAATGGTGTGATGCTATATGGATAAGTAAGGTTTCATCACAATAGTGTGATGCTAAATATGGATCCTTGAGAATTATGATCTTGGAAATAGAACTAGGGTTTAGACTTAGGTGATCCTATTTAATCATCTTGGTTTGATAAAGATGAACACATGGGATGCTAATTTAGTAGTGATAGGGTTCCCATATTTTATGTGGATTTGATCAAGCATTTAGTTGTTGTTAAATATGAATCTATGACTACTAATGAAGTAACATGATCACATGTTAACTTGGGGTTTAGGTTTGAAACAAATTAAGGTTCACATGAGATAGTGGTTCTAGGGTTCCCTGAATGGGTTAGGGTTTTAGGAATCACATGAAATGATAGGGTTGTAATATCATTCCATGTGGAATTTAGGGTTTGTTATTTATCATTTGGTTCTATGGTTAATAACTTCATTTTATATTTGAAGTTATTAGTAACTTGGAAATAAAAATAATATGGAATTTGGCATTTTATTATTTTTAAATAATTAATAATTAGGGTAATTATTATTTAGGGTTTTAAATCCTCCTAATAAGGATTTAATAAATTAATAGCAACGGAAAATTAATTTTAATGTTTTCCTTATTTAGTTACTGGTTTTTATTTATTTTCTGAAGTTTTCCTAATTATTGAATTTTAATTGAATTTAGAATTAAAATTAAAGGCTTAAATAACAAGTATTAAATAATTAAATTTTTATTAAAAATAAAAATTTCATTTTATATTTTTATTGGATAGAGTTTTCTTTTCTAAGAATTTTAATATCTTATTATTTATTTTTGAGCTAAGATGAATTTTCTAGATTTATTTGAAGTTGCAATAATTTTAGATTAACGGAGATTTTGAATTAAAAACGGAATTTACTAACTACCGTGCTGTGCTACTCACGGACACGAGACGGGTGGGCCGAGCCTGGCCAGGCGCCACGGTGGCGGTGATGTGGCCACCATGTGTGTCACCGCCCCGGTCGATGACGACGTCGCCGCGTTCCGTGGTCCGCGAGGCGTGCTTGTGCTTGTTGGAAAGAGGACGCAGGCGAGCCTCATAGTGGTGGCGCCGCTCACGGTATGGTCGCCGGAGACGTGCGTGACGGAAGCCACGCGGCGGTCTCCACGGGCTAGTCGGCACGGTGGAGCTGGCGTGCAATCAGGGCTCGGCAAGCATGCTAGGAGGGTCGGTGACTCACCGGGAGCACGCGTTGCGCATGACGGCGGAGTCGGAGGTGGCCTCCTTCGGCTGGAATTGGGGGCTCACGGCCGTCGGAGAAAGGAGGTCGTCGGCGATTTAGGTCACGGCGGCTCGATTCCTCCCGAGTGTCTTTGGGCTTAGCCGCGGCGGCGGTCACGGTGGTATGCCCGTTTGGCTTGGGTGGCAGATTTAAGCGGCGGTAAGGTGGAGTGGTGCGGGGTTTGACAGAGGAAGAAATTTGGCTTGAGAGGAGGAACTCGGTTGAGTGTTCGTTTGCTGGGCTTTATACGAGGTATTTGGGTGCGTGCCTCGTCTGCAGTCGAGGAAGGAGGACGCCAGTAGCAGTGAGCGACGCACGGCTTACGCGGTGGCCTCCGAGCTCTCGGAGAGGATGAGACGACTTTCCTCTCGTTGATTTTCAACGAAGAGGTAGGATAGGCTGTTAAATTAAGACTCTTGATGGGTTGTGTTTCTTGGGCCACGGCTGGGCCACCATGGGCTGCACGGTGGTGAGGTCCGGGTGAGTCTTTTTCCTCTCCCTTTTCTTTTGTTTTTATTTCTTAATTTAAATTCTGGTTTTTAATTCAGATTTGAATTATTTTCTGGCTTGCGGTATTTAACCATTTAATTCATACAAGAGTTGGTCAGAGTCTTGCAAAGTCTTAAGTGGTGTATTTACAAATTTAATGTGATATTATTTCATTGGTTTATTATTGTTATTATTAGGTTACAGTTTAAATGCACTTATGGACATGAATTTAAATATTATCTTTGAAAATACAGAATTGTTTTCCAAATGGTAGCTGCCCCTTTTGTTAAAAGAGTTGTATTAGATGTACTTTGCAATAAACAAGCTCAAGTAATATCCTAATCATGGACTTTTAATTCAGATTTGAATTATTTTCTAGCTTATATTATTGTTATGGGATTTGAATTCAAATACCCATGGACATGAATTTAAATATTATCTTTGAAAATACCCAAATTGTTTTCCAAATGGTAGCTTTCTTTTACTAAAGAGTTGTATTGGGTATTACTTTGCTAAACAAGCTCAGTAATATCTAATCATGGACTTCTAATAAGAAGTGATTTAATGGCATGATCATGTGCTAAAATATCTCTAAGGACTTGATCACAATTTTGAGTATTTGGCTTCTTGCATATGATTTTATGTGAACACTCATTTATTAAGACCTTGTAAAGTTTATCTTAATCCTATTCTAACTTTAATACTAGTATTATATTTTAATAACACCTTGATATACATAGATTAGGTACTACTCTCATCATGGTTTGGTCTTGGTTATAATGATAAATGGTTAATCACCACCATGGTTTAATTATTGGGCTTATCATTAGGTTATTCCTAAGTTCCATAATTGGAGCATAAGATACCACTAGTGAACAATTCTAGAGCTCAATTCTATTCACCTAATGGCATGTGATTTGAATCTCACATATGGTCTAGGATTATATTATGATCACCATAGTGATGCATAATCTAGGGTTGAGATATAACTTTAGGTTATGGAATATTGAATGACACTTATATTGCATTGGCTAAGGCTTAATCTCCCCTAACCATGGTAATATGGTTACTTGCTTAATTGCTTATATGCTCATTTAATTACTAAGGATTTGAGAATTGGTTTTATCTTCTACCAATTTAACTACTATTATTATCCCCAATTTATCATTAAAGTAACTATATTGGTTGTAGTTCTTTTTATAGTTAACTTTGGTCATATGGATGTATGGTTTCTCACCATATAAAGTATAGAGTTTTACTCTAAGGTTTTCTTATGTTTCTTAGGTGAAAAATAGGTGGAATGTAAATGTGGTAGGATTCTACTTATGATCACCAAGTGATTCACAAGTTAAGGTTGGGATATAAGCCTATGGTTGCTTACTAGTTACCTCATGATTTCATGTGGTGAATCATATCTACTTATCCTATTAGGGTTTAACTTATCCTCACATACTCAAGAGCATGATCATGGATTAGGCATGATCAAATACTTAATTGGACGAAATTCGCCCAGGGTCCTATTTTTGCACGAAGCTTCCGTAAGACCGAAGAGATAACGAGCGGGCCACGAGCCAGAGGAGGCCGGCGCGCCTGTGCCCCGGCCGCGCGACCTACCCCTGGGCCCCTCGTGTGGCCCCCGCGCTGACCCTCCGCCTACTTAAAGCTCCTCGCGAAACCCCCAGCACGAGAGCCACGATACGGAAAACTCTATCGAGACGCGCCGCCGCGTAATCCCATCTCGGGATTCGGAGATCATCGCACCCCTGCCGAGAGAGGGGATCTCATCTCCGGGAGGACTCTACACCGCCATGGTCGCCCGGAGTGATGAGTGAGTAGTTCACCCCTGGACCATGGGTCCATAGCGTAGCTAGATGGTCGTCTTCTTCTTGTTGTGCTTCATTGTTGGATCTGTGAGCTGCCTAACATGATCAAGATCATCTATCTCGTAATACTATATGTTGTGTTTTGTCGGGATCCGATGGATAGAGAGTACTATGATTATGGTGATTATCAATCTATTGTTTATGTTGTTTATGATCTTGCATGCTCGTTATTAGTAGAGGCTACTGGCCAAGTTTTTGCTCTTAACTCCAAGAGGGGGTATTTATGCTCATAGTGGGTTCATGCCTTCATTGAATCTGGGATCGTGACAGAAGGTTCTAAGGTTGTGATGTGCTGTTGCCACTAGGGATAAAACATTGATGCTATGTCTAAGGATGTAGTTGTTGATTACATTACACACCATACTTAATGCAATTGTTGCTTAGCAACTTAATACCGGAGGGGTTCGGATGATAACCTGAAGGTGGACTTTTTTTAGGCATAGATGCGGTTGGATGGCGGTCTATGTACTTTGTCGTAATGCCCAATTAAATCTCACTATATTTATCATATCATGTATATGCATTGTTATGCCTTTCTATTTGTCAATTGCCCGACTGTAATTTGTTCACCCAACATGCTTTTATCTTATGGGAGAGACACCTCTAGTGAACTGTGGACCCCGGTCCTATTCTTTACATAACATACAATCTACTGCAATTGTGTTTACTGTTTTTTTTGCAAACATCTTCCACTCGATACGTTTAATCCTTTGTTACAGCAAGCCGGTGAGATTGACAACCTCACTGTTTCGTTGGGACAAAGTACTTGGGTTGTGTTGTGCAGGTTCCGCGTTGATGCCGAATCCTGGTGTTGCGCCGCATCACATTTCGCGACCATCAACCTTCAACGTGCTTCTTGGCTCCTCCTGGTTCGATTAAACCTTGGTTTCTTTCTGAGGAAAACTTGCTACTGTGCGCATCATACCTTCCTCTTGGGGTTCCCAACGAACGTGTGAGTTACACGCCATCAAGCTCTTTTCTGGCGCCGTTGCCGGAGATCAAGACACGCAAGGGGAGTCTCCACTTCTCAATCTCTTTACTTTGTTTTTGTCTTGCTTTATTTTATTTACTACTTTGTTTGCTGCACTAAATCAAAATACAAAAAATTAGTTGCTAGTTTTACTTTATTTGCTGTCTTGCTCTCTATATCAAAAACACAAAAAATTAGTTACTTGCATTTACTTTATCTAGTTTGTTTTATTTACCGTTGCTAAAATGAATACTCCTGAAAATACTAAGTTGTGTGACTTCACAAATGCAAATAATAATGATTTCCTATGCACACCTATTGCTCCACCTGCTACTACTGCAGAATTCTTTGAAATTAAACCTGCTTTACTAAATCTTGTCATGAGAGATCAATTTTCTGGTGTTAGTTCTGATGATGCTGCTGCCCATCTCAATAATTTTGTTGAACTTTGTGAAATGCAAAAGTATAAAGATGTAGATGGTGATATTATTAAATTGAAAGTGTTTCCTTTCTCATTAAGAGGAAGAGCTAAAGATTGGTTGCTATCTTTGCCTAAGAATAGTATTGATTCATGGACTAAATGCAAGGATGCTTTATTGGTAGATATTATCCTCCCGCTAAAATTATTTCTTTGAGAAGTAGCATAATGAATTTTAAACAATTAGATACTGAACATGTTGCTCAAGCATGGGAGAGAATGAAAACTTTGGTAAAGAATTGCCCAACCCATGGACTGACTACTTGGATGATCATCCAAACCTTCTATGCAGGACTAAATTTTTCTTCGCGGAATTTATTGGATTCAGCTGCTGGAGGTACCTTTATGTCCATCACATTGGGGGCGGCTACAAAACTTCTTGATGATATGATGATAAATTAATCTGAATGGCACACGGAAAGAGCTCCACAAGGTAAGAAGGTAAATTATCCGTGAATGGATTATTATGCTTGTGAATGGTAGATCTAATGTTTATCCAAATAATGTTCCTTTAGCTTCATTGGTTGCTCAAGAAGAAAATGTTGATGTGAATTTCATTAAAAACAATAATTTCAACAACAATGCTTATAGGAACAACTATGGTAATACTTATGGTAGATATGAGGAAAGGATGCTAGAAATTGAAAGATCCACTAAAAACTTTATGCAATCGCAATATGAGCAAAATCAATTGTTTACTAAAACTATGAATGAACAATCTACTTGTTGAAAAATATAGGAAATCAACTTGAAAATTTGAATAGGGAGATTTCTGGTCTGCAAACTAAAATTTCAAATGCTGAAACCCGAATCTCATACATGTCTGCATCACAATCTTCTTTAATTAATAAAATGGCTGCTAAACCTGATGATATTGATAGTAAGATTACTACTACAGCAAATGCCATCCAAGTTAGAATTAATGAGAATATAAGATTAATGGCTGAATTGCGTGCTAGGTGGGATAGAGAAGAAAATGAAAAACTAGCTAAAGAGAATAATGTAGCTAAAGTTTGGACTATTACCACCACTAGTAATGCTAATTCTTCACATGTTGCTGCACCTCCTACTATCAATGGTCTATAATTGGTGTTGGCAATGTTTCTACTCCTAGTGCAAAGCGAACAAAACTGCCTGAAATTGCTAAAACTGCTGAAACTGCTTGTGATAAAACTGCTGAAATTTTTCCAACCTTGGGAACAATGATCCCATTGCTGTAGCTCATAATGATTTAGATTTTGATGATTGCCACATCTCTGAAGTTATAAAGTTCTTACAAAAACTTGCTAAAAGTCCTAATGCTAGTGCTATAAATTTAGCCTTTACAAAACATATTACAAATGCTCTCATAAAAGCTAGAGAAGAGAAACTAAAACTTGAAACTTCTATTCCTAGAAAGTTAGAGGATGGTTGGGAGCCCATCATTAAAATGAAATTCAATGACTTTGAATGTAATGCTTTATGTGATCTTGGTGCAAGTATTTCTGTTATGCCTAAAAAGATCTATGATATGCTTGACTTGCCACCATTGAAGAATTGTTATTTGGATGTTAATCTTGCCGATAATGTTAAAAAGAAACCTTTGGGGAGGATTGATAATGTGCATTACGGTTAACAATAACCTTGTCCCTGATTTTGTTGTCTTGGATATCGAATGCAATGCATCTTGTCCAATTGTGTTGGGAAGACCTTTTCTTCGAACCGTTGGTGTTGTTATTGATATGAGGGAAGGTAATATTAAATACCAATTTCCTCTCAAGAAAGGTATGGAACACTTCCCTAGAAAGAGAATGAAGTTGCCTTTGATTCTATTATTAGAACAAGCTATGATGTTGATGCTTCACTCTTGATGTTACTTGATTTGCACTTTCTGCGCCTAGCTGAAAGGCGTTAAAGAAAAGCGCTTATGGGAGACAACCCATGTTTTTACCTACAGCAATTTTTTGTTTTGTTGAGTCTGGAAGTTGTTTACTACTGTAGCAACCTCTCCTTATCATGTTTTTGTGCCAAGTAAAGTTTCTATGTCAAAGTTGATGTTATATTTGGGATCGCTGCGCAGAAACAGCATTGCTGTCTGTCACGAATCTGGGCACAGTTCTCTGTAGAAAATTCAAAATCTGCCAATTTACGAGCGTGATCCTCGATATGTACGCAACTTTCATTAGTTTTGAGTTTTTCCATTTGAGCAAGTCTGTGCCAGCTTTAAATTGCCTTTACGGACTGTTCTGTTTTAGATTCTGCCTTTATTTCGCATTGCCTCTTTTGCTATGTTGGATTTATTTCTTTGATCCATTAATGTCCAGTAGCATTATGCAATGTCCAGAAGTGAAAATAATGATTGTGCACCTCTGAATGAGTGAATTATTAATGATGCACTAACCCTCTAATGAGTTTGCTTGAAGTTTGGTGTGAAGGAAGTTTTCAAGGGTCAAGAGAGGAGAATGATATACTATGATCAAGAGGAGTGAAAGCTCTAAGATGCCCCCGTGGTTCACCCTGCATATTTTAAGAAGACTCAAGCTGCCTAAGCTTGGGGATGCCCAAGGCATCCCCTTCTTCATCGACAACATCATCAGGTTCCTCCGAAACTATATTTTTATTCAATCACATCTTGTGTTCTTTACTTGGAGCGCGGTTTGTTTTCGTTTTTGTTTTTGTTTGAATAAGATGGATCCTAGCATTCACTTTGTGGGAGAGAGACACGCTCCGTTGTCATATGGACACATGTGTCCTTAGGCTTTACTCATAATGTTCAAGGCGAAGTTTCTTCTTCGTTAAATTGTTATATGGTTGGAATTGGAAAATGCTACATGTAGTAATTCTAAAATGTCTTGGATAATGTGATACTTGGCAATTGTTGTGCTCATGTTTAAGCTCTTGCATCATATGCTTGCACCCATTAATGAAGAAATACATAGAGCTTGCTAAAATTTGATTTGCATATTTGGTCTCTCTAAGGTCTAGATAATATCTAGTATTGAGTTTTGAACAACAAGGAAGACAGTGTAGAGTCTTATAATGTTTACAATATGTCTTTTATGTGAGTCTTGCTGCACTTGTTCATCCTTGAGTTTGCTTCAAATAACCTTGCTAGCCTAAACCTTGTATCGAGAGGGAATACTTCTCATGCATCCAAAATCCTTGAGCCAACCACTATGCCATTTGTGTCCACCATACCTACCTACTACATGGTATTTCTCCCATTCCAAAGTAAATTGCTTGAGTGCTACCTTTAAAATTCCATCATTCACCTTTGCAATATATAGCTCATGGGACAAAATAGCCTTAAAAACTAGATTTCTATTATGTCTTCTGCCCTTAGTTGTACTCCCCTGATCCTTAGTTTTTCCTCGCTTTCCCCGTCTATAACCCGCAGAAGGAGCTCGGACGGAAGGAATCCCGTTTAGTTGACGTTGGTTGGTGCTGGCAAGTGGGGCCGCAGTGGACACGTCTCCACTTATCCAGATCATCGTGGGACCCACAACTTGTCCACGTTAGCGCGCCGGACCCACAGCTTACCCAGGTGACCGTTGCAAAATGGGAGCCCGAGCTAGCCCCGTGCCCGTGCCCGTGCCATTGCTTCCCCTTTCTTTCTCCGCGCCCCATTGTTCTTCTTCTCCGCCAGCCGCCCTTCTCCGGCACGCGGGTGATGTCTAGTTTCTCTTCGACCTCCCGTTCTTCATGGCCGCAGTATGGACCCGTGCCTTGACAAGATGCCCTGACTCCCACGCCAGCCTCGTTCGGTCGATCTGTAAGACGGACGAGAACGGCAACCGTGGACGTGAGTTCGTTGCATGCGAGAGCTTGCCATATAGAAGGGGGAAAGGTTAGATCTCGCTCCAATTTCTCTGTTTTCTCTCGATTTTCTTGTTATTCCCTCGAATTTGGGATTTAGGGTTCACGTTGTTGTTTTCAGATCTTGAAGAAATGCAGGCATTTCGAGTGGATCGATGTGTACGTCAGAGGTTCAGGAATCAATTGGCGCTATTGGGGGCGCAATTTGGGAGTGGGGGACTTGTAGAGAATGCGGCGGAGAGAGGAGCCGTTCCGATTAGGGACCTTCCGATTATGCCTAATGCTCCCAATGCAGAACTGGTGGAAGTGAAGGGAGAACTGAAGAAAATGAACAAGCAGTTAAGGCAGCTGATCGAGTTGAAGAAGCAAGCTAATATGATGGTTGGTTGTTTTTTTTGTTGTATAATTACGATCGGATTCTTATCATTGCTCACCAGCGCTAGAAGTTGTTACAAGGGATACCTTGTTACAAATCCATTATTCAGTTACATGTACTTGTAGTTGTTTTCAAAGTTAGTGTGTGCACCAAATTACCAACTATATTCCCTAAAAGAAAAGGAAAGCTAAAGATAGTTGATAATTGTTAGAGGGCTGACAAATAATGCAATCCCGAAATCCGCAAATATGTATGCCTCATGTTTATACCAAAATTATACCACTTTTAGGCCGTTTCAAAATACCAATACTATATCCCAAACTATATTCCCTAAAAGAAAAGGAAAGCTAAAGATAGTTGATAACTGTTAGAGGGGTGACAAATAATGCAATCCCCGAAATCCGCAAATATGTATGCCTCATGTTTATACCAAAATTATACCACTTAGGCCTTTCCAAAATACCAATACCATATCCCAAACTATATTCCCTAAAAGAAAAGGACAGCTAAAGATAGTTGATAATTGTTAGAGGGGTGACAAATAATGCAATCGCCGAAATCCGCAAAAATGTATGCCTCATGTTTATAACAAAATTATACCACTTTTAGGCCGTTTCAAAATACCAATACTATATCCCAAACTATATTCCCTAAAAGAAAAGGAAAGCTAAAGATAGTTGATAATTGTTAGAGGGGTGACAAATAATGCAATCCCCGAAATCCGCAAATATGTATGCCTCATGTTTATACCAAAATTATACCACTTTTAGGCCTTTCCAAAATACCAATACCATATCCCAAACTATATTCCCTAAAAGAAAAGGACAGCTAAAGATAGTTGATAATTGTTAGAGGGGTGACAAATAATGCAATCGCCGAAATCAGCAAAAATGTATGCCTCATGTTTATAACAAAATTATACCACTTTTAGGCCGTTTCAAAATACCAATACTATATCCCAAACTATATTCCTCATGTTTATTCTCCACCGACAGAGAGAGAGATGGGTGGCCACGAAGAGAGAGAGAGAGAGAGAGAGAGAGAGAGAGGTTGCCACGAAGAGACGGATAGGGGTATACTGCCCGTTAGATCAGTGGATCAACGGTTCGTGGAGTCGATCCGTGTGACAACGGCTCAACCAATCAGGATAAGTTTGGGCTTCTCAGAGCATTTGTGACAGTACTTGAGGGCAAAACTGAGTAGTACTAAGAATCCAAGGGCACATAAATAGTAAATAGACTAAGGGATTCAAACAAAAGAATTACAAAATGAAAAATGTGTGTTTTGTACAATATAATTCATATTGGGCTACATCAAATTATTTGCAATTCAAATATACATGAGTGTGACAATTATGGCATCATTTAGACAAACTATGTTTTGGGAAAGATGTTTTGCAAAGGGGTTTGGGTGGAAAACCATGCATCTTCATAGCTACACTAGTGATTCTGAGAAGTGGCAATTTGTGGTAAAACTTGATTTATATATGTTTGTTAAGGTTTTCTAGGTGGCAGGTTGCGTAGGAAGACTCCATGAGTAGTTGCCACTATGTTTTTATTTTTTGGATTTTTTTGCGCATGAAATGACTCAATTAGCTATGTTAATCTCATTTGTTGACTCTCTGTTGACCAGCTACTTGAGGGTAAAACTGAGTATATTGCACTTGCCGGTCTAAGTCCTCGAGGGGAAAACTGAGTACAGATAAAATTTCTGTATAAGGCCCGAGGTTATAACTGAGTACACCAAACGTCCCAGGGTTAGACTCGTAGCGGTGCACGCTGCAGCATAGCGGACGCGTGTTGCGGTACACGCCACCTTCGTTTTTAGAGCCCCTCTTTTTCTCCCTCGACGCACGTTCACCGCTCACTGCAACCGCCTCTCCTCGTCCCATCATCTTCTCCACAACCGAAGAAAAAACCCGAAGAAAACCGCCGGCGATGGAGAAGAATGAGATGCCCATTGTCGGCGCATCGGCCGCCGCCCGTCCGTGCCCCTCGCTGCTGCCATCCAGTGCAGCCGGCGATCGGCCGCGCCCCGTCCAGTCCTCTGCTGCCGTTTCCAACGTAGTGCCGGCGCACGTCGCCGCCTCGTCTGTGCTCTCGTCGCTGTTTCCAACGTAGCCCGGCGATCGCCGCGCCCTGTCCAGGCCCCTATCGTGCTTCGCAACGTAGCAGCCGGCGATCGGCCGCCGCCTCTGCCCAGCCCCCGTCCATTGGGACCCGTACAACCAAGCAAAGACGACGCGTCGAAGAACTCCCTACGACACCACCATCATCGACACGATTCGAGGTAACCCTTTGTTCCCTTGTTCTTATCTCATTTCAATCATTTTGTGTTAGATCTAGTTATTACGGTTCGTCTGTTCCTAGTTCAATCCTTTGTGTTAGATCTTGCGTTATACTGTTCGTCTCTTCCTAGTTCAATCCTTTTTGTTAGATCTTGCGTTATTACTGTTCGTCTGCTCCTATTCAATCCTTTTGTGTTAGATCTCGCGTCTGTTCCTAGTTCGATCCTTTTGTGTTAGATCTTGCGTTATTAGTGTTTGTGATTTTTTGTTTCAGATTTGTGCCGATGATGATGAATATTTGGGCATCCCTAAATTGATTCAGGGTTTGGTCAGTAAACAATTGGTGTGTACAAATTTGTTGTGCATGATCTTTGGTTTACTTACTCAAATCCTGGATATAAGTGTGTCCAATGTAACTCGAGGCTACCTCTTTTTTTCGAGCCCATATTATCATGCATGATTTTTTGTTCACTCTCTGTTCAATCATCGTTGCAATTGACTCCGTGTTTTTGCACGATCTTTGGTGCTACGTGACAGGTGGAGAGCAGCGACGTCGACACGACGACGAGTCCTTCCACACCAAGACTCATCACGTCCTCAGGAGGCCAATACGGTCGCCCCTTTGCTCAAGGCATTTACAAGTGCCCCTTCTGCAACAGAGGCTCTTCGACACCAACTTCAACACCCTGCTGAACCATGCTGAATCCATTGGCAGACATGGCGCTAGAGTTGGAAGTACCGTGAACGTGCATGCGTACATGGCCAAACACAAAGCACTTGGGATTCACCTGCGCAACCTCCAAGCGAGTCACACGCGCCACCTGAGGCGTTGAACGTGCCTCGCACTCTCAGTATGTGGATCTGCTTCTATCTGTAGAGCAGATTAAATTCATGTAAAATGTAGCTTATGTTGGATCTATCGGTACTACATTTGGATCTGCCCTGAATATATCTATGCTATGTTGGTTGCTGTATGCAGCTTATCCTATATTTTCTCTCTGGATTTGTGCCCTAGATTTCCTACCTGATTGGGTAAAACGAAGGCATAAAGAAATGAATGGCGTTAAAAAACAGAAGGAGAAGCTTCTCTAGATTTGCTACCAATTTGGGCTATCAAATATGAATGAGATCGAGCGATAGAAGGTACATTGAAAACTGCTAATCAGGGCGAAAGAGACAGAAACCACTCGTGCCCCCGTCCCGGACCCGCACGGCTCCACACGCTACGTCCTACACGCTACGGCCCCACAAACACGGCCTCGTCCCGTCCCACGCGGTCCCTTCCTACCAGCCCCACACGACGCGGTCCCACACGACGCGACCCCACAAACGACACGACCACTCGTCAGCACGAACGGTCAACTTAACGGATTCCTTCCGTCCGAGCCCTTCTGCGGTTCGACAAACGTTGGTAAAACTGAGGAAAACTAAGGAGCTGGGAAAACTGAGTACAACTAACGAAGCAGGGGCACGAAAATAGAAATCCCTACTATCGTAGTATTGAATATGTACTTATGCACTTTATATTTTATTAAGTTGCTTGTTGTGCGATAACCATGCCCGGGGAACGCCATCAACTATTGTTGAATATCATGTGAGTTGCTATGCATGTCCGTCTTGTCTCTGAGGATCTATCATTTTAGTGGTTGGAGCATGCAAAATTGTTAGAGAAGAACATTGGGCAGCTAACTAAAGCCATGAACCATGGTGGAAGTTTCAGTTTGGACATATATCCTCAATCTCATATGAGAATAATAACTTTGCTACATGCTTATGCATTTAAGAGGAGTCCATTATCTCTGTTGTCCATGTTGTCCCGGCATGGATGTCTAAGTTGAGAATAATCAAAAGCGAGAAATCCGAAATGCGAGCATTCTCCTTAGACCTTTGTACAGGCGGCATGGAGGTACCCCTTTGTGACACTTGGTTGAAACATGGCATGCAAAGATCCGGTAGTCCAAGCTTAGTAGGACAAGGTGCGGGCACTATTAGTATACTATGCATGAGGCTTGCAACTTGTAAGATATAATTTACATAACTCATATGCTTTATTACTACCGTTGACAAAATTGTTTCATGTTTTCAAATAAAGCTCTAGCACAAATACAAAAATCGATGCTTTCCTCTTTGAAGGACCTTCTTTACTTTTATTGTTGAGTCAGTTTACCTATCTCCTTCCACCTTAAGAAGCAAACACTTGTGTGAACTGTGCATTGATTCCTACATACTTGCATATTGCACTTGTTATATTACTTTATGTTGACAATATCCATGAGATATACATGTTATAAGTTGAAAGCAAATCGCTGAAACTTAATCTTCCTATGTGTTGCTTCAACACCTTTTACTTTGATTTATTGCTTTATGAGTTAACTCTTATGCAAGACTTATTGATGCTTGTCTTGAAGTACTATTCATGAAAAGTCTTTGCTTTATGATTCAGCTTGTTTACTCATGTCATTACTTTTGTTTTGATCGCTATCATTCATTACATATGTTTACAAATAGTATGATCAAGATTATGATGGCATGTCACTTTAAATTATCTTTGTTATCGTTTGCTCGGGACGACGAACTAAGCTTGGGGATGCTGACACGTCTCCAACGTATCGATAATTTCTTATGTTCCATGCTACTTTTATTGATGATACCTACATGTTTTATGCACATTATATGTCATATTTATGCATTTTCTGAACTAACCTATTAACAAGATGCCGAAGAGCCAGTTGCTGTTTATCTTTTTGGTTTCAGAAACTAGTAAAGAAATATTCTCTGAATTGGACGAAACTTTCATCAGGGTCCTATTTTTACACGAAGCTTCCAAGACCGAAGAGATAACGAAGTGGGGCCACGAGGCGCCGAGGGGGCGCGCCGTGCCCCGCGCCGACCTACCTCGGGCCCCTGTGGCCCCCCCGTTGACCCTCCGCCACTTAAAGCTTCCGTCGAAACCCCATCGAGAGCCACGATACGGAAAACCTTACCGAGACGCGCGCCGCGAATCCCATCTCTGGGATTTTGAGATCGCCTCCGGCACCCTGCCAGAGGGATTCATCTCCCGGAGGACTCTACACCGCCATGGTCGTCCGGAGTGATGAGTGTAGTTCACCCCTGGACCATGGGTCCAGCAGGTAGCTAGATGGTCGTTCTCCTTGTTGTGCTTCATTGTTGGATCTTGTGAGCTGCCTAACATGATCAAGATCATCTATCTGTAATACTATATGTTGTGTTTGTCGGATCCGATGGATAGAGAGTACTATGATTATGGTGATTATCAATCTATTGTTTATGTGTTGTTTATGATCTTGCATGCTCTCCGTTATTAGTAGAGGCTCTGCCAAGTTTTTGCTCTAACTCCAAGAGGGGGTATTTATGCTCGATAGTGGGTTCATGCCTTCATTGAATCTGGATCGTGACAGAGGGTTCTAAGGTTGTGATGTGCTGTTGCCACTAGGGATAAAACATTGATGCTATGTCTAAGGATGTAGTTGTTGATTACATTACGCACCATACTTAATGCAATTGCTGCTTAGCAACTTAATACTGGAGGGGGATGATAACCTGAAGGTGGACTTTTTAGGCATAGATGCACTTGGATGGCGGTCTATGTACTTTGTCGTAATGCCCAATTAAATCTCACTATATTTATCATATCATGTATATGCATTGTTATGCCTTTCTCTATTTGTCAATTGCCCGACTGTGTAATTTGTTCACCCAACATGCTTTTATCTTATGGGAGAGACACCTCTGAACTGTGGACCCCGGTCCTATTCTTTACATAGCATACAATCTACTGCAATTGTGTTTTACTATTTTCTTTGCAAACATCTTCCACTCGATACGTTTAATCCTTTGTTACAGCAAGCCGAGATTGACAACCTCACTGTTTCGTTGGGACAAAGTACTTGGGTTGTGTTGTGCAGGTTCCACGTTGGCGCCGGAATCCCTGGTGCGCCGCATCACATTTCGCGACCATCAACCTTCAACGTGCTTCTTGGCTCCTACTGGTTCGATTAAACCTGGTTTCTTTCTGAGGGAAAACTTGCTACTGTGCGCATCATACCTTCCTCTTGGGGTTCCCAACGAACGTGTGAGTTACACGCCATCATTAATCTCCTCCTTACTTTATCAATTCATCGATATGGTATTATTCCATGTGATATTAGGTTATCTCACCACTCCAAGGAAAATGGTTTACAACCTAATACTTTAGTTCAAAGGTTGTCCTTTGTTCATTAACAGGTAAAGCTGGGATCTTAGTATTGGAAAGGCTTGAATAATACTCTAGGGTTCCTCTTGAAGATAATGTTTTGAGTACTTGGATGTATATCCAAGGTTAGCTCAAGGTTTGTTATTGCTTCTCTAATAATTATTATAGAACTCTCATCTCTCTAGGTTTAATGTATAATAATATGGAATATAGAAGAAAATATATTCCTAGAGTTGATCTCCTTGTCATGATTCCAAGAATGAAGTAAAATTGAATACCATGAGGTTCATGGTAGGATCAAGGATTAGTTTAAGACATAGAAAAGATAAGTCAAGAATAGTTTCTCTGGTTTATTGTTACTTGATTTCAATTTGAATAGATGTTCATAAGTTATGACAAGGATTACCATATTATAATCTTTTATAGGATCAAGCAATTGATCATTGAGTAAAGTGTTGTTGTGTTGCTTATTAGTTCCATTTGATCTAACCCTTAGATCAAATCATCTCTACCCAAAACAAGGTTTTAACAAAGTCACATTGAGGTTTATAGCGCTTGACTTGATGAGCTACTTCAATTCCACCAAGGTCAAGTGAAACTTCAGTTACTGTGACTGTTTTACTTTAAAGCGCGAAAATTCCCCAGATTTTCTATGCATGAATGCAATGCACACATCTGTTTCCTCTATATTTGTAACCCCAATACCTGGAATATTACAGTCTCTACCCCTTAAACTAAACTTCGTCCTCGAAGTTTGAACTCTCTCACGTTTCCGTGTGTGGATCTGACTTGTGCAGACTACGACTTTTCTCGAACTCCGTATTGATCTTACTGGATATAATTGAATATATCCCTTGTCCATATACTTCCTGGAATCCATTACGGTTTGTCTCTGAACCATGGTTCTTACTTTGATTCTTTGATTTCTTCCAACTCTATAGGCTTGTTTCCTTTCTCATTGAAGATTCAATGATTGAGACTTCTTCTAGTGCTGCTGGTCTTATTTGATGGCTAATTTGATAATAAACTCCTAATTGCTAAATAGGTTTTTGTTTTCCCTTACTACCAAAAGTGCAATAATGGTACTAAGTAAGGTACTGACCATGGAAATGGTCTTGATGGTTTATTTCACTATGAATGGATTAGACTCATTTAGTCTATCCAATCATGGATTATAGTTGATATCTATAACTATTTTGGGTTCTTTTAGGTTCCATAAAAGGAATCTTTCAATTAGTCTGTGGTTCTGGTATGATCAATTTCCTTCGGTCTTTGGCCTTCTTGAGCTGTATTTGGTCTCCGGTATTTCCTTCGTCCAACTTCATTATGTTTAACTTACTTGAGCTTCCGTACTTTTGAGTAAATACTACTAACTTTCTCAAGCTATAGTCCACTTCTTACTTCCTCGAGGTATAAACCTCGGCTTCTGGTCTGACATCCATCTGAAAGTAGTGTTCGATAATATTATGAAAATAAGATCAAACTTCCTCTCAGTTCAGACCTTCATCAACTATCTTGCTAAAAATATTGAGTTGATGTACATCCAACTTAATATTTACTCTTCCCCTTAGAGTTTTCTTATGGTCTTCAACTCCTTTTCTTCCAACCATTGGATTTATGGTTAGAATATTGGTCTGGTTCTAGCTTACGATTTCTACTTCTTCTAAGGTCTCATGAAAAATGTTTGTGGTACATCCACTCAGTTGTGGACATCCAATGTGAATCCTTTGACTAAATGATTATAGATCTAGCTATTTGACTGACATGATTTTTTATTTGTTCACAAACTTTTGTTACAAATAATTAAATCATGGACTATTTGTAATACCAACTGATACCAACTGTGGCTGTTATACCATCTGTGGCTATTTGATATCTGAAAAATGGATTCTTTTATAGATTCTGATCAACTGGACGAGACATCTTCTACTTTATCTCGCAGTATTGATACTATACCAATTGTGGTCTTCTGATATCCACTATGGTCTTCTTATATCTGCAATGGTTTCATAGGTCATCTTCCTTTTTCGAGGATTTATTTTTGCAAGAAAACCACTAGCTGACACTATGAATATAGTATCCTGAGTGATTCTCATACATTACCTCTTCCATAATGACTATGGTTCTACTTCTACTTCTCCATAATCATCAAATTTCTCACCTTCATGCTTCTCCTGTACTAAAGTACTCCTCTGTTGAGGTAAAGCATGAATGTTGATTGGCACTTCCTTCTGAGTATTGTGGTTGCTTCCTACAATTTTGTTTCCTTTATCTGAGGAACCTTCATCTTGTCTTCAAAATATACAGAATTCATCACTTCCTCACACGAATACCATTACCCTCTAGATCTATAGCACCAAGTAAGAGCTTGATATTGCAACATGCATTTGCATATCAAAGTCAAACTTCATGTATGGATCTGGTCAATCAATGAAAATCCAATAAAATCCAAGAAGATTCAGCTTTGTGCATATAATACACATCATCATCAGCCTGAATATAATAGTTGAGTAAGACATCTCTAAATATCAGGCGGAGATGTGTAGTATATAACACCACATAAGATAGGTTTATATTGTGATACTTAGCACATATATATGGCAATCTACTATTTGTCTCCACATTTACCTTAATTGCACAATTGCAAGGAGATAAACTTGAAACAAAGTGGTCCGGAATAGTTGTGGTTAACCTAATTTTCTCTGGAAATACTACTTACTTCCATTTTGTTGAGGACTACTTCACATGATATGTCTAGGTTCTAATATTGCTACTCTAAACACATAACTATGGAAATATAACTCTTATACTTCCAAGTGTTTATACTATCATAAGACTATGGTCATGATGTGCTTGGCACACTTCCCATGGTTTTGGAACACAATTCTTGCACTATTGTTGAACAACTGGCTTCTTATTGTTCTCCTACTAAATGTTTATGATGTTGTACTTCATCACATAATGATTCTCAAGTGAATCATAAATGATTAACAACTCTATCATGTATACATCTTTTATTCCTATCACTCTTCCTTACCTCCCATGATTGACTCATCATGGTCTATACTATCTCACATAGCTTATACTTATTACTTAGTATTAATTGTTTCACAAGTTTAGATAAATTTTATTTACCATTACTTGTCTTGCTATACATCTTCTAGTAAGATATCTTACTTATCTTCATCACTTGATATTACTCCTATTATAGGTCTGGATAATTTTTACTTAACCATAACCAATGTTGGTACACATCTTCCAATAGGATATCTTCCTTATGGTTGTATCCTCTCTTTGGACTACCATGTATTGTATACCAACTGTGGTCTACTCATGTATTGTTTTGAGAACTTAATGGTATGCTACCAACTTGGGATTAGCTAACTAACTTCACTTAGGAAAGATAGGTCAGAAAGGTTGACTCAAGTGTGTCAGGATTATTCTCAAGTGAATATCCATCTCGAGTCATAAGAAGATTTGGTTTAGCTAAGACCACTTCCTATAGACACTACCAATCCTATAGGTCTCCTTTAAAGGGTTTTAATCCTAGGTCAAAGCATTTGCTCTGATACCAACTGGTGACCCGGCATACCACCGCATGGTGTAGTATGTAAGTCTGATATAACACTAATGAAACACTGTTCCACTAGTATTATATCGCTCGAGTGGTACAACAGAAACATATGCGGGTCCAAGGCATGTCTATAGAATTACACACAGACTCTTTACAAAAGATCCACACAGCCTCCTACTTTACAATGAGGTAAAACTGCAAATAAACTCCAGAAGAACGACTCGTAGTCTAAACCTATCACGAACTCTATTTGTAGAGTATTTACCTAGCTATAGAGGCTAAGAATAGATTCTAGCTAAATAGGAGCTAGGTTTAGGAAGCTAGTTCCCTTTTATTGCTAATCTAGGTTTTCTCCTTGTTGGATGTAATGTTTGTCTCCTCTGACAGGGTCCTGTCCCTTGAAGTAGTTATTGACTCCTCGGCCTTCGAGTTGCACTGTAGATCCTCCTCCGATGCCTCCATATCTAAGCAGGGGATTTAAGAGTGGGATGAGTACGAGCGTACTCAACAAGTTCATTATAGGAAAGAGGTGTTTAATGCACTAGCTATGGCATTAGACCGAGAGTCTAATACCAATGCAGGTTTTGATAATCTTTCTTCAAAAGGTTGCTTTTATTCAAGAGCTATGTCCGTCAGCCTTCACCGGTTGACTAGAACTTCATGGAGTTCCTTTCCCAGCGTTCAGTTCCATATCCCGGAGTGACTGGTCACGGTTCATTACACTCTGCGAGGTGTGTTGCTTTACCCATAAGAGATCTTAACCTTGGTGCCAACCGGGCATATGTTCCCGTCACACTTCCTTTGGTGTGAGGCCCGGTATAAGGTCCTAGTCAATCATGTTCCTCCGCTACCTCGAACACCCACCCTTTGTTGCATGCCCGACCCCGGGTCCTCGCCGGTCCCATTATTCCACTCAGGGTGGACCCCGACCACGACAAAGTTTGGGATCGAACCAAACTCCTTCGCCGGTAGCTGCAACCCATCATAGACCACATTACCGTGGGGAATTAGAAGGGGATCCCCACCCACCAATTGTTCCGCAAGCAACAACCGTCTACGGTAAGCAACAGCTATACCGTGGGGAATTAGAAGGGGCTCCCCACCCACCAATTGCTCCAAGATACAACCGTCTACGGTAAGCGCATCCGTTGATGAACGAGAGGTGGAAACACTTTTGACTACTCCGTCCCACTCGGATCTTATGGTTAACACAGTTTTACGGCACAAGAATCACTGACGACATTTGTTGTTTAATCCTAGATGGATATAAACCCGTGCAATGGAACCTCCACCATATCAACACATACCATGGTTCCATTGCCCACCACATAGTCATATTCATAGTTATGAAAATAGTATTTTTGATTTTTATGCAAGAGTGATAAGTATATAGTACTTTGCAAGTAATTTGGTAAAAATACTCAAATGACATGAGCAAGCGATGAACTTGCCTTTCTTGACCGCAAGATTATGCGGGGTCTTCGATACGTAATAACTCCAAATTTGAAATAGCATCATCGTCCGATAAGGCGATGTTTAAAAGATTGGCAAGGATGCAATAATGCATAAGTATGAGATGCAATCGCTCTAAGCGTGACCTAACCCGATGATTTAGGATTAGTTAGTTGAAATGATTTGCTTAGGGTGTGTTGCACTTTTAGAGTGATTCACAAACAAGGTTCTTATTCGGGTTGTTTGTTTTAGAATCATAAGCAGGTGGTAAATGCATAGTAACAATCATACACATCAAGGAATAGTGGTTGTATAATAAGTAAAGAGCAGTTGTTAATTTTAAGTCTAATATTGCATGGTTGATGGTTACTTATTATATATTTAAAAAGAATAACTTTTGAAGAACATGTTCTTGAATAAAGAACAAGTATGATAATTAGATTGGTGGGGTTCTATGGTTGACTATGGTTTCATCTAGTTTCTGGAGTAAGTATTAGATGGATTACAACCTAGTTGGATTCATTAATAACTAGGGCTTGTATGGATTTAGTGAAGACTAAGTATCTTAAGCAATTAATGGTTTCTATCATGGTGATATATCTTAGTGGTAATAGATAGTCATTGTTTATAGGTCCTATAAAACAGGGTTGATGATGATTCTCTGTTTACTTCAAAAGAATAACTTTTGAAGAACATACTTCTTAAGTAATAAGAAGTATTACAATTAAGGTTGAGGTTGTCTAGTTTTTTGTGATTGGATTCACTAAGTAAGGAATGGTGGTTTCCTAAATAGGATGTTTAATAATTATCTCACACTAATAGGGTTTAGTGGAACAGGGTTATGTAAAGTCAAATAATAGGTATGGTTGCTATTAGGGTTTAGTGGAGTTTGTAATGCAGAATATTGGGCATAGCTGTTACTGGGGTTCATCACAATAGTGTGATGCTAAATATGGATCCTTGAGAATTATGATCTTGGAAATAGGAACTAGGGTTTAGACTTGAGTGATCCTATTTAATCATCTTGGTTTGATAAAGATGAACACATGGGATGCTAATTTAGTAGTGATAGGGTTCCCATATTTTATGTGGATTTGATCAAGCATTGAGTTGTTGTTAAATATGAATCTATGACTACTAATGAAGTAACATGATCACATGTTAACTTGGGGTTTAGGTTTGGAAACAAATTAAGGTTCACATGAGATAGTGGTTCTAGGGTTCCTGAATGGGTTAGGGTTTTAGGAATCACATGGAATGATAGGGTTGTAATATCATTCCATGTGAAATTTAGGGTTTGTTATTTATCATTTGGTTCTATGGTTAATAACTTCGTTTTATATATGAAGTTATTAGTAACTTGGGAATAAAAATAATATGGAACTTGGCATTTTATTATTTTTAAATAATTAATAATTAAGGTAATTATTATTTAGGGTTTTAAATCCTCCTAATAAGGATTTAATAAATTAATAGTAAAGGAAAATTAATTTTAATGTTTTCCTCATTTAGTTACTGGTTTTTATTGATTTTCTGAAGTTTTCCTAATTATTAAATTTTTAATTGAATTTAGAATTAAAATTAAAGGCTTAAATAACAAGTATTAAATAATTAAATTTTTATTAAAAATAAAAATTTCATTTTATATTTTTATTGGATAGAGTTTTCTTTTCTAGGAATTTTGATATCTTTTATTTATTTTTCTGAGCTAAGATGAATTTTCTAGATTTATTTGAAGTTGCAATAATTTTCTGGAATTAACAGAATTTTGAATTAAAACGGAATTTACTAACTACACCCGTGCCTGTGCTACTCACAGACACAGACAGGTGGGCCAGAGGCACGCTGGCTGCCACGGTGGCGGTGATGTGGCCACCATGTGTGTCACCGGCGGTCAGTGACGGCGATCGCCGGCGTTCCCGTGGTCCCGCGAGGGCGTGCTTGTGCTTGTTGGAAAGAGGACGCCGAGGCGAGCCTCATAGTGGTGGCGCCGCTCCGGTATGGTCGCGGGAGCGTGCCCGGCGGCGAGGTACCGCGGCGGTGCTCACGGGCTAGTCGGCACGGTGGAGCTACGGCGTGCAATCGAGCTCGGCAAGCATGCTAGGAGGGTCGGTGACTCACCAGGAGCACGTTGCACATGACGGCGAGGTCGGAGGTGGCCTCCTTCGCCGGAATTGAGGGCTTCGGCCGTCGGAGAAAGGAGGTCGTCGGCGGCGATTTAGGTCACGGCGGCTCGATTCCTCCCGTGTACTGGGCTTGTCGACGACGGCGGTCACGGTGGTATGCTTCGTTTGGCTTGGGGTGGCTTCGTTCGCCGGCGGTAAGGTGGAGTGGTGCGGCAGGGTTTCGGCAAGAGGGAAGAAATTTGAGCAGAGAGGGGAGGAACTCGGTTCAGTGTTCGTTGCTGGGCTTTATACGGCGCTAGAGTGCGTGCCTCGTCACACCGTCGAGGAAGGAGGAGGCGCCAGCGCGAGTGAGAAGCGACGCACGGCTTCGCGGTGGCCTCCAGCTCTCGGAGAGGATGAGGACGACTTCCTCTCGTTGATTTTTCAACGAAGAGGTAAGTTGGGCTGTTAAGTGGGCTGCTGATGGGTTGTGTTTGCTGGGCCACGGCTGGGCTACACCATGGGCTGCACGGTCAGGTGAGGTCCAGGTGAGTCTTTTTCCTCTCCTTTTCTTTTTCTGTTTTTATTTCTTAATTTAAATTCTGGTTTTTAATTCAGATTTGAATTATTTTCTAGCTTGCAGGTATTGCTCATTTAATTCATACAAGGATTGGTCCAGGGTACTGCAAAGTCTTGAGTGGTGTATTTGCAAATTTAATGTGATATTATTTCATTGGTTTTATTATTGTTATTATTGCGATTTGAATTCAAATACCCTTATGGACATGAATTTAAATATTATCTTTGAAAATACCCAAATTGTTTTCCAAATGGTAGCTTTCTTACTTACTGATATAAAGAGTTGTATTGGGTATTACTTTGCAATAAACAAGCTCAAAGTAATATCTAATCATGGACTTCTAATAAGAAGTGATTTAATGGCATGAGTTCATGTGCTAAAATATCTCTAAGGACTTGATCACAATTTTGAGTATTTGGCTTCTTGCATATGATTTTATGTGAACACTCATTTATTAAGACCTTGTAAAGTTTATCTTAATCCTATTCTAACTTTAATACTAGTATTATATTTTAATAACACCCTGATATACATAGATTAGGTACTACTCTCATCATGGTTTGGTCTTGGTTATAATGATAAATGGTTAATCACCACCATGGTTTAATTATTGGGCTTATCATTAGGTTATTCCTAAGTTCCATAATTGGAGCATAAGATACCACTAGTGAACAATTCTAGAGCTCAATTCTATTCACCTAATGGCATGTGATTTGAATCTCACATATGGTCTAGGTTTATATTATGATCACCATAGTGATGCATAATCTAGGGTTGAGATATAACTTTGGTTTATGGAATTTGAATGACCTTATATTGCATTGGCTAAGGCTTAATCTCCCCTAACCATGGTAATATGGTTACTTGCTTAATTGCTTCTATGCTCATTTAATTACTAAGGATTTGAGAATTGATTTTATCTTCTACCAATTTAACTACTATTATTATCCCCAATTTATCATTAAAGTAACTATATTGGTTGTAGATCTTTTTATAGTTAACTTTGGTCATATGGATGTATGGTTTCTCACCATATAAAGTATAGAGTTTTACTCTAAGGTTTTCTTATGTTTCTTAGGTGAAAAATAGGTGGAATGTAAATGTGGTAGGATTCTACTTACGATCACCATGTGATTCACAAGTTAAGGTTGGGATATAAGCCTATGGTTGCTTACTAGTTACCCCCTATGATTTCATGTGGTGAATCATATCTACTTATCCTATTAGGCTTTAACTTATCCTCACATACTTCAAGAGCATGATCATGGATTAGGCATGATCAAATTGTTCTCAATATCTCTACCTCAAGATCTTAGGGTTTATGATCATCACTCAATTTATAATGATCAAGGTTTGGCTTCCTAAGTTATCTCTCAAGAATTAGGTTTCTCACTCCCAAGATTAAGTATTGTCTTGATCAACTAGGGTATAATATCTCTCTTATAGTTTCTTGGGTGGACATGGTTATGGTTGTCTCAATAATTTATATCTCAGGAGAATGCCTGAGATATTACTTAGGGTTCTTTCCAGGGAATGATGATATAATTTTTTTTGGTATATGGATAGTTCTCTCCCTCACATTCAAGTGTTGCCTCAACTACTTGAGTGTAACACCATATCTTGGGCTCTCTTATAAAGGAATGGTTATTCTAAGGTTTATGGTGTACTCACAATTTCTCAATAGGTATTAAGTCTAAAACTTCACTTGGCTATCTTGATTGAGTTAATCTCCTCCTTACTTTATCAATTCATCGATATGGTATTATTCCATGTGATATTAGGTTATCTCACCACTCCAAGGAAAATGGTTTACAACCTAATACTTTAGTTCAAAGGTTGTCCTTTGTTCATTAACAGGTAAAGCTGGGCTTAGAATAAATGGTCTCTCTCTTTTGGAAAGGCTTGAATAATACTCTAGGGTTCCTCTTGAAGATAATGTTTTGAGTACTTGGATGTATATCCAAGGTTAGCTCAAGGTTTGTTATTGCTTCTCTAATAATTATTATAGAACTCTCATCTCTCTAGGTTTAATGTATAATAATATGGAATATAGAAGAAAATATATTCCTAGAGTTGATCTCCTTGTCATGATTCCAAGAATGAAGTAAAATTGAATACCATGAGGTTCATGGTAGGATCAAGGATTAGTTTAAGACATAGAAAAGATAAGTCAAGAATAGTTTCTCTGGTTTATTGTTACTTGATTTCAATTTGAATAGATGTTCATAAGTTATGACAAGGATTACCATATTATAATCTTTTATAGGATCAAGCAATTGATCATTGAGTAAAGTGTTGTTGTGTTGCTTATTAGTTCCATTTGATCTAATCCCTTAGATCAAATCATCTCTACCCAAAACAAGGTTTTAACAAAGTCACATTGAGGTTTATAGCGCTTGACTTGATGAGCTACTTCAATTCCACCAAGGTCAAGTGAAACTTCAGTTACTGTGACTGTTTTACTTTAAAGCGCGAAAATTCCCCAGATTTTCTATGCATGAATGCAATGCACACATCTGTTTCCTCTATATTTGTAACCCCAATACCTGGAATATTACATTTCCTCTCTCATAATAATTTTCAGTAGCTTCATGGATAAACTCAACAACATAACTATCACATAAAGCATGCTTTTCATGATTCACAAACACATAATTTTTATCAAGCTCAGAAATAATAGGATTAAAACTTTCAAATCCACTTTTATCAATAATATAACAAGATGATTGATCAATATCAAGAGATATGGGACTCATAGATAAAGTCAAGAACTCTCCAATCCCATTTTCATTAGTAGTACAATTAATATTATCAAGTAACATAGGACCATCATCTAAAGATTTATCATAAACATTTGCTAAGCAGAACTCTTTAGTACCATGCATTTCGGTATCAGGCACAAACAAAGCATTATCATAACATTTTTCAAAATAGCATGGATTATCATAAATAACAGTAGCATAATTATTCTCACCAATTTTACTCATAGGGAATATTTCAAGAGAATCCACAGGAACATAACATTCATCCTCTTTCGGTAAGCATGGAGGACAATCAAATAGTGTAAGAGATAAAGAGTTACTCTCATTAGAAGGTTGCCATGGGTAGCTAATCCATTCTTCCTCCTTTTGTTCGTCACTCTCCTCTTCTTTTTCATCCAATGAGCTTTCAGGTTCATCAATTTCCTCCTCTTTTTCATCCAATGAGCTTTGTTCATCAATTTCTTCTTCCACTGGTTCCTGCAAATTGTGAGTGCATTATTGTGCATTAATGAGTCTCTCTTTATAATCAATGATATAAGGATTATCACTGTAGCTTTCTATGCAAAAATTAAGGATAGAAGAGACATAATCTTTAAGGTCCTTACAAACAACACAATTTTCATAATTTTTAGACATGAATGGTTCTATCTCAGAAGCTCCCATAAATATGACAAATTGTTCTACCTCTTCGAACCCAAAATGAATATAGCTATTCCAATTATAGTTTTTAATTAAAATTTCCTCACTAAAGCCACATTGAAATTTAAGATGTTTAGTATCCTGTTCAGAACAGTTTATATCATGGCGTTTAAGCAAGATTTTAGCAATTGTATTTAATTTTTCTATCACAGCACTCATAACTTTTCCCTTTCTCGATTCTCTATAATTATTATATAATTCTATAAGCTCCAAATAAGTTGTAGGTTCTCCCATAATAGCAGTTTTTAATTTTTAGGTTTTTCAAATTTTTATGGATTTTCGGGTATATAGGGAAAATAAAACAAGACAAAAAGAAACTAAGCAAAAGTAAACTAGGCAAAATAATACTAGACAGAAATAAACTAAGCACAAATAAACTAGACAAAAGTAAACTAAGCAAAGCAAAATAAAATAAAACAGAGAGAGAGGTGGAGTGTACTCCCCAGGTGAACTTATGAGTAGAGCTATGCCTCCCGGCAAGGCGCCGGAAAATAGTCTTGATAACCCACAAGTATAGGGGATCGCAAAGTCTTCGAGGGAAGTAAAACCCAAATTTATTGATTCGACACAAGGGAGGTAAAGAATACTTATAAGCCTTAACAATGAGTTGTCAATTCAGCTGCACCTGAAAAAGCACTAGTAACAGGGGTGATGTGAAAGTAGCAAGAATATGAGAGCAGTAGTAACAATAAACAAAGCAAAGTAATAAATATGAGAGCAATGGCACCAGAAAATAGTTGATACTACTTCCAATGACATGTAGAACGAGTATATGATGATGAGAGATGGACCGGGGTTCCCTATCTACACTAGTGGTAACTCTCCAATAACAAGTGTTGGGTGAACAAATTACAGTTGGGCAATTGATAGGATTGAAATAGCATTAAGAGAACATCAAAATTATTAATCATGTAGGCATGTTTTCCATATATAATCATACGTGCTCGCAATGAGAAACTTGTACAACATCTTTTGTCCTACCGGCGGCCGGCCTCTAGGGAATCTACTGGAAATTAAGGCACTCCTTTTAATAGAGCACCGGAGCAAAGCATTAACACTCCGTGAAAACATGTGATCCTCATACCTACGCCTTCCCTCCGGTTGTCCCAATTTCTGTCACTTTGGGGCCTCGGGTTCGGACATAGACATGTGCAAACAACTTGTAGATACAATCTAAGCAATAAGTATAGAGCTTAAATCTAAGATCATGCCACTCGGGCCCTAGTGACAAGCATTAAACACAACAAGATTGCAGCAACAATAACTTCACAAACTTTATAGATAGACTAATCATAATGTAACAATCCATCGGATCCCAACAAACACAACACCGATTACATCGATGAATCTCAATCATGTAAGGCAGCTCATGAGATCATTGTATTGAAGTACATGGGGAGAGAATACCAACTAGCTACTAGAACCCGTAGTCAATGGGGGAACTACTCACGGAGCATGATGGAGGCGGTGGCGTTGATGGAGATGGCTTCCGGGGCACTTCCCCGTCCCGGCGGCGTGCCGGAACAGAAATTATGTCCCCCGAATTGGAGTTTCGCGATGGCGGCGGCGCCCTAGAGTCTTTCTGGAGTTTCGTCAATCGGTATCGCGTTTTTAGGTCGAAAGGGCTTATATAGGCGAAGAGACGGAGTCGGAGGGGGTACGGATCCGCCACACAACAGGCGGCGCGCCTCGGGCCGCGCCAACACCTGTGTGGGGCCCTGGCCTCCCTCCGTCCCCTCAGTGTTCGGGATCTTCCGGAAAAATAGGATGTGGGTCTTCGTTTCGTCGAACCCGAGAATATTGCCCGAATAGCCTTTTGGAACCAAAAACAACAGGAACTGGCACTGTGGCATCTTGTTAATAGGTTAGTTCCGGAAAACGCATAAAAACATTATAAAGTGTGAGCAAAACATGTAGGTATTGTCATAAAACAAGCATGGAACATCAGAAATTATAGATACGTTGGAGACGTATCAGTCGCTAGAAGGCCAAGGCGAGGCAGCGCCTGGAGGGGTACATCATGTTATACGCCGATTACTTCGCCGATGAACCGCTGCACCCTGAGGCAGTATTCCGGTGCCGGTTCAGGATGAGCCGAGATCTCTTTCTGAAGATTGTGTATGCTGTCCGGGACTTGACCCCTACTTCCGATGCAAACCAAACTGCACCGGCATGATTGGGTTTTCCTCGTTACAGAAGTGCACGGTCGCTATGAGAAGTGCACGATCATGTTGTGTTTGTTGAACTATTTGCTTTTTTGCAATAATGCAAAATGTCGGCGAACAATGTCATAGATATATTTTGTGTTGTATTCTAAAATTATGCCGAAAATTGGCCGAAAACTGGCATATTTTTAGCCGAATTCGCACGGCATAGAGATTGGTTGTGGGTTCGCCGCTGGAAATCTCTCCCTCCCCCGGTCGAAAATTACATCCATCCGACGCTAACTAGTGCTGGATGTCGGCCTGAGGAGCGCCAACAAGTGAAGATGCTCTAAAAAGAATCTTTTTTACATGTACCTTACACTGACCTACGTAGACATGGACGTCACACATGGTCGTCGTAAAGCACGGCGTCACACCGATATCATCCGGTGTTTGAAGTTGAAAACCCATCCGATACCATAATCGGAGGATAAATGCCTCATCGCGTCGTCAAAAGAGAGATTGAAGCTCGGAGAATTCCGGTCGGGAGTGGGAACTCTCTGCAGCACGCTTACGAAGTCCCAAAGTGCACGTCGCGTCCTGAGACTTGGCCTGGTCTCCGGCGGTAGTGATCCGAATGGAACCCATCCCATCCATTTGCCCGTCGCGGGGGGCAGGGACGGATAGACCAGATCACTGTGCCACATCACCATGGGCCGATCAGCGTATCGAGACATCCTCTTTTTATCCGATGATGATGATGGTCCAGGCTCGATAATCAAGGGCACGCGAGCAATTAGTCATTACTCCGTACATTGGTTTGGCCGAATCGAACTTTTATTACTACTCAAAATTCACATGGGCGATTTCTTCCAATTACGTTAGAAAATGGTAGGATAATCTATGATGGGCTGACGATGGCGTCTAGGCAGGCAGGAAAGAGCGTCTCCCGCCTCTCCAAATCGCGTTTGGTGAAAGTGCTGGATTAAACGTTTGCAAGATGTTGTTGTGTAGTGCCGCGCTTAGGGGCGTCTGTTTTCAGCGTATCCCCTCCACTATCCGAAAAAACGCCTCAAATTTTTATTTTTTCTTCCAAAGTTTATGTTTTACAATATTATTTTAAATGGAAATAGAACAAACAACAAACCAAACAAATAGAAGTTCAACTAGATCAAGACGCCATCACAATTGATGACTCTCCTTTAAGCCTCCACACTTGCTCTACAAGATCGTTTTATAGTTGAGCATAAATACTTAAGTCCGATGAAATCAGCAAAAGCTGCAGGCACATGGTGATCATGTTCGCAAGAGGGCCTCACACTCATAAGAACCAACTTTGAACATCCGTCATGGCTTAGACTTTTTTCTTCCAGGCTTTGAACCTCCACCGCGCGACCCCTTCTTCCTTTGTTAGACATCATCAAGCTTATTTTGGAGCCAACCGATGATTGACGGGTGCTCCTGAACGTCGGCGTCGAAGTTTTCCTCGTCCTGCATGATTTGTTGGATCATCTTGTCATTTCTATCCATGTCTACGAGGAAAAAAATCATTAGGAATCATCACCGACAAGGTAGGCAAGAACCACGACCACCAACGCCTACCAGACAAACGGTCGAACACGTTTAGTGCACGGTGGAGCGCATAGAATCTGCCGTGTTCGGGGACGAGTCAGTGAACCACCAGTCGTCCCAATGGATGGCTAGGCAATGATGTCGCTCTAGATTCCGGCGCAGGCGAAATATTCTGTTGGAATGGCCGGCGATTTCTGGGAGGGGCGGGACAGAAGGTGCCTCGCGAAAGAAAGGCGGAAGACAACAGCGCCGGCTTTGGTCACTGGTAGGTAGGTACCAACGTTGCTTTTAGTTGCGTCCAGCGCCGCCGCAATGACCCATGTGTAGCGGGAACATGCTAGGAGCGCCGGACACTCTTTTGGACCGCTCCTGATCGAATCGGCATAGGGACACGTGAGTAGAAGCAGTTAAATATCTGATACGTTTCAGGAAGACGGTTTGAGAGATGCCACTGAAGATGCTCTACCTAAAATAGATGTACTATTGTTCTTCAAAATTGTAAAGGGGCGATCTTTGCGACCTCGTATAAAAAGATTTGTTTGAAGAAAATGTGGACGGAGAAAGAGCCGCAATGTGTCGTGCGTGCGCTGTATATGTGCGAGCAATTATAGCGTGTGGGAATATCAGTCCTAGTCAATACGTAGTAGTACTGAGTAGCTGGGTTGAGATTGTTTTCGGAGATAGATCTAGGAGAGATGCGATGACTAATTGACTATGAGCCGAGAGACAAACGTGCAGCACGGCAGCAGCGATGTGATTTTCAGCACCAAGTCAGGTCGTGAACTCGGCGACAGAGCAGAGACAAGGAAGGAACTCGAAGTGATGTGCGTGCTAATGTCGTTTCCGGCATTCTATTCACGACAGTTGATAGAAGACCCAAAACAGTGCTTAGAGCATGTCTAACAGGTCCCGTATTTCGCTGTCCCGTATAACGCTCGCATTTCGCTCCGTATCGAAAAACTGCTCTATTTCGAGCCATTCCGTCTAGCAGACCCCGTATTTCGTCCCGTATTTTCAAAAATAAAAACCCTGGGAAGTTCATCTTCATTGATCATACTATGGATCATACAAACATTCCGATCATACTACGGATCATACTACGGATCATACTACATAACCTACGTCTACTCGTCAAGGATGACGCGGGGATGAAGGCGATGGAGGCCGCCTCCGCGCCTCGCGCTCGAACTCCCGGACGGCGGCGAGCGCCTGGTCCTCGCTCCCGCTTGCTGCGGATTCGGCCACCGCACGCGGTAGGGCTCCTACGCTGCCGCCTCCTCTTCCTCCGCGCGACCTCCGCCTCCTCCCCTCGCCGCCGATGCGCCGCCCATGCCGCCGCCACGTCGCGCTCCCACTCAGCGCGCGCCTCGAAGTCGGCGCCTCATCGGCTTGAGCGGCGGATCCTGCCGCCACCGCCACCGGCGAAGTCCCGGAGCGACTCCGGCATGTAGACGCGCCGGCGTACTTGCAGCCGCACGGCGGCCCGCGGCGAGCGCTTGCACTTCAAGCGCCACGCGTCCACCACGTTGTCCGGCGAGGGATCGCTTCGATCCGCTCGGAGAGGGCTTGCGCGCGGGCCCATGCCGGAGCTGGGGTCGAATGCGGCGGGGAGGAAGGAATTGCTCGCCGGAGCAGTGGAGGCGGCGCGGCGCACGGCGGAGCTAGGGTAGCGAGTGAGGGGTTAACCCCTCACTCGCACCGCCCAGTATAAATAGTGGGCGGAGGGGCCGATTTCGGGCCCCGTATTCCGCCGAAACGGGGCAGCCCGAATACGGGGCCTGCTAGACGGCCCAAACCGCGCCTGCCCCGTATGTTGCCGGAATTTTACGGGGTGGGCGGGTTATAAGGGGCCTGTTAGACCTGCTCTTAGAAGTTAGAACTCTCGGTGCATGCGCGGACAGAATTAGTGCTTAGAAGTTAGAAGACGGCTGCGGTAAGGTGGAGTAAATGGAGCGGGAGGGCACTTGCCGTGCTCGTTCATCGGCACAAGCTCCGCCGCTGCGCGGCGGACGGGCCTTGCGGCGGTCTTCAACAAGAGAGGTGCTCTCGGGGCACGGTGAGAAGGGGGACGGCGGCCTTCGTTGTCGATGCCGGAGGAGATGCTGCGGTTTGCTCTGGTTCAGTATCACCTACGCATGATGTGATGTATTTCGTTTCTGTACTATGTACAATGTACGTGGTATTATGTTGAATATACGTGGGCTTTCAAAAAAAAAGAATTAGTGCTGCTGCGTGGAAAACGTTAATGGACTGGACACGACTAGTCTCAAACGTAGTAAAGACAGTGAACGGAACACCAACCTAAATATGAACGCAGCGGCAACACCGTTTTAGGGAAGGCAGCAGCAGTTTTCCATTGTGCTTTGCTTTTGCCTGTACTGGGCCGTATTTGTGTTGGCCGTCACTTCACCTGGGTTTCCAAGAGGACGTGACTAGGCAGCATCCGGATGCCAGTTTGCTCATCTAAGCACTCACCCATAAAAGGAAAGTCTTCAGTATCTAAAAAAAGAAAGTTGAGGACAACTAGCTGAATCACCCAAAAAAAAACTCCACGTGTGCATTTAATTTCATAAGAAGAAAATTCAAAAAGTCATAACTCTTAAACCGTGTATGGAAATTGCAATCCGCTTTCACCGTAAGGCCGCTCGCGATAAGATCTTCGAAACTAGATCCCATTTGTACATGTTCCGATAAAAATAATAATTCGAAAAGCAACTATGTTGCCGTGATAAATCAACTTTACTGTTGTAGAAAAACAACTTTGTACAAAAGTTGCTTACACTATATTTTTGTATACTTTATAGCCAATTTATTTTCTAAGGTACTTACTTAGCAACAATAACTAACAACTTCATAGTAATGCGACTTGCAACATTGCACTACTAGTTATTCATCATAGTTTCTAGTGCCGTATTGATATACAACTTAGACGTGGACCACGTGGTGAAATATATTGGATAATGAATGCAACTTAATCATATTGTGCATACAACTTAACAATACAACTTAACAATAGTGGGTATACAAATTAATATTAGTAGGTATACATCTTAACAACAATGGATATACAACTTAATATTAGTAGGTATACAACTTAATATTAGTAGGTATACAACTTAGAAATAGTGGGTGTGCAACTTAGCACATGTGTGAATCAATATTTTACCATCTACAAACACTAAGCAGATTTGTGAGTGAAAAATTTACTATGTGCAAAATACAACTTAGCTCATATGTAGAACCAATAGTACCGCTTATAAAAATGCAACTTAGCACATGTGTGAAGAAACAAATTTGTTGTCTTCGTTGATGCCGCCGCCGCGAGGTACAACTCCATCTCGTTCAACGCCAATGTGACCGATCCCATGAGCCAAGACACGTGACGCTACACAAGTTGCAAGAAGCCAAAGGGAATATCGCTTTGATACCGATGGTGCTTAGCCCTCCACGGAGCCAAAGACAAACACATTAGAAAATCAAATTTTGTGCATATATGGAACACCTTGCATGTTGATAAAAGCAAATTAGTTGCATCACTATGAAAACTCAAGGCATTGGTTGGAGAATAACTTGGATAGGTGATAAAAACATTTTTTAGATGGTGGAACCAACTTAAGCATGCTTACAAAAAAGCAACTTGACTAAATCACTACAAACTTAGGACATTACTTGTGAAAAACCTTAGTTAGGTGATAAACAACTTTGTTAGATAACAGAAACAACATAAGCATGTCGATATAAGCAACTTAATCATATCATTATGCAACTCAAGACATTGCTTGTGAAAAACCTTAGTTAGGTGATAAAAACAACTTTGTTAGATGACGGAAACAACATAAGCATGTCGATATAAGCAACTTAATCATATCATTATGCAACTTAGGACATTGCTTGTAAAAAACTTGGTTAGGTGATAAAAACAACTTTGTTAGAGGACGGAAACGACTTAGCATGTTGATAGAAGCAACTTTATCAAATCACTATACAACTTAGGTCATTGCTTGTAAAACAACATGGTTAGGTGTTAAAAACAACTTAGTTAGATGGTGGAACCAACTTCCATATTCATAAAATCAACTTAATTAAATTACTATGCAAACGGGACATTGCTTCGAAAACAAGTTGGTTAGGTTATAAAAACAACTTAATTAAATGATGGAACCAACTTAAGCATGTTGATAAAATAAGCTTAGTTAAAATATAAAAGGGAAGGGAGAAGCAAAACAACTCGCAACAAAGTAATCTACAATATGTAGCCATGATCCCAACATAAACTTCACAAAAGGATGGAAGTAAAACATGGAAGTATCAGAAATGAACATGCACACAAAATCATAAGTATGAACTATGAAGTGGGAAGCTTGGTGGGGGATTTGTGAAGTTCGATGCTTGTGAAGTGGGCAGCTTGGTGGGGGGTTCGGGAAGCTCGATGCTTGATAAAAATGAGCAGTAAACAACTTATTTGAGGGTATGAGCAACTTAATTACCGGAGATAACCAACTTAACATAAATTCCTAGCAACTCTACTAAAGTGAAAGATAACATGGATATTGCAGCAAAACAAAACTTGATAAAAATAGACAGTGCGCAACTTACTTAAGAGTATGAGCAATTTAATTACCAGATATAATCAACTTAACTGAAGTGAGTAGCAACTCTAGTAAAGAGAGTTAACGGCGGTGTGATTTCCACATATGACAATCCCAGTAGTGAAAAAACCGTATCACAATAAATCAATATTACCGTTGCTTACAGGTTTTAGCAAACGCAACAAGTAGGCTTTAACAAACCAGAACAATTCATTTAACCTACATACAGCTTCACATATGGTCATACTAATTAAACAAGAGATCGAGTGTTATACCAGAAATTTGATATAGGTGAAGGTGAAGCATCGGAGGCTGGAGCCTAGGTGGAACAAGCAGAGAGGCTCCTGCTCCCAAGACACACACCCTCTACTTTTTTCGTCAGCCAGGAAGAACCACTTGCCAACCACCACCTCTGCGCGTAGACAGCCGCGGTCCCGCAGTGAGCCAGTGAAGGAGGCTGCTCCTCCATGGAGGCAGCGTTTAACTGAAATGGTAGTCGTTTAGCTGCGCACGATACGCCTTTTTGTCGGGCTCTACTCTGCTGCATCTTGGTAAGCACGACGTCTGGATGAAGATCAAATAGCAAAGTGAGCATGAGTGCATGACCTGGAGTGCAACATGACATAAATCAGTGTTCGCCTATGGTCACTGATAAATAAAACTGGGATAAATTGTAACCACCAAGCAGAAATCAAACTGGGTGCAGTCGGTAAATGAAGTAGGAATAAAACTTGCCAGCTTAGGAGAGGGTCCCAAAATGCTTCTTATTCTCCGTGAGTAGAGCATCCACAGTCTCCTCCGAGTTGGTCCTGATAGGGAGAAACTGAGCCAGGAACTTCATGGCGGCCTCTGTCGGGGACATACCTGATAGCAGGACATCAAGAAATCGTCCATGTGAGTTGACTAGGATTGCTTCCAAGGTACGAGCATACACAGGTCAACCAACCACTGAGATTCTGAGCAGGAACAGGTCGACAGTACCTTGTAGGAGAGCACCTGCCGCAGGTTCTTCAGCGATAAAATCTCTCTGGGGACAGAGACCACATTGGCCAGCCACGAAGCATGTCGGCGCGTCGACGAAGGGGGCGAGGCGGAACCATGGGATACCGATCTGCGCCTCGGCGGGGTCGACCAACCTGGAGGCCCCCTCCCACCGAAGACGGACATGGGAACTCGGGATGAGCGGGATGGAGGGGTCGAGCTTCGGCTTTATCGGCCTCGATCTGTGCTGGTCTGGTGGCGGCAGAGAAGGGCTCGTGAGGAGCTCCCTGCGCGGCTGGCTGGCCGACATCCCAGCGAGCGGCGGCGGACGGAGACCTGTTGGCGCAGTCCCTGTTTTTGCTGAGGCCAGGACCGATGCGCGGTGGCAGGCGTACAGCCATCGGTATACACCCCGATCTGCCGCCTTGCCGATGATTAGGGCGGGAATGGCGGCGATTCTGCGCGGAGATCCACCGCGGCGGAGAGGGCGACCGTGGCGGCTATCGCACTGGAATGGCCTCGAGGAACCCCGGAGATTGAGAGAGACAAGGGCATGTGGGCCACATCTGGACCGCCGCTGTCGGAACGGAGAGGGTAGCGCAGCGAGCTTGATCACGAGCATCCGACGGCCCGCGAGCGAGTGCTCGTTTTGTCAAATAGCATCCGAGCGCTTTTTAGCATCTGGGTTCCAAGATCTGTTCCATCGGAGAGAAAGCCTATTGAGCAAGGGGGAGTACCAAAAGTAAGTGAGTTCGGCTGTTTCTCTTTTTTTTTTTACTAGGACAATTGCCCGTGCGTTGCTACGGGTAACAAAAATTTTGAATTTTGAAATGGCTAACTTATTTATTGAATTGAATTTTTCATCCATATGCCCGTAGATTTTGAAGTCCATGAAGAATTTAAGTACTTCAAATCATTTTGCTAAATTACACAAGTACTGAAGAATGTTAGGTATTCTTTATTAGTAACAATAGCAATGTGTGTAGGTGAAAGCACTTAGCATTCACTGTGTGTTGGCCTTAAAAATAGGAGAGTCCGGTTCCCAACTAAACGTCAATCATTAGAGTATTTACAAATTCTGGATAGTGGAGTTAATATGAATTTGCACGCATGCTACTATATTAATCAAATCCATAGAAATTCACAAAAATGTACGTGGTGCCCGCTGGTAACAACCATAGATAAGTGGAATAATAGGACTATCCTACAAATCCCGCATATCCCACATAATAATTCCATAATATGGCCTGATGCGATATAGGATGAAAAGCTACCAAGAGTGCCCCTGACAACCTCCGCCACGCTAGAAATAGCCACACGTGCCTAACCTCTCCCCCACAACATCTGTGGTCCTCCTCCTCGCAGACCAGACGCATATCAAACCGCTGCAAGATTTTCTGCATCGCTGGAGGCCTTGTCCAACGGCGTCGGCTCGAGCAAACACCATCAGCTTTTTTCCCGTTGCTGCTTCATCCTACATATAGAAAAGGAGGAGACCCAATCAGAACTCAACCTCTAGTTCTCTAAATCTAGAAACAATCATATACACTTCCAGTTTATTGACCAGGGGTGGTTATCCATCTAAGTAAAATCTAGTAACGCACAAAAATGAATGAACAACCAAAATGTACTGATTCTCTAACATGTACTATTGAGCGTATAAAAAATGTTCATATGTATGTGAAATTCATATTCATAACGGGAGGAGTCAACCACATGTATTCCCATGTCTTGTTATCCCCGATGTAAACTGATTGTTACACCTTGGACGGAAAGTCGGTGGGCGATAGCATACCTATGGAAAACTCTCTTGTTTCTACATATGACAAATGCAAGGCCTATGTCCTCCCAATTATCTTAAAAGCATCTCTGATCTGAAACAACAGCCAAGTAAATGATGGATCTATACTTTGGAAAGAAAACAATCTACACACAGTATGAAAATATATATAATAAATAAACTGTTTCAATGGCAGATAAAAAGAAGTAAACGTTAAATGATGATGGTGCAAAGCCTTGATTAATTCCGAAGATACAAGTGGCTAGACCAAGAATGGATCAAAGAGATATTTTGTAAGAGGTGTTCATAGAAAAAGTGTCTTACGTCTAAGCATATAAACCGAAATAACAAACAGATTTCACTCACCTGTAAGGTCAACCAAATATCCCCGTCTAAGAAAACTGGAAAAATTCATGTTTCCTTACATGTATTGTTTCTAACTATATATAACAATGACATGCATCGCCACAAACAAAAAATGCCAAAAGGTGTAAAGGTTAAAAATGATGCAAGTAAAATTAGCTTGGCTGTCTAAAATAGGACATCACAATGTAATGTCCCTATGGCATTAGCTTGGTGGCAGGAGAAAAACATAATTAACTTCCCAACAGCCAAGCATTTGCATCTTCACATAATGAAATCTAGAAAATCAGATACTTTTTGGTCAAATAAGGAATGCTATAAGAAAATACTCTACACTAAAAAAGTTTAATTAGTCTAAATATTAAATCTAACAAAGAGCAAAGGATATAAAGTTTTGGATGATCATAGGATAAAAGATGCCATGATTCGTTGAATCCAAAACATGCGGGTACAACATTTCAAGGCATACTGTATTATTATCAAAATACATCAACTAATTTTTTTCCATGAGTGAGCATATTAAACTACTGAAGCTACTGATCTCCTAACGGAAGATGAATACTCAAATTTATAAACCAGAAAAGATGGCCAGACAAAATTATCTCTTGTGACAATGTGTTGTCATAAGGATTCTTCGTGTAGGTGGGAGGGGACAACAGTGTCTAACTACGAGAAACCAAATTTCGACAAGTGCGTGTACACGTAACAGTGTTAATATAAGATCTATTAATTATTATAAGAGCACAAATCCAATCTTCCATTATCAGAGTGTCACCTAGCACACAGTGAGCAATAAGATAAATTGTACTTGTGATATTTGCATATGTTTACACCTTTCGAATCAGCTATTAAAATTTAGAATAAAATTACATGTAACTTGCTTCTACCAATTGGATGGCTCATGCAAAAGATTTATAAAACAATATAGAAAGTATGGCATTTGTCAATCACTTGAAGAGTGTGCAGCAGCGGTGAAGCAGAGCATGATGTACCTAGACGTGCAGAGGACCTCCAGAGCCTCTGCCTGTGGGGTGGAAGCGATGCAGCTGCCAACCCGATTGACTACCTCGACATGTTGTTCGTGTCGAAGTAGCCATGGGCAGCGGTGGCTGCATCCATGGGGTGAGTTCTCTGCTCTAGTAAGAAGATGGAGCCTGAAGGGATCTGATGCCATAGGAACTTTTGCAGTTCTGCGGACACAACAGGGCGCTGCGCTCATGAGGAGCCATGCACGCATAGAGGCACCCGTTGACCCAGCATCTCCCCGGCCGGCCAGGCAGGCGAGGTCGCATCCTTCAGTACCATGGCTATCGTGCGCGCCAGCAGCACCCACACAGAGGAGAAGAAAGCCCGAAGGACCGGTCAATGAAGATGTTGTCGCCCGTCGACCTAGGCACTGCGGTCGTCGATCTGGCTGGGGGGATGTAATATGTTCCGAGGATGCTAGGATTAATAGCCGTACCTTGCAAAACTTCACGCCATCTAAGTTGTATGCAATTACAAACTGAATAATTTTGAAAATTTCACACTTTGATAATTCAATCTAGCAAAGGTCAACTTGGCACAAGAATGTCAAAATGTCGAATAATGCCATCTATTGTCAGTAAACCCACTAACTGCTGCTAGTAATGTAATCATGATTCAATGAATAAATAAACCCACTAAGTTACTATTGTCAAAATTGAGGGATTTCTTAACATGTTTTCCTGTTGTAAAAGATAAGTGTATAAAGTGCTTCATATAGATTATTATGACACCTCTGAGTAAATTCGGACCTGCACCTTTTCATATAGATGCCTCATATTGTTTTTGGTAAGGGGGCTCATAAATTAGATGCTCATATTTTTTCATTAAGATGTAATAAAGGTTAATGGTTTTTGTGGCTTGTTATCTTTCGTAGCATCTCCACCTGCAAGCCTAAATCAAGTCCCTGTAATTGACACAAACCAATGATGTAGCTAGAGAGGAAGTCGCGCCGGAGCACGGGCAAAAGGGCGCACCCAGTAGCGCCAGGTTTTAGTGACCTGGTATTCATTGCTAAAAACAATTCTCAAAGCAATATGAGAACAAAACAACCGCTATATATGCTAGTCTAGGTTGGATGTTTACAGGTAAATTAGTCAATGACACACAATTAGACTGGATGATTACAACTTACAAACTTGCAAGCAGCTAATATGGTAGTGCGGTACCGCTAAGTGCTAATCCGATGCGTTCATGCGAATTGCAAAATCTGAGGGACATGGGGAATCAGGGGAATAAAAGATGAAGAGCAGAGCAGCACCTGCGTCTTGGGTCCTGGCCATTGATGCCGTGCCATCGTGGTCCCCTGCAGGATGCCAGGATGCATCCTTATTTGCTGCCGCTCGCCGCTGCTCCGCCGCTTCCGGCCGTTCGCCGCCCCTCGCCAGACCTGCTTCGCGTTGGATCACCTAGAGTTGCCGCCGCCCGTGTGTGCGTCTGTTCGTGTTCGTGCGAGTCTGTGAGGCCGTGAGACTGCGAGCAGAAATTGCGTTTGTGGCTTCGAGCGACAGCGACCAAAATTGGGTTGGACGGCCTGTTCGATGATCTATCGGCCATATGAGTACTCCCCCCAGAGGTAGTAGTAGTAAAACGAAATTTGCTGACAATCTTTGGTGTTCACCTGAATTCAGGGAATGGTGCCGTGCACCCGATGGAGTTGGAGGAGATGGTGACGCTGGGGCGTGGCGTCCGCGATGAAGACCAGGCAGCGACCATCGACCGCACCCTGCGTGGAGGCAGCGGCGCCCACGGTGAAGGCCCAGCGGTTGCAGATCCCTGTGACCGGGAGCCAGGGGCATGTGGAGGTGGGTGGATATGGTAGCCGGCGAAGTCGGGCACGAAGATGCGGAGCTCGATCTTCAGGTGATGGGGCCTAATCTCCTCGGAAACGGGGGCAATCATGACGTTGCGAAAGACGACCTCCATGGCGCGGCGGGGGGAACCCGCTTTTGAGTCAACGACCAGCAACACGGTGGTGCAGGGTGCGGCGGCGAAACTCTAGCCTACGCTTGAGGACGAGAGAGGGAGAGGGTGGGGGAGCAGGAGATGGAGGAAATCTCGTCGGGGAGAGAATTGTGGGGACTGACCCACTTGTCGGCGCGTTCGGAAGAGATGGAGGTACGACGAAGATTTTGACGTAGGTAGGTGGGACAACCAAACGTATTGTGGATGACAGAATAAGGAACCACTTTAGTCTTTTTAAGTAGTAGAGAAAAAAAAAAGATCCACTCAGGCTCTACAAGCTGCAATCTACTAGGAAGTTGGTCAAAATTTTGTAGAAGATTGTTTTCTTCATTGTCCTTAGGGAAGCCAACGTAGCAGCCAATTCATTAGCTAGCTAGAAATGTAGAAAACTCATGTTGACAGTGTGGCATGAGGATTTCTATGATTATCTTACACTCGTACAGTGGAAATGGCATGTCACACGGTAATCTTACCATCAGTATACAAGGGTGAACGATACTTCTCTACAACGCACACGGTTAAATAAACCGTATGCGATAGGGTCAACTTCCACAAACAGTATTTTTCTCGTAATCGCTTCTGATATGAAGGGTCACCACATCACATACGTTTTTTACACTTGGGAGTAAACCACTTCTAAGATTGCATACGATGATTTTTCGGCAACTATATGTATTTATTAGTGATTGCAGACTTTGTTTCGTCCAGCCATATACTTTCTGCAAGTATCATAGACGTTTTATGTATGCAACAAGCGTTATTCAGTTGTACCCAGTATCCCATAGCTGAACTTCACATGCAAATACATTAGAAAAAATTATTTCTATTTTATTGTATATCTCATAAACCAGATATATACATGTATTTCCACATAGATTCAATTGCTTGCTACTATAACAAAAATTCTGCAAAAATAATTCATGGTTATGGCGTTCTCTCCATGTCGAAGGTTTTGTTGCAAATGCTCAACCTTTGTTGAGAATTTTCGGTGGTCTTGTCGTCACTTGTGTGATATTTTGGCAACACTATATAAGACACTATTAATTAAAAAAAGTATTTTATGCAGTGGATCAAAACATCCCAATAGCAACGAGTCGAGGCGCGGCCCGTGGCTTGAAATCCTTATGACAAGGGGGTTGTATGGAAGAGCGCAATTGAGCCTCTAGTAACAAGTAATCCCAATATCTCATTCCAATCCGTAAATATTACACAAACAAATCTTTGGAGTTAAAATATAACATACCAAACACATGATAGCTAGAAATAAACTAGTTAATAAAAATAATTTGGGGTCTTTCTGATTAGGAGGGAAACTTGAAACTCTATTGGCCCTAACTAGCCAATCAAATTCTTATGCAGTGTCACCAAAATGCATTCCCTATTGTAAGATGAGACCTAGATTTAACTATGTGAAATAGAAGGAACAACTAAATATGTATGGAAAAATATAGATCAATCTATACAATACAACATATAGGTCAAGTTATAAACAACAACATCCTGTCATGCTATACACATTAACATATAGATCAAACTATACAGAACATCGTATACATAACTTGTAATATACAGATCTAGCAATCTAATCCTAGCATTCAATATAACATATATATCAAGGTAGCTTATATTCAAATCACAAAACACCCATCCCAAACACAATATTCTAATGTGTTCGGCATTTCTAATGAGTAAAAAATCCGCTTTCACCGATCCATCCACATTCACCGATCCTAACACAGTATTTAAATGGATCCAACATCTCTAACTATGTTACTCATCAGATCGGGAGTCTAATTAAATAAGAGAAAGAATGTATACCTCTGAGTAGAAGTCATGTGTATTCGGCTTGATCGGCGTTATCAGCGTTCTACCACACGGTTCGGCCGACGCAAACAACAAAGAAGATGCCGGCAAGTTAAACTGCATTCCGGCGAGGCAAGGCTCCTGGAGATGGCTAGCTCCCGGCTCGCGACCAGATGACCCGTGGGGAGCAAGGTGTGTCATGCGTCTTTCTAAATATGGAGTGGCGGTTGTCGTGGAGTGAGTCTGGAGGAGGACCGTGTTGATCCTTATATATACGAAAAAGAAGGTAGGGTTGGGTTTGCTGGCCCGTTTCACACATGCTTTACTCTAGGTAAATTGTATGTGTTGTCGATGCATCACACACAATTAAAGTTAGGGAAGTTGTATGCGTATCATTGCACACGAGTGTTTTTTATGGGTAACAAATGTTTTTTATGTGGAAAGACGTTTGTGTTACATCTGCACTTTCGGTCTTCGTCATCCTCTCCGCACTATTTGAGCATAAATAAAAGGGAGAAAACTAGCTGCACAACACAAAATTCATCTTGAAGAAGATTACATGATATATCTGGGCTTAGATCGGGAGGGAACCAATCTAAAATGGTTGCCCTTTATGTACAAAAAGACCGGTGCACATTACATACATATATAGATCCTAAAAATCATAAATCACTGTACTAAACATCATCCCCATCACGAGAGGAGACGTCGATGATGTTGACGCTGTTATCGGTGTCTGATGCCTCTACATCATCGATGTTTATGCCCTCTCCGGAGCCTGATGCCTTGGCATCATCGGCGAAGTGTCCGCTAGAGCCTAAGGCTTTTGCTTACCTGGCTACCATGCGCCTTGCCAGCATGATCTCCTCCTCCTCTAGAGCGTGCTCCTCCTCTGAGTCAAATCCCGTGAGATCGATGATGCTTTCCCCAACACTGTTGTGATGTGAGAAAGAATGCGCGAGTCATTTTAAAGGCGAGGATGTAAACGACACAAAGATTTTGAGTTAGCATTTTGAACAAAAATTGTGAACTTGCGGGAATATTTCACGACAAAAATATTCACAATCATTTTTTTCATATACTCGATGTTTGAGAAACAATGTTGAATCCATGTGTGATACGTACCATCGAATATGCTTTTTTACTGATAAATCGTGGGCGATGTTTATTACTCAAAATGTCTGCTTCATAGTATTGCAATAAAATTTTCCTATTCAAAAGCATGGACGATATTAAAACTATCAATTTCCTTCATTAACGATCCTCTCAATATATATATATATATATATATATATATATATATGAATTTACAAATTTAAAAACAACAAAACCTTTCTAAACCAGGATGACTTTCCCTGGGAAAAAACCTTTCTAAACCCCGCAGAAAAACTCAAACAAGAAGAACATGAGGATTGATGGTGATGGTACCAGTAATGATACAACTAATGATGGATCAGCGTCCTCCTTGGACCCTCGGAACCAATGAAATTCCTGAGTGCAAACTATCGGGGCCTTGGCAGGGAACCGGTAGTGAAGGTGCTTCTGATACTGAGGAGCGGATGTAATTTTTCTATCGAGAGACGTCTTGACAAGTAGCCAGCCGAATGCATTTGGTGACGACTAAATATGGATCACAAAAGTGCATTTGCAGTGATGGTAGAAGTGGAGGACTGTTGTTATGTTGGAAGAAAGGGATGGGTATTGGTTTGAGGTTACTATTGGGAGAGGTTTGAAGAATATTTGGAGATTTATTGGTATGTAGGGAGAGCCAAGATGGGAGAACAAGCATAAAACATGGAAAAGAATATGTGATGTACATGCTCAAGGTTCTATGAAATGCTTGATCACTAGGGACCTGAATGAAATCATATACCCTTTTGAGAAGGAAGGGGAATATTTGTGCTTTCCTTTCGCCTTTACTAGATGTATTTGTGTTGGCCGTCCCTTGACCTGTGTTTCTATCTGTTCCATTCCATGACTTGACCAGTGTGTGTGTGGTTTTAGTGGGGCACCTCCCTGAAAATAACAAGGAGACCATGGCATAATTTTCAAAGAATTTCAAAAGTTGTATTTCAAAGTTTTGTAAAAAAATAAAATGGACGGTGCATCTAAATATTACTTTGATACTTATTAGTGCATATTTTGTAGAAGAAATATGATCGTATGTGTCCGACACAAAAGAGAAGGACATGCATCGTAAAAATCCAATTCTTGTAGGTTACTTCGATGCTTTGCGCTTTTCACGCAAGTTATATACTTTTGTATTTTAATTTCAAACTTGGCATGCACATAACTTTTCTACATCACAATTTTTCCATATTTTTTACTTCTTGATTTTACTTATAAAGGGTCAATTCTCACAATGTCCATCAAATCCGCATCGGACACCCTTATGTTGTGTTTAGATGTATGTATTGGAGGGATTGGAATTGAATGAAGACAAATACAAATCATCATGTGCATTGAAATGGGTTCTGGTATCTATTCTAGTGTTTCGTGTGCAAACTATTGGTATCTGGAATAAGTTGAATTCAGGCAAGGATGAATTCCCATGTGGGGTTTTCGCATGAGTTTAGGAAGAACATGGTCACAAGATGGCCGGAGGCCCCCCGAGCCGTTGCCGTTCCCCCTCTCATCGCGAGGGATGCACACATATACACGTCGAAAGGCTAGGCTCGATATTGGTTTGCTTTTATGCTCGAATACAAAACACACCAAATAACAAAATTAATGTTGGGGAATACTAGAGTTGCAACTCCAATGCCCAATTCATACATCCCAGCACAAGAAATAGTGTGACTGTGCTCACTGACGTTTGTTAAGAGATGTATCTCTATACATCCTTCTATGTACACCACATGCTCATGCTTGGAATTGCATGACGAGAGGATGAGCGAAATGCAAAACTCTAGGGTGCACGCTCGGTCGTGTGCATGCTAGAGCCATCCATTTGGGTCATTTTCTTTGAGAATTAGACAAACAGAGAATCTTTTGCTTGCATATGGTACAATGGCTGAAAACTCATTCTCCCATTCATTTAGTTCTCAATCCTAGATTTTAAAAGAGCCATCCAAATTGGAATAGTTATCAAATTAACAATCTAATGGAACATGTGTATTTATTTCAATTGAACCTTTTAAACAAGCCACAAATTAACAAATTGCAAAACTTGAATTCCAAGACATAATGAAACGTTATGATTGACAATGAAATCCATTGAAACTTGATTTTTTTTATCAATATATTTAATGGTTTGAACTTTAAGTCAATTGCCAATTATTTTTCTAACTCTGGTGAACCAAGTTTAACACGTGGTGAAACAAATTGTTTGAAAAATATTTTCACAAAGGTTCATAGTGTTTTTCAAAGTTTCACTATGTTTCAAAGTCAATTTTCAAACATTATTAAAATAACTACTATACTAAACCTTAACAGCTTCCTTTTTTCTCAGATTTTTGGATTATTTTTGTGCCTATTTGCCATGCTGACACGTATTCTATTGTGCTACATGGATGTTTCGTGTGTATTTCTGGGGACGTCTTGCAGTTTCTGTTTAGTTTCACCATGTGTGGTTTTTACGTAGTGTACACTTCTGCGTGGACGTAGTCATAAAAATCCTAACTCCACCGCTTTGGTCTGATTTGATTGTGGATGCATCCAGTAGTTGGTCAAAGCGGTGCAAGGAACGGTTCAGCAGCGCAACACGCGTCCCTCCTAGACCCCTGCCTACCTCTCAGCCCACTAATTTCCCTCACGAGCTGCCCAATCTCCTTCCCATGTCCCTCACGAGCTGCCCAATCTCCATCTCCACTAGACTCCATGGGACCTTCTCCGGCGTCTCTGAGGGCTTCGCCAGTCCGGCCGTCCGCCGCCACGGCAGGGATGACCGAGGGGTCAGGTCCTGCGTCTCCGGCCCGCCTTCCGCTGCCACGATCACGGCCAGATGCGTCATGAAGCCGTACTGGAGGAGCCGTGCCGGGGGCGTCGCCTCGCGTAAGTGGGAGCCAGCCCGAGGGTTGCCGACGTCGGCAGAAGGAGGCCGTCAAGCGCTTGGCGGCGCCGCTGGGAGCGCTCTCTCCTCCCTTCACTTTTCTCTCTTTGGTCTCCTCTCTTTCATCGGAAAACGTGTACAGCGGCGGCGGAGACGGCCGCGTCGACCATGACCTCGACGGCCAGGAAAGCGGGCGGCTGACGAGGATGGGATGCTGCGATGCCACTCGATCTCAGCTGTCAAAATCTTTCGTTCTCTTTTCCTTGCACATGCTTCTCCTTTTCTGTTCATGTTCTTCCTGTGAATTCTGGGGATTTTTTTTGCTGCACGGGACATATGGAATTTGGTGACTAGATGGATGATTATGTGGAGCACGGGCAACGCATCAGCTGCGGTATTGCTTTCTCTCCCCCTGATTAGGAGTTAATTTGTTGATTTATTTGCTTGCATATTTATACAGCGATTCTGCTATCATCATTGAACCATGTGTATTTTGCACTTGCAGCTGAAATCTTGGGAAGTACTCTTGTTGTACATGATATCGAGCTATGCTACATGGATCCGGTAAGTTCTGTTTTGCAAAGTTAGTTTGGTGATTTCAGGGCTGCTGTACATGCCGATTTACACTTTGGCAGTTTCAGGTTAGTAGTCCTCATCAATTGCTCTGTAGTTTCCCACCTGTACTTCTCTGTTTCGTTATACCCATTTCATCTCTGCAATTTTTGCAAAAAAAATAATCAGATCTTCTTCTAGATTCCACTACCCGCTTCCTACTCTTTGCTGCATAGTTTGCCGATATGTACTAAGGAATTCCACTTATGTGTAGGTCAACGGAGGGAAAGCATGCTGGCTTCATTGGTCAAAGTCATGTTGCCCAAATATTATTGATGCAAAATCCTTGCACGTATTGCTCTCATTTGGGAAAACAGGGACCAGCAAAAAGAACAGAACATATATGAGGAAGGCTTCAATATTGTAGTGTACAATATTTTATTTTCCATTGTTATGAGTATCCAGCAATCCCTGCTACTTATCTTGGCGTATTTCTATCTTTAAAAAATAGCTACCACAGGATATACAGCGCTCCAAACTTTGTATTGTCATATCTTTACAAGTGCTTACTTCCGTTCCAAAGCAAGCACACCCAGATTGTCTCTTATTTATTCCTCTTTTTGGCATCATGGGAAGAATTAGTTTTACAAGGCCACCAATAGAACTCGACAGCTAATTCCACTCTTCTAAGCTTCTAGGTTGTTGCACTCAACTACATGTGCTACAGTCTTATACAACATTTCCTGTTCATCTTCTAAAGACGACTCAAGTGTATCCCAAAAACATCTCCATGAGAGTAATATTGGCTTTCAAGTCTTCATTTCGTATTTATGCCTATAACATTGTTTGAAACATGCTTACGTACCTATTTTTCTAGATTGCACAATTTGGAATGCCTTTATAAATTATTTATCTACTCCATTATGTGTTTTTATTTCCGTTTCTCCTAGATACTCTTATTTTCCGTGATGAAATCTATCATAATGTAAAGTTTACATAAGCATTAGATATAATTTGTTCAAAATATAATAATATATGTTCTTGGTACTTATTCATTCTTGTGAATCGTACAAACTTACTACTAAGAATATAAAAATATTTTATTATACAACTTTCTAATTACTACAGTCTTTTCTGTTAAGTAGCAGCTGCCATTTTTTTACACTAATCTTATCTCTTCTGGTTGTACGTATACATGGATCTTTGTTTAGGGGTTTATCATCCATTGTACTACTTCTAGGAAAATCTACACTTTTTTTATCTTGCTTATGTATTCATGACAATATTTCTCTGGACAAGAATTGTAGAAAACTTTGTATTCAAGAAGTCAGCATGGAGAGAGTTATCTAATATGGCATTCAAGTACACTGAATCACCTAATCAGCTCAGTTGCTGCATTTTCCACACTATAGTTTCCGGTGTGTACACAACCTGTTATTCACACCCAAGATAAAGAAAGACCATGAGATTTGAAAGGGGATTTTGATAATTGACCATGAGAATCAGTAGCTTGACTGTAACAGATCCTATGGGAAATGCAGGTACTCACCTTTAAGGGAAATAATATTATCCTTCCTTTCAGTACAAAATATACACCAAGATGAGATTTCTAATCCAAAATCTAGAAACAGTGAAACCACGTCTTCTGTTTTTTCTTTAATTATTGATTGCAGCCACAAATTCTGATGTCAATGTTTGTGAATCACATAGCAGGATGTATTTGCTAATGGCATGTTTGAGTTTCTTGGCAGCATGCTAATATATGATTTCTTGAGGATAAAAGTTTAGTCTGCTTACATACACAAGGATCATGTCATACATTAATCATAAGATTTTACATTCTTTCTATGAAGTGCTACATTTATTGTCTGGTGGACATTTGGTCACATCCATGTTCTTACATGACTGAAATAATGCTGCAAATCTGATATATTTTTTAGAATATTGATGATGTTTAAGAGCCTTTTTGTACCTCTAGATGAGGGCAATGAAAGATATAATTTTACAGGTTGGCTAAACGATTTAAATTCAGATGTCTGTTCTACAAATGCACTGACAAAATATTTCTTTTCTAGCCCTAATGTTCCACATCATGTATGACCTGGAAGGTTTGGATTTGGGTGGCAGCAGATGCATGCGCCGGCGTCAGCCATGACTAGCGTTGGTGCATGAGGATCCAATAGTTATGTGTGCTATGATACAGGTGTGCTCCCATCCTCCCCACCTTCCCGTTATAAATTATTTTGGGAAACTAACTATTTGATTCCTGGACATCGTAGATAAATGTGCTTGAGCTTCCCTACCAACCTTAGATTGGCTAATTACACATGGACACACTTTGCAACAATTGATAGTCCAGGCACAGGTGAATGCCCCTCATCTGTTGGTTTTATTTACCATGAATGTTGCTTCAGTATTATGCCTTTTGGTGTTCGTGTTTCTGAAAAAGAATTGTGTCAACTGATCTTGTGTTCAACTTAATTGAGTGGTATGGTTGTAGATCGACAGTATATTATTGTAAAAAATTCTTTGCAGAAAATCCTAAGTGTTTATTTACGCACGACTTGATGGTATCGTCACAATAAAACGCTTAACTTTCCTATATATTATGTGCAGCCTGAACATAACTACATAAGCGAGGCATATCTTAATGTGGAGGAACTTGCCTGGAGTCGTACTACAATTATTTTGTAGCTTCTGCAAGGAGTTGATGGGACAGAGAAATGTATTGATGGGGAAGTTCTTGACAAGTGGTTGAATGAGAGTATTCTACATTAGGTCTCACGTTCATTAAAATACGGTATGCACTCTGCACTCAAGTGATCATTTATTATAACATCTGGTTCTGTTTGTGGTTTTCTTCTCTTGAGGATAGGATGATAGGTAGTATTCTATACTGATGTTGGCAATAAAATAAGTGTTTTCTAAATGGCATTCATTTCTATGATTTTGGAAGTGAGTGCTGGGCAAAAGTGAAAGATTGTGAAGAGGATGCACAAACCATGAAGTAGGGAAGAAAATGACGTGGTTTCTATTTTGGGTGTTTTTTGGTTACTTATATATTCTGAAATTAATCACAATAACATCGTTTTTCGCACGAATGGTTGGGCATACACATTCTATCGGAGCAATAATGAGATCACCCAAACCTATGCAATGTCCCTTTTACACCCGAATTTCTGAATTTGCAGCAAGCTATAGTAGTTATGTATATAAGTAAGTTTGGTCTTTGTTAAGTCGCACTGTCCATTAGTGATCTGATGTTGCTGAAGCTCAATCTAAGAGGACAATGTCTAGCTTTTTTCAGCTCATTTCCTTTTCAAGGAACTGGATATATATGAAGTCATCATGGTGGGTGAAAGATCGGAGAAATTATTCGAGGCAACACACCTTCCACGGATCAGCACAAATAGTTGTTCTAGGTATATATGGCTTAGTGTCATCTAAATATCAATTTCAATAGTTTCTGGTCCAGATACTGCTCATATATAGATACATGTAATCATGAGACCAACAGATTTTTGCCAACATGAAATGCCAAACTAGCCTTCATGTCATGTCACCCATTTCATTGGAGAATTTTACCATTACCAAGCCGGGAAAAAACTGCAACATGATCTCCAAGCAGTGCTTAGTAGAGATCCTTTAAATACCAATAATATCATAGCCTTTTTTACATATCATTTTGTAATAGTGGGGTTTTGCAGAGCCTCTTTGTAGAAGGAAAAAAACGGCATCCTAAGCAAATCATATGTGTTCAGATGCCAATAAGAAATTTCCTTAGCTATAATTTTCAGTACTCTTAATTTTTAATTGTCCCTGCCATACAAGCTCCACTCCGAATTTATCTGCCTGTTTCTCTTCAGCTAAGGTAATAAATTTTTAAAGACTACTCTCAACTACTGTCCTAAGTAGTTTTTAATTGTATCTATCTCATTTTCTTAACTAAAGTGATGAATAATATCAGTGAAGTAGTAATATTGGTTGACCTTGGTAACATTGTGCCAAACTTTTGTTTTCTCTATATGTTTCATAACCGTGTGTAAACTGTTGTGCATCTTACAGGCAAGCCGTTGAATATTCTGCTAACTTACTCTTTCGGAGTTTCTCGGCGTGTCGTGGTATCGTCATGACATATGCCATAGGGTGGCTAATCGAAGTGGTTCCTTGTGGTCTCACGGCGGTATCCGGATGCGGGTATGGGCACGAGCGACACGGCGACGTACCCAGGTTCGAGGCCCTCCGATGGAGGTAACACCTCTACTCCTGCTATGAGTGTATATGATAGTGATACAGTACAATGGTGCTCCTTGAGCTGTATATCCGGCTGCTCCTGGGAGGCTAAGGTAGACGAAGGTCTCTCTCACAGGGCAGCGCTAAGACTAGTGAAATGAGGAGTGATCGATCGTCCCCCGCACGAGGGGAGTAGCCCGGCTTATATAGGCACCGACACTTTACATATAAGACCCTATAGTTTACTGGCCGGCTTGGCCGGCTCCGGCTTCCGCTCCTTCCCGAGCGGTGACGTCAGGAGCCGTTGAGGCCTCATGGCCTGTCCCATCCAGCTGCCGAGGTCAGCGGTATGGAGAGGAGATGTCCCTGTCGCCATCAGCCACTGTAGCCAGTACGGACCGTCGTAGGCCATGATGGCCTGTCCGGCGCGTGGCACTATTGCTCCACAGTGCCCCGCGTTTACGGAAGATGAAGTCAGCGTGGACTTTGGGAACCCGGATCACCAACCCGGTTCCTTCCAGCACAAGACTCGCCAGCCTCGAGTCGGTCTGAGGTACAAACCCCTAGTCGGATATGGCTTTTAGAAGCCGGCCCAGCTATAGCGTTGAGAGCCGCAGCCGGGCCGACTAGGACCCAGAGCCAGCCGGCTTCCGGACCAGCCGGCCACGGCGCCACCGGCTGCTCCTCACCCGGCCTTTGCCCCGAGCCGCCGTGGTCGGCCGGTTGCTCCGCGTCCATTGCCCTACCCGGGTCTTCTCCCCGACATTAGCCCCCGAAGCTGGCAAGGTCCTGCGTTTAGAAGGACCTAGGGCAGGTTTCCCTGGCTCCTTGAATATACTTGGCGGCACCTGGAGGGGCCGACCGAGAATTTCCATCCAGCCGGCTGCGCCTCATCCGGCTCGTTCTTGCCGGCTGCTTCTAGCCGGCCGCTATTTATACTTACGCAACTTTTGCTCTCTCGTAAGTTTTGATGGCGTCTCCGCCTTGCTGATGACTTTTGGTCCGGGTCGAATTTATCATCCGGCTCCGGCAGCGCCGGAGTCTCCGCCGCTCGGGTCCTGTACCCGACTTGACCGTCTGACGCCGGGCTCTGCCGCCGGTTCGTCTGGTCACATCAATGTCCCCTCCGGATTTGATGTCGTGGGCGTGGTGTGGCGGTTTCGAAACGGCGGTCGTGGTGGAAGCTAATGCGCAGAAGATCCGGGCGACGTGGCCACGATCGCCACTTGGAGGCTAACCGCCCGTCGCGGTCGGCTATAAATGCCGCGGGGGAGGGTACCGAGGCGGCCACTTGCCTCGCTTCGTCTTCCTCGCGCTCCTGCTCTTCTTGCTTTCTTCCTCGCGCTCGAGCTCGTTGCTACTCCGGCGAACGTCTCCCGCTGGCGAACCCCAGCGAGCGAGTCTCCGCCGATCCGCCGCCGCTACTCCGTCGAGCCGGCGCCACGGGGCCCCGCATTTCGGAGCGTCCTCAACCACCGCGTTGCGCCGCCGTTGCAAGGCTCTTCTTCACCCTTTCGCCTCTCGTGGTCATCTTCGTGTTCCTCCTCGACGATGGCCTCCACCGGTCCTGGAGGGGCTCGTACATGCGGGAGGACGATATCGAGCGGCTGGTGCGCCTCCGCGGTTCCTCGGGAGGTGATCACGCGGCGCCTGGCGGGGAGGTGGAGCCCAGTCCGTAGCCCGGCGAGCGCGTCTTCGGCGCGCATCTTGACCGCGGGCTAGGCCCGCCGGTTTCCGCCTTCTTCCGCCGGTTCCTCGACAACTCTTGCGCCGCACCATCTCCCGGCCAACGCGTGCATCCTCCTCAGCTGCTATGTGGCATTCATGGAGGCCTACGCGGCTTGTGGCCGGACATCGACTCGGAGCCGGCTGTTCTACCCGAAGGCGCAGATCACGGACGGCCGCCCGTGCGGCGCCGCCTCGATCTACACTCGGCCTGGTACGCCTTTCCCCAAGATTCCAACCGTTGACTCGGTGAAGAACTGGCAGATGTCATTCTTCTACGTGCGCAACGAGGGCCAGCTCGTCGACCGGATCAACCTTCCGGAGTTCAACCCGGTTCCTCCAGTTGGCCGGATCAATGGAGCTACAACGCCCGCACGGCGGATCCGGATGCCGAGGTGAATCAGCTCGGGATTTCCTGGGGGCGCTGTCGCGAATGGGCTGACCGCCGAGGACCTCCTCTGCACCATCGCCGAGCGCCGGTGCTGCCGCTCCGATGCGCACCCACAAGATCGGGCATATGTCCGGCCGGTTCGATCCGAACCGACGTCCAAGGTGCTCTCAAGGCCCGTGTCGCCCACCGGTGAACAACGTCACCAAGGCGAACATGCCTGAGGAGTGGAGCTACGGGCTGGCGCCCCATGACAGGGACCACCCACCCGAGCTGGTAAGTTTTGCGTCTTCGCCGGCTTCCGGCTTGCGGCTGCGAGGCCGACTTCCTTTTTCTCCCGCCGACTTCCGGCTTGTTGTTTGCTTATGTTCTGTTTTTTCTAGCTCTTCGACCGCCAAAACGTCGAGGATGGTGACCTGGCGACGAGGAGATGGGTGCCGGATCACGCCGATCCGGCTGACCAAGCCGGCGACCCGGCTGCGACGACGACCTGCTGCAGCGCCTGACCTAGGCGGCCGGGGAGCACAATCCGCCCTCACCGGAGCAGCAGGAGGACGAGGAGCCGGCAACGTCCGCCACGGGGCCAATCCCTGCCGTGCCCATGCGCGCGAGGCCGCCAAGCACCACGGCGACTTCGGCGCCTCGGGGGAAGAAGCGAGCCGGCGACCCCCGCTCTACTGCCGCCTTGGAGGCGAAGGTGAAGAAGCCCGCCGGCTTCAGCCGAGGAAGGTTCCGGAGCAGGCCGGGTGAGTTCTCTTTTCTCTTTTGTTTGATTCCTTTTCTTTCCTTACTTCTTGTGCTTATCTTTTCCTTATCTGTTCGGCTAGGGCTCCCATCAAGTTTGCCCAGGGCGGCGGCTCCCGGCAGACTCCGCGTGTCGTGTCGCCGCCTCCTCGACAAAGGAGGGAGTCGACGCCACAGCCTCCATCGCGTGCACCTACGCCGCCGCCTGCGGTACTCCACCCCGCAGGGGCTTCCCGTGCCGCTTCGCCGATCGCGCACGCGGTCGAGCCAACGCGCCAGCCGACGCTGGACGACATGTTCCCGCGCCGGTCTCGTCTTCTGGACCCAGCCGCTGGGGCCGGCCGGGCATGCCGCCGACCGGCTGGAGCCGGCAGCGCTGCACCGTCGCGACCGGAGCGCGAGCGGCCGAATGTGGTGGTGCTGGATGAAGACCCGGAGGGCATCTCAGGCGCCGGAGATGGCTGCGCCGACCGGCCATCTGCTTCGCCCGGAGCGTCGCCACCACCGATCCGATGACGGGGAGCCGACCACGCAGGAGCCGGCAAGGGATGAGCCGGCGCGCACAAAGAGCGCCGACTCGCGCGCGCGGTGAGGACGGGAGCCCCATCGGTGCCGCAGCAGGCTCCCGCATGTGGCCAAGGGCGCCCGGCTGGCGGCTGTGCGTCCGCCTGACTCCGCCTGGCTCGGCTCCGGCACCATGGAGAGGGCCTGGCATCAGGCGGACTCTGCGAGGTAATCAGCCGGGAGGGGCAGCCTGGCACGGCGCCCATGAAGATGCTTTACTCCGGCTACCGTGCCAGCCTCAAGAACAAGGCTGCCGAGGCCATGGCCCAGCTGGCGACGCTGGAAGATGCTGACAAGGTATGTGGCTCTCATCTTATTTTTTGCAACTTTATTGTTATCCTGGCAGCCCTCCGAGGCATGGGCCGGCTGCTTGGAGCCGGCCCAGGTTTTTCCTAAACGATTGACTCTTTTTCAGGCGGTTGAGGAGCGCCGCACCGTCTTGTATAACCGAGTGGTAACCAGCTACCACAAGGCCAAGATTGAGCGGGCCGCATTGACTCGTGAGCTGGAAGTCGTCAAGGGTAAGCTCTTGCTTCTTCCGGCTCGATGTCTTCTTTCTTTTGTCTTTGTTGGCTGACATTTCTTTCCGGCTGCCTCGCACTTGAGGCCGCCAAGGTCCCGCGGCTGGAGGCGGATCTCCGGGCTGCTCGCGCTCAGTGCACCGAGAGCGAGGAGGCGGGGCGCAGCCGCCAAGCTCAAGGTGGCTGAGAGGGAGTTGACGCGGCTGCGCCGCTGGAGAAGAACCATCTCACCGAGCTCGCCTCCCTTAGGACGGCGGAGAAGGAGAAAGTGGAGGATCTGAGTCGGCGGACCGAGGTGGAGGAGCAGCGGCTTGCGCCAGGAGGAGGTCACCACCAAGTCCACGGAGCTGACGGCTACCAAGCGCTGGACGGACCTGATTGGCGCGCTTGATCGTGGCTTTTCGGGTGAGTGTCTCTATGTTCCCTTCCCTTTGCCGGCTTTCGGCTGCGGCTGCCACCTCCGTTGGTAGCCGGATGCAAACTATCTTTTTCGCTATCTCCATCGTGTGGGGCGTTGGCTCGTGCCGACCGCCGCCGCCTTTTTCTTTAGAGCTTCGAATCTCCATTCGGCTGGGGCGGCGCCTGCCGACGGCCGCCGTCTTTTCTTAGAGCTTCGAATCTCCATCTTCGGGCTGGGATCGCTCGTGCCTGTGCCGCCAGTCTTACTTTAGGACTTAAAATTTGCATTTTTCAGCTTATTTCGGCTTTGATGACTTCTGACATGCTTTTTCTTGCAGCGGCCTTCCCGGAAACGCAGGATGCGGCCTTGGCAGCCGTTGGCGTTGCGCGCGAGTCCGGGAGGCGGGCGATCGCGAGGGCAGCTCGAGTGCTTCACCATGGAGGACTACATGTCGTCCCGGCTGCCCGCGTCGAGCCCATCACCAAGTTTGGCTGAGCTCCGGAGGGCGGCCGAGAGCTGGTCCCATGTGGCCGCGGAGGCGGTGCCGCAAGATATCTCTAGCCTCACCTCTTTGATCGAGCGGGCGCCGGATCGCTTCCTCGACTAGAACGAGTCTGCCACGCGCGCTGGTGCCGACATGGCGCTATCCTTTGTCCTCTCCTGGTACAACAAGGTGGACCTGGGGCAGCTCGAGTATCGGCGAGCCGGCATGGAGGACAAGCTCTCGGCCGAACAGAAGGCCGCCCGCTTGCCCGAGCCAGCGCCATCGCCGACCGTCGACAAAAGCCTCTTCGTCGCGGACCCGAACCTCACTGATGAGGAGTACGAGATGGGAGATGAGGAGTGGAAGACGCGCCGAAGACGATCCGGCAGCCGGCCGCTCGGATGCTCCTCCAGCTGGCCCTTGATTTACCTGTCTTTTAGTTGTTGCTTTTGCCAAGACAATTTGTTAAATCCCCGGGATGCCGGGTGCATATGTAAGACAATATTATCGCCTTTTTATTAGGGCGCACTTTAATGTGTTTATTTAGTCAATTGTGTACCGGCTTGCTTTCTTTCGACTTGTTCGCTTTTCCCATCCGCCCACTCTTTGGCTGTGCTCTTGCCGGTCGTACGTCCGACTTGCGATCCGTCGCCGGATCAAGAGCGTGCCGCTGGGTGAGGCCGATAGTATTCCAGTCGAACGAGTCGATTTCGGCAGTCCGACACTTTTTATGAAAAGTTGCAAGTCAACTCGCTTTTACTCTTTCCTTAGTCGTTTTTCGCGTGTCGGCTCCCTAGGCCTTACTCCCGCCAGCCGGACAGCCGGGTTGCGGTCTGTAGCTGGTTGGAAGCCGGCTGTCGGAAACCGGATCACGTTACTAAGCCGCCGCGTGAAAGGGTTCAAGCCAATTGGCGAAACGAAGTAGAGTACGCGAAAATCTTGTCGGAAACGGTGCTCTCGGCGCGTGCTTTTTCATAGCTTACAAAAGGGGTACAAGGGATACATACATTCCTGCTCTCAAGTGTAAAATGGTCGAAGCAACCTGACATTCCAGGGACGTTTTGTCTCCTCGTCGGTTTTGCTCGCCTTGTTCTTTTTGGCCTCTTGGGCATCTATGAGATAGTAGGAATCATTGCCTACTGCCTTGCTCACGATGAAGGGACCCTCCCATGGGGATGCTAGTTTATGCTGTCCGGCTGTCCGTTGGATCAGCCGGAGCACTAGGTCTCCTTCTCGGAATGCTAAGGACTTGACCTTCCGGCTGTGATAGCGACGGAGGCTTTGCTGGTATACGACGGGATTCGGCCATCAGCCGGACCTCTTCAACCAGGTCGACTCCATCTTCGCGAGCTTCTTTGGCTTCGCGCTTCTGTGTATAGCTTGATTCTTGGCGCGTCATGCTCGATGTCGGTCGGCAGGACGGCTTCGCCCCATATACGAGGAAGAATGGCGTGAAGCCGGAGCGGTTGGCGTTGTGCGCAGGCTCCATAGCGCGCTTCAATCCAGCAGCCGGCTGAGCGCTCAAGCGGCTCCACCAGCCGGGGCCGGATGCCGGCTAGGATCAAGCCATTTGCCTTCTCCACTTGGCCGTTGGTCTCCGGGTGCGCTACGGACGATAGGTCCATTCGGATCCCCATCTCCCCGCAGCTTGAATATGCCTTCGGCGGGTTACCGCCGTTGTCGGTGATGATGCTATGCGGGTAGCCGTATCTCGCGATTATCTCCATGAGGAATGTGACGGCTGTGGAGCCGTCCAGCTTCTTGATCGGCTTGGCTTCGATCCACTTAGTGACTTTATCAATCATCACCAAGAGATGTGTCATGCCGCCTCGGGCCGTCTTGAATGGACCCACCATATCCAAGCCCCATACGCCAAATGGCCAGGTAATGGGGATGGTTTTTAGGGCGGCGTTTGCCTTTGCTTTGCGAGGCGCGGCAGCCGTTGCACTTCTTCACCAAGTCTTCTGCGTCTCGAGCGCAAGCCAAGAAAACCGTGCCGAAGGCTTTGGCCACTATGGCTCTGAGGAGGCGTGATGGCCGACTTCCCGGTGGATTTCCCAGCCGACGAAGAAGTCCGCGAGGATTCGCGACTTGATGGCCGTGGCGCGGCTCGTAGATGATGGTGTGGCGGCTAGCTCCGGGCCCACTTGGCGACCCGGCCGTTGGCGTCCTTGCTGCCAATTCTGCGATTGGGTGCCGTGGCCACCACCTTGATGGGATGCTCCTGGAAGTAGTGCTTGAGCTTCTTGGCCGCCATGTACACGTCGTAGGTGACCTTCGGTAGTGGGGGTAGTTCGCTTTGACGGGACAACACCTCGCTGAGATAGTAGGGGGCGGACCGATCAAGCCTGCCGGCTTCCTGCGCTCCACCACCAGGACGACGCTAACCACACGATTGGTGGCAGCGATGTACAACGACACGGCTCCATCGGCCGGTGATGCGAGGATGGGCGCGGTCGAAAGCACGCTTTAAGTCACGGAAGGCTTCATCCGGCTGCGGTGACCAGACAATTTGTCCGATTTCTTCAGCTGTACATGGGCGTGCCTTCTCCCGGCTCGGGTCGACGCGGCTCAAGGAGGCCGTGCATCCGGTGAACTTCTCGGACGTCCCTGAGACACTGTGGCAGCTCCATCTTCAATGGCACTGATCTTCTCCGGTTATTTCGATTCTCGGCAGAGACGAGGTAGCCCAGGAGTTGGCCGACGGCACGCCGAACGTGCACTTGGCCGGTTGAGCTTCATCCGGAATCTTCGCAGATTGGTGAAGGTTTCTCTCGGGTCATCAAGGAGGGTAGGCATCTCCTTGGTTTTTACAACGACATCATCCACGTATGCGTGAACATTTGCCGATTTGATCCTGCAAACACTTTTGCATGCACCTTTGGTAGGTGGCGCCGCATTTTTCAAGCCGAATGGCATAGTCGTGTAGTGTAAGTCCCATACGGGGTAATGAACGAAGTCTTTATTTGATCAGCCGGATTCAAAGGAATCTGGTGGTAGCCCGAATAGGCATCTAGGAAAGACAACAGTTCACGGCCGGCAGTCGAGTCTAGGACTTGATCTATGCGCAGCGGGGGAAGGGTCCTTCGGGCACGCCTTGTTGGAGGCTGGTGTAGTCGATACACATGCGCCAGGAGCCGTTCTTCTTTAAAACCAGGACCGGGTTCGCCAACCATCCGGGTGCAAGCACTTCCATGATGAAGCCGGCAGCTAGGAGCCGGCGATTTCTTCACCGATGGCCTTCCTTCGTTCTTCGGCGGCGCCCGAGAGGCTGCCACCGCTTGGCTTCAGGCCCGACGTGGAGGTGGTGCTCAGCCAACTCCCTCGGCACACCCGGCATGTCCCTTGGAGACCATGCGAAGATGTCCCGATTCTCACGGAGGAAGCCGGTGAGCTCGCTTCCTATTTGCTGCTCAAGCCGGCACCGATGGTGAGACGTACTTGTCCGCCGCGCCGGGTCGAGCAGGATCTTCTGGTGTTATCGGCCGGCTGGAAGTGAGTCGTCCCAGCCGGGTTGCCCACGCCGGCATGTCCGCCTGCGCGGCCTTAGCCAAGGCGATGCGCGTGGATGAGCTGCTTCTCGGTGGCGATGACCAGCGTCTGGGCCATCTTGGAGCTCTGCGTGGCGCAGTCCATGGAGCGGCGGTAGTCGCCGGCTACGGTGATGACCCCTTTGGCCAGGTAGCTTCATCTTCGGTACCCGTAGTGGGGCACCGCCATGAACTTGGTCAGGGCGGCCTGCCAGGAGCGCGTGGTAGGGACTCACGAGGTCCACCACCTCGAACTCGACGTTCTCCGTGCGGAAGTTGTCCGGCTTGCCGAACATGACCGCCGGGGTGATCCGGCCGATCGGCTGGCAGCATGGCCTGCACGATGCCATGGAAGACGGTGTGGGGCGCAACTCGGCCTCCTGGATGCCCACCTTGCGGGCGGTGTCGCAGAGGATGTTGATGCTGCTGCCCCGTCGATGAGGACACGCGAGAAGCGCACGCTGCGCCGGTTGTGCCGATGGTGGGGTCGAGGACCATGGCGAGCTGCCCGGCCGGTAGGACAGCCGAGTGTCGCGGCGATCAAATGTGATGGCCTGCTCCGACCAGTTTAGGACCGGGGCATGACCGCGTTGACCGAGGGAACGGCGCTGCTGGCTCGTTTTGTCCTCGGGCTCGGAGGTGAAGATGATGTAGGTGGCATCCTCAGCTAGGTACCGGCCGCCATGGTGCACTTGGTTAGCCTCGTGGTGCTCGAGGTTGTTGGCTTCTGCGCCGGCTTGGCCACCCGGCCCGCCGTGGTGGAGGTGGGGGTGGAGGCGGAAGAGGCTCGCCACTTGTCAGCCGCTTCATGAAGTGGCAGCGCGGGTGGTGTGGTTGGAGGGGTTCTTGCCGCGTGGTATTGCACGGCGAGTCGAGCATCTGCTCGAAGGTGTACTTCGGCTCCCAGGGCCGGTCCGTTGCGTCGGCGTTCCGCCGCCCGCCGCGTGGTCGACACGGCCTGCCACATGGGCGGAGCCGTACCGCGGTCCGGCTGGTCGCTGTGCCTCTTGCCGCGGTAGTTGTCCCGCCGGCTGCCAGGCGCGCTCGGCCGGCTTGTTGTTGTCCCGCCGGATGGAGCGGCGAAATCTCAGCCGGCGTGCTGCTAGTTCCTTCAGCCAGCGCATATTTGTTCCGATGGCCATCGGGGCAGCCATCGTCTTGGGTTCGCTGCGGCGCAGCTTGTGCCACAAAGATGGTGTTGGGCCGGCAGCCGGCCATGAAAAGCCGACCTGGATCTCGTGCACGCCGCAGGAGCGCATTCGCACCAGCGCGTGTATGCACGGTCCGCTCGCCCGCCCGTGCACATCTGCTGTTGGGCGACCCGGCCGGCGGTAGGTGCGTGGAAGTTGCTGATGAAGGCGTCGAAGTCGGCCAGTCGCTTGATGCTGCCGGCAGTTGTTGAGCCTGCGGCGGAGCGAGCGGCATGAGGGGAGTAGCGCACGGCCCAGCGCTTGTTGCCTTTGGCGATGCCGACCTGCGGTGGAGTAGTCCTGCAGCCAGTCCTCCGGCTTGGCCGTGCCGGTGCACTTGGGCGTGTCGCGGGGAGCTGGAAGCCGTCGATCATGGGCTCGTTGAGGATCCGCGCCCGAACACTTGGGGCCGGCTGGTCTTCTTCCTCCGCGATGCGGGATTCGACCAGCGGTCGAGGCGATCTCGGCATCGGTTGGGCTCGACACGCGGCCCGCCGGGCGGGCCGGGCCGGCGCTGGCCACCGGCCTCGGAGCCGCGCGTGCTTGATGGTGGACGGCCTCTACTCTTCTTCGTCACGCCGGCTTGATGGTGGCCGGCTGCGCCGCTGTTGCCGGCTTGGGCGGCTGGAACTTGCGTGGGTGTTCGGGAGTCCCGCGCCTGCTTGGTGCGGGGAGGCGGACTCGGCCGTGTCCCCGGGCCGTCCTGTCGTTGCCTGCAGCGCCACGAGCGAGAAGCCCGGGGGCATGGGCGTACTGGGGTCTTTGGTCAGCCGGTTGGCCGCCTTCGCAGCTCAGTCACCCGCTTTGGCGGCGTAACTCTACGCCTTCGAGGCGTGCAGCTCTTCCGCGGCAGCTTCAGCCGCGAGCATGTTCTTGTCGGGGTGTTGTAGACGGGCTGCTCCCGGACGGAGCCGGCGATTCGCGCCGTCCGGCGATTCCTGCGCCCGGGCGCCTCCTCTCCGGCGGATCTGGCCGGCTCGGCTTGGGTTGTCGCCGGCGGGCGTGAGGCCGTGGCGCGGTTGAACTCGCGAGGTGATTTCCCACCGGCGCTGCGGCAGCCGCTTCTTTGTTTGAGGAGGAGCCGGCGGTGCTCCTCATCCTTCTCGATGGTGGTGGGGTCGGCGCCAGGCGTGAGCGGGTGCTCGCTTGCCCGACTTCCTCCAGCCGGGACGGTGGTGGCGGCGCTTGCGCCGAGGCGGATGCGCCGGCCGCGCCGCGCTCAAAGACTGGTCCACGGATGCGCGTGGATTTGCCCCTGGCGGTCGCGCCGTGGCCATGACCTCGCATGACGCAGGCCGGTGGTGGTGAGGCCGCGCCGACCTGTGGGGAGGGCTTGCACAGCCGCACGATCTCGCGTGGGTAGCGGTGCGTGCAACGGTGGCGACGAGACGTCGGCCGCCGAAGCTGATGATGCTGCCGCCGCGTGGAATGGTCGGCCGGCCACAGCCAGCGTCAGCCGCCGACGCAGTCGAGGGAGCCGAATCTCCGGACTAAGCCTGAAGCGACCCTCTCACGGTGGTGGTGAGGCCCGTCGGATGAAGACACCGGCCGCGGACGCCGAAGGCCCCACGGTGGGCGCCAAATGTCGTGGTATCATGACATATGCCATAGGGTGGCTAATCGAAGTGGTTCCTTGTGGTCTCACAGTATCCGGATGCGGGTATGGGCACGAGCGACACGGCGCCGTACCCAGGTTCGAGGCCCTCCGATGGAGGTAACACCTCTACTCATGCTATGAGTGTATATGATAGTGATACAGTACAATGGTGCTCCTTGAGCTGTATATCCGGCTGCTCCTGGAGGCTAAGGTAGACGAAGGTCTCTCTCAAGGTGGCAGCGCTAAGACTAGTGAAATGAGGAGTGATCGATCGTCCCCCGCACGAGGGGAGTAGCCCGGCTTATATAGGCACCGGCACTTTACATATAAGACCCTATAGTTTACTGGCCGGCTTGGCCGGCTCCGGCTTCCGCTCCTTCCCGAGGCAAGGACGCAGGAGCCGTTGAGGCCTCATGGCCTATCCCATCCAGCTGCCGAGGTCAGCGGTATGGAGAGGAGATGTCCCTGTCGCCATCAGCCACTGTAGCCAGTACGGACCGTCGTAGGCCATGATGGCCTGTCCGGCGCGTGGCACTATTGCTCCACAGTGCCCCGCTTTATGGAAGATGAAGTCAGCGTGGACTTTGGGAACCCTGATCACCAACCCGGTTCCTTCCAATACAAGACTCGCCAGCCTCGAGCCGGTCTGAGGTACAAACCCTAGTCGGATATGGCATGTAGAAGCCGGCCCAGCTACAGCGTTGAGAGCCGCAGCCGGGCCGACTAGGACCCAGAGCCAGCCGGCTTCCCGGACCAGCCGGCCACGACGCCAGCCGGCTGCTCCTCAGCCGGCCTTTGCCGCGAGCCGTGGTCGGCCGGTTGCTCCGCGTCCATTGCCCTACCCGGGGTCTTCCCCCCGACACGGCGCTTTAAAATGTAAGTACAACTTCAGTTGTTACTCTGATGTAAGTACAACATTTTAGCATCTAAGTATGGTGTTTTAAAATTCAATAGATGATTCATTGTCTAAATACTCTGATGTTTCGTGCCTACCGGTCAGTGCTATTATTTGTGCTGCCAACAATGTGAAAAATGCAATAAAAGAACTCTGAAACTTTCTCTTGAAATGGACTCTACCAAATATTTTGTTCTTCCCACACCAATGCTGTCACTTGGAGCAGTAAAAAAGCAGGGAACATATCTTGATGAAGTCTAAGCCCAAGAAGACAAGATTTAACATAAACTCTCACATGCAATGCTTGAATTATCGATGTTGATGCCACATAGTTGGTTGCTTTTGGAAAACATCAGCGAATCCATTGGGTTATGTAATGGCACCATGTCATATAGTGGCAAGGTTAGGAGAATAGGTTTTAGAGGACTATTGAAATAATAGGGTGAATAAGTGTGCATACTCAGGATAGTATTAAATGCACCATGGACAAAATGGCCCTTCACATTGTAGTACTACTATACAAATCGTATCTTTTATGCAATTATTATTCACAAAAATTAAGGTTAGATACCTCATAAGTTAGGTGTCTACTTGCTGAAGCATGTGATTACTTACAGGCAGTTTTAACTGTCTCTAGAGTGACATCTAAAAAAGGTTTGAAGATCCTTGCTATGCATGCATGTGGTGTACCAATTATGAAAGGAAGGAATAATGTATGAAAGAAATTACTTAACCATCTTTAGAAATATACACTGCAATCTACAATTTCATGTATGTTCAATGCTATGCCATGCTTCCAGTGTATTTAATTATTTATGTTGTAGATCAGACTAACTACTAAATTGTTTATGCATCTATTTAATTTCAGGGTACATTTCGTGCTGATGATATCAGGTGGTCCAGATCATCATTTTGTTGTGTATAGAACTATAGATGCCTTACACTGAAACTAAATGTGATAGTTATGGTTCAAATGCAGATGAACCATGATTGATACAGTTGATTCAAATATGGATTATGAGTGATTCTGCCGGAAACTAACTCTAGGATGCACAAATAGTATGTGCATTAGCCTGGGCCCTTTTACAATGTACAGATTGTGAACAAACATTGCAGTTTGTTTCCAGCTATCACATCTAAACAATGAACCGACCTTTTTCCTGTTAGCAATTTTGCGTCACATTGGCATTCACCGTTTACTATAAATTATCTACATTACAGATGTAATTTCAGTTGATTTAAAGCATCCTTTATTTTTTTAACTCTAGGCTGGGCGCGGCGTGCCGCCGCGCCTTTCCTTGCTAGTATATTCAATATTGGTATTGTTTTGAAGCTCTCCTCACTAGGAACCTAAATATTCATACAATTTTCAAATTGAACTTATGGTTTCAAATCTACAAAAGTTTGAAGTTGGGAATTCGATACTCTAAAGTGAGAAAATAGAGAAAACAAAAGCTAACACAATTGTGACAAAAATAGAAGAATAGAGAAGGTGGTGCATGCAAAAGTCACCGGACTCGGGATGAGGAGCTAAAAAGTGCACTAAATGCTACAATGGGTGCCAGAGCTGGCAACCAGATTGAACATGGCTACACAAATGTCCACTAATTTTTTTCCCGAAATTCCATCCATCTATTAATAATAATCATCAAGAATAGTACAAATAGCTCAAAAAGTAATAAAAAATACAAATAGGTACTTGGACCACCTAAATAAGACTACAAAAAAATAGCACGAGCCGAAGGCGTGCCGTCTTCCTCGCACCTCCATCACCAGAATTGGGCAAAACTTGTCATAGTAGAGCTTGTTATAGTAGATAGATGGAAAGTCATCGTGCTAAGACCCCAAAGGACCAGTGTATCATAGTAGAAATCATCGTTAATGATGACAACCGTAGATCGAAAGAGACTGACAAAAAACCACACCAACGAATACGAAAACCGACGGATCCCAGGAGATCCACCGGACACACAACTCCACACATCCTCCGTTAGCACTAGATGCACCACCGGAGCGAGGATAGCGCGGGAAATACCTTATTCTGATTGCAGGATGTAGCTGTCGCCTCACCATCCCAAAAAAGACATTGAAAAAAACATAAAAAAGAACGGAAACTCCCTTCCAACGAGGGGCTATGGCCCGCCACACCTCCAAGGCCTCGAGAGAACTGGAGCCGGAGCGGACAAGCGGCATCACCGGCGAGGAGAACAGAACCCTAGATGGGTTCTGGCCGCCGCCTCTCGTGATCGCCTCTTCCGCTCACGCCCACCTACCGGTTCGGTCTACAGGATCGATATCTTGACATGGCATATTGGTAAGCATGCAGTCCGAAAATTCAAGAAAATAGTGTTGGCTAATTTCCATTCAAACTATATGTTCTTTAGCCATACCACGCCAAGAAAACTTCACTTTACCACTTCAAATTGTAGTTTATAGTAATCCCAAAACGAAGAAACACTCGGGTATTTGTGTATCTGTTAGCAATTCCTATACGTAAAACGAAAGCGACTTGGTACCATAACTTGCTACAAGTAGAAGACGGTAGTGCAGTGTTTCTATTCATTAGGAGTAATTGCGAGCGACAGATTGGGAGAAAGGAATAAGATAGATAGTACTGCCAACGGGGTGGCTCAACCACTCTAGCTACACGATCGATCGGGCCACGCTCACCGGCCACCGCCCAACCCCTTTCTCCTGTGTGACAAAGACTTGCTCGATTATTCACGTAGCCATCGTGGTAACAATTGAACATAATACAAGCAAACTCACAGAATAAAAATAGATACATACATCCAGGCATGAGCATGAGATGCATCAATATGCACCCGCACCGGCGATCACTCTCGCTCACACGGTCGCGTACATATCGATCACTTTTCGTCGTTGGCGTCAGCAGCCACGGGCGCCGCCGCGGGCGCGGCCACCGGCGCGGCTTTTTCGTCGACGGCGGCGTCCTCGTCATCGTCAGCGAAGGCGGCGGCGGGGAAGGAGCGTCCGATGCCGACGCTGGACTTGAAGTAAACCCTCTCGCCGCCGTCGACGAGGCTCATCTCGACGATGGGAACCCACATAAGCATCTGCTTGCTCCGGACCCCGGTCATCTTCTTCATGCGCCCTTCCTCCACGTACGCCGTCACCTCGGCGTCGTAGCGCACCCGGGTGCCCGTGCCGCGGAAGTAGTGCTCGTAGGCTTTCCCCTTCTCCTGCCGCATCCACACGTACCCGGTCTCCCGCACCAGCCCGCACTCCTCCAGCCCGCGCATCGGCATCACGCCGCCGGGGAACCCCAGACCCTTGAGCATCTCCTTGGAGTGCGCGTAGCACGCCTCCGCGCCGGTGACGATCTCCGCGCCCTCCCGCTCCTTGTTGGCGGTGGTGTTGCTGGCCGCCGCTGGTGTCGCCTTCGAGACGGTGAGGGAGGCCATCGTCGTCGACGGTGGTGATGTCCTGGCTAGCTACAAGGTGGACTGGAGCTGGCCGATCGAGCTGTGAATATCACCTGTGTGCTGGTGGAGGCGTATGCTGCTTGGTGTGTAGTGAGATATGCAAGTGAGGTTCGTGTGGGAGGGGTTTATAGGCGGGATGAGAGTGGCCGGGTAGGTGGTGGGGAGTTGAGCTAGCTAGCTAACGGTAATGGCGGATTCTTTTGTTGGGCTGGGTAGGTCACCAGTACAGGGGAGAATGTTCAATTTAAGAGGGGTCGTATCATGTGTTTGCTGTCGAATGGCTTCGGCGCTCACCTAAGCGCCCATCTAACCCCGCTCAAATATAAGTTCGAGTGTGGCCCTCCGCTCCACCTCGGTTGATGTAGAAACAACCGAACTAGTCTTGGCCGCTAAATTTCGTCGTTGAAGATCACGAGCTTGTCCATTTCGAACTCATCGTCATCGTCTTCCTCCTCGGACGATGAAGAGTACTGGAAGACCGTCTCCATCAACTTATTCATTTACACTATACAATTACCTATGTAGATTTTGCACAAAACATCAAAATAGCAAAAATAAAACTCACTAGTCAAATCGTCGAACATTTGACGGGTGGAGAAGGTGAGAACGTCGGCCAACGGGGCTCAAAGGACGAGGTTCGACTCCAAACTTGGTTGTGAGTCGCACACCAAGCTCGTTGCGGTTTAAGAGGTAGTTGGGATTTCACCGGCCTCCCCTCGATTCCGGCACCGTCTAGCTTCGGCTCTGGCAGTTCTACAGAATCCCTATCCCTCGTTGGATCTGTTTTGCAACAATAGAGCTCGACACGGCTCCCTTTTGAACAAATTGACGCGGCGGTGGTTGAGCTACGAGTTGATTATGGCGACAACGCGAATCCGAGTGCGGCGAGAGGGCGATGGATGCTACTAGGTGTCGGCAGAGGATATTGATGGTCGACGGCAATATTATGGTGCGGGCAGGGCGAGAACATCGACGCGGGGTGGAGAGACAAGTTTTTCTCTGTGGAGGCTGAACTCAAGTATATAGATAAGGGATTAACTTATCAATGCTTACAAGTTGTAGACTAGGGTTTAGTTGGAAGTAGAGGGCAAGTAGATCTCGAAGGTTTCAGCTGGAAAGTACTTGACTGTTTATGAAAGCTAGGGTTATCTCGAAACAATGAATCGATCCTCTCTTTGTCCCTCGACTCCCCTTTATATAGGAGGCGGAGCCGAGGATTTGTAATACACAAGTTACAGAGTCCGGGAGGGTTTCTAACCTGTCCCGTAAAATTACAAGTCTCTATATTTCCTAGTACAATTCTATCTTTCCAAATTATATCTCGATTGGGCTTCTGGGCTTTGTAAATCTTCGGGTCGTGGGCCTTCAGTAAACTCTGGGTACCTTCTTCGGCAAGCCCATTGGGGATGCCTATGTCACCGAGGAGTAAAAAATTTATCCTCGGAAACCATTTGAGGGTTCGGGGAGTAAACTATTTTTGTCTCCTCTCACCGGTTTCAAGGGATCGGCTAGAGATGCCGGATCATGCATATGTGATCGATATGTGGTTTCACGCTCTCTTTTTAAACCGAGAAAACACCAGAAATCAGCATGGCCCGTAATTTTTGTACAGTAAACCCTAAATTGGCTCTCGAGCTACGATTTTCCAGGCAGATTTGTGGTGCCAAATTTTTTCATTCATCACACAACCAACTCCTTGTACACACAAACTCTGACCATCTCCCCAGCGGATTCAACACACTTACAACTTGATCTACGCTCAAACCAAGATGCGGTTAACAACTTCGGGAACCTGGCACGTGGAGCTTCCTCCGCCTCATTGCGGGGAGGATCAGACGTGCTGGACGAGGCGCGCCACCAGGAAGTTGCATCAAGGGCCACGCGTGCCGGAGGTCTGATGTGCGTAGATGTACACGTCCGTTGGGAACCCCAAGAGGAAGGTGTGATGCGCACAGCAACAAGTTTTCCCTCATAAAGAAACCAAGGTTATCAAAGCAGTAGGATCCAAGAAGCACGTGAAGGTTGTTGGTGGAGGAATGTAGTGCGGCGCAACACCAGTGAAACCGGCGCCAACGTGGAACTTACACAACACAATCAAAATACTTTGCCACAACGTAAGAGAGGTTGTCAATCTCACCGGCTTGCTGAAACAAAGGATTGCGTATCGAGTGGAAAATGGTGTTTGTTTGCAAAGAACAGTAAGAACAGTAGAATGTATTCAGATGTAAAAGAATGGACCGGGTCCACAGTTCACTAGAGGTGTCTCTCCAATAAGATAACTAACATGCTGGGTGAACAAATTACAGGTGGGCAATTGACAAATAAAGATTCAATACATATCAATGATGATTACTATGTGATTTAATCAGGGCATTACGACAAAGTACATAGACCGCTATCCAGCATGCATCTATGCCTAAATAATCCACCTTCAAGTTATCATCCGAACCCCTTCCGCATTAAGTTGTAAACAACAGATAATTGCATTAAGTATGGTGCGTAATGTAATCAACACAAATATCCTTAGACAAAGCATCAATGTTTTATCCCTAGTAGCAACAAGACATCCACAACCTTAGAACTTTCTGTCACTGTCCCAGATTAAATGGAGGCATGAACCCACTATCGAGCATAATTACCCCTCTTGGAGTTACAAGTATCAACTTGGCCGAGCCTCTACTAGCAACGGAGAGCATGCAAGAACATAAACAACACATATATGATAGATTGATAATCAACTTAACATAATATTCTATATTCATCGGATCCCACCAAACACAACATGTAGCATTACAAATAGATGATCTTGATCATGTTAGGCAGCTCACAAGATCTAAACAATGATAGCACAAGCGGAGAAGACAACCATCTAGCTACTGCTATGGACCCATAGTCCAAGGATGAACTACTCACTCATCAATCCGGAGGCGGGCATGATGATGTAGAGCCCCTCCGGTGATGATTCCCCTCTCCGCAGGGTGCCGGAGGGATCTCCTGAATCCCCCGAGATGGGATTCGGGGACGGCGGCGTCTCGTAATGTTTTTCGTATCGTGGCTCTCGGTAAAGGGGCTTTCGCGACAAAGGCTATTTGTAGGCGAGTGGTAGGTCGTGGGGCGACGCGAGGGCCCACACGCTAGCCGGCGCGGCCGGGGCTTGGGCCGCGCCGCCCCCGGTGTGGCCGCCTCGTGGCCCCACTTCGTTTCCCTTCGATCTTCCTCGAAGCTTCGTGTAAAAATAGGACCGGGCGGATTTCGTCCAATTCCGAGAATATTTCATTACTAGGATTTCTGAAACCAAAACAGCAACTAACGGCATCTTGTTAATAGGTTAGTGCGGAAAATGTATAATAATGTTGTAAGTATGTATAAAACATTCAAGTATTATCATAAAAGTAGCATGGAACATAAGAAATTATAGATACGTTTGAGACGTATCAAGCATCCCAGCTTAGTTCCTACTCGCCCCGAGTAGGTAAACGATAACACAAATATTTCTGAAGTGACATGCTACCAACATAATCTTGATCAACATTATTGTAAAGCATATGAGATGAATGGAGTGATCTGAACAAAAGATTGCTAACAAAGATAATGACTAAACAAATGAATCATATAGCAAAACTTTTCATGAATAGTACTTTCAAACAAGTATCAATAAGACTTGCATAAGAGCTAACTCATAAGCAATAAATTCTAAGTAGAATGCATTGAAGCAACACAAAGGATGATTAAGTTTCAGCAATTGCTTTCAACTTGTAACATGTATATCTCATGAATATTTGTCAACATAGAGTAATATAACAAGTGCAATAAGTAAACATGTAAGAATCAATGCACACAGTTAACACAAGTATTTGCTTCTAAGATAGAAAGAAGTGGGTAAACTGACTCAACATAAAGTAAAAGAATTGGCCCTTCGCAGAGGGAAGCATGGATTACTATTTTTGTGCTAGAGCTTTTGTTTTGAAAACATAGAAACAATTTTGTCAACGTAGTAATAATTCATATGTGCTATGCATAATACTTCCTACAAGTTGCAAGTCTCATGCATGGAGTACTAATAGTGCTCGCACCTTGTCCTACTTAGCTCGGAAACACGGATTATCATCGCATAACATATGTTTCAACCAAGTGTCACAAAGGTACCTCTATGCCGCATGTACAAATGTCTAAGGAGAAAGCACGCATTGATTTCGCTTTTGATTATTCTCAACTTAGACATCCATACCGGGACAACATAGACACCAGATAATGGATTCTCTTTAATGCTTAAGCATTCAACAACAATAATATTCTCATAAGAGATTGAGGTTGTATGTCCAAATTGAAACTTCCACCATGATACATGGCTTTAGTTAGCGGCCCAATGTTCTTCTCTAACATATGCATACTCAAACCATTTGATCATGAAATCGCACTTACTTCAGACAAGACGAACATGCATAGCATCTCACATGATATCCAACAAAGGTAAAGTTGATGGCGTCCCCAGAAACATGGTTACCGCTCAACAAGCAACTTATAAGAATTAAGACACATAACTACATATTCATCACCACAATAGTTTTTAAGCTATTTGTCCCATGAGCTATATATTGCAAAGATAAAGGAATGAAATTTTAAAGGTAGCACTCAAGTAATTTACTTTGGAATGGCAGAAAAATACCACATAGTAGGTAGATATGGTGGACACAAATGGCATGGGATTTTGGCTCAAGGTGTTTGGATGCACAAGAAGCATTTCCTCTCAGTACAAGGCTAGCAAGGTTGTTTGAAGCAAACACAAGTATGAACAGGTACAGCAAAACTTACACAAGAACATATTGCAAGCATTATAAGACTCTACACTGTCTTCCTTGTTGTTCAAACACTTTACCCGAAAATATCTAGACTTAGAGAGACCAATCATGCAAACCAAATTAAACAAGCTCTACGGTAGTTCTTCATTAATAGATAAACTACATGATGCAAGAGATTAAAAATGATCTATGAGAGCTCAAACAATTTCCAAATTTCCAAACCATATGCAGCATTTTTTGATTCCAACCAAATAGCAATTTAACGAAGCAATTTCAGCCTTCGCCATGAACATTAAAGCACAATTAAGAACACAAGTGTTCCATATGAAAAAGCGGAGAGTAATATCTCCAATATAAGGATGGTGGGATCCAACTTTATTCAAAACAAAACAAAAATAAAAGCAAACCGACGCTCCAAGTAAAGAACATAAGATGTGATGGAATAAAAATATAGTTTCACTAGAAGTGACCTGATAATGTTGTCGATGAAGAAGGGGATGCCTTGGGCATCCCCAAGCTTAGATGCTTGAGTCTTCTTAAAATATGCAGGGATGAACCACCGGGCATCCCCAAGCTTAGACCTTTCACTCTTCTTGATCATAGTATATCATCCTCTTCTTGACCCCTTGAAAACTTCCTCCACACCAAACTTCAAGCAAACTCATTAGAGGGTTAGTGCATAATCAAAATTCAATATATTCAGAGGTGACACAATCATTCTTAACACTTCTGGACATTGCACAAAGCTTCTGAAAGTTAATGGAACAAAGAAACTCATTCAACATAGCAAAAGCGGCAATGCGAAATAAAAAACAGAATCTGTTAAAAACAGAACAGTCCGTAAAGATGAATCTGGAAGGGGCACTTAACTTGCTCAAATGGAAAAACTCAAAACTAATGAAAGTTGCGTACATATCTGAGGACCACGCTCGTAAATTTGCAGATTTTTCGATTTTTTTTACAGAGAGCTCTGCGATAATTCGTGACAGACAGCAATGCTGTTTCTGCGCAGCAATCCCAAATATAGCATCAACTTTAGCATACAAACTTTATTTGGCACAAAAACATGATAAGGAGAGGGTAGTAAACAACTTCCAAGACTCAACAACATACAGTAAATAAAATGAAACTTGGGTTATCTCCCAAGAAGTGCTTTTTTTAACGCCTTTCGCAGAAAGTGCAAATCAAGTAACATCAAGAGAAGAAGCATCAACATCATTACCTTGGGAGTTGGAAGTTTTCTCCACAATGCATGTTATCTTATCTATGTAAGTTTCAGAGGCTCCTTTTTCATTATTCTTAGGCTTGCTATTCTCATCAAACAAATTTTCAGGAACAATCCAATCATAATTCTTTTCTAGTGCCTCGATCATTCCTACGAGCTTGCAAGGTATTGATGTCTTAATGTCCCCTCCATCATTAACATTATTAGTGTACTTTATCCTATCAATGTCCATCTTTTCAAGGGTACTAGCAAAGTTGGTGTAAGAACCAAGCATTTTATATTTAGTAAAGACTTTTCTAGCCTCTCTTGCTACACCACCAAATTCTTTGAGAAGAGTTTCTAAGACAAAATCTTTCTTTTCTCCTTCCTCCATATCAGAGAGTGTAAGAAACATATGCTGAATTATAGGATTGAGATTAACAAATTTAATTTCCAACATGTGTACTAGAGAAGCAACAACAATTTCATAAGTAGGAGCAAGTTCTACCAAGTGTCTATCTTCAAAATCTTCAGCTATACTAACATGAGTGAAAAAATCTTCTATATTATCTCTTCCAATTATAGACCCTCGGCCTACCGGTATGTCTTTTAGAGTGTACTTAGGAGGAAACATGATGAAATAAGCAAAAGGTAAACTAAACAAGTAGAATAAAGCAAGACAAGTAACTAAATTTTTTTGTGTTTTGATATAGAGCTAGTAAATAAGACAGAAAGTAAAGTAACTAATTTTTTTGTATTTTTAATATGAAGCAAACAAGACAAGAATAAAATAAAGTAAAGCAAGACAAAAACAAAGTAAAGAGATTGGAAGGAGACTCCCCTTGCAGCGTGTCTTGATCTCCCCGACAACGCGCAAAAGAGCCGCGCCGTGGGAGGCAATTCTCTATGGTGTAACTTTTTTCATTCTCTGCAACGGCGCTAAAAAGAGCTTGATGCGCGTAGATGTACACGTCCGTTGGGAACCCCAAGAGGAAGGTGATGCGCACAAAGCAAGTTTTCCCTCAAAAAGAAACCAAGGTTATCGAACCAATAGGAGGAGCCAAGAAGCACGTGAAGGTTGTTGGTGGAGGAATGTAGTGCGGCGCAACACTGGGATTCCGGCGCCAACGTGGAACCTGCGCACAACACAATCAAAGTACTTTGCCCCAACGTAATAGTGAGGTTGTCAATCTCACCGGCTTGCTGAAACAAAGGATTAAGCGTATCGAGTGGAAAATGGTGTTTGTTTGCAAAGAACAAAAGAACAAGAGAATGTATTCAGATGTAAAAGAATGGACCGGGGTCCACAGTTCACTAGAGGTGTCTCTCCAATAAGATAACTAACATGCTGGGTGAACAAATTACAGGCGGGCAATTGACAAATAAAGATTCAATACATATCAATGATGATTACTATGTGATTTAATCAGGGCATTACAACAAAGTACATAGACCGCCTATCCAAGATGCATCTATGCCTAAATAATCCACCTTCAGGTTATCATCCGAACCCTTCCGTATTAAGTTGTAAACAACAGATAATTGCATTAAGTATGGTGCGTATTGTAATCAACACAAATATCCTTAGACAAAGCATCAATGTTTTATCCCTAGTAGCAACAGCACATCCACAACCTTAGAACTTTCTGTCACTGTCCCAGATTAAATGGAGGCATGAACCCACTATCGAACATAATTACCCCCTCTTGTAGTTACAAGTATCAACTTGGCAGAGCCTCTACTAGAAACGGAGAGCATGCAAGAACATAAACAACACATATATGATAGATTGATAATCAACTTAACATAATATTCTATATTCATCGGATCCCGCCAAACACAACATGTAGCATTACAAATAGATGATCTTGATCATGTTAGGCAGCTCACAAGATCTAAACAATGATAGCACAAGCGGAGAAGACAACCATCTAGCTACTGCTATGGACCCATAGTCCAAGGATGAACTACTCACTCATCAATCCGGAGGCGGGCATGATGATGTAGAGCCCCTCCGGTGATGATTCCCCTCTCCGGCAGGTGCCGGATCTCCTGAATCCCCGAGATGGGATTCGCGACGGCGGCGTCTCTGTAATGTTTTCCGTATCGTGGCTCTCAGTGGGGTTTCGCGACGAAGGCTATTTGTAGGCGGAAGGGGTAGGTCGGGCGACGCGAGGGCCACACGCTAGGCCGGCGCGGCGTGGCTTGGGCCGCGCCGCTCTGGTGTGTGGCCGCCGTGGCCCCACTTCTGTTTCCCTTCGGTCTTCCTCGGAAGCTTCAAAAATAGGACCCCGGGCGTTGATTTCGTCAATTCCGAGAATATTTCTTACTAGGATTTCTGAAACCAAAAACAGCAAAACAGCAACTGACGCTTCTGCATCTTGTTAATAGGTTAGTGCCGGAAAATGTATAATAATGTTGTAAAGTATGTATAAAACATTCAAGTATTGTCATAAAAGTAGCATGGAACATAAGAAATTATAGATACGTTTGAGAAGTATCAAGGTCTCATGCGCTCCAACCCAGCCACGTGGTGCAGTGATGTCTACGGGTGCTTCTATTCTTGTAGACAGTGTTGGGCCTCCAAGAGCAGAGGTTTGTAGAACAGCAGCAAGTTTCCCTTAAGTGGATTACCCAAGTGACATAGGCATCCCAAATGGGCCTGCCGAAGATAGTACCCGGGGTTTACTGAAGGCCCACTACCCGAAGAATAAGAAGATCGGGAGCCCAAGATATATTAAGGAAAGTTAGAGTTGTAATAGGAAGTGTTATTTGTAATCTGGCGGGATGAGTTAGAAACCGTCCCGGACTCTGTAACTTGACAAAACGAAACCCTCGGCTCCACCTCCTATATAAGGGGGAGTCGAGGGACAAAGAAAGGATCAATCTACCGTCAACATAACCCTAGTTTTCATAATCGTCGAGTACTTTTCGCCTGAACCTTCGAGATCTACTTGCCCTCTACTTCTAGCAAAACCCTAGTCTACAATCTGTAGGCATTGACAAGTTAATCCTTTGTCAATTGGCGCCGTCTGTGGGAATTAGAGGTTGCAAGGAGCTGATCTCGATGGCACGTTCAAGATCTTCGACTTCGTCGACAGCAAGCAACGCGATGGATCGAGGTAACAAGGGAAAAACTGATCTATTCAATTTTATTCCTCACCCGCCCTCCCGTATGGATGCATGTGCCTATCTGGAGGAGCCCATCATCATGACGTTCGGAGAATTCCGATTTGGCGTCAACAAGGAAGGATCCTACCGTCTCGAAGTTCCGATCTCGTCGGAATTTTCAGCGGTCGATTCTAACTTTTCGTCGAGTGACGAGGAGTTTTCGTCGCCACGCTTCGTCGACAAAGAAGGCAAGAGGAAAGCTCGCCAAGATCTTCAGCAACACATCCTTCGAGTCGTCTGCGGACTCCTTTATAAGCAGCGACTCCGAAAGCGTCGACAGCTTCAACTTCATCGACAAATCTGTCGCCATCGGAAAGGTCTTCACCACTCTATATGATGGTGTCACCAACCTTGACAAAAATCAATACACAAAATACCACCAAATCTGTGCAATAGAAGAAGCGGGTACATCAGAACCACAAACGTCAGAGGCTTTCGACGATTTGGGAAATCCATACGTCGATCCCGCTGATCTCAGAACAGGCCTAGGCACTAAATATGCCGGATCTTCAACTCGCGCAAAAGTCCAACTCCCGCAAGCTGCGTGGGATAGGGCTGCGAGAGCCATGGATGGATCAGAACCAATGAATACTACTGCTACCGTACAAGAGTTACAAGCATATCAATATAGACTTGCTCAAGCAGAGAGTTGGAAAACAGACAGATCCTTGAATAGGAGAAAAGAGGCGGCTTCCGCGTCCAGCAGGCGTCGAGCAGGGCTCAGTCGACAGTCAGAAACTTCGGCGGATAGCCATAGAGAGGCTCGAAGGAGAGCAAGATCTCGGCTGCAAAATATACCCGAAGGAGAGAGGGGAAACCTAATTCAAAATCTCGACATGTCCTTCATGACGATCGATGAAAGGGGAAATATCATCCCAAAAACACCAGAAGCAGGTTACATGGCAACACAGGCTTACATCCTCGCGTCCAGACCACCTCCTGGGGATCCGAGAGAACCATTGTTCAATATGGCGATGGCTGGAGTAGGAGTTATGGGAACAACGTTTGCGACAACGCCTCCCGAAGAAAATCCTAGGCAAAATAGTCCACGACCCACCGCAGCAGCTTCAAGACCCACCAAGAACAAGTGGAGCAAGAGACACAGCAGTCCAAGTAAGGGTGGACAGAGCGCGACAAGAAAGAAGGGAGCGTCAGCACTCACCAGAAGTTGCCGACGAAGATATGTGTGGGCTCCCGTGTTTCACGAGAAGAGTTCGAAAAACTCGAGTCCCAAAAGGGTTCAAGCTACCCGAAAATTTCAAGAAATTCGACGGCCTGCAAGATCCCGAGGATTGGCTCGTGGATTATCTCGAGATGGTGAAGCTGGTAGGAGGAACCAGAGCAACAGCTATGCAAAGTATCCAAGTTCACTTGAGCGGTGCCGCGAGATCTTGGATAAAGAAACTTCCCCCAAGTTCCATCGACAGCTGGGATAACTTTGAGGACATCTTCGTGAAAAATTTCCGATCTACCTGCAAGAAACCTGCGTCATTGGAAGAGTTGAGAGCGTGTCGACAAAAACATGACGAGTCGATGAGAAAATACATACAGCGGTGGAATATTATAAAAAACTCGGCAGAAGATATATCTGACGAGAGGGCAATAGATGCGTCTGTGCGTGAATCCGGCGAGGAGATTTTGTCGAGGACTTAGGGAGAACTAACCCTAAGACCATATCAGCACTCATGGAGATAGCCAATAAATGGGCAGATGGAGAAGACGCAATATACAACAAGCGCCACAGGTCGCCAGAAGAGGATCGTGGTCGAAACTATCAAAATAGAAGGCGATTTTCTCGCCAGTTCTACAACAACGATGCTCCCGGCCATATATCGGCCGGATTTCGCGGAATCCTGGAGGAAATAGTCGAGATGATTATCAAAGGAGTAATGAGCAACAAGGCGACAATAGAGGTGATTTTCGTGGCAACAGGCAAAATAGTGGACCAAGGATTCAAAGACCTTACGTGTCTCCCGAGGAGATGATGAACGGTCCGTGTCAAATGCACTTTTACCTCGACAACAATGGAAAGAGGCAGTCAGGACATCTCCAGAAAGACTGCCGTAATTTTCAGGCAATGCTGCGAGCCGCAGGAATTGCAAACGCCCAAGCAAATAACAGAAACCCTCGGGAGCCAAGGAGCGAGATCCACCTTCCACCTCCTCCCGCAATTACCGACGAAAATCGACACCAGCTCAGAATAGCGGCAGCACCACACCCACCTCCATATGTTGATCCTAATTCTAACGGTGCGGTCTCGATGATTCAGAAAGCTAGGCCATCCAACAGGGCGCAGAAGGTAATCTCTCGACAAGTGTTCATGGCAGAGAAGATGCCTCCACCAACAGTCGAGTACTTAAATTGGTCGGGGCAAGACATCGGCTTCACAATCGCGGACCATCCGCAGCAAGTTCCTCGACCAGGACAATCAGCACTCATCTTACCCGCAGTAATCGCTGGTTTCGACGTGTCGAGAGTTTTCATAGATGGCGGCAGCAGCTTAAACCTCATGTATGCAGATACATTGAGGAAGATGAACATATCCCTAGCAAATCTGAAACCAACTGACACACGTTTCCATGGGATTACACCAGAGAAGCCAAGTTACCCATTGGGCAAGATCAACCTCGACGTTCAGTTTGGAACCCGAGAAAACTACAGGATAGAGAACTTGGAGTTCGAAGTTGTGGATTTCCCGTCGCAATATCACTTGTTGGGACGACCGTATGCTAGGTTTATGGCAGTGCCGCATTATACATATCTGTTGTGGAGGTTACCTGGGCCCAAGGGACCTATCACAATCAAAGGAAGTTTCGCACTATCCGATAAATGCGACAAGGATTTTCATCGACCGTCGAACTTTCGGGATGCAAGCCGTAATATGTGCGCCAATGTTCACCGATTATGATGTGCTGCGAGGTAGGGAGATCTTCAAGGAGCCAACTCAACACAACCAAGGATTCAAAAGAGGTACAGATCCACCCGACAGATCCAAAGAAAACGACGTCCATTGCCGCAAACATGGATGTTGCATAGGAAAGCGCGCTGCCGAGTTCCTCCGTGAGCACCGGAAATCTTCGCATGGTGCCCACCGACATGCCGGAGTACCCGTGGAACTTCCAGCACCACCTCAATTTGGATCCTCTCGCAAGACCAGTAAAGCAACCTTTGCGGCGTTCGGAGCCTAGCCGCAAAGCCATGTTATCTGAAATAGATCGACTCAAAGATGCTGGTTTCATCAGGGAAATATCTACGAAGCCACGTGGGTAGCTAACCCGCAATGGTGCGACACACAATAGTACTTCGCATGTGCGTCGACTTCACGTGTCTCAATAAACATTGTCCCAAGGATCACTTTCCCCTCCCAAGGATCGATCAAATCATCGACTCCACGGCAGGATGCGAACGTCTTTCCTTCCTGGACGCATATTCTGGTTATAACCAGATAAGATTAAAAGAAGAAGATGAAGCCAAGACAGCGTTCATCACACCTTATGGCGTGTTTTGCTACAAAACAATGCCCTTTGGTCTGAAAAACGCGGGAGCAACATATCAGCGGATGATGCAGAAGTGCCTAGCAACACAGATTGGAAAAAATGTGCAAGTCTACATTGACGATGTCGTAATAACATCAAAGAAAGGGTCGACTCTGATCGAAGACTTGAAGGAAACCTTCGACAACCTCGACAAGTTCTGCCTCAAGCTGAACCCGACAAAGTGCTCTTTTGGAGTTCCTGCAGGAGAACTTCTCGGGTTCTTAGTATCAGCAAGGGGGATTGAAGCTAATCCCGAAAAAATACAGGCCATCGTCACTATGAGAAAGCCAACAAAGTGAAAGAGATACAACAGCTTAACGGGCGAGTCGGCTTTAAGCGTATCTGTCACAAAGTTAGAGAAAAAGGTACTGCCTATGCATTGATCAAACAGGGAAAATTTCAATGGAACCGAGGAAGCAGATAGAGCCTTCGAGAACCTCAAGCGAGCAATTTTGACACCACCATATTGGTGGCACCTAAAGAGAAAGAACCTCTCCTCTTGTACATTGCAGCCACACCTCAAGTGGTCAGCACGGTCTAGTAGTCGAGAGAGAAGAAGAAGGCAAGCTTCATGGAGTTCAGAGGCAAGATATTTCATTAGCGAAGTACTGTCGCCAAACAATGTGTACCCGCAATATCGTAAACTGGATAATGAGTATTCACGACAAAGAAGAAAATTGCGACACTATTTTTTCGGCGCATCCGATAATAGTGGTCAACGAGGCTCCCTTATCAAATATACTAAACAACCCAGAAGCTACGGGTCGTGTCTCCCTTGGGGAATAGAACTTTCCTGGACATCACGATGAAAAAGAAAAGCAATAAATCACAGGTCTTACCGATTTCATTGCAGAGTGGATGGAGCTACAAAACACGGGACCCCCAGATTTATCGAGAACTTGGACCATGAATCCTTCGACGGGTCCAAAAGACTGGAAGGTGCTGGAGCAGGCGTGATATTGAAATCACCCGAAGGCGACAAGTTGAAGTACGTTTTGCGGATGACGTTCCCAAACGCGCCTAACAATGAAGCAGAATATGAAGCTCTCATACACGGGATGAAGATGGCGAAAGCTTGCGGTGCAACCCGACTGAAAATTTCGGCGACGCACAATTGGTGGCACAGAAGTCATGAACCAATGCGATGCAGTCAACGAAAGTATGATAGCATACAAAGAGGTGTACAATGAGCTGGAGAAGTTATTCGATGGTTGTGAGGTAAACCACATTAGCAGGATGAGCAACGATGAAGCCGACGTTCTTGCAAACATCGGGTCACAGTGTCTCGCGATACCTCCAGGCGTGTTTTGGGAAGAGATAAGCGAGAGATCAACAAAGCCAGCAAAAACAAAGAAGGAGAAGAAAGAGAAAACCTCGAGTATCACCAAAGACACAGCAGAAGAAGAAGAAGAGCAAGAGCTAGTCATGATGGTGCAAATTCCATGGATGCAGGCTTACATATCATATATCCTAAGGAAAACGATACCCGACGACCCAGTTGAAGCAAGGCGAATAATTAGGAGATCAAAAGCTTTCACTGTGGTAAAAGGGGAGCTGTACAAACGAAGTCTCGGGCGTGCTACAGAGATGCGTTACACCCGAAGAAGGAAGAATTATCCTGAAAGACGTGCACGAGGGAATATGCGGGCACCACGCGAGCAGTCGGGCTATCGCGGCTAAGGCTTTCAGAGCAGGATTCTATTGGTTAACGGCAATCGAGGACGCAAAGGAAATAGTGAGAACTTGCGACGCGTGTCAAAGATTTGCCGCCAAACCTCACTCTCCGGCAGCAGAACTCATGCCAATCCCACTATCTTGGCCCTTTGCTCAATGGGGTCTTGATATGGTGGGAAAACTACACAAAGCTTCGCCAGGAGGTTATGAGTATATGCTTGTTGCTGTCGACAAATTTACAAAATGGATCGAAGCAAAGCCGATAAATTCACCGGACGGCGCGTCGGCGATTAAGTTCGTGAAAAGCATCGTCTTCAGATTTGGAGTCCCTCACAGCATTGTCACAGACAACGGCAGCAACTTTACGTCCAAGGAGTTCAAAGCATATTGTGCAGAAGTGGGCATTAAGTTGAGTTTTGCGTCTGTCGCACATCCACAGACCAATGGACAAGTCGAGAAAGCCAATGGCATTATCTGCAATGGCATCAAGAAACGCCTGCTAGGACCACTGGAAAAAGCTCGGCATACTTGGCCGGAGGAGCTGCCAAGTGTATTGTGGAGTATCCGAACAACACCAAATACGGCGACACAGGAAACGCCGTTTTTTCTAGTCCATGGAGCCGAAGCAGTCCTGCCGATAGAAATCGAGCATGATTCCCCGAGAGTTACAGAATATAATGAAGAAACCTCGAGAAAAGCCTTGGAGGACGACGTCGATGCACTTGACGAAGCTCGAGATGAAGTTCTGTCGCGAGTCGCTAAATATCAACAGGACCTGAAGAATTACCACAGTCGAAGATTGCGGCCAAGATCTTTTCAAGTTGGTGATTTAGTTTTGCGACTCAATCAAAAAAGTCATGAAAAACTCGAGTCACCATGGCTTGGACCCTACATCGTCACAGAAGTAATCGAAGGAGGAGCATACAGAATCAAGGACAAGAAGACGGGGAACGTTGAGCCAAATCCTTGGAACGTGGCGCAGCTCAGGCGTTTCTACGCCTAGATAGCAAAATATAGTCTCCTCTGTAAACATACAATGTACTTAAACGCCCGCGAGTTTTCAGACGCACTCTTTTCCTTTTTCGGGGCACCGAGTGGGGCCGGGAAAGGTTTTTAATGAGGCGGGCTCGCGGTGCTGCAATATAATAAAAATAGTAAAGATATACTTCTTATTCGTCGACATACTCGGGGGCTCTGCACCCTCAAATATCAAAACAGACAAACTCGATTTATTGAAAAATATTTCGCCTTGGTACAATAATACCTCGCCAAATACATAAATTGGAAGTTGGTCATGATTAAATATAGTGCACACGTCAGAAAATCTCATCACTTTGGTCCAAAAACCCGACAAACAAAATATAGAACTTCGACGCCAAGATCATGCAGTCCATCAAGGTGTTTTATTACAGCTCAGGAAGGAACCTTGGGAAGAGAAAAATAGTACAAACTCCAGACAAAAAGGCTCGGGGGCTCCGACAATATAGAGCATTCTGCGGTATACAACAAATGTTTTCGACAAAGTTTTACAAATCAATCAGAACCCAAAATAGTATCTATTGACAAGCCTCTGGTCGTTTTATGCTCGGCATAAGATCCCTTGACGAAGAATTCTGCATCCATCCGAAGAAGCTCGTCTATCATCGACTCGGCCACAGGAGTCACCATTTCGTTGATTGCATCAATATTATTCTTGCGCCGCGTCTTCTTCGCCATGCAATCAACGACAATCGTCGACAGGTCTAACTTTGGATGGCAAATATTTATCATAATCATGGCAAATCTTGCTCCAGCAGTCAGTTGGGCTCGTACGAAATTATGAATACGAGGAGCATCTCTGAAGGTCTCTAGCAATTCAGGAAGAGTCGCAGGAACCTCATTCCGAGGAAACAAAGTCTTGAAAACAAGGGTCAACGTTGTCGTGCAAAAATTTAGAAATTCGCGCACTTGGCAAGCACGATCTTGGAACCTGACAATCTGCTGGGTTCGTTCAGGAGTGGCCCAAAATAAAGAGCCATGGTTCAGAGAAAGGTTGACAAGAAGATTCGTTCTCTCATTTACTCTTAGATCTTCGGCAGCAGCATCAAGAACTGAGCCTATTAGACAACAAGGCAAGAAACTTGGAAGAAGGCACAACAAAATAAAGAGAAGGCATCAGAAAGTTTGAGATACATACCTAACATATCCGTGCTAGCTTCCAACATCAGCTCGAGCATGCTATTTTCTCGGGCACTAGCTCCTTTTGCTTCCAATACAGCAGCATCCTTGGCAGCCATAGCCTCTTCGGCTTGCCGACGAGCAAGTCGTTCTTGTTCAGACGCTTTCCGAGATTGTTCCATCATTGCCAGAGTTTGTTTCTTCGTGGACTGAAGTTGTTGTCGAAGTTCCTGTAAATCTTCCGACAAAGGTGTGCTTGAAGAACCTTCTAGGAAATTGTCATCGGCTTTTACTTTCTTCGACAAGGAAGACGCGGGAGCAGCATCGGGAGAGCAAGGATTGGTTGAATAATTATCAAATATCAACTGGAAAAGAAAATCCCCAGATCAATGATAGCACCAAGAGGAATTTCATTGCTTCTAGAAAAGTTACATGGTCATTACAAAAGAAGTTCTCCTAAGGGACTGGCAGGGAAATTGTCGCCAAGACTAGAATGGCGACAATAGCAAAGGAAATAAAGAAAGCAAAAATTAGACCTCCGGCCTTGACGAGCTAGGAGTCGAAGATGGCTTGATCCCGAGATAGGCCAGGATTTTCTTCGTGTTAAGCTTTGCCGCCTTGATCAAGGATCGCCACCTTGCTTGCTCTATTTGCTCCGTGTCGCCAACTTTGGCCCAGTCAATAGTCTGTTGACTGTCAGCAACTAGGGCAACAGTGCTTTCCACGGCAACCTTCATGTTCTCATGGCGCATCTTCAGCCCAAGATCTTCGGGAGGATTAAAGCACTTGGCAAGACCAAGGAAAGTCGCGGGCTCCTCTTTCTTCGGGAAGAAGTAGGGGAAAAGCTTCGACAACCCCGCCCTGGCTTCATCCATGCCTTCACGCGCTTCCGTCCCATGAAACTCGAGGAATGAAACGGCGTCAAGAAGAGAATCGTTGTCGGGATTCTCAAGTTCAAATTCTTGAGAGGTCCTATCTGACAAAATAAAAATAGAAAATTTGGTCAACAAACAAGTGCAAAAAAGAAAAATCCAAAGGGTATGAAATGGTGCAAATACTTACTGACAAAGCGACGACTTTGTGTCTTTATGCGTTTGGTGATCGCCGCTTCGCGAGCAGATTGCGCAGTTATGTGATCGCTTAGCGAAGTCTCGGCATCATGCAGACGTTTCCGAAGATCTTCGACACCAGCAGCATCAGCCTTAGCTTTGTCAGCTTCTTGCCTAGCTTCAACAGCATCTGACTCGGCCTTCTTACGAGCCTCTTCACATTGCTCTAACTTTTGAGCAAGCGTGTCAGCACGTTCGTTGGCTTCTGCCAGTTTCTCTGAAAAAGGAAGACAAGATTAGTTATAAACGTCGACAGTCATGCAGAAAGGAAGCAAAAAGTAGCCAGGCATTACCTTCAGTTTTGCTGGCGTAATCACGGTACCCAACGAATTGGGCACCGATGCGAAGAAGCTCTTTGATCATAGGCTATCAAGGAGAGACAAAGAAAGAAAATGTCGGTATGGGAAAAATGACGACACATAGGAGCAAACGGAGAAAATATAAACAGCGACAAGAGCGCATCATCCAAGAGAGGGTTAGAAGAGCTACTCGATTGAAGAGTAAGCTCTGGATTTGTTTCAACCCTTGCCCTTTTTGGTGAAGGGACAAGGGGGCTTGACGGAGGAGTAGCAGCGCCGACATTCTGTCGAGGAGGCGACGTTTCTTCTCCTTCGACTGGCGTCTCCGAGGCGACTAATGTATGTGACGTACTCGTTCGAGCAGCCACATCAGCAGTTGGTACTTCTTCTTCATCATCACTACGAGTAAATGTCGACAATATAAAAAGCAAGATAGACAAGAATCTTCAAGTACAATAAACAGAGAAAAGGGTACTCACGAACTGATGAGAGCCTCGAGGTATGGATCATAGCCTGCCTTCTGGTGCGAAGGAACAGCTTCGTCGACTTTGGAGGTGCCGGAATCTTCGGCATCATCCCTTTTCCTTTTGTTCCTTGGAGAAACAGCAGGAGGAGGAGATTGTGCCGACGCAGTAGCTTCAGAGACATCCTCTTTTTCGTCGGATCCCGCAGATTTTCGAGATTCTGCGGGTTCATTTGCAAAAGAGGGGGCATCTGGGTTATCATCGGAGATAACGGCCCTTTCTTCGACTTCCCCACCTTCAGGAAGAGGAGGAAGTGAAACAAGATTTGGGTGGTCCTGTATAAAAAGAGGGAAGGATGTCAGAAAAAAGTAACAACACAAAAAGAAAGGCAATAACAAATTACGCGACAATGTTTACCTTGGGAAGTGCATGGGCGGCGCTGTATGGTTTTACGCGACAAGTGGAAGGGATGGAGTCTTTCTTCTTGAGAGATGAAATCCTTCGAATAAGTCTATCCAAATCCTTGACTTCCAGATTCGTCGACAGGCGATCTGCGTCTTCATCGCCAGCATAATTCCAGAAAGGGTTTTTGCGAGCCTGAAGAGGCTGCACCCTAGTCCTAAGGAAGTACGCCGTAATTTGGATGCCTGATAATTCTTTTCCACGAGTATTTTGCAACTCATGGATGCGAGTCATCAGGGCCTCTGTCGAAGTTCTTTCTTCCTCGGTAGCTTCTGCGTCCCAAGAACGGCGGCGAAGGATTTTCTCGGCACCGTCAAAAGGAGGAATGTTGTCTTTGGCGCATCCATGGTTTTCTTCACGAATGTACAACCACTTCTTGCGCCACCCTTGAACGGAGTCAGGGAGTTTGACGTCGAAGTAGTTGACAGAAGAGCGAACAGAAATAACAACGCCGCCTATATTATAGGCGACATTGGCAGAGCCATTACGGCGACAGAAGAAAATGCGCTTCCATAATGCCCAGTTAGGCTGGACACCAAGGAAGGCTTCGCAGAGGGTGATAAAGATAGAAATGTGAAGGATAGAGTTGGGCGTGAGGTGGTGAAGTTGGAGACCATAAACATAAAGTAAACCCCGAAGAAAAGGGTGAATGGGGGCGGAAAGACCGCGGATGAGGTGATCAACAAAACTTACCCGATACCCCATTGGAGGGGTTGGGTAGCTTTCTTCACTAGGGAAGCAAACCGCTTTGGGTTTCTTGGTAATCCCCAGCTTCTTCAAGAGATTGAGGTCCTGGTTCGTGATCTTGGACCTCTCCCACTCCGCGGCTCCTAGATCCGCGGCAGCCATCGATGAATCAGGTGTGCTGTGCCTGGTCAATCGACGCGGTGGCATCAACAATGGCGGAGAGGTGTAGCTACGAAGAGAAGAGCTTTGGGAGATGAGGAGCGCAGGAGGAAATTTTGCAGAGGAAAGCAGGGGAACGGCGCGAGCGGAAGTGTTCGAGGAAGAAGAAGGGGACCTTATATAGAGGTGCGGTGAAGCGACGGAACCGTTGGATGAAAAAAGAATGCAGCAGATGATCGCCACGTGGATACAAGGGTACAATGGTATTTTAACATTAACGAGGTTACAGAACGTGTGCCAGAAAAAGGGGAGAACATGTGTCCCCCACTTGCACGACGTGTCCGTCAGATCAGGAATTGGGACCCACAAGGCAGCGAAACAAGCGGTAATGGTCAGTTTCCAAAATAGAAATCGTGGCTATCATCAGTAATGACGTCGTCAAGATAAAAGAAAAATTCGACTATGAAGTTTGGAATGTTTATCGACAATGCAAGACTATTCCAGGAGCCTTTGGTCAAATACAAGTTTTTGCCCAAATGCTCGGGGGCTACTTTGAAAAGATAAAAATTTCGAGTATGACAAGATAGAAATGGCGAGAGCCTATGATCAAATGCAAACATTTGTTCATAGCCTCGGGGGCTACTCCCATCGGGAGCGCTGGTCGCGCACCCGATAAATATAAAATTGTCGAGAAAGATTATAAATATAGCGGCAACGGATACTAATCTGTGGAGCCTACACCCGAGCACAAGTTCTTGGATGTAGCCTCGGGCTACTCCCATCGGGAACGCTGTTCGCGTGCCCGATGAATTTTATCAAAATAAAGAAACAGAAGTGAGTATATTTCGAGTTACACAGATAACTCTACATATACTCCCATCGGGAAGACAAAATAAGTCATCAAATATGACTCGATAAAATGTGCTATTCCAAAGGCGAAAAGCACTCGACAATATATTCTCAGAACGCCAAAGTTGCGATCAATTTCTGAATGCCGCAAATTTGCGAAGGTAAGACCCCAGATCCGTTCTGTGTCGCCAAAGACTGCGCTCTGCTACTTTTATCCGTATCAACAGATACGACGAAAAATCCTAACGGACGCGTTAGGTACCCGATAAATTTGACTGGGACTCGACAGAATGGTAAGACCTTAAGCGGCACCTGTCGAAGTTTGCACCAGTATCCCGAGATCATGTCCAGGGACGTGATCTTGAAGTAGGTTTTTGCGGATTGCCACTAGAGCAGTTAACTAGTACCTGATCCGTCAGATGAACTAGCCCCAACTACCATTATCCCTGTACAATATAGAATTTTATGTGAAGAAGTATAAATAAAAGCTCTCGAATAAAAATAAACAGTCGAGATTTTCCCTGACTCTACGATTCAAGCAAAATCTCGGGGGCTACGACATAGGCATCCCAAATGGGCCTGCCGAAGATAGTACCCGGGGTTTACTGAAGGCCCACTACCCGAAGAATAAGAAGATCCGGAGCCCAAGATATATTAAGGAAAGTTAGAGTTGTAATAGGAAGTGTTATTTGTAATCTGGCGGGATGAGTAGAAACCGTCCCGGACTCGTAACTTGTACAACGAAACCTCGGCTCCACCTCCTATATAAGGGGGAGTCGAGGGACAAAAAGGATCGAATCTCTGTCAACATAACCCTAGTTTTCATAATCGTCGAGTACTTTTCGCCTGAACCTTCGAGATCTACTTGCCCTCTACTTCTAGCAAAACCCTAGTCTACAATCTGTAGGCATTGACAAGTTAATCCTTTGTCACCAAGGTTTATCGAACTCAGGGAGGAAGAGGTCAAAGATATCCCTCTCAATCAACCCTGCAACCACAAAGCAAGAAGTCTCTTGTGTCCCCAACACACCTAATAGGTGCACTAGTTCGGCGAAGAGATAGTGAAATACAAGTGGTATGAATGAATATGAGCAGTAGTATGGTTGATGTCAGAAACCCACCGGCGGGCAGTGACTGGTCAACACCGTAGAGCCGGGAACAACTAGGGCTGCGGCTGGCCCGATCCCTCGAAGCGACCCGCAAAGCCTCCTGGTCGCGCGCCGATGCAAATTGCAGGCGTGCCACCGACCTATACCTGGTCAGGAAGGTGTGGATGATGCCTCGCTTAGTTTCCTGCGGGGCACACACGTACACGTTAAATGCGAGCCTCGATCGGCTCTCAGGTTATCCTGTGAATCGGCTCATGGAGCCGATCCACCCATGATTCGTCCAAGGTGGCCGAATATATGGTGGTCTGCTTGATCAAGATAAAGCATATGAGATCCACGACGATTTGGGGTTTTCACCGCATAATCGGATCATCCTACTCACGATTGGGCCTCGCGCTCACGCACGGTGATCGTAAACCAATCCTAGACAAGGCCTAAAAACCAACACGAGGTTGATCCTCGGAACGTCCTGTCTAGGGCCAGCAAACTACACCCTACACGCCGCTGGATCCTCCAACCCTTTGTAAGGCCTAACTATTGCAGATGTTAAACTAATCCTTGATGAATCAAGGAGCAACCGTAATGGATCAGATCTACTAAATAACGATCAAGCGGGGTGCCGCCCTGCACCCATGATGAGGTACAAGGACGGCTAGATGCGCAAGGGTTGCACTACGACAGCATATGATACTAAGAACAATGCTAACCCTAACACATCTATGATAACTACGTTGCTCGCCATCAAAAAGGCTTCAGCACGAGCAACGCATGAACAACGTGGGCAGGCTCGTGCTGCCTAGATCGCAAGATGCGATCTAGGCAGCATGGTGCTTACCGGAGAAACCCTCGAGACGAAGGGGTTGGCGATGCGCCGAGATTGGTTTGTGTTGAACGTTGTTTGTTGTTTATTCCATAAACCCTAGATACATATTTATAGTCCAGCGGACTTTTAATCGTGGGCGTGCACTAATCCGTGCACGAGATAAACTCTAACTTCTACATAACCTACTATAAAGATACACGGGCTAACTAGCCCAAACTTGATACACAAGGCCGATCCACATATCTCTCCACGCATATACGTCAAGTCCTTCTTGATCGCGGCCCACCTCTCTTGGTCAAATTTGGATAACACATGCCCCCCTGGTTTTGATAATGATAATTGCAAAACCATATGCATTCTTCGAAGGGTCATGTCGTGGAAGAGCCGTCGCAGTTTTCTTCATGATGACGCCTTGCCTCCTCGTCTTCTCTGCATGACTTGGTGATTCTGGCACTACGTCCTCGGGAACTGCTTAGGTATTAAACCACGTATTCTCCCTTTATTTAGCCACTTCCTGTGGCTTCACCGTCGGCACACCGAAAAAACCCTCCTCCACCGCCATGACCTCCTCTTCGTCTTCTTCCTCATCAGGTCTTTCCACCCAATCCTCCACCTCCCGCGAGCCAACGCCTGAATGGGGTCCACAGGAGGCCCATGCGGCCGACATCCGCCGCGCCATAGCCGACGGGGACGAGTCGACCCACGACTCCTTCGTTTGGTCCGAAGACGACCAATCTTTAACGGACGGGGAGAGCGACCTTCGCTTTCTTGCTGTCGGGCAGTCGGAGGAGGAAAGCGACGACGACGGCTTCTCCTGGGACGGCTACTCCTCCACTGAGGAGGTGAAGGAAGAGGAGGAGGATACCACCTCCTCCGACGAACCGCCGGCCAAGCGTCTCTGCCCCTGGGCGGGCAACATCTGCGACTTCGACAGCGACTATGGCGACGCTAGCGAAGAAGATGAGGACAATGAAGGTCCCGCCGGTGGTTTCTCCAGCAGTGAGGATGAGCCGGCCGGGAGCAGCGCTGATGATGGCGAGGATGAGGACAGCAGCGGCCCTTAGATAGGATAGAGCTAGGAGCAGTAGATGGGACAACATCCCTCCTAGCAACTCCCTTTGAGAGCAATCGGCTCTTTATGTAAGAAATCTCTGCTTATCAATGAAGAAGTTCCCTTTAACTTGATTTTGCCGATTTCTTTTATACTGAGTCCGCCGATTGTCAATCCGGTAGATGCTTAATGAGCCGATGGCAAAGCATCAGCTTTCAAATGGATTGCAAAACAGATCGATCTGATTGCCTTCTCAGATGTCGACTTGCAGTCCATGGAATTCAGACCCAAACTTCCAATCGAACAGGTCCGACGCGCAGCTTTGAGACCCCAAGGCCTTTAGACTTTTAACATCATCCGAATATGATGTTCGTCCTGATAACAAAACTCCTGGGTTAATGCTCCCAGGAAAGCCTGACGACCTTGACGTTGAAGCTGACACCTCTGCTCAACAAGTGTTTGCTCACAGCTTTTCCAGCGATGTCGCACTCCTGTGCCGCAACGAACTGGCCTAAGGCCTAACCACTGATGATGGCCCCTCCTTCAAACTCCTCCCGTCAACCCTGGTGGTTTTACTCTGCAAGAACTCTCTCGTTCAGCATGGTTATGATGCAGAGACAGCCAATTTCAACACCATTGGCTCGCTGCCCCCCGAGCCTCGATCAAGGCGAGAGTGAAGTTGCACCAGCTGCATTGGGCCACTATCAGCCCCTCTACTGTGGTGCAGCGTCAGCCGATTCTGACCGAATCGGTTGTTAACAGCAGAGAACTTCCCAGGTGAGCTGCCCCCCAAGTCTCTTTGGTCCGATGAGGCAACCTTTGGTGAAAATGAAGTTCAGTCCAACTGGATGACCGCCGGTTGTTCTCGTGATCCTAGCCTGATCTGCACATCCATGCTGTTCCTGATGTTTGGCCAGGGTTGTGATCCTCAAACCTGCCGGCAAACCTCAACACCTTAAATGAGAAAAAGGGCCGTCTTGGACGCCCAAACTGATGCTTCTGTCGATGCTGCCGAGCTTGAAGTCTTGCCGAAGGAATTGGAAGTCGTTGAAGAGAGGGCCCGAGTCGCCAGGCAATCTCAATGAAGGGCCTGCTCTTGTTAGGCTTCCGCTTAAATCCCTTGAGTCGATGGCCGTGCATCGGCTTTGAATCCTTAAGTCGATGACTACGCATCGGCTGTGCTCAAAAATTTCTGTATTTTCGATTTTTTTATTAGCCGATCGATTCATGAATCGGCTTCCCCTGGGTACATACTTCGTGGCTTTGTACCTTCTCCGTGTGTATGCCCCCCGAGCCGAATCCTTCAAGTGATTGAAGATATCGGCTTTTCAGCCAATTCAAGCTTTTCTCGCCACTCACCATGCGAAATAGCACATCAGTAAACAAGGGTGGTGCGAGTAATTTTAGCCGATCGCTGGAATCGTCTTCCCTTGTAGTTGTCGATCCGACTATTTACAGAATGTTGAGATTTCGAAAATCTATGGCAACGCGCCACGGCCATCCTTTTCTCCACAGGTATTACATTGGAAATCCTTTCAGCGTACCTGCATGGCCTGATGGACCCGGCGTCCAACCACTTCTTGATCTCCCTCTTGACTTTCTCAATCTCTTCCACTCGTCCTGATGTAAACCCATACCCATCGCCTTCTAGGTCCATGCTGAACACAGGTGAAGCGTATGTTGAGGATAATATTGGCCAATCGCTGGAGTCGGCGTCCCTTGTCATTGTAATGCTTACGAGAATTCACCCCTTTTTATCGTTTGGGGCCGATCGTGTGGATCGGCCTCCTCTTCACCTTTGCCGCGGGAGCGACTGCTCTCGGGCTTATCCTTCGCAATGGTGATCTGCGAGCCCTGCCTATTGATATCAGACGAGCCACCTGGCTCGCGTCTTATGCAGTGGCTGAGATCGACCATGTTGACCTCCGGAAACGGCTGCGTGTCAACTTTCATGGCAAACTGACCGAAGAGTAATCGGCCTTGCTCTATCGCCATCTGAATCTGTCCGCGCAAGACTTTGCAGTCGTTGGTGGCATGGGTGAACGTGTCATGCCATTTGCAGTATGGTCTGCCGTTCATCTCTTGTAACGTGGGGATTTTGTGGCCGTCGGGTAACTTCAGCTGTTTTTCCTTCAGGAGCCAATCAAAAATTTGCTCCGTTTTGCTCAAATCGAAGTCGAATCCTTTTGCAGGCCCTGGTTGTTTCGCCCACTTGCAGGACACGGGTTTTGCCCCCCGGGTCCACTCAGCACTAGTGAACTCCTGATCTCTTGCAGAACCTTCATCTTCGTCCTTCTCGATCAGGGTGACGCGCTTGTACTTGTCCTGGTACAATTCTGGATGGCGCTGTTCATATGTTGTCCACTTCTGAACCATGTTTGTGTCTACCGATGCGTCTGCATCGGCATCAGCCGATGCCTGTGCATCGGCTTTCCTGTTTGGGGCGCCATACTTTCTTTGGTGGGCGCGCTTCGTCTCCACTATTTGCTGGATTTTCGCGGCCAGATCGGGCCGCGCTCTTCTCAACGTGTACAGTACTGTGCCTCGGCTCCTTCCAAGCTTCAGCCGCTGTACCCGGCGCTTCTGAGAATGGCTGAGCCCATCGGGCACCACCTTGGTCGGTGGTACCTATCTTCTTCTCCATCGACTCCTCGAAGTCTTCTTCTTGAGATGACTCAGCTCGTTTACTCTGAGGTCGGAGAGGTCCTAGACGTTTGAACACTGAAACTACGCTTGCCCCCCTTCTTCCTTGTTGTTTGCATTCTGGGCAGTTCTCGATTGTTGGTAATCGGCTCATTCCTGAGTCCCAGCAATGTTTGAAGAAGGGACAGCTCCAGTGCTTATCCACGTTGTCTTGCTCCTTAGACCTCCCTCTGGCGCGACGTTCGTACCCGTCGTTGTGGCCGCTGTTCTGACGATACCTCCTGTTTGCATCAGACCGACGATATCCTTCATCGTCGTTATCGTAGCGGCGACGTCGGTCGTACTGCTGTTCATATTTGCTGAGGAGATGCTCGGATAATGGGCGTGGATGCCGTATGTTTCTCACCTCCTCCTCGGCCAGGTATCGTTTATCGTCGTCTTGGGGCCGGTCACGTGGAACGGCCTCCTCTTTCTCTTTGCCACGAGAGTGGCTGCTCTCTGCTTTGTCCGCGTCATGGCGAATCACGAACCCTGCCATATTGGCATCGAAAGAGAACCCTGGTTCTCTTATGGAGTGGCTGAGATCGACCGTGTTGACATCAGGCAACGGACGTGTGTCTCCGTCGAGCTTGATGCCGTGCGAACGGGTCTTCCCACAGGAGCCGACGAGTTCGGTTCCGAGGACCGCCTTGACCTTGTTATGCTTCTTCTTGAGCTTGTCAGCCAGGTCCTCGTACTTGACCGGAGTGCTTTCCGCCATCTCAGATGTAGATGGCGATGTGGTGGATGTTGAAGTTGAAGATTGTCCCACCGGGCGTGCCAGAATGTGTTGACGTCAGAAACCCACCGGCGGGCAGTGACTGGTCAACACCGTAGAGCCGGGAACAACTAGGGCTGCGGCTGGCCCCAGTCCCTCAGAGCGACGGCCCGCAAAGCCTCCTGGTCGCGCGCCGATGCAAATTGCAAGGGCGTGCCACCTGACCTATACCTGGTCAGGAAGGTGTGGATGATGCCTCGCTTAGTTTCTGGGCACACACGTACACGTTAAATGCGAGCCTCGATCGGCTCTCAGGTTATCCTGTGAATCGGCTCATGGAGCCGATCCACCCATGATTCGTCCAAGGTGGCCGAATATATGGTGGTCCTGCTTGATCAAGATAAAGCATATGAGATCCACGACGATTTGGGGTTTTCACCGCATAATCGGATCATCCTACTCACGATTGGGCCCTCGCGCTCGCACGGTGATCGTAAACCAATCCTAGACAAGGCCTAAAAACCAACACGAGGTTGATCCTCGGAACGTCCTGTCTAGGGCCAGCAAACTACACCCTACACGCCGCTGGATCCTCCAACCCTTTGTAAGGCCTAACTATTGCAGATGTTAAACTAATCCTTGATGAATCAAGGAGCAACCGTAACGGATCAGATCTACTAAATAACGATCAAGCGGGGTGCCGCCCCTGCACCCATGATGAGGTACAAGGACGGCTAGATGCGCAAGGGTTGCACTACGACAGCATATGATACTAAGAACAATGCTAACCCTAACACATCTATGATAACTACGTTGCTCGCCATCAAAAAGGCTTCAGTACGAGCAACGCATGAACAACGTGGCAGGCTCGTGCTGCCTAGATCGCAAGATGCGATCTAGGCAGCATGGTGCTTACCGGAGAAACCCTCGAGACGAAGGGGTTGGCGATGCGCCGAGATTGGTTTGTGTTGAACGTTGGTTGTTGTTTATTCCATAAACCCTAGATACATATTTATAGTCCAGCGGACTTCTAATCGTGGGCGTGCACTAAACCGTGCACGAGATAAACTCTAACTTCTACATAACCTACTATAAAGATACACGGGCTAACTAGCCCAAACTTGATACACAAGGCCGATCCACATATCTCTCCACGCATATACGTCAAGTCCTTCTTGATCGCGGCCCACCTCTGGCTTGGTCAAATTCCGGTGATAACACATGCCCCCCAGGCTTTGTCGCGTGCGATTGATGGTAGTAATATTGGGGAAGTAAACAAGTAGTAGTAACGCAGCAGTAGTAACGCAGTAAAACAGAAACAAGCAGCGATAGCAGTATTTAGGAACAAGGCCTAGGGATTAGACTTTCACTAGTGGACACTCTCAACTTTGATCACATAAAGAATAGATAAATGCATACTCTACACTCTCTTGTTGGATGATGAACACATTGCGTAGGATTACACGAACCCTCAATGCCGGAGTTAACAAGCTCCACAATTCAATGTTCATATTTAAATAACCTTAGAGTGCATGAAAGATCGAAACGACTAAACCAAGTACTAACATAGCATGCACACTGTCACCTTCATGCTTATGTAGGAGGAATAATACACATCAATACTATCATAGCAATAGTTAACTTCGCAATCTACAAGAGATCATGATCATAGCATAAACCAAGTACTAACACGAGTGCACACACTGTCACCATTACACCGTGTAGGAGGAATAAAACTACTTTAATAACATCACTAGAGTAGCACATAGATAAATTGTGATACAAAACACATTGCAATCATAAAGAGATATAAATAAGCACTTCACTATGCCATTCATAACAGTGAATAAGTATTCTGTGAAATATAGCCTAAGAGACCCACACGGTGCACACACTGTCACCTTTACACACGTGGGACAAGGAGTCTCCGGAGATCACATAAGTAAAACTCACTTGACTAGCACAATGACATCTAGATTACAAGCATCATCATATGAATCTCAATCATGTAAGGCAGCTCATGAGATCATTGTATTGAAGCACATAGGAGAGAGATGAACCACATAGCTACCGGTACAGCCCCGAGCCTTGATGGAACTACTCCCTCCTCATGGGAGCAGCAGCGTTGATGAAGATGGTGGAGATGGCAGCGGTGTCGATGGAGAAGCCTTCCGGGGCACCTCCCGTCCGGCGGGTGCCGGAACAGAGACTCCTGTCCCCCGGATCTTGGCTTCGCGATGGCGGCTCTGGAAGGTTTCGCGTATCGTGGCTTCCTCCAGGGTTTTCGATGGGGGCTTTATATAGGCGAAAGGGCAGCGTCGGAGGGTCGACGACACACCATAGGCTGGCGCGGCCGGGCCTGGGCCGCGCCACCCTATCATCTGGGGCCCACAGGCCCTCCTCTGGTGGCTCTCGGGTGTTACGGATGCTTCCGGGCAAAATAGGAACCTGGGCGTTGATTTCGTCCAATTCCGAGAATATTTCGTTACTAGGATTTCTGAAACCAAAAACAGCAGAAAACAGGACCGGCACTTGGCATCTCGTCAATAGGTTAGTTCAGGAAAACGCATAAATATGACATATAATGTGTATAAAACATGTAGATATCATCAATAAAGTAGCATGGAACATAAGAAATTATCGATACGTTGGAGACGTATCAGCATCCCCAAGCTTAGTTCTGCTCGTCCCGAGCAGGTAAAACGATAACAAAGATAATTTCTGAAGTGACATGCCATCATAACCTTGATCATATTATAAACATATGTAATGAATGCAGCGATCAAAACAATGGTAATGACATGAGTAAACAACTGAATCATAAAGCAAAGACTTTTCATGAATAGCACTTTCAAGACAGGCATCAATAAGTCTTGCATAAGAGTTAACTCATAAAGCAATAATTTAAAGTATAGACATTGAAGCAACACAAAGGAAGATTAAGTTTCAGCGGTTGCTTTCAACTTATAACATGTATATCTCATGGATAGTTGTCAATGCAAAGTAATATAATAAGTGCAATATGCAAGTATGTAGGAATCAATCACTACAAGAAAAGTTTCCATGGCCGACGAAGTTGAAGTCGCGCCGTGGTTGCTGGTGTACCATGGCCGACGATTTTGGTCCCTCCGTGGTGCATGTCAAAACTTTTTTTTTCTCGTTTTTGAGGCCACCTAGCCCACGAAAGCGGCCAAAACGTGGCGTATGGTGGCCCGGGACGTGGTGCATCTCGAAATCTCGGGTTCGCCGGCCGAGTCAACGCAAATCCGCACCGCCGAGGGATGTAGGGCCCAGATGGCAGCCTCTCTGGCATTGTTTTTTTACTAGATCGCGCCATCTCGTTCAACGTTCTCCGATCGAGCCGTTTACGATGCAGGAACATGGGTCCCGCATGTCATCCTCTATGAACCAAAATTCTTTCTATTCTTGGATTTTTTTGACCCTGATTTCTGGCTACTTTTTCTTTTGATCCCTTGCAAACGTTGAGACCGCTGCTGCTAAATGGGACCCGCATGTCATCCTCTATGTGCAATCAACTTTCTTTTCTTGGAGTTTTTTTGGCACCTCAAATTTGGTCACTTGCCTTTTTTTCGATCTCCGCCGCCTCTCAAACGGTGATACCGCTGCTGCTAACTGGGACCCGCATGTCATCCTCTATGTACTATAAAACTTTCTTTTCTTGAATTATTTTTGGCACCTCATATTTGGTCACTTACCTTTTTCTTTCGATCCCCCCGCTCTCAAACGGTGATACCGCTGTGCTAAATGGGACCCGCATGTCATCCCTATGTACTATAAAACTTTCTTTTCTTGGATTTTTTTGGCACCTCATATTTGGTCACTTGACTTTTTCTTTCGATCACTTGCCTCTCAAAAAGTGATACCGTCTGCTAAATGGGACCCGCATGTCATCCTCTATGTACTATAAAACTTTCTTTTCTTGGATTTTTTTGGCACCTCATATTTGGTCACTTGACTTTTTCTTTCGATCACCTGCTGCCTCTCAAACAGTGATACCGCTGCTGCTAAATGGGACCCGCATGTCATCCTATATGTACTATAAAACTTTCTTTTCTTGGATTTTTTTGGCACCTCATATTTGGTCACTTGACTTTTTCTTTCGATCCCCTGCTGCCTCTCAAACAGTGATACCGCTGCTGCTAAATGGGACCCGCATGTCATCCACTATGTACTTAAAACTTTCTTTTCTTGGATTTTTTTGGCACCTCATATTTGGTAACTTGACTTTTTCTTTCGATCCCCGCTTCCTCTCAAACGGTGATACCGCTGCTGCTAAATGGGACCCGCATGTCATCCTCTATGTACTATAAAACTTTCATTTTTTGGATTATTTTGGCACCTCATATTTGGTCACTTGACTTTTTCTTTCGATCCCCCGCCGCCTCTCAAACGGTGAGACCGCTGCAGCTAAATGGGACCCGCATGTCATCCTCTATGAGCAATCAACTTTCTTTTCTTGGAGTTTTTTTGCACCTCATATTTGGTAACTTGACTTTTTCTTTCGATCTCATGCCACGTTTGAAACGTTGAGGTACCTGCTGGCTCATGGACGCATGTCATCCTCTGTGTGCTATAAAAGTTTCCTTTGTTGGATTTTTTTTCACCCTCTGATTTTTGCCTTGCCTTTTTCTTTTGATCCCCTGCCCCCTTTGAAACGTTGAGTAAGCTGCTGGTTCAAGGGACCCGCATGTCATCCTCTATGTCCATCAACTTTCTTTTCTTGGATTTTTTTCACCCCCTAATTACTAGCTACTTTCTTTTTCTTTTGATCTCAAGCCGCATTACAAACATTGAGACCGCTGCTGCAAAATGGGACCCACATGTCATCCTCTATGTACAATAAATCTTGGATTATTTTTGGCTCCCGATATTTGGTCACTTGCCTTTTTCTTTCGATCTCATGCCGCTTTGAAACGTTGAGTAAGCTGCTGGCTCATGGGTCCCGCATGTCATCCTCTACGAACAATAAAAGTTTCCTTTCTTGGAGTTATTTTTTACCCCTAATTTCTGGCTATTTGCCTTTTTCTTTTGATCCCCTCCCCTTTGAAACGAGGACGCTGTTGGCAGGTCGGTCCCACATGTCATCCTCTATGAACAATAAAAGTTTCCTTTGGTGGATTTATTTTTGACCCCTAATTAATTTCTGGCTATTTTTATTTTTCTTTTGATCCCCGCCGCCTTGGAATTGTTGAGAATGTCGCCTCATTTTTCTTTGGTCCTGTGCCGCCTTGAAACGTTGAGACCGCTGCTACAAAATGGGACCCGCATGTCATCCTCTATGTACAATAAAGTTTCTTTTCTTGGATTATTTTTGGCTCCTGATATTATGTCACTTGCCTTTTTCTTTCGATCTCATGCCGACTTTGAAACGTTGAGGATGCTGCTGCCTCATGGGTCCCGCATGTCATCCTCTCAGAACGATAAATGTTTTCTTTTCTTGTATTTTTTTACCAACTGATTTTTGGCTTTTTTTATTTTCGATCCCCTGCCGCCTTTGAAACGTTGACTCCGCTGCTGGCTCATGGGTCCCCGATGTCAGCCTCCCCGTACAAGAAACATGTGATATTTTATTTTGCAGACAATAAACGTTGTATTTCGCTCTGAGCTATTGCAAACGGATAAATTAAATCTTTATATCTACATAAACAAACTTATATGTTGAATCTCCTTGTTTTTTGTTTTTGCGAAGCATAGGACTTTCCTGTTTTTTTTGAGAAAAATCCGACCTTTCCTGTTTTGGAGTGGGCTGAAATTGTACGAGTCAAAAGGCCCAGCAGTATAGTTCGAAGGCCCAGATGTCCAGATACAGCCCAATTAAAATCTTTCTTTTCTTGGATTTTTTTCACACCCTGATTTCTGGCTACTTCATTTTTCTTTTGGTCCTGTGCCACCTTGGAAGCGTTGAGACCGCTGCTACAAAATGGGACCCGCATGTCATCCTCTATGTACAATAAAGTTTCTTTTCTTGGATTATTTTTGGCTCCTGATATTATGTCACTTGACTTTTTCTTTCAATCTCATGCCGACTTTGAAACGTTGAGGAAGCTGCTGGTGGGTCCCGCATGTCATCCTCTATGAACAATAAAAAGTTTTCTTTGTTGGATTTATTTTTTCCCCTAATTTCTGGCTATTTGCCTTTTTCTTTTGATCCCCTGCCCCCTTTGAAACGATGACGACGCAGCTGGCAAGTCGGTCCCACATGTCATCCTCTATGAACAATAAAAGTTTCCTTTGATGGATTTATTTTTTACCCTAATTAATTTCTGGCTATTTCCTTTTTTATTTTGATCCCCTGCCGCCTTGAAATAGTTGAGGATGCTGCTGCCTCATGGGTCCCGCATGTCATCCTCTCAGAAAGGTAAATGTTTCTTTTCTTGAATTTGTTTACCAACTGATTTTTGGCTTATTTTTTCTTTCGATCTCCAACGTTGACGACGCTGCTGGCTCATGGGTCCCCAATGTCAGCCTCCCCATACTGCAAATCCTCTTTCTGCAAAGGTTGTATTTCTAGATAGATAAGGTGGATTCGAATCTGCCATGGTTCAGGCAGCTCAGGTAAGCCTTCTTGCACTAATTAATGGAAGTAGTGTATCGCAAGGTCAAGACATGTGGCTCGGTGTAATGAATCTATATGAATCATGTTGTGGGTTCAATCTGATAGTTCTCTAACAGGTCAGCCAAAATAGAAATTAAGTTTTTTTCTAAAAGGGAAATGCAAATTAAGATGAACACAAACATTAGTTATCATAATAGCTGATCATACATACATACTTGCTAAGAGCAAAAGCTTGCCAGAGTTTTACCACCCATACAATTAATTAGTAGTTCAGATAAGATAACCTTATATAAGTATAACTACAAATGCATTTGCTAAGGGCTCATGGGACAACAGAACTAGACAACCGCGAACTTTATGACCAGCATGTCACAGCGGCATCGAAAGATCTTGACCTTCAACTTTGATCCAATGCGAAGTTTGGCACCGTCAATGAACTTTTTCCACCTGGAAGTAACAGCCAAGCGGCCATCTGTGGGACTGACAGAGTACCGTCCCTCCACGGTGAGACCTTCACTCTCCATGACGAGGGATATCTTGCCCCTTCGGCCAGCATTGAGATCCTTGGAGATACTTTTAGGCAATTTCTGATTCAAAGCAAGAGATACCACCAAAAATTAGTCAATGGCACCAATGCACTGAACCATGTGAGACTTTGAGCAGAGAAGACATCAAGATAAGAGCAGTTATGCTGTCATATACTCACGAACATAGCCTTCAGATGCGTCCTGGTCACCACACGGGTGGCCACAGCAATGAGCTGAGACCTCGGTGATCTGGCTGGGGCAGGTGCATGAGCCTGGGCTGGTACACGAGCTGGTGCTGATGCAGGAGACTGCTGGGCAGGTGCAGTAAACGGTGCCTCTAGAGGAACCGGTGCTGATGCAGGAGACTGTTGGGCAGGTGCAGTAAACGGTGCAGCTAGAGGAACCAGTGCTGATGCAGGAGCCTGCTGGGCATGTGTAGTATATGGGGCCTCTACAGGAACCAATGCTGATGTAGGGGACTGCTGGGTAGATGCAGTAAACGGAGCTGGTACAGGAACCGGTGCTGATGCAGAGAGTGGGAAGCCGGTGCCGGTGCTGGTGTGGTTGCCCTTTGTGACATCCGCTCCTGTTCCGTCAGGGGATCTGCAGCTTTGATCATGTTAAACCCAGCAAGCTAGAACAGAGGGAATGGTTTAGAACAACTGCTCAGAATGCAGTTATCAAAAGATATGAGTAGAAAAAAGTTACATATTATATATTTGGAAGTGTCTCCAACTCTGTAAGCAGTTACGTATATCTGCCCGTTTGAGTTTCTGATCCTCAGCTCGTCGCCCTTCTTCAGACCGTAGTCAAAAGCAAACTTTCTCCAATCATGTCCATACAAATATGTGATGGCCTGCGTCTTGTAGACATACACCTCATAGACCGTGTAGGTGTTCATCAATTTGCCATTGCCATGCATAGTGAAAGATCCTTCATGCGGACACATCTGGTTAATCATTGGACGAAGTTCACAAGGTACAGTCTGCATGTGAAAATTGATACAAATGTAAGAAGCAGGAAGACTAAAAACAAGACTTTACTATATGCCAATTCATGCTAAACCACTGAGAATACATACCTGTAACTCTGTGAAGGAGCTACTAGAAAGGTAGATAGAGCCATAGGAGGTGTTATATGCGGGGTATGTACATGGGCCCGCCATATTCCCGCAAGCTCGGCATCGGGATGGTGAAGGAAACATGGGAGGTACTACTGGTGCGTAGCGCTGAACGTAAGTGGAAGAATTAGGTTGTGTAAAGTGCATAGTTCAGAGCAATGCAAATGTTGACAAGCAAGTGCATAACACTATGTTACAAACTGAACAGTGAAAAATTAGTGTATGATGAATATAAGCATGCTAATTTGGTGTTTCCGAATTCCAAAAAGCATTAGACAGAGCCAGTGATAATATCAGACATAAATCATGGCATGTATATGTGGCTTAAGAAAATATACCCGAACCCTTGGATGGTTACGGCCCGGCTGATCCTTGGACTTGAGCTTATATAAGCATCCAGAAGGTGGGGCTGACAGTAACTTGGTGGCAGCCTCTGCAGATGCCTCATCAGCAGCAGTTGCAATCCTTTTGACCAATGAAGGCTTAGCAGTTTCAGTCTGCATATAAAAATTGAAGAGCAACAGACATCAGCAGTGATATATAAAATGAATCTATGAGACACTGATGCATATAGTGCTGGATGTAAGTGGAAGAATAGGTGTGTGTGTTTCTGAACTATTGGTAAGCATTAGACAAAGCCGGCAATAAACAGACAAAAATCAAATCATGTATGAGGATTAAGAAAATATACCTGCTTACTGAAAAGGGTACCACCCAGCTGGCCCGTGGCCTTGTGCTTGAGGAGGTTTTCAGAAGATGGTGGCAGCACCATCGTCTTCACAGCAGCCTCATCAGGATCATTTTTTATCCATTTGAGTAGAGGAACAGAAGTTTCATCCTGCATATGAATAGCAACAGAACTCATCATTGATATTTAATAAATCTATGAGATAGACTGATGCAAATAGTGCGGGTGTAAGTGGAAGAATAGGGTTGTGCATAGAGAACAGTTGACAACAATGCAAATGATTACAAAAGAAGCCAATGGAAATCAACAGTTTATATACTGGATGAGACAGACTGAAAAGTGAAAAATTAGTGTATGATGATTGTAAGCAAACGCAGTGTTTCTGAACTTTTGGTAAGCATTAGACAAAGCCAACAGTAATTAAACAGATAATAATGAAATCATGTATGTGGATTAAGAAAATATACCAGATTCATTAAAAGGTCACCACCCAGCTGGCCCATGGCCTCGTGCTTGTAGAGGTTTTCGGAAGATGGTGCCGGCACCATCGTCCTCACAGCAGCCTCATTAGCCCCATTTTGCATCCACTTGAGTAAAGGCGCAGCAGTTTCAGCCTGCATAAGAATGGGAACAGATCTCAGCAGTGATATTGAATGACTCTGAGACAGACTGATGCATATAGTGCTAGATGTAAGTGGAAGGGTATGGCCGTGTATGGACAACAGTTCACAACAATGCAAGGGTGTGTTCGGTTCTGAAACAGCGTGGAATGGAATGGAATGGTTCCATTTCAGAGGAATGGAATGGTTACATTTTTGTTCGGTTGGGAAAAATGGAGAGCAGAAGAGATCGAGGTTAAACTAACCAATTGTCTCAAAATTGTAATTAACAATTGCAAATGACATTTTAATCTCAAAGTCGTAATTAACAGCGCCTAATGGTGCTCTTTTAATCTAAAAATCGAAATTAACATCATTTTATGTTGGGTTAGGGGAACTGGAGTAGATGAACATTACTGTATGATGATTGTAAGCAAACGAATTTGGTGTTTCTAAACTTTTGGCTTCGAGATCTTATGGGTTTCAACTCTAGCCTACCCCAACTTGTTTGGGACTGAAAGGCTTGGTTGTTGTTGTTGTTGTTGTAAACTTTTGGCAAGCATAGAAAAAACCGACAATAAACAGAGAAAAATCAAGGCATGTTTTGTGGATTAAGAAAATATACCATATTCATTAAAAGATCACCACCCAGCTGGTGCGTGGCCTTGTGCTTGTAGAGGCATTTAGAAGATGGGGGCGGCATCAACATACTGGCAGCCTGATCAGCCGCAGTTTTGATCTTCCTTTTGAGTAAAGGCCCTAAAGTTTCAGTCTGCATATGAATAGCAAAACAAAAGGCAGACCTCAGCAGTGATATTGAATTACTGTATGAGATAGACTGATGCATATAGTGGATGCTCTTAGCCTTTTGCAGCGTGAACACTAGCTATGGACAGACAAAAAAACTAGTTAACTCAGCTTTGTCTAGATATGAATGTACTACCACCATCCAAAAGCTTAAGCCTTATTTATTTTTGAGAAATCAAAACAAGCAAAGTTTGACCAAAATTTTAGAACATTCTATCAACAAATATAATACTGTGTAGATACCGTAGGAAAATATATTTTATTATCTATTTAATGATATTAATTTTGTATTTTGCATGTTACTGATTTTTGGTAAAAGCTTAGTCAAACATGGTATAGTTTGACTTTCTAAAAATAATATAAGCCCAAAGCTTTGGGATGGAGGCAGTAGTATCTAGAGCTAAAACACATCTAGATACATCCGTATCTACAGATAGTTGAGTCAATTAATTTGGATCTGAGGGAGTATCAGATTCAGACTACATCATGGTAAGTTGGTTAAAAAAAATTACCCCTGGGCGGTCCCTGCCCAGCTCGGCAGTGGCATTTCGCTTCTTGTGCTGCAGATCGGGCCATGCTCCTGCAGCAGGTGGGGCGCTATTCTCGTTCCCCATAGCCTCAGCACGGAACCTGGAGGTACCAACCTGATACAGAGAATATAGAGCATGGTGTCACAGAGGCTTTACGCACAAACAGCTGAAGACATGTGCTACTTTAAGCATATTCCAGAACAGGAACAGATTGAGGATGCAGAGACCAGAGAGACACTTAAAAGGTAAAGAGTGGATAAGCAAACGGAGTACCTGCTTCGCGGGGCTGGGGACGCAGCTCAGGCTCAGCCAACTGCCCACATGCGTGGTGGCCTTACGCTCCATTGCCCCCACCGCCGAGGTCTTACCTTTCCTGTACAAGCTGACAAAAGATACAGTGAGGATCAGCAGAAACTACAAAGGTTGCAAATGTCGACAAATAAAGGAAGAACACCCCAATCCAAGCAAAGGTAGCCCCCGCCCCCCACCCCCATCAATCACTCCCAGCTCGAGGGTGACCAGAAAGACACCCCTTTGCCCAGAATAGGAAAGAGATGCGCAAGATATCGAGGAGAGGAAAAAAGAACCGATCTCGAGAAAGGAGAGAACATTACTAGTCCTACCTAATCCGCTTGGGCTAGATGCAGCTTGCCCCTCCAAGCTGGATGCCTGGACGGTGGAGGCGAAAGGAGGGGATCGAGCTAGCGGCTTGCATCCGTCGGCAATCGGCACTCGATCGGGAGAGAAGGGGTGCTACATAAAGGGGAGGGGTAACATATTTTATTACACAGTGAACTTACTGATGTGACTAGTCATTACATGTCTCACTGAAACTAGGGCCCATAGTGTGGCACCCCAAATTTACTTGAAGCTGCCCGGCGGGACGCATTGGCGCGTCAAGAAACCCCCGAATTGTAGCGGGGAAATGAAACATTTCACAAAAATTCGAAATTCAAGCACACCGCCACGCGCCAAGCACGCGGCTGTTCCTTCCTCTTCCTCGGTTCCTCCTCCCCTATCCGAAAAAACCCCAAATCCCAAGCTCAAACCAAAAAAAAAACAAAAAACAAATCCCCTGGCCGCCATGCATGTCCTCGTTAACCCGCTGGAGATCGTTCCCGGACGATGCGGACCACCCGCCCTGAGATCCAGAATTCCGTCCACCTCGAGGCACTGCGTGCTGTCTCGCAGCAGCGGCTTGAGGGCGCTGAAGAGGAAGTTCCGCCGGAAAGTGCTCATGGCAACCGTGCAAGCTCACCGGCGTGCTGTATCCCGAGAGGAACTGGTCAAAGCTTTGCTATTCGCCACACAAAAAAAATTGCGGGCCAAGATCTGGTCAAAGCTTCGTCGATGGCTTGCCGCGAGAGGCTTGGAGTCCAGAGTCAATAAACTAGCTGCTCGAGGACTTGGGCGGTTTACACGGATTCATATTAACTGACTCAAGTTTGTTAGTCTAGTTAACAAATGCATCTAGATACATCCATATCTAGACAGAATTGAGTCAATTAATATGAATCAGAGGGGAGTACCTGAAAGTGTTTCATGCTACCAACTAATGCGCTGGCAGGAATCGCTGTAGAAGTAATTGTGCTACTACTTGTACGATGAACTGATTGTGTGGGTGTCGAATTTTGCAACGCGATCATCCACTGAATGCTTAATCTAGCGCCAAAGGCGTACAAATCATAACATACTACAGCACCAGAACATAAGAGTACGAATCATAAAGTAGCTCAACATTTTGCATCAGGGCTGGGTGGTCCTGAGACTACCGGGACGCCCCTGATGATCTCCGGGTGTGCATCCTCTTCAACGCAAAGCTGTGTACTCGGTCCACGGCCTCCTTCTGTAGGCTGGATAATCTCAGGTGCAGGACCTTCGTCTATGAGAGGCTCGTCATCAGTACCATCCACAGGTGCATCAGGGCTGGGTGGTCTTGAGACTACCCGGACGCCCGTGATGATCTCCGGGCGTGCATCCACTTCAACGCAAAGCTGTGTACTCGGTCCACGGCCTCCTTCTGTAGGCTGGATAATCTCAGGTGCAGGACCTTCGTCTATGAAAGGCTCGTCATCAGTACCATCCACAGGTGCATCAAACTGAGATTCATCTTCAAATCTCCCATCAAACTGAGAGACCTCTTTAACTCTATGCTTCTGCAATTAGTACATCAACCGATTAGACAAACATCTAAGGGATGCAACCTGAACAAATGCCGTTTTACATATTTACCTTCTCATCTGGCACAGCACATGTCCCAGAGCTGAAACCCGTTTCCTGAAGCAAGCGCTTTTTCTCTCCTTCCCGTCCATCCATCTGCAACAAGTTAAATTTGAGTACAGAACCTTGCACAGCAATGCAAACTATTGATTGAAACAGCGGCAGCATCAATATAAATAATTAACTACATATGCCAGCACACATACAGTGTGAGCAAGATCTGCTTCTCCTGCTAAAGGATCATTATATGGTTCACCATGCTAAACCCGCCTAACATATGTGCGGTCCATCCCAAAAATGTGTAAATGATCTGCCACTACAGGGTGAGGCCTCTTCTCACCATTCATACATGTGCAGCGCGGGCAATACACGTCCAGGTTGTGACCATCATGAGCTCTAATAAACCCCATAAAGGGTTGAACACCATTTATATATGAAGGGGAACATAAGTGTCCATGCAGTTTCCAAGTTCTGTCCATCTGTTTAATTATGAGATACAGTGGTTGGTGATTAATTTAAGGCGAAGTAGGAAATGTATATCCATCGAGTACAAAACTATACTACATGATTATGCATTTCAGCAATCATGTCGAGTACAAAACAAAAAATGCCCATCGACATTTTAGCAAACAGATCGTGTACAAAACTCTGCCATGGCATTTCAGCAAATTAACGGATCGAGTGCAGAACTGACTCTATATGCCCACGCAAATGAACAAATTGATCGATGACAAATCGAGCGGAAAACTATAAAGTGCCAATTAGTTCGAGCATACTGACGAATTTTTTTAGCAGCATCAAGAAAATATAAATCGTTAGGCTGTCTTGCCCGATACATGATTGAGCTAGAGATAGCAGCCCTACCGTGGATCAACTTGACCGCCGGTGCGTCTCGAGAAGAACGACGGGGAGGGGAAGCTTCTTCTTCGCACGGACGGGACGGGGAGGGGAAGCTCTTCGCACGGACGGGGATAAGTTGTGTACGGGTGGGTGGGGGGTCATGCGGCCGGGCCGCCGGGGTGATAATTAAGGTCGGTAGGTGGCGTTTAATGGAGTTGCGTGTGTAATTTGCCGTGCACAAGGTTGAGGAATAGGCGGTTCCCTTTGCCGCGCGCACAATTCAAACTATCCCGCCCATGTAGTTTAAATTCGCCATATTTTCGTTAAATCGACATAAAGTCATGTGAGTGGGGGAAAATTAGCAAAGTTGCTTGAAAAATAGTAAAACTCTGGAATTATCCTTTAAATATGCTCTACTTCGTGTGAAAATCGGGGTGTGGAAGCATGTTGAGCTGTTTTATTTGTACTTTCTTCATTAAAACTCCCATTTTATGCACTTTGGATGGAAAGAAATCATTTGTACATAAATTTTGACAACGCCATTTGCAAACACTAATTGTTTACATGCCAAGATGCACCCATCCACCAAATATATATGTGGCAAAAGTTTATCACAATCTAGCAGATATGCATAATTAGTGAGGGACCCCTTTTGATTTTGTGCAATTTCCACTAATTAGGTAGAGATCGAGAAGGGTTAATTAATTAGGCCATGTTAGGGGTTATGTGTTTTAGATTAGGTTGTGTGGATTCAAATACAACTTCTTTATTTGTGTGCTATGATTAATCAAAACTAGATCGATCGACTGCGCACACATTATTAGAGGCGCATGCCTTTGCGCACAAAGTGCATGTGTGTGTTGTTGGCCACCAACGAGAGAGAGAGAGAGAGAGAGAGAGAGAGAGATAGAGGTAGAGAGAGCTACATACGAGAGAGCGATTGAAATCCCCAAATTAAACACATATATATGCATGGCACATTTAATTTAATTAGAGGACCGCGAGGCACCCCTGGCCTGCTTGATGCATAATTAAGTGTCATTGGCCTATATATATAGGGTTTAATTAGGGTTTAGGGTTTAGGGTTAGGAGGTTAGGGTTTAGGGTTTAATGTTTATGGTGTTTAGGGTTTAGGGATTAGGGTTTATTTAGGGTTTAAGGTTTAGGGATCATCGATCGAGTGCGCACACACACATTATTAGAGGCACACGCGCCTTTGCGCATAAAGTGCATGCGTATATGTGTGTGTTTTTTGGCCACCAACGACATATAGATGATCGAGAGAGAGAGATTGAAATCCCCCAAGAATATGTTCAAATATATATTAAAATATATGCACGAATTAATGCATGCATGGTAGGCCATGCATGCACACTAATTATATATATATTATGAGGAAACTTAATCAAATGTGTTTTCATTCGAGAGAACTTGTCAAAATTCAAGTTAATTAATTTATCATCGATAATTATATAATTAATTAATGAATCTCAGGGAGATGTTATACAACATATGATCGATATATAGGCCATGTATATATTAATTGGTTTTAATCTACCGTTTTTGCTAGCTAGCTGCATGCTATATATAGAGCATGTTTTTATTAGATCGGGTTATAGCTAGTATAGTTTAGGGTTATGTGTTTTAATTAACTAGGGTTTGATTAGCTAGGGGTTAGTTATATATATATGGTTTAGGGTTAATGCATGTCACATTTAATTTAACTAGAGGACCGCGAGGCACCCCTGGCCTGCTTGATGCACAATTAAGTGTCGTTGGCCTATATATATAGGGTTTAATTAGGGTTTAGGGTTAGCTAGCTGGGTTTAGGGTTTAGTGTTTTGGGTGTTTAGCTAGGGTCTAGGGTTTAGGGTTTAGTGTTTACTGTGTTTAGAGGGTCTAGGGTTTAGTGTTTAGGGTGTTTAGGGTCTAGGGTTTAGGGTCTAGTGTTTAGGGTCTATGGTTTAGGGTTTAATTAGTGTTTAGGGTGTTTAGGGTTTAGGGTTTAGTGTTTACGGTGTTTAGGGTCTAGGGTTTAGGGTTTAGTGTTTAGGGTCTAGGGTTTAGGGTTTAATTAGTGTTTAGGGTGTTTATAGGGTTTAGGGTTTAGGGTTTAGGGTTTAGGGTTTAGGGTTTTAGGGTTTAGGGTTTAGGGTTTAGGGTTTAGGGTTTATGGTTTAGGGTTTACGGTGTTTAGGGTCTAGGGTTTAGGGTTTAGTGTTTAGGGTGTTTAGGGTCTAGGGTTTAGTGTGTTTAGGGTGTTTAGGGTTTAGGGGATTAGGGATTAGGGTTTTAGGGTTGTTTAAGGTTTAGGGATCATCGATCGAGTGCGCACACACATTATTAGAGGCACCCGCGCCTTTACGCATCAAGTGCATGCGTATATATGTGTGTTTTTTGGGCCACCAACGATATATAGATGATCGAGAGAGAGAGAGATTGAAATCCCCAAGAATATGTTCAAATATACATTAAAATATATGCACGAATGCATTGTAGGCCATGCATATGCACACTAATTATATATATATTATTAGGGTTAGCTAGCTGGGTTTAGGGTTTAGTGTTTTGGGTGTTTAGCTAGGGTCTAGGGTTTAGGGTTTAGTGTTTATGGTGTTTAGAGGGTCTAGGGTTTAGTGTTTAGGGTGTTTAGGGTCTAGGGTTTAGGGTCTAGTGTTTAGGGTCTATGGTTTAGGGTTTAATTAGTGTTTAGGGTGTTTAGGGTTTAGGGTTTAGTGTTTACGGTGTTTAGGGTCTAGGGTTTAGGGTTTAGTGTTTAGGGTCTAGGGTTTAGGGTTTAATTAGTGTTTAGGGTGTTTATAGGGTTTAGGGTTTAGGGTTTAGGGTTTAGGGTTTTAGGGTTTAGGGTTTAGGGTTTAGGGTTTAGGGTTTAGGGTTTAGGGTTTAGGGTTTACGGTGTTTAGGGTCTAGGGTTTAGGGTTTAGTGTTTAGGGTGTTTAGGGTCTAGGGTTTAGTGTGTTTAGGGTGTTTAGGGTTTAGGGGATTAGGGATTAGGGTTTTAGGGTTGTTTAAGGTTTAGGGATCATCGATCGAGTGCGCACACACATTATTAGAGGCACCCGCGCCTTTACGCATCAAGTGCATGCGTATATATGTGTGTTTTTTGGGCCACCAACGATATATAGATGATCGAGAGAGAGAGATTGAAATCCCCAAGAATATGTTCAAATATACATTAAAATATATGCACGAATGCATTGTAGGCCATGCATGCACACTAATTATATATATATTATGAGGCAACTTAATCAAATGTGTTTTCATTCGAGAGAACTTGTCAAAGTTCAAGTTAATTAATTTATCACGATAATTATATAATTAATTAATGATTCTCAGGGATATGTTATACAACATGATCGATATAGGCCATGTATATTTTAATTGGTGTTAATCTACGGTTTGCTAGCTAGCTGCTATATATAGAGCATGTTTTTATTAGATCGGGTTATAGCTAGCTAGTATAGTTTAGGGTTATGTGTTTTAATTAAGTAGGGTTGATTAGCTAGGGTTAGTTACATATATATGGTTTAGGGTTAATGCATGGCACATTTAATTTTATTAGAGGATCACGAGGCACCCATGACCCGCTCGATCGATGCACAATTAAGTGTCGTTGGCCTATACATAGGGTTTAATTGGGGTTTAGGATTAGCTAGGGTTTAGGGTTAGGGTTAGGGTACGTTTAGGGTCTAGGGTTTAGGGTTTAGTGTTTAGGGTGTTTAGGGTTTAGGGATTAGGGATTTAAGGTTTTAGGGTTGTTTAAGGTTTAGGGATCATCGATCGAGTGCGCACACACATTATTAGAGGCACCCGCGCCTTTACGCATAAATTGCATGCATATATATGTGTGTTTTTTGGGCCACCAACGATATATAGATGATCGAGAGAGAGAGAGATTGAAATCCCCAAGAATATGTTCAAATATACATTAAAATATATGCACGAATGCATTGTAGGCCATGCATGCACACTAATTATATATATATTATGAGGCAACTTAATCAAATGTGTTTTCATTCGAGAGAACTTGTCAAAGTTCAAGTTAATTAATTTATCACGATAATTATATAATTAATTAATGAATCTCAGGGATATGTTATGCAACATGATCGATATAGGCCATGTATATTTTAATTGGTGTTAATCTACGGTTTGCTAGCTAGCTGCTATATATAGAGCATGTTTTTATTAGATCGGGTTATAGCTAGCTAGTATAGTTTAGGGTTATGTGTTTTAATTAAGTAGGGTTGATTAGCTAGGGTTAGTTACATATATATGGTTTAGGGTTAATGCATGGCACATTTAATTTTATTAGAGGATCACGAGGCACCCATGACCCGCTCGATCGATGCACAATTAAGTGTCGTTGGCCTATACAGAGGGTTTAATTGGGGTTTAGGATTAGCTAGGGTTTAGGGTTAGGGTTAGGGTTAGGGTTAGGGTATGTTTAGGGTCTAGGGTTTAGGGTTTAGTGTTTAGGGTGTTTAGGGTTTAGGGATTAGGGATTTAAGGTTTTAGGGTTGTTTAAGGTTTAGGGATCATCGATCGAGTGCGCACACACATTATTAGAGGCACCCGCGCCTTTACGCATAAATTGCATGCATATATATGTGTGTTTTTTGGGCCACCAACGATATATAGATGATCGAGAGAGAGAGAGATTGAAATCCCCAAGAATATGTTCAAATATACATTAAAATATATGCACGAATGCATTGTAGGCCATGCATGCACACTAATTATATATATATATTATGAGGCAACTTAATCAAATGTGTTTTCATTCGAGAGAACTTGTCAAAGTTCAAGTTAATTAATTTATCACGATAATTATATAATTAATTAATGAATCTCAGGGATATGTTATACAACATGATCGATATAGGCCATGTATATTTTAATTGGTGTTAATCTCACTACTAGGGAAAAGCCTATAGGTGGAGGCAAGTGGTGCCGGCGCACCACCTTGGACATGCGCCGGTGGAAAGGATTGCCGGCGCACAAGGCTGCGCGATTGCTCGCCGCACTACTGCCGGCGCAGCTGCTGGCGCGCCGGGGCAGGCCCCATTGCCGGCGAAAGCGATGGTGCGCCGGGAGATGCTATTGCCGGCGCACCGGGCCGGTGCGCCGGCAATGATTCTTGGGCCTGGCCCGGGGGTGATATAGCCGAAAGGGGCATATGTTGCCGGCGCACCATGGTCCAGGTGCGCCGGCAATAACCTGGGAGTTATTTCAGCCACCAACCAGCACACTCACTCACACACTCACTACACTCCACTTCTCCACACAAACCCGAGCCTTCTCCCAACCCAGCTCATTTTTGCCCATTTCTATCCCCAATTTCACCAATTTGACCAAACAAAATCATATTTTTTGAGCAAATCTTCCCTTCCTACATGCATCTCCCACATCCCCCTATGTAGATCTAGATCTACTATCCCGCATTGACCGCTCAATCTAGATCTAGATCTAGAAAGTCGGCATCCATACGCCATTATCGCGGCGCGTCGTCTCGATCTTATCGACGAATATATCAAACAAATAGGTGATTAATGAACAAATTAAGGAATGTATCAATGTATGTTGGACATTTGAAGAAAAGCTCTCGTGTGTGGCATATATATATGTTGTGCTTGTGCTTGTGTGTGTGTTGGCGTTGAAAATGAGTTGCCAACGTTGCGCCGAAATGTTGATTCTTCAAGTTTCCGTTTCGGCACATTTCTGGCGCTCCTATGTCCTACCGTGTAGGAAGGTCATGCCGAAATTTTCCGTGAAAACTACCGACGGATGCATGGTTCTAATGAATTATGTAATCTTACCATGCAGGCGATAATGGTTATCGAGATGAGTGAAAGCATCGTGATGAGATATCTGAAACACGCGATCATCGACATGTATGAAAATAACCGCACGGAGGTATTGTGTCCGTGCCGGAGATGCAAACGAGGGAAATGGTTTGACCCGTATTCAGGCAAATTGCAGGGGCACCTGCTCACTAATGGTTTCATGCATGGACACACTCAATGGATGAGCGATGATGGCGCGGAGGTCAATGGGGCGACGGCAGCAGGTGGTAATAATGGCCGGCAAGAAGGAGGGCATCATGACATTGATGACGATGAAGAGTTTGTCGCAGAAGACGATAACCTTGACGACGATAATAACCTTGACGATGACAATAACCTTGACGACGACGAAGAGGTGCCGCTAGCTTCAGTCGTGCGGGACCCTCATCTTCAAGATCTGCTTCTCGAAAAGACGAAAGGCGCCAAGCGGAAATCAAAGCTTGAGCAACTGGAGATAGACTCGAATACTCCGTTGTACGACTCAGGTCGCGGGTTGGGGGAGTCTCGCTTGAGAGTAGCTCTCGATGTGCTGCAGATGAAGGCGAAACACGGATGGACGGACACAAGCGTCGACGACATCCTGGAATACGTGAAAGATCTCCTTCCTGCCGGGAACACGTGTCCTGGTAGTCTAGCCGAGGCCAAGAGAATCACGTGCCCTCTCGACTTACCCCACGAAAAGTATCACGCCTGCATCAACGACTGTATCATGTATCGCAAGGAGCACGTGGACAAGACCAAATGTCCTGTGTGTGACGCTGAACGGTACAAGAAAGGGAAGAAGAAAGCTCCTCGGAAAGTTGTGTGGTACTTCCCGCTCGCCCCCCGGCTGCAACGGTTCTACGCGGACCGCAAGGAAGCAAAGCTCATGCGCTGGCACGCTGAAAGAAAGGAGGCAGTGTTGAATGATGAAGATCGGATTGAGCACCCAGTGCTGACACACCCTTCGGATGCAAGCCAGTGGAAAGCATTAGACAATGAATTCGGAAGTTTTGGGGCAGAACCCAGAAACATCAGGTTGGGTGCGAGCACGGACGGATTCAATCCGTTCGGAAACCAGAGCAGCACACATAGCACATGGCCCGTGTTTGTATGGATCTACAACCTCCCGCCCTGGCTGTGCATGAAGAGGAAGTACATACAGATGAGTATGCTAATTCAAGGGCCGACACAGCCAGGAAACGATATCAACATGTATCTCGAACTATTAAAGGAGGAGCTTGAAACGTTGTGGGCGGAGGAAGGGGTAGATACATGGGACGCCGTCGCGGAAGAATATTTCCCTTTGAGAGCCGCGTTGATCACGACGGTGCAGGACTACCTCGGATACGGTTACATTTCGTGCCAGGTGTGCCATGGACACAAGGCATGTGTCAGGTGCATGGAAGAGACGATGTTTTTGCAGCTTGGTAAGGATCCCGGCTCTTCGAAAACAGTTTACATGGGGCATCGAAGGTGGCTACAGAAGACTGACCCGTGGAGAAAGCGTGGAGATCTGTTCGATGGTACAAATGAACCCCGAGGACCTCCACGGAAGAAGAGCGGCGAAGAGATCGATACATTACTGAAAGGTTGGAAGGAGTGCCCTCCGCCGGGAAAGATACGTCAAAAGCCTGGAGAGAAGAAGAAGAAAAAGGCAACGGTGACGACGCCGCTCATTGGTGTATGGAAAAGGAGGTCCGTGTTTTGGGACTTGCCGTACTGGAAAATTCTCGATACACCTCACTGCCTTGATGTCATGCATATTACAAAGAACGTGTGCGAGAGCTTGCTTGGCACTCTTCTCAACATGCCGGACCGGACCAAAGATGGGCCGAAAGCAAGACACGACCTGAAAGTTTTGGGCATCAGGGAAGAGCTTCAGATCCCGGCGGCCCAAGAGGGACAGTCGGAGGAGGAGGCGGACGGCGGTCAGAAGCGCAAAAGGATTAAGCAGCCAGACTATTACTGTCCCCCCTCCTGCTTCACTTTTAGTCCGGCCGAGGTCGATCAATTTTTCAATTGCCTTCTAGGAGTCAGAGTGCCCTTCGGTTACTCCGGGCTAATAAGCAGATACATGGACCCCAAGAAACGAAACTTCAGCGGCATGAAGTCTCATGACTGTCACGTGATGATGACGCAGATTCTTCCGGTTGCAATCCGAGGTATAATGGATGACCATGTCCGTGCAACGCTGACTGGGCTCTGTAACTTCTTCGACGTCATAACTCGGAAGTCGATAAGCGTGAAGAAACTCGCAAGGCTCCAGGAAGAGATCGTGGTGATCCTATGTGAGCTTGAGATGTACTTCCCGCCTGCATTCTTTGACGTGATGGTCCATCTGTTGGTCCATATCATGGATGATATCGTCAGTCTAGGGCCGGCATTCTTACACAACATGATGCCGTTTGAAAGAATGAATGGGGTCATTAAAGGATACGTTCGTAACAGGTCACATCCGGATGGAAGCATCGTACAGGGCTGGCTCACCGAAGAGTGCATCTCTTTCTGCACGAATTATCTAGACATCGAGGACCCTGTTGGTTTGCCTCAAAACAAGCACCTCCGCAGGTTCGAGGGAGTAGGCCACAAAAATGGAAGGAAGGAACTGCACGTGCACATGTCTGGTCGGACTTCCGACTTTGACAGGGCCAACTTAGTAGCGCTACAACACATTGACTTGATCGATCCTTGGTTGAAAGAGCACAAAACCATGATAGAGAACAGTGGCAAGCCGATGATGACGGAAGCAGAAATATACAGAGAGCACAACTCCTCTTTCGCGCGCTGGTTCAAAGACCACATTGATGCTAATCCCCCACCAATGGATTCTGACAAGGATAAACTAGTATTGGCCTTGTCACATGGCCCCGCGCCCAACCTCATGACTTACCAAGCGTACGATATCAACGGGTACACATTCTACACGGAAGAAAAAGACAAGAACAGTGCTTACCAGAACTCAGGGGTAACGATGGATTCCTGGACGGGTGACGTAAAGACTAGATACTACGGAAGAATCGAGGAAATCTGGGAGCTTAGCTACGCTGGGGAGAAAGTGCCGATGTTCCGTATCAGATGGGCTAAGAACGTCACAAAAGAAGACCGGTATTTCACCACCATGTTTCTACCCGAAGCCAACAAATCAAAGTCCACGAACGCCACCGCGCAGAATGAGCCATGGGTACTGGCAGAACACGTGCACCAATGCTTCTTCATAACCGACCCATCCAGGCCTAGCCGTGTTATCGTGAGGAGAGGCAAGAGGACCATCGTCGGAATGGATGGAGTCGCCAACGAGGAAGACTTCGAAGGACAAGTCGGAGACCCAATGATGGAAGAATCCGAGGATGAAGACACAACATACACCACAAGAAGAAGCAGGACCACGCTACCGAGGTCAGGTCGACCCTTCAAAAGAAGAAGTCACGACACGGGGCTAAATTATTCAACGACAAGCAAGAAAAGCAAGAAGAAAGCGAAACACTCTTCTCAATCGATGATGTAAAAATTTATTTGCAATCTATAACTCATATTTTGTGTAATTCATAACTACTCATATGGTCATGGCCAATATTTTATGTATGACTAATTAATATTGTGTTGGTCAATATTTTGTGTATGTATATATAACTCATATTTTTTTGTAATGCCTAATTAACTCATATTGCTTTGTTATTATCTTGAAAAGAGAAGGAAAAAAATAGTATAGGATTTGTGGGAAAAGAAAATAAACATAAAAGAAAGTGAAAAGAAATAAAGAAAAGAAGAAAAAAAAAAAAAAAAAAATAAAAAGGAAATGTTTTAGAAAAGGAAAAAAATAGTATAGGATTTGTGTTGGTCAATATTTTATGCATGCATGTATATATAACTCATATCTTCATGTTTTTACATAACTCATGCATATTGCTTTGTTATTATCTTAAAAAGATAAGAACATAAATATAATGCATAACTCATTTTTTGTATATGATTTGGGAGGAAAGAAAATAAACATAAAATAAAGTGAAAACAAATAAAGAAATGAAGAAAAAGTAAAAGTAAAATAGAAAAGGAAATGGCCAGCCAGGGCTGGGGGCTAAGTCCCAGGTATAGCCGGACCCATGTTATTGCCGCGCACCCTGTTTGGTTCGCCGAAGTTGTCCCGGCGAACCAAACAGGTGGTGCGCCGGCAATAACATGGGTCCGGCTATACTGGGACCCCCGCCGCGACACTTCTCCCTCCCCATTCCCCAATCGAGACGAACCCTAACCGCGCCACTGTTCTTCTCTCTGCCGCCACCGTCGATCTCGAGCACCGCCGTCCTCACAATCTCCCTCCACCAACATCCCCCTCCACTAGCCCCCACCTGCCCCATACACGCCGCCGCGTGGAAGCCCTGGACCAAGAGGACCCGTACGTTGTCGCCGCCGTTGGAGACGGGGACGTCGGCACCACGGCCGTTGGAGTAGGGGACATCAGCGCTGCCGCCGTTGGAGTAGGGGACGTCGGCACCGTGAGGTTTGGTTCCCTCTCCCCTTCCCTCTTCCCTTCCCTCTCCCCTGCCCTCTTTGGTTCTCCTCCAACAAAGAAATTTTGTTCAACGAAATCCTCCAATAGTTCTCTGCTCGTGTGATTACATTTAGCATCAGTTTCTAGTTCTTGTAGTAATGAAATTGAAACACAATGCAATAGGGTTTGAAACTAATTTTTCTAGTTCTTGTTGGTTTGCAGTTCTGGAACATTATTAGTTCTTGTAATTTGTGGGTCTTGATGCTTGAAAATTGCATAGGTACTACAGATGCTAAGTGTGTTAGACTGATGTTATTTGCAGCATTTTGATAAAACATGAAATTCAAATGATTGGGCCAATTATCCCAAACTTGCAGTGAGTTATAATGGTGTTTGTAGGTTGCATTTTGTACTGTTTAAACTGAATGATGTGTTTGAGTAACTGAAATTCAAAGGCATGCTTGATTTATATTTTGCAATTTGCTCTGAACATTTCTTGCACTTACAGTCAAACTGGCCCTTTTATATCTCTGAATTGCTCCCTATCACTGGTTATATGATTTTGTAGCTGTTCAATGCAAATGAAAATGTAGTAATTTTTAAATGAACCATATAGCAAGATGTTGGCTGCCTGAAATTCTATAAATGTAGTGCCTTCTATGACAATGCTCTCTGGTTCATTTAAATTCTATAAATTCTCTAGATGTTGGCTGGTTGATATAGCAATAATGCTCTCTGGTTCATTTAAAAAATGATGAAATGAACACTTTAGGGTTCAATTCATTCTGTGTTTCATTTAAAACAAAATAAAAATGATGTACATGGTTCTCTGGTTCATGCTTATTCTACTGGAATCAAGTTGAAAATGAACTTTATATATGTTGGTTTAGTTGGTTTAGATGAAATGCAAATGAAATGCTGATGCAAAAGTTGAAAATGCTCAATTGTTTAGTTCAAAATGCTCATGCATGCTCACTGGTTGTAAATTAATTTGGTTCAAAATTAATAGAGGTTTGGCTCAAAATTGATTTTACTTGCAGTAGCTAAAATTCTCTGGTTCATTTACAATAAGCACATGAGATATCCTAGTGGTAAACCCTAATTAAAAATGTTGTAGCTACTGGTTTAGTGTAGGTTTCATTCTCTGGTTCATTTAAAAAATGGTGAAATGAGCACTTTAGTGTTTAATTCATTCTCTGGTTCATTTAAAACAAAATGAAAATGATGGTTATGGTGAAATGCTACTGTGAAAAAACCTCATGCTCATGCTCATGCTACTGTCAAATTATGTTAGCAATAAAAATAAAATGCTTTAATAAAATGCTTTATATACTAAGTGCTGTTGAAAAAAGAAATTGAGTTGGGGTTTTTTATTATAGTGTAAATGAAATGGAAATGCTACTGGTTCATTTAAAATAGTTCTCTGGTTTAGTTCACTATTGCTACTTCACTATTTAAAATGGAAATGGAAATGAAATGAATGCTTGATGCTCACTGGTTGCAAATAAAGATTTTGAAATGGTTTTGAAATGCTACTGCTCATGCTCATGCTCACTGCCAAAAAAGAATGCTCTCTGGTTTTGCTCTCTGGTTTGCTAAAATGACACATGTGAGCTTCTCTGGTTCATTTAAAAGAGAATGAAAATTGGTGCTATGTTCCTTATCTGGTTCATTTAAAACAAAATGAAAATGATAAGGTACCTAGTGTATTTTGTATAAGTGGGTACAAGCTCTGTTTGGCACTGTTTTAATTATGTAGCCAGAGAGTAGCATGGTGTTGATGTACAAGCTCTGTTTGGCACTGTTTGTTGGAGAAGACACATGTATCATATATTTTGAGTTATGTAACTTGAGAGTTAAGATGTTTCTGCTACTATTGTTGCTGCTACATTTTGAGTTATGTAATTGGAGAAAATTCCTATATGTGAATTGTATTTCTGTTACAGGGATTGAGTTGCTATTGAGTGCCGGAATGTCGATTCATTTCCGTTCCGGCAATTCTAGCACTCGGCATGACCAATTTTTAGCAAAGGTCATGCCGATTTTTTCCGTGAATTCTAACTCTTTCATCTTCTATTAGTGCAAGCCACCATGGCGTCTGAAGAACAATTAGAGGAGCACTACAATAGGCACTTCTTTAGGACGGAGGAGGATGCCGAGGCCGCTGGTGTTGGCGGCGACGAGGATCATGAGATGGAGGATGACGCTGGGGGTAGTGGCGACGAGCCAAGCGGCAACGAGGCAAGCGACGCCGCCGGGGGTAGTACCTACGCGCCAAGCGGCGACGAGGCAACCGGCGCCGCCGGGGGTGGCGGCGAGACAAGCGGCGACGATCCTAGCGGCGCCGCCGGGAGTAGTGGCACCGGGACAAGTGGTTCCAAGAGGCCGCGGAAGGCAAGGCGCCAAAACACGGTCGGCACCGGCAGAGACACAGTCAAAGAGGTGGACCCCGCCAGTGGATTGCCGAAGGAGCCTAAGGATGTTGCCAAGGGGTACGGCAACCAACTGGCATGTATCCTCCGAGAGGTCGTCAATCTCAACGAGACGGACCTCCGAGCTGAGAGCAAAGCGCCTCTGCGAGCCCAGCTCATTGCGAGGTTGCACTCACGATACAAGTTCCTAGGCGACTACGCCTCCACTGATCAAACCAATAACATTGTGAACTCACAAGCCCTCCTGAAGTTCACCAAACACCTCAGCAGCTACAAGTACATGGTGCGGAAGCTGATTGCTGAGGGCAAAGGTTTCGAAGAGGTCCACTCCGCCTTTCCGCATGTCTCCCAGGCGGACTTTGATGCTTTTGTGGCCAATGAAGAGCTACAAGCAACCAAGAATCGCAAGTTGTGGGGGAAGGAAATGCGGGAGCTTAACATCGGCAACCACAACCTTGGGAGCCGTGGGTACGAGGGAAAGGAGCCCTATTGGGCGAAGGAGGACGAGGCGTATGTAAATGCCGGCATTGAGAACCCCTGGCTCAAGTACAAGGACCCGCTTGAAAGAAGATTCATCAGGTCCCGGTACCATAAGAAGAAACTAACCGGGGAACTTGTCACGGACCCGAAGGTCGTAACCGACATAATTTGGTTCACGAACGACAAGAAGGTCCTGGCGTTGGAGAAAAAACTGGTAAGCAATTTACCGGTTTAATTAGATCAAGTATCGTTCATATAATAGTAGCAACATTTCTAAATGGTTCGCGTTTCTTCCGCAGGAAGAAGAAAGACAAAAACTTTCTCAATGTGACGAAGGCTCCTCCTCCCAGGCGTCGACGGGCAGGGTAGCCTGGGACAAGCCTCTCGTACGGGCGCTAAACATCGTTAATGAGCATTCACCGACGAGAAGGCCGCATAGAGGCCGTGTGGCTGGCGCCGGTACAGGCTACAAGCATGGTCACTATGGCTTGTCGTCTGCGGACGATAAAAATGCGCGCAGTGAGAGGAAGCAGCGGGAGGCGGAGGAAATGAGGGAGTCAATCCTAGCCGAAGTCCAAGCTGGTTTGGTACCGCAACTGGTACCGCAACTCAAAGCTACGCTCGTACCTGAAGTCAAAGCTGAAGTCGCCGCTTCAGTCCAAGCAGATTTCAACGCTCTACACGCGTGGTATGAGGGTGGCAAACAAGCCCCCCCGAAAATGCAAGTGGTTAGCTTCGACGGCAGCAACTCGATGGCGCCGCCGTCCGCCGGCAATGACAATGTTATAATGGAGACTCCTCCGGCCGCCGGCAATGTCGCTGGTGCTAGGGATTCACCGTCCATGCCGGGTAGCAGCCCCTCCGTCACTTGCACGCCCGCCGCCGCATGTGCCGGCCCGTCGACATTAGCCGAGCTCAACGCCCTCACGGTAATTAACCCATGTGTACATCAAGTTAATATATTAGTTTCGTCATCCTTGCCCTCTCTCTAACGCCATACACATGTTCTCGCAGGCGCTCTCAACGCCATGCACCTTCCTGATGAGAGTAAACGGCGAACTCAAAGACGTCGCGAGGGGGTCCATCCTTCGGCCCCTGGATAAGAAGTGGCACACACGAGATATGGAGGATGACGTTTACCGGGTTGAAGTGGATCGGGCGTTACCGGGCTATGAGGATTTGTTTCCTCCTAATCAACCGCATGGTGCCGATGACGAAGACCCGTTGAATCTTGCCTCACTGAAGGGTTGGGTACTGCTATGGCCGAAGACCCTAATTAGGATCAACACCTACTCGGGGTCGACGGCAAGCAAAGACAAGCACCTTGCGGCGCCACAGGTCAGCGTCCCTCCACGACAGCCAGCGGCGCCGGTGGTCAGCGCCCCACCACAACAGCCAGCTGCGCCGGTGGTCAGCGCCCCACCACAACAGCCAGCGGCGCCGGTGGTCAGCGCCCCACCACAACAGCCAGCGGCGCCAGAGGCCGAGGAATACGAACGTGAAGACTTCCAATGGGATATTCCTACGTCTTCACAAGTTGTCCATGAGGATGCGCCGGCCCCGAAATTTGGGTGCTCCAAGAAGCTGTTCGATTCTCAAGAAACGGCTGAGGAGGAAAATCCCGAGGAGGTCGCCGCCGTCGCCGTCAAAAAGATGCTGAGCCCAAACACACTCCGTGCTACGGTTACGGCGGTGGGAGATGGTCCAGTACTACAACCCAAGAAGAGGAAGAGGGCAAACAAGAAGGACGCCAAAGACAAGGCGGCGGCCAAAGACAAGGACAAGGTGGCACTCCTTGACAAGTTGCCAAACAATTGGCGACCTCTGCATCACTTGGGTGAACCGATGCTGCCGGAGCATGTCCTCAACCTACTCACCGGGGATATGGCGAGCTTGCATAACCAAGTCCAGTATTTGGAGAGGCAGCTTCTCAAATCAAAAAATCCTAGTTACCCTCTCTTCGTGGCGAAGGTGCCAACTGGCATGAACTTCGTCGAGAAGTACCCCGCGGACTTGTGCTTCATCCGGTTCAATGACATCTTCAGCATCTATCGCATGCAAATGCTCCACTTTAGTGTGGTTCGCCTAGTTGCTCTTAGCTTGTCTTCCCAGATCGTTAAGGAGGGGACGCCGACCATCGCGATAATGGACCCCTTCTATATGCGGGAGAGCATCATCTGCAACGCTGGGGATCGGGCGATTGCCACACGGCAGGTCGAGGATTTCATGCTGGCGAACATTAAGAAGGGCGCCATTCTCATCCCTTACTTCCCCGAGTAAGTAATCACTCGCTAGTCCCCATCACCATTCTATCCTATATCTCCATTTGCATTTCCAAAGGTTAATCCGTGTGTTTTCCGCAGAGACATGTACTGCACCCTCATCGTCGTGCACCCGCAACACTCGCATGCAGTCTATCTCGACTCGGGTAGGGACAAGAAGAAAGACTACACCAACATCAGGGCCCTTCTCAATGATGCTCTCACCGGCTTCGCCAACAAGGCAGGCCCCCTCAAAGTAGAGAGGAAATCCCGAGGAGGCTTGGTCTTAACCCACACAACCAACTTCCCCTGCCTCAGGCAGTCGAAGCAAGACAATGGGATGGACGCGTGGTACGCCATCCTTCAGATGCAGGAGTACATAAAGTACGCAGATGACATGTTGCTGCCAGAGAGTCTCAGAGAGAGGTTTGTAAACATGGCGGATGCCCCTGATAGAGAGATTAGAAAGAACTGGAGTCGCATCCAGCAGTTCATTTGCACGGTAATCGTGCATGATGTCAACAAAAGGTCTGGCGAGTTCTTCTACGGCTACGGTCTACCACCTAATGACGAGATAGAACTCCGCTTGGAGATGTCGCGTGATGAGAGGCCGTTCAACACGCTTGAGGGCTGCCGTCCATTCCCCCCTAGGCGTACAACCTGATCCTACGACGGGAACACTATTGCTAAAGCTTGAACGATATGTCTTTGAACTTCCGTATTGTAATACTTGCTACATATTCCCATAGAATCGACTTGTTGCTTTTATTTAGTTGTATGGATGTGCATGTGAACATGTGTCTATAGTTTCATTTACTTTGCTATATATTTCAAGATTATGGCGTAGATACCTTAATAATTATTTGCATTTACTCGACCCCTACTTGCCTCGTATTTGGAGTTCGCCGATGATTAGAATGTTCGGTCACTAGTACACTCGGGGGTGGAGCCAGTGAGCCTTGGTGCGATGGCCACAAGTATCAATCTATTGTGCATCCTACCTAGCCTCACTGACTCCATCCCTGGATGTTAATATGTGTTTCGACCGACAAATTATGAGGCACGCTATTTAATTCGTACTACTTGTCTTTTATTTGAGTTCGCACTTCTTAATTGCATTGGCCGATGATTAAAATGTTTGGTCACTTGTACACTCCGGGGTGGGGCCAGTGAGGCTTGGTGTGATGGCCACAAATATCAATCTATTGTGCATCCTACCTAGCCTCGCTGACCCCATCCCTGTATGTTATTATTTATTTCGACCAACAAAGTATGAGGCACATGCTATTTAGTTCATACTACTTGTCTTTTATTTGAGTTCGCACTTGTTCATTGCATTGGTACTAACGTTTTACTTGTCTTGTGCATGGAGATGCCGACGACATATGTCGTGTACAAGGGGAGGGTTCCTGGAGTCTACGACGACTGGGAGGACTGTCGGAGACAGGTGCACCGCTTCAGCGGCAACAGCTACAAGGGATACCCCACTAGGGTGGAGGCGGAAGGAAGATACGCCCGTTATCTAGCGGGAGAGATGAGGGACATGAGGAGGAACCGGATGAAGACCATGGCCTTCGTGATGATGGTCATCGTGACCATGTTGTTCATGTTCTATGTGATTGTAGTTTAGGTTAGGAGCTACATTGTGAGGTGTATGACGACACTTGTGACGACTACCGAGACTTCTAACTTTGTGAAACTTAGTCCTTTGGTGTTGCATATGCACATGTTGTATGAATCACCATTTCGAAACGAGACTAGCGTATTTGTGTATTGATACCGAAATGAGACTTGGCTCTCTATGTGCTTCTCATATTGCATGTTCTGCTGTCAAAATATGAACTGTGTTGTACATATATACTGCTGTCAAATATGTATTCTAATATGCTGGAAAAAAGCTGAAAAAAGAATTTTCGAATTTTTTGCCGGCGCACCTAAATGACCTACTGCCGGCGCACAAGGCATGCGCCATTGCTCGCCGCACTACTGCCGGCGCAGCTGCTGGCGCGCCGGTGGAACATGCCCCTTTGCCGGCGAATGAGCGATGGCGCGCCGGCAGTATCCACACTATCGCCGGCGAACGGGCTGGTGCGCCGGCAATGGCAGTTATCACCGGCCGTTCGCACCGGCGGGCTCTTGGTGCGCCGGCAATGGGCTTTTTAGGTGCGCCGGCAATGAGCCTTTTCCTTGTAGTGTCTACGGTTTGCTAGCTAGCTGCTATATATAGAGCATGTTTTTATTAGATCGGGTTATATCTAGTATAGTTTAGGGTTATGTGTTTTAATTAAGTAGGGTTGATTAGCTAGGGTTAGTTACATATATATGGTTTATGGTTAATGCATGGCACATTTAATTTTATTAGAGGATCGCGAGGCACCCATGACCCGCTCGATCGATGCACAATTAAGTGTCGTTGGCCTATACATAGGGTTTAATTGGGGTTTAGGATTAGCTAGGGTTTAGGGTTAGGGTTAGGGTTAGGGTTAGGGTACGTTTAGGGTCTAGGGTTTAGGGTTTAGTGTTTAGGGTGTTTAGGGTTTAGGGATTAGGGATTTAGGGGTTTTAGGGTTGTTTAAGGTTTAGGGATCATCGATCGAGTGCGCACACACATTATTAGAGGCACTTTTAAATTGCATGCATATATATATATATGTGTGTTTTTTGGCCACCAACGATATATAGATGATCGAGAGAGAGATTGAAATCCCCAAGAATATGTTCAAATATACATTAAAATATATGCACGAATGCATGGTAGGCCATGCATGCACACTAATTATATATATATATATTATGAGGCAACTTAATCAAATGTGTTTTCATTCGAGAGAACTTGTCAAAATTAAAGTTAATTAATTTATCACGATAATTATATAATTAATTAATGAATCTCAGGGATATGTTATACAACATGATCGATATAGGCCATGTATATATTAATTGGTGTTAATCTACGGTTTGCTAGCTAGCTGCTATATATAGAGCATGTTTTTATTAGATCGGGTTATAGCTAGTATAGTTTAGGGTTATGTGTTTTCATTAAGTAGGGTTGATTAGCTATGGTTAGTTACATATATATGGTTTAGGGTTAATGCATGGCACATTTAATTTAATTAGAGGACCGCGAGGCACCCCCCCTTGATGCACAATTAAGTGTCGTTGGCCTATATATAGGGTTTAATTAGGGTTTAGGGTTAGGGTTAGGGTTTAGGGTCTAGGGTTTAGTGTTTAGGGTGTTTAGGGTTTAGGGATTAGGGATTAGGGTTTCAGGGTTGTATAAGGTTTAGGGATCATCGATCGAGTGCGCACACACATTATTAGAGGCACCCGCGCCTTTGCGCATAAAGTGCATGCGTATAGTTTAGGGTTATTTGTTTTAATTAAGTAGGGTTTGATCAGCTAGGGTTAGTTACATATATATGGTTTAGGGTTAATGCATGGCACATTACATATAGTTTAAATCTCAAGAATGTTTATACATGATAGGCCATATGTGCAAAGGAATTTTTTTCCTCGTGAACTTGTCAAAATTCAAGTTTATCAGTGCCAATGGAAACTAGTCCAAAAAATTACATAGAGGACCAAAAGTACTAGACAATAACTAATAGAACCTGCAACTTTACAAAAAGGACCCCAAAACATATAGAAGAAAATCAATCGAGTCCTTCTCGACCGCACATCAGATCTCTGCTCCGCATCCTTTCCAGCAACTCCGTCGCCGGGGACGCACCACTTGGGACGGTGTCGCCGGTAGTCGCCAGGACGAAGGAGAAGAAGGGCCTCAGCAACGGCATATTGGCTCTGAGAAGGGTCGCTGAAAGTCCAAGATGTGCACGGGCAAGACGGATGACGCCGTCGTATGCCCCGAGCTTGTGAACTTTAGCAGCTTGACTTCCCCATTGGCCAGATCTGAAGCACTGACCAAAGCAAGCCTCACCGTTAGCGCCATCACATTGATGGCACCAGATCGGGGTTTGGCCGGCAAGATCCGCCAGATTCACCATAGGCCAGATCTGAAGCCGATGACGAGATCCCCGACTCCATTGCGCCATTCTGCTCATGGGAAACACTGGATCTAAGCTTACAACAACACTAACTCCCTCGGATCCAAATTAGCTGACTCAACTTTGCTTATCTAAATATGGATGTATCCACACATGTTTTTACTCTAGATACATACACGTCTAAGGAAAGTTGAATCAATTAATTTAGTTCGGAGGGTGTACAATATACAGAGAGAAGTCGGCCTCGTCTCCGGCCGGCGAGGCCGCCGGAGAGAAGGGGAGAGGAGCCGGGGGAGTGGGAGAGACTCGAGAGAGAAAGAGAAGAGGAAGAAATGAGAGCTCCCTGGGGAAGAACATTATTTTTGTCGTTCTGCTCGTAGCTTGAAACTGAAAATTTCGGCCACGCGCCAAATCATCCCGCCGCATCCATTCGAAAATCCCGTGACCAGTTTTACCCTTTTAACCCTGGTCCGGAAGCTACAACCCACCGACCATGGAGGGCTCATTCGGTAACAATGAAATATCTTGCCTAGATCCCGAACCCTCCCCACAGGCCCACACCCACCCACCAACCATTCGCCCCATTAGCTCAAAAATACTCTCACACGCCAAAGCTCTGACTCTCTACAGTACTAGATCTGCTTCGCCGCCGGCATACTCCTCCACAGCGTAGCCTTGATCGTGTTGGCTGTCCACCCACCTGATCCGCTCCCCCGCCGCCCTCGTCACCGACGGATCTGCTTCACCGCCGACCTCGCCACCGACGGATCTGCTTCACCGCCGACCTCGCCACCGACGGATCTGCTTCACCGCCGACCTCGCCACCGACTACCTCGCCGCAGCGGCTGTATCAACTTCACCGAATACCTTGCCAGCCAACCAGATCTGCTTCACTAACGCCCGCTTCTACTGAAACAGGGTCGATTCATCGTCTCCCGCGTTCGCCGCCGCTGGAATGCAAGTTGCCGCCCCCGTCCACCCCGCCGCAGCTTGGTTAGTACGCTGGCCCGTTAGATCGCGGTGTTTCTTTAGCCATGTTTTGTGTAGTTATTTGCAGATCTCATATGCCGTTAACTTTCTTGATGTGTTGCTTCGCATGAAGTTTGTTTAAATGTTGTACAGTACAAAAGCATTATCCGGTCGCTACCATCCTGTTCATTCTACTGACACCTGTGTGCATCCACATATTTATAGCCTTGTACCCATTCATTTGCTGCCAACTGTTTTTGTACTGCATGCTATTGTCGCACTGCTTTTATAGTCGTGCTATGGGCATTTCCAATCTGCTTGTTCTTATACCACGTCATTAGCTCACCGCTAGCTGTTTTCTCGTGTCTGCTATTCTCACACTGCTTTTATAATCATGCTATGTGCATTTCCAATCTGCTTGCTCTTATACCTCGTCTTTAGCTTATATAGTTATTGCTGCGTGCATGTCTGGTCTTTGTATTATCGTAGACTGACTTGTCAATGTTATTTTTCCTTGGGATTGATCATGCGAACCACTTATTAGAACATCCAACATTAACAGCGGGGACGCTAGGTAAGGTTGGAATCTGAGTTCGTGGTTGGTAATTTTGGCAGTTTACTTCCGTTATTATCTATAACCTATATGCATTGTTCCTTATGCAAGAGATTAACACTTGGAACCCTGCCATAGCAATGCCATTCATGCTTTACTATGTTTCTGCCTATTTGATATGCTTGTCTTGGAGAAACTTCGAGGGTGATTTGAACCTGACATTTGGTCATTCTTAATGCCAGTTTACTTTATGTGTAAAACCTTGGCATTACCCTACTCTAAATCTGAATGTCTGAAATTCGTATCTCATGCAAAGCAACATCTAGTTGGTTTTAATCTGATATCTGGTAACTATTGGCTTATTCATTTGGCAGCTCAAGTTTTTTGTTATTTGAAACCAGCTGACTTGGTCTTAAATGTGATATCTAAACACAGATTAAGGACAATGGAGCAGGAGGATTAGCATTTCACTTGATGGCTGAACCTAAAATGATAGGCATGTTGACCACGACTAGTGCACGCAAGAGAAGGACCTGCAGTGAGCCAGTATGTGCTTAGTACATGCATCTTATCTTATCTTGTGCTTATTTCTGCTACATGCTGTTATCTGATCTCTACATTGCGTAATACATGTTTGAATAGTTAATTGTTGTAACTATGTTTACAATGTTACCAGAATGCTGTTTTAATGAAGCAGTCATCATTAGAAGATAGTCGCCAAAAAAGGATCTGTAGCGACCCTGTGCAACATTATGATGTAAGTTTGTGCTTAGTACAAGTTCCATACATGTCTTATTTATGCAACTTGTTATTATCTTATATCTACATTGCATAATAAATGTTTGCATAGTTCATCGTTTAACTCTTTTTGCATTATTATCAGAATGCAGTTGTGATGAAGCAATCTTCATTACCAGTGAGGCCCACAAAAAGTTCTGATCTTTCTTCTGATGCATCTTCTCATAGCCGTCAACCTAGACCATTTCTTTCATCAGACAGTAAATATCTCAAGGCTGTACTTTATAAAAGACATGGTATTGCTGCTTTAAGATCTGTAGCTGATATGTTGACAAAGAGTACACAAGATTCAATCAAGGCGATTGCCAAATGTCAACGTGTTATTGATGATGCTAATAGAAGTCCTCAATGATTCTATGTAATTTTTTATTTGGGCACATTAATTGCCTTGTAATTTTCCTATTTGTTTTATTTGTGTATGTAATTGTGTGTATCATTGAAATCAGATTTTAGGCTCATGAAATTTAATGCAAGTTGACTAGTCAAACAAGTAGGGCCCTACAACAGATTGGGCCGGCCCACTTACAGTAGTGTGGGACCCACTTTCATTTTGGGCCGGCCCACTTCTTTAGTAGGCCGGCCCGGTTACACGATAATGGGCTCCACATGCTTATTGGGCGGCCCACTTGCTCTATGGTGGTCCCCATGGTAAATGGGCGGCCCATTAATTGGAAGGTGGGACCCACGTGTTTTTGGCCACACTATCTTGTTGGGGCCCACTCTATATGGTGGACCCCACATACCAAATGGGCCGGCCCACTTTCTATATGGTGGACCCCACACACCAAATGGGCCGGCCCTTTAATAGGAAGGTGGGACCCACCTGTTTTGGCCGGCCCACTATCTTGTTGGGCCGGCCCACTTTCTATGGTGGACCCATACCAAATGGTCGGCCCATTAACAGGAATGTGGGACCCACCTGTGTTTTGGCCGGCCACTATCTTGGTGGCCGGCCACTTGCTATATGGTGGGCCCCACACACTAAATGGGCCCTTTAACAGGTGGGACACCGTGTTTTTGGCGGCCCACTATTTTGTTGGGCCGGCCCACTTGCTATACGGTGGACCCACACTAAATGGGCGGCCTTTTAACGGAAAGTGGGACCCTTTGTGTTTTGGCCGGCCCACTAGCTTAGTGGCCCACTTGCTCGGTGGACACACTAAATGGGCGGCCTTTTAACGGGAAAGTGGGACCCACGTTTTTGGCCGACTTGCTTCTTGGCCGGCCGATTCTTGTAAGTGGACCCCACATGTTAAATGGGCCGGCCCATTTAAGTTTTGACAGTCAACCTTAGAGGTTAGGCCGGCCCACTTAACTAATGGACCAGCCCAGCTATATAGTTGACCGGTCAAACTATGTCATCCCGGCCGCTTGGACGTGGCGGGCCTCGTGTGGGCCTACCATCTACCACGGGGTTTCAGCCGGTTAACGCCGTTCGCAGCGTTCGGCGTCTGCGTGTCGGTTGCGGTCGGATCCGGAAACACTTCCATAACGGTCCGATTTTCCGTGGCGGAAGGGCAAGCGCGACGGACCGAAAAAATCGTCGTTGGACTTTGCCTGACGCAGTTTCGACAACGGAACCCATATCGTCGGGTTAGGCCCATAGGCGACGAAAAATGCCCCTTAGTTGACGATTTTGGGACGTTGTCTATCAGAACTTTTCTTGTAGTGAATGCACAATTCACACAAGTGTTTGCTTCTTGAGGTGGAGAGAAATAGGTGAACTGACTCAACATAAAAGTAAAGGAATGGTCCTTCAAAGAGGAAAGCATCGATTGCTATATTTGTGCTAGAGCTTTGGTTTTGAAAACATAAAGAGAGCATAAAAGTAAGATTTTGAGAGGTGTTTGTTGTTGTCAACGAATGGTAGTGGGCACTCTAACTACCTCATCAGACTTTCAAGAGCGGCTCCCATGAAGGACGTTATCTCTACCACAAGGTAGATCATCCCTCTTCTCTTTTGTTTACACATGTACTTTAGTTTAGTTTTTCTTTATTTATGGATGACACTCCTCCCAACCTTTTGCTTACACAAGCCATGGCTAACCGAATCCTCGGGTGCCTTCCAACATTCACATACCATGGAGGAGTGTCTATTTGCAAAATTAAGTTGCTTACTGATGAATCAGAGCAAAACATGTGAAGAGAATTATTAATGAAAGTTAATTAATTGGGGCTGGTGACATAGGCATCCCAAATGGGCCTGCCGAAGATAGTACCCGGGGTTTACTGAAGGCCCACTATCCGAAGAATAAGAAGATTCGGGAGCCCAAGATATATTAAGGAAAGTTAGAGTTGTAATAGGAAGTGTTATTTGTAATCTGGCGGGATGAGTTAGAAACCGTCCCGGACTCTGTAACTTGTACGAACGAAACCCTCGGCTCCACCTCCTATATAAGGGGGAGCCGAGGGACAAAGAAGGATCGAATCTACTGTCAACATAACCCTAGTTTTCGTCGAGTACTTTTCGCCTAAACCTTCGAGATCTACTTGCCCTCTACTTCTAGCAAAACCCTAGTCTACAATCTGTAGGCATTGACAAGTTAATCCTTTGTCAATTGGCGCCGTCTGTGGGGATTAGAGGTTGCAAGGAGCTGATCTCGATGGCACGTTCAAGATCTTCGACTTCGTCGACAGCAAGCAACGCGATGGATCGAGGTAACAAGGAAAAAACTGATCTATTCAATTTTATTCCTCACCCGCCCTCCCGTATGGATGCATGTGCCTATCTGGAGGAGCCCATCATCATGACGTTCGGAGAATTCCGATTTGGCGTCAACAAGGAAGGATCCTATCGTCTCGAAGTTCCGATCTCGTCGGAATTTTCAGCGATCGATTCTAACTTTTCGTCGAGTGACGAGGAGTTTTCGTCGCCACGATTCGTCGACAACAAGGCAAGCGGAAAGCTCGCCAAGATCTTCAGCAACACATCCTTCGAGTCGTCTGCGGACTCCTTTATAAGCAGCGACTCCGACAGCGTCGACAGCTTCAACTTCATCGACAAATCTGTCGCCATCGGAAAGGTCTTCACCACTCTGTATGATGGTGTCACCAACCTTGACAAAAATCAAAACACAAAATACCACCAGATCTGTGCAATAGAAGAAGCGGGTACATCAGAACCGCAAACGTCAGAGGCTTTCGACGATTTGGGAAATCCATACGTCGATCCCGCTGATCTCAGAACAGGCCTAGGCACTAAATATGCTGGATCTTCAACTCGCGCAAAAGTCCAACTCCCGCAAGCTGCGTGGGATAGGGCTGCGAGAGCCATGGATGGATCAGAACCAATGAATACTACTGCTACCGTACAAGAGCTACAAGCATATCAATATAGACTTGCTCGGGTAAGCAGAGAGTTGGAAAAACAGACAGCATCCCTGAATAGGAGGAAAGAAGCAGCTTCTGCATCAAGCAGACGCCGAGCAGAGTTAAGTCGCCTTTCAGGAACTTCGGGAGATAGTCACAGAGAGGCTCGAAGGAGAGCAAGATCTCGGCTGCAAAATATACCCGAAGGAGAGAGGGGAAACCTAATTCAAAATCTCGACATGTCCTTCATGACGATCGATGAAAGGGGAAATATCATCCCAAAAACACCAGAAGCAGGTTACATGGCAACACAAGCTTACATCCTCGCGTCCAGACCACCTCCTGGGGACCCGAGAGAACCATTGTTCAATATGGCGATGGCTGGAGTAGGAGTTATGGGAACAGCGTTTGCAACAACGCCTCCCGAAGAAAATCCTAGGCAAAATAGTCCACGACCCACCGCAGCAGTTCAAGACCCCCAAGAACAAGTGGAGCAAGAGACACGCGGTCCAAGTAAGGGTGGACAGAGCGCGACAAGAAAGAAGGGAGCGTCAGCACTCACCGAGCTTGCCGACGAAGATATGTGTGGGCTCCCATGCTTTACGAGAAGAGTTCGAAAAACTCGAGTACCGAAAGGGTTCAAGTTACCCGAGAATTTCAAGAAGTTCGACGGCCTGCAAGATCCCGAGGATTGGCTCGTGGATTATCTCGAGATGGTAAAGCTGGTAGGAGGAACCAGAGCAACAGCTATGCAAAGTATCCAAGTTCATTTGAGCGGTGCCGCGAGATCTTGGATAAAGAAACTTCCCCCAAGTTCCATCGACAGCTGGGATAACTTCGAGGACATCTTCGTGAAAAACTTCCGATCCACCTGCAAAAAACCTGCGTCATTGGAAGAGTTGAGAGCGTGTCGACAGAAACATGACGAGTCGATGAGGAAATACATACAGCGGTGGAACATCATAAAGAACTCGGCAGAAGATATATCTGACGAGAGGGCAATAGATGCGTTCGTGGCAGGAATTCGGCGAGGTGATTTTGTCGAGGACTTAGGGAGAACTAACCCTAAGACCATATCAGCACTCATGGAGATAGCCAATAAATGGGCAGATGGAGAAGACGCAATATACAACAAGCGACACAGGTCGCCAGAAGAGGATCGTGGTCGAAATTATCAAAATAGAAGGCGATTTTCTCGCCAGTTCTACAACAACGATGCTCCCGGCCATATATCGGCTGGTTTTCGAGGAAATCCTGGAGGAAATAGTCGAGATGATTATCAAAGGAGCAATGAGCAACAAGGCGACAATAGAGGTGATTTTCGTGGCAACAGGCAAAATAGTGGACCAAGGACTCAAAGACCTTACGTGTCTCCCGAGGAGATGATGAACGGTCCGTGTCAAATGCACTTTTACCTCGACAACAATGGAAAGAGGCAGTCAGGACATCTCCAGAAAGACTGCCGTAATTTTCAGGCAATGTTGCGAGCCGCAGGAATTGCAAATGCCCAAGCAAATAACAGAAACCCTCGGGAGCCAAGGAGCGAGATCCACCTTCCACCTCCTCCCGCAATTACCGAAGAAAATCGACACCAGCTTAGAATTGCGGCAGCACCACATCCACCTCCATATGTTGACCCCAACTCTAACGGTGCGGTCTCGATGATTCAGAAAGCTAGGCCATCAAACAGGGCGCAGAAGGTAATCTCGCGACAAGTGTTCATGGCAGAGAAGATGCCTCCACCAACAGTCGAGTACTTAAATTGGTCGGGGCAAGACATCGGCTTCACAATTGCAGACCATCCGCAGCAAGTTCCTCGACCAGGACAATCAGCACTCATCTTACCCGCAGTAATCGCTGGTTTCGACGTGTCGAGAGTTTTCATAGATGGCGGCAGCAGCTTAAACCTCATGTATGCAGATACATTGAGGAAGATGAACATATCCCTAGCAAATCTGAAACCAACTGACACACGTTTCCATGGGATCACACCAGAGAAGCCAAGTTACCCATTGGGCAAGATCAACCTCGACGTTCAGTTTGGAACCCGAGAAAACTACAGGATAGAGAATTTGGAGTTCGAAGTTGTCGATTTCCCGTCGCAATATCACGCTTTGTTGGGACGACCAGCGTATGCCAGGTTCATGGCAGTGCCGCATTATACATATCTGTTGTGGAGGTTGCCTGGGCCCAAGGGACCTATCACAATCAAAGGAAGTTTTGCGCTATCCGATAAATGCGACAAAGATTTTCATCGACTGTCAGAAACTTTCGGGATGCAAGCAGAGTATGCGGCGCCAAGGTTCACTGATTATGATGTGCTGCCAGAGGTAGGGAGATCTTCTAAGGAGCCAACTTTCAATACAACCAAGGATTCAAAAGAGGTACAGATCGACAGATCCAAAGAAAACGACGTCCATTGCCGCAAACATGGATGTCGCATAGAAAGCGCGCTCGTCGAGTTCCTCCGTGAGCACTGGAAAATCTTCGCATGGTGTCCAGCTGAGAGTACCCAGGGAACTTGCCGAGCACCACCTCAATTTGGACCCTCTCGCACGACCAGTCTTTGCGGCGTTTTTCGGAACCTAGCCGCAAAGCCATGTTATCGAAATAGATCGACTCAAGGATGCTTGTTTCATCAGAGAAATATCGACAGAAGCCACATGGGTAGCTAACCCAGTGATGGTGCCGAAAAAACACACAATAGTCCTTCGCATGTGCGTCGACTTCACGTGTCTCAACAAACATTGTGCCAAGGATCACTTTCCCCTCCCAAGGATCGATCAAATCATCGACTCCACGGCAGGATGCGAACGTCTTTCCTTCCTGGATGCATACGGTTATAACCAGATAAGATTAAAAGAAGAAGATGAAGCCAAGACAGCGTTCATCACACCTTATGGCGTGTTTTGCTACAAAACAATGCCCTTTGGTCTAAAAAACGCGGGAGCAACATATCAGCGGATGATGCAGAAGTGCCTAGCAACACAGATTGGAAAAAATGTACAAGTCTACATTGATGATGTTGTAATAACATCAAAGAAAGGGTCGACTCTGATCGAAGACTTGAAGGAAACCTTCGATAACCTCGACAAATTCTACCTCAAGCTAAACCCGACAAAGTGCTCTTTTGGAGTTCTGAGGAGAACTTCTCGGGTTCCTAGTATCAGCAAGGGGATTGAAGCTAATCCCGAAAAAATACAGGCCATCGTCACTATGAGAAAGCCAACAAAGCTGAAAGAGATACAACAGTTAACGGGGCGAGTCGCAGCTTTAAGCAGATTCGTCGCCAGGCTAGGAGAAAAGGCGCTGCCGTTCTATGCATTGATCAAACAAAGGGAAAAATTTCAATGGAACGAGGAAGCAGATAGAGCCTTCGAAAACCTCAAGCGAGCAATTTCGACACCACCGATATTGGTGGCACCGAAAGAGAAGGAACCTCTCCTCTTGTACATTGCAGCCACACCCCAGGTGGTCAGCACAGCTCTAGTAGTCGAGAGAGAAGAAGAAGGCAAGCTTCATGGAGTTCAGAGGCCAGTATATTTCATCAGCGAAGTACTGTCGCCCTCAAAACAGCGGTACCCGCAATATCAGAAACTGGCATATGGAGTATTTACGACAGCAAGAAAATTGCGACACTATTTTTCGGCGCACCCGATAATAGTGGTCAACGAGGCTCCCTTGTCAAATATACTGAACAACCCAGAAGCTACGGGTCGTGTCTCCCTTTGGGGAATAGAACTTTCCCTCGGGACATCACGTATGAAAAAAGAAAAGCAATAAAATCGCAGGTCTTACCAGATTTCATTGCAGAGTGGATGGAGCTACAAAACACGGGACCAGATTTATCGAGAACCTGGACTATGAACTTCGACGGGTCCAAAAGACTGGAAGGTGCCGGAGCAGGCGTGATATTGGTATCACCTGAAGGCGATAAGTTGAAATATGTTCTGCGGATGACGTTCCCAAACGCGTCTAACAATGAAGCAGAATATGAAGCTCTCATACACGGGATGAAGATGGCGAAAGCTTGTGGTGCAACCCGACTGAAAATTTTCGGCGACTCACAATTGGTGGCACAGCAAGTCATGAACCAATGCGATGCAGTCAACGAAAGTATGATAGCATACAAAGAGGTGTACAATGAGCTGGAGAAGTTATTCGATGGTTGTGAGGTAAACCACATTAGCAGGATGAGCAACGATGAAGCCGACGTTCTTGCAAACATCGGGTCACAGTGTCTCGCGATACCTCCAGGCGTGTTTTGGGAAGAGATAAGCGAGAGGTCAACAAAGCCAGCAAAAACAAAGAAGAGAAGAAAGAGAAAACCTCGAGTATCACCAAAGACACAGCAGAAGAAGAAGAGCAAGAGCTAGTCATGATGGTGCAAATTCCATGGATGCAGGCTTACATATCATATATCCTAAGGAAAACAATACCCGACGATCCAGTTGAAGCAAGGCGAATAATTAGGAGATCAAAAGCTTTCACTGTGGTAAAAGGGGAATTGTACAAACGAAGTATTTCGGGCGTGTTACAAAGATGCGTTACACCCGAAGAAGGACGAATTATCCTGAAGGATGTGCACGAAGGATATGCGGGCACCACGCGAGCAGCCGGGCTATCGCGGCTAAGGTTTTCAGAGCAGGATTCTATTGGCTAACAACAATCGAGGACGCAAAGGAGATAGTGAGAACTTGCGACGCGTGCCAAAGATTCGCCGCTAGACCTCACTCTCCTGCAGCAGAACTTATGCAAATCCCATTGTCTTGGCCCTTTGCTTAATGGGGACTCGACATGGTGGGAAAACTACACAATGCTTCGCCAGGAGGTTATGAGTATATGCTGGTCGCTGTCGACAAATTTACAAAGTGGATAGAAGCAAAGCCGATAAATTCACCGGACGGCGCATCGGCGATTAAGTTCGTAAAAAGCATCGTCTTCAGATTTGGAGTTCCTCATAGCATTGTCACAGACAACGGCAGTAACTTCACGTCCAAAGAGTTCAAAGCATATTGCGCAGAAGTGGGCATTAAGTTGAGTTTTGCGTCTGTCGCACATCCACAGACCAATGGACAAGTCGAGAAAGCCAATGGCATTATCTGCAATGGCATCAAGAAACGCCTGCTAGGACCACTGGAAAAAGCACGACATACTTGGCCGGAGGAGCTGCCAAGTGTATTGTGGAGTATCCGAACAACACCAAATACGGCGACACAGGAAACGCCGTTTTTTCTGGTCCATGGCGCCGAAGCAGTCCTGCCGATAGAAATAGAGCACGATTCTCCAAGAGTCACAGAATATGATGAAGAAACCTCGAGAGAAGCCTTGGAGGACGATGTCGATGCACTTGACGAAGCTCGAGATGAAGTCCTGTCACGAGTCGCCAAATATCAACAGGACCTGAAGAATTACCACAGTCGACGATTGCGCCCAAGGTCTTTTCAAGTTGGTGACTTATTTCTGCGGCTCAACCAAAAAAGTCACGAAAAACTCGAATCACCATGGCTTGGACCCTACATCGTCACAGAGGTAATTGAAGGAGGAGCATACAGAATCAAAGACAAGAAGACAGGGATTGCCGAGCCAAATCCCTGGAACGTGGCACAGCTCAGGCGTTTTACGCTTAGATGCCGAAATATAGTCTCCTCTGTAAACATACAATGTACTGAAACGCCCGTGAGTTTTCAGACGCACTCTTTTCCTTTTTCGGGGCACCGAGTGGGGCGGGAAAGGTTTTTAATGAGGCGGGCTCGCGGTGCTGCAATAAATAAAGATAGTGGAATTATATATCTTTTTCTCGACAGGATCGGGGACTCCCCCTAAATGATACAATATATATATACACAGTGTCGACAAACGCAAAAGAAGCATCTTGCCTTGGTAAAAATACCTCGCCAAAATAAAAAGAGATATCGACAAAATAGTGATCAACAAAAAGCTCGGGGGCTTGCACCCGCACAAAATAGTACACAGTGTATATTATCTTGCCTTGGGACAACCTCGCATTATAATAAACAAAAAATATTGCAATCAAAACGCCCGGGGGCTTGGCGACAAAAATAAAAATATAATGACTTTACAATATAGCTCGTCTACACAGGATACAAATTTTGGAATAAGTTCGTCTTCAAGGATTTCCCAATATATTGTCTATGGTTAAGCGCTCATTATTTACAGCGCGAGTACTATGCTCAGCGTAGCTACCCTTCACGAAGAATTCGGAATCCATCCGGAGAAGTTCATCCATCATATCTTCGGCAACAGGAGTAACAATGTCATCATATTTGCCGAAGTTTCTTTTCTTCTTCGACATCTTCTCCAAGCACTTTGGGACAACTTGCCCTACGTCTAACTTCGGGTAGCAAATTTTTATCATGATCATCGCAAACCTTGCGCCAGCAGCTAGTTGGGCTCGTACAAAGCCGTGGATGCGAGGAGCATCTCGAAATTTGTCCATCAACGCAGGAAGGGTCTCTGGCATCTTATTGCGAGGAAACATGGTACCATAAACCAGAGACAAAGTCCTTGTACAGAAGTCAAGATACTCGCGAACCTGAAGCGCACGATCTTGAAATCTCACGATTTGGCGAGTCCGTTCAGGTGTGCCCCAAAAAGTCGACCCATGTTCACGTGCAAGCCGAAGAAGAACATTGGAACGAGCCTCGACACGTTCATCTTCAGTTGCAGTATCCAAAAAAGCACCTATTGTTTCTTAAAACAAGTCAGTGGGTAATAAGGAGGCAAGCAGCAAAGGAAAAGAAGAAGCAAGACAAAGACAATGAAACTTACCCGCCATATCCAAGCTAGCATCTATTAGCAGCTGGAGCATAGAATTTTCTCGAGATGTAGCTGCAGCAGCCTCAGCAACAGCGGCGTCCTTTTCAGTCATGGCATCATGAGCTTGTTGGAGTGCAATCATCTCCCTTTGAGAAGATTCTCGAGATTGCTCCATAAGCATAAGCGACTGCTTCTTCACGGACTGGAGTTGTACTCGAAGTTCTTTCAATTCCTCTGTCAGATCCTTACTCGAAGAATCATCAACAAGGTTAACAGGGATAGAAGACTTCTTCGAAAGAGACGAAGGAAAAACTTCGGAAGGACCAGGAATTGACGTATAGTTGTCAAAAATCAACTGAAAAATAGAAAAACGTCGATATCAATCATTGAGACAAAGTTCGACTTCCATTCATTCTCATAAATATATACATGTCTATTACAAAATAAGGACCTCTAGAAGACCTAATCATCGCCAGGAGCACTATAGCGACAATACCAAAAGGAGGAGGTAAACTAAAAACAAAGCAAAAGAATATGAAACTAGACCTCCGGCCTTGATGAGCTGGGAGTCGAAGATGGCTTGATCCCGAGATATGCCAAGATTTTCTTCGTGTTGGGTTTGGCTGCCTTAATCAGCGACCTCCACCTCGACTGCTCTATTTGATCGGTGTCGCCAACTTTCATCCAATCAACAGTCTGTTGGCTGTCAGCAACCAGGGCAACAGTGCTTTCGACAGCAATCTTCATGTTTTCCTGGCGCATCTTCAGTCCAAGGTCTTCTGATGAATTGAAGCTTTTGGCGAGAGCAAGGAAAGTCGGGGGCTCCTCTTTCTTCGGGAAGAAGTAGGGGAACAGCGTCGACAATCCTGCACTAGCATTTGACACGCCTTCACGAATTTCGGACCCATGAAGCTCCAGATAAGAAAGTGTGTCAAGGAGAGGATCATTGACGGGATTCTCCAGATCAAAACCTTGGTTTGTTTGGGCTGCCGCAGGAAACAAAACATCAATCAACAAACAAGAAACAGGAAGTCCACTAAAAAATAGAAGGGATCGATAATATTACTTTCAGTACGTCGAATTTGTGACTTCAGACGCTTGAGGATCCCCTCCTCACGAGCAGCTTGGGCAGTTTTATGCTCGTTTAAAGCAGATTCAGCATCCTCAAGTCTTTTCTGCAGTTCCTCGACACTAGCGACTTTTGCTTTGGCTTCATCAGCCTCGGCCTTGGCTTCGCTAGCAACAAGTTCGGCTTTCTTGCGGGCCGCCTCACTTTGCTCCAGCTTTTGAATAAGTGCGTCGGCACGATTATTGGCCTCTGCAAGTTTTTCTGTCGAGATAAAAAAAGAGGAAAGATCAAAAGTTGCGACAAACAACAGGAGCAAAAGTCAGAAAAGAACGGCAAGTATAAAGGTTGCTACCTTCAGTTTTGCTGGCATATTCTCGGTACCCAATGAATTGAGATCCGATGCGGATAAGATCTTTGATCATAGGCTGTCAAAAAAGAACAATGCAAGAGAAACATCGGTATAAAAAAAAATGTGAAGGCGTGGAAAAAGCAAAATAGAGGAAATATAGATATCGACAAACTTACATCATCCAAGAGAGGGTTAGAAGAGCTACTCGACTGAAGAGTAGGCTCCGGAATTGTTTCAACCCTTGCCCTTTTTGGTGAAGGGACAAGGGGGCTTGACGGAGGAGTCGCAGCGCCGACATTCTGTCGAGGAGGCGACGTTTCTTCTCCTTCGATTGGCGTCTCCGAGGCGACTAATGTATGTGACGTACTCGTTCGAGCAGCCACATCAACATTTGGTACTACTTCTTCATCATCACTACGAGTAAATGTCGACAACATAAAAGGCAAGATAGACAAAAATCTTCAAAGTGCAAATAAACAGGGAGAGGGTACTTACGAACTGATGAGAGTCTCGAGGTATGGATCATAAGCTGCCTTCGGACGAGAAGGAACAGTTTCTTCGGGTTTGGAGGTGTCGGAAGCTTCGGCATCATCCCTTTTCCTTTTGTTCTTTGGGGAAACAGCAGGAGGAAGGGATTGCGTCGACTCGCTGGCTTCAGATTCAACCTCTTTTTCATGGGAAGCCGCAGATTTGTGAGAACCTGCGACTTCACTTTCATGAAGAGAAGAACCTTGGTTGTCTTCGGCAACGATAGCTTGTTCTTCGACTTCTCCATCCTCAGGAAGGGGAGGAAGGGAAGTCATAGTAGGATGGTTCTGCAGGAAAATAGCGACAAAAGAAAAATTAGAGAGATATCAATACATTGAGATGCAGGGAACGTTCGGAACAAGATAAAAATTCGAGAAGACAAAATACCTCGGGAGAGGATTGGCGGAGCTGTATGGTTCCACGCGACAAGAGGAAGGAACAGGATCCTTCTTGTTCAAACGGGAAATTCTTCGAATCAGCTTCTCCAAGTCCTTTGCAGAAAGATCATTGGAGAGCCTATTGGCGTCATTTCCACCAGCATACGTCCAAAGGGGATTTTTGCGAGCCTGAAGAGGCTGCACTCTAATTCTAAGAAAGTAGCGGTGATTTGAATACCAGACAGCTCTTTGCCTCGAGTATTTTGAAGCTGATGAATACGAGACATAAGTGCTTCTGTCGCCTTTTTCTCTTCTTCGGAAGCTTCAGCATCCCGCGGCGGCGCTGAATTTTGGCATTTCCGTCGAAGGGATTATGTTGTGTTCCACAGAATTGGCACTTTCTTCGTGTATGTAGAGCCACTTTTTGCGCCACCCTTGGACAGAATCAGGAAATTTGACGTCGAAGTAATCAACGTCAGTTCGAACACAGATAACAACGCCGCCTATGTTATAGGTGGCATTGTGGGAGCCATTGCGGCGGAGGCAGAAAATGCGTTTCCAAAGGGCCCAATTAGGAGGGACTCCAAGGAAGCATTCGCACAGCGTGATAAAAATGGAAATATGGAGGATGGAATTGGGGGTCAACTGGTGCAGTTGAATCCCATAAACAAAAAGAAGGCCGCGGAGGAAATCGTGAATTGGGGCAGAAAGGCCGCGGATGAGGTGATCAACAAAACTAACCCGGTACTCCATTGGAGGATTGGGGTAACTTTCTTCGCTGGGAAAGCGGATGGCGTCCTCCTTCTTCATCAGGCCAAGCCTCTTCAGCGTGTTGAGGTCTTGGTTGGAGATTTTAGATCTCTCCCATTCAAGATCTTCAGCGGCCATTTTGGACTCTGGAGTACTGTGCGCGTGAGTCGCGTGCGCGGTGGCATCAATGGCACTGGAGAAGCAATGTTCGTGTGCGGACGATCAAAGAGAGTTGGGCGCAGGGGAAATTGTGCAGAGAAAGCAGGGGAGCGGCGCGAGCGGAAGTGTTCGAGGAAGAAGAAGGGAACCTTATATACAGGTGCGGTGAAGCGGCGGAACCGTTGGATGAGAAAAGAATGCAGCAGATGATCGCCATATAGATACAAGGGTACAATGGTATTTTAACATTGACGAGGTTACAGAACGTGTGCCAGAAAAAGAGGAGAACATGTGTCCCCCATTTGCACGACGTGTCCGTCAGATAAGGAATTGGGACCCACAAGGCAGCGAAACAAGCGGTAATGGTCAGTTTCCAAAATAGAAATCGTGGCTATCATCGCAATGACGTCGTCAAGATAAAGAAAAATTCGACTATGAGGTTTCAGAAGTTTATCGACAACACAAGGTTATCTCGGGAGCCTTTGATCAAATACAAGTTTTTGCCCAAACGCTCGGGGGCTACTTTGGAAAAATAGAAAACTTCGAGTATGACAAGATAGAAATGGCGAGAGCCTATGACCAAATGCAAACATTTGTTCATAGCCTCGGGGGCTACTCCCATCGGGAGCGCTGGTCGCGCACCCGATAAATATAAAACTGTCGAGAAAGATTATAAATATAGCGGCAACGAATACTAATGTGGAGCCTACACCCAAGCACAAGTGCTTGGATGTAGCCTCGGGGGCTACTCCCATCGGGAACGCTGTTCGCGATGAATTTTTATTAAAATAAAAGAAGTGAGTATATTTCGAGTTACACAGATAACTCTACATATACTCCCATCGGGAAGACAAAATAAGTCATCAAATATGACTCGATAAAATGTGCTATTCCAAAGGCGAAAAGCACTCGACAATATATTCTCGAACGCCAAAGTTGCGATCAATTTCTGAATGCCGCAAATTTGCGAAGGTAAGACCCCAGATCCGTTCTGCGGGCGTGGCATCGCCAAAGACTGCGCTCTGCTACTTTTATCCGTATCAACAGATACGAAGAAAAATCCTAACGGACGCGTTAGGTACTCGATAAATTTGACTGGGACTCGACAATGGTAAGACCTTAAGCGGCACCTGTCGAAGTTTGCACCAGTATCCGAGATCATGTCCGGGGACGTGATCTTGAAGTAGGTTTTTGCGGATTGCCACTAGAGCGGTTAACTACCTGATCCGTCAGATGAACTAGCCCCAACTACCATTGTCCCTGTACAATATAGTATTTTATGTGAAGAAGTATAAATAAAAGCTCTCGAATAAAAATAAACAGTCGAGATTTTCCATGACTCTATGATTCAAGCAAAATCTCGGGGGCTACTGACATAGGCATCCCAAATGGGCCTGCCGAAGATAGTACCGGGGGTTCTTGAAGGCCCACTATCAGAAGAATAAGAAGATTCGGGAGCCCAAGATATATTAAGGAAAGTTAGAGTTGTAATAGGAAGTGTTATTTGTAATCTGGCGGGATGAGTTAGAAACCGTCCCGGACTCGTAACTTGTGCGAAACGAAACCCTCGGCTCCACCTCCTATATAAGGGGGAGACGGATCGAATCTACTATCAGCATAACCCTAGTTTTCATAATCGTCGAGTACCTAAACCTTCGAGATCTACTTGCCCTCTACTTCTAGCAAAACCCTAGTCTACAATCTGTAGGCATTGACAAGTTAATCCTTTGTTAGCTGGGAACCCCATTGCCAGCTCTTTTTGCAAAATTATTGGATAAGCGGATGTGCCACTAGTCCATTGTGAAAGTCTGTCAAAAGTAAATGACAAGGTCGAAAGATAAAACACCACATACTTCCTCATGAGCTATAAAACATTGACACAAATAAGAGGTGATAAATTTTGAATTATTTAAAGGTATCACTCAAGCAATTTACTTTGGAATGGCGGAGAAATACCATGTAGTAGGTAGGTATGGTGGACACAAATGGCATAGTGGTTGGCTCAAGGATTTTGGATGCATGAGAAGTATTCCCTCTCGATACAAGGTTTAGGCTAGCAAGGTTATTTGAAGCAAACTCAAGGATGAACCGGTGCAGCAAAACTCACATAAAAGACATATTGTAAACATTATAAGACTCTACACCGTCTTCCTTGTTGTTCAAACTCAATACTAGAAATTATCTAGACTTTAGAGAGACCAATTATGCAAACCAAATTTTAGCATGCTCTATGTATTTCTTCATTAATGGGTGCAAAGTATATGATGCAAGAGCTTAAACATGAGCACAACAATTGCCAAGTATCACATTATCCAAGACATTTTAAAATTACTACATGTAGCATTTTCCAATTCCAACCATATAACAATTTAACGAAGAGGAAACTTCGCCATGAATATTATGAGCTAAGAACACATGTGTTCATACGAACCAGCGGAGCGTGTCTCTCTCCCACACAAGGATGAACTTATTCAGAGAATGAAAATAACAAAACAAAAATAAAAGCACACAGACGCTCCAAGTAAAATACATAAGATGTGACTAAATAAAAATATAGTTTCAGGGGAGGAACCTGATGATGTTGTCGATGAAGGGGATGCCTTGGGCATCCCCAAGCTTAGATGCTTGAGTCTTCTTCAAATATGCAGGGATGAACCACGGGGGCATCCCCAAGCTTAGAGTTTTCACTCCTCTTGATCATAGTATATCATACTCCTCTCTAGTGGCGGAGCCACGTTGTGGCTGTGTAGTCAAGCGACTACACAGGTTTTTGCCAAGTCAAGAGCCCTGGCTATGCATACCCACCGCTAAACATAGTAATTACCCTGATTCAATGGAGCTTATCTCTCTCTTCCATATCAGCAGCTTCCTGTAATCCCGTGTAGCCTGTAAATCCTCAATCTATTGGATCCTAAACTTCTAATCCGTCGGACCTTAAATCCCCAAATCAATCTGCAAGCCTAATTGACCGTGACGCCATGGGAATGAGCAGGCCTCTGGTTCTACACTAGCTCCGTTTCGATGAATACGGCGCACACATATTTTAAGATAAACTTTAACCGAATAATTAAGTACTCTAAAAAAATTATGATTATATTTACGTAATTAGTATCGTTGGATTCATATTAAAAAAACTTTCTCACGATGCTAATTTATACCAAAAATCATTATATTTATATATTTGGAGTAATTCTTGATCAAAGAAAAAACATGAAAAATAGAGTGTCTTATTAATTGTACGAATCAAAGATTTCTCTTGCTCTTGTTTTCTTTTATGCTCTTGTTTAGTTTGTCTATATAAGTGTGTTATGTTTTTATCGGAAAAAATAAAAAAATAAGTGTGTTATAAAAAATCTTCACTCTTAAAGCTTGACATCACAGCTTTTGGATCCTGGCTCCGCCACTGCTCCTCTCTTGACCCTTGAAAACTTCCTTCACACCAAACTTCAAGAAAACTCATTAGAGGGTTAGTGCATAATCAAAAATTCACATGTTCAGAGGTGACACAATCATTCTTAACACTTCTGGATTGCACAAAACTTCTGAAAGTTAATGGAACAAAGAAACTCATTCAACTTAACAAAAGCGGCAATGCGAAATAAAAGGCAGAATCTGTCAAAAACAGAACAGTCCGTAAAGACGAATTTTAAAATGGCACCAGACTTGCTCAAACGAAAAAACTCAAAACTAATGAAAGTTGCGTACATATCTGAGGATCACGCTCGTAAATTGGCAGATTTTTTTTAATTTTGTACAGAGACTTGTGCCCAGATTCGTGACAGACAGCAATGTTGTTTCTGCGCAGCGATCCCAAATATAACATCAACTTTAACATAGAAACTTTACTTGGCACAAAAACATGATAAGTAGAGGTTGCTACAGTAGTAAACAACTTCCAAGACTCAACAAAACAAAAATTGCTGTAGTAAAATAAACACATGGGTTATCTCCCTAGAAGTTCTTTCTTTATAGCCATTAAGATGGGCTCAGCAGTTTTAATGATGCACTCGCAAGAAATAGGAGTTGAAGAAAAATAGAGCATCAAGAGGCAAATTCAAAACACATTTAAGTCTAACATGCTTCCTATGCATAGGAATCTTGTAAATAAACAAGTTCATGAAGAGCAAAGTAACAAGCATAGGAAGATAAAACAAGTGTAGCTTCAAAAATTTCAGCACATAGAGAGGTGTTTTAGTAACATGAAAAATTTTACAACCATATTTTCCTCTCTCATAATAACTTTCAGTAGCATCATGAGCAAACTCAACAATATAACTATCACATAAAGCATTCTTATCATGAGTCTCATGCATAAAATTATTACTCTCCACATAAGCATAATCACTTTTATTAGTTGTAGTGGGAGCAAATTCAACAAAGTAGCTATCATTATTATTCTCATCAAGTGTAGGAGGCATAGTATAATCATAATAAAAATTACTCTCCATAGTAGGCGGCACCAAAAGACCAATATCATTATAATCATCATAAATAGGAGGCAAAGTATCATCAAAGAAAATTTTCTCCTCAATGCTTGGGGGACTAAAAATATCATGCTCATCAAAGCCAGCTTCCCCAAGCTTAGAATTTTCCATATCATTAGCAACAATAGTGTTCAAAGCATTCATATTAATATGTTCCATGGGTTTTTAATTTTCGCATCAAACCATCCATGTCTTAAATCAGGAAATAGAATAAAAAGGTCATTGTTGTTCATTATGCCTAACTAGTGTAAACAAGAAACCAAATGTCGCAATTGCAGAGTCTAAAGGAAATAGCTTCGAGCACACACACAATGGCGCCAGAAAAGTACTGTTACCTAGAGTATGAGTGCCTTTTACCTTTCCTCCCCGGCAACGGCGCCAGAAAAGTACTTGATGTCTACGGGTGCTTCTATTCTTGTAGGCAGTGTTGGGCCTCCAAGAGAGAGGTTTGTAGAACAGCAACAAGTTTCCCTTAAGTGGATTACCAAGGTTTATCAAACTCGGGGAGAAGAGGTCAAAGATATCCCTCTCAAACCACTGCAACCACAAAGCAAGAAGTCTCTTGTGTCCCCAACACACCTAATAGGTGCACTAGTTCGGCGAATAGATAGTGAAATACAAGTGGTATGAATGAATATGAACGGTACGGCAGAAAAGTGCTTAGCGTGCGATTGATGGTAGTAATATTGCAGTAAACAAGCGTAGTAACGCAGCGGTACTTGATAAAACGTAACAAGCAGCGATAGCGATATTTAGGAACAAGGCCTAGGGATTAGACTTTCACTAGTGGACACTCTCAACTTTGATCACATAACAGAATAGATAAATGCATACTCTACACTCTCTTGTTGGATGATGAACACATTGCGTAGGATTACACGAACCCTCAATGCCGGAGTTAACAAGCTCCACAATTCAATGTTCATATTTAAATAACCTTAGAGTGCATGAAAGATCGAAACGACTAAACCAAGTACTAACATAGCATGCACACTGTCACCTTCATGCTTATGTAGGAGGAATAATACACATCAATACTATCATAGCAATAGTTAACTTCGCAATCTACAAGAGATCATGATCATAGCATAAACCAAGTACTAACACGAGTGCACACACTGTCACCATTACACCGTGTAGGAGGAATAAAACTACTTTAATAACATCACTAGAGTAGCACATAGATAAATTGTGATACAAAACACATTGCAATCATAAAGAGATATAAATAAGCACTTCACTATGCCATTCATAATAGTGAATAAGTATTCTGTGAAATATAGCCTAAGAGACCCACACGGTGCACACACTGTCACCTTTACACACGTGGGACAAGGAGTCTCCGGAGATCACATAAGTAAAACTCACTTGACTAGCACAATGACATCTAGATTACAAGCATCATCATATGAATCTCAATCATGTAAGGCAGCTCATGAGATCATTGTATTGAAGCACATAGGAGAGAGATGAACCACATAGCTACCGGTACAGCCCCGAGCCTTGATGGAGAACTACTCCCTCCTCATGGGAGCAGCAACGTTGATGAAGATGGCGGTGGAGATGGCAGCGGTGTCGATGGAGAAGCCTTCGGGGGCACTTCCCCGTCCGGCGTGCCGGAGAGACTCCTGTCCCCGGATCTTGGCTTCGCGATGGCGGCTCGGAAGGTTTCGCGTACCGTGGCTTCCTCCGTAAGGGTTTCGATGCAGGGGCTTTATAGGCGAAAGGGCAGCGTCGGAGGGTCGAAGGGCGACCACACCATGGGCTGGCACGGCCAGGGCCCAGGCCGCGCCACCCTATCATCGGGGCCCACGGGGCCTCCTCCAGTGGCTCTCGGGTGTTCTGGATGCTTCGGGCAAAATAGGAACCTGGGCGTTGATTTCGTCCAATTGAGAATATTTCGTTACTAGGATTTGAAACCAAAAACAGAAAACAGGAACGGCATCGGCATCTCGTCAATAGGTTAGTTCCGGAAAACGCATAAATATGACATATAATGTGTATAAACCATGTAGGTATCATCAATAAAGTAGCATGGAACATAAGAAATTATCGATACGTTGGAGACGTATCATGCAGCATTAGGGAGCTCGTGGAACAACACATGTCCAACCACGCATGGAAGGTGGAGGCTAGAAGCTCACGGTCCGCTGCACGAACTTTTCCTTTGCTACCCACATTGTAGCTAGCAGCTTCCGAGGAGGACGAGAACAAGGATAAGGCACCAAGGGGCCTCACTTCCGCTAAGAATTATCAAGACTGAAATACTAAAGGACAAACACTCTTACATTAGCGGATGATGAAGTCGCGGAGGATGCTACTAAATCTATTGAAGAGAAGGAATTAAAACTGTTGATCTAAGATAATTATTTCAGAAAGGTATTAAATTGTTGATGGGTGAACCAAACTATGTGGAGGATAATAAGCCTCCGAATAATACATATGTTGCTTATATTACCAAGTTTGAGAACCCTTCTTATCATCAACACAATTTTACTAGAAGGGTTATAGGTTAAACTTAGGGGGGAAATGCACGTAAAATTGATTTTTTTGATAAAAAAACACCTTATTACTTAAAAGATTAAGCATTACACCTGACCTCTGCATAGTTAATATGCACACAACCGTTCAAGTACATTACAAAAATACAGTAAACGCATAAGCAAAAGAAAGAAGACAACCAACTAGTCCTTAATAGCTGCAATCCGACGATTATGCAACCTCCGTAAAAAGGTCACGATCCTCCAATCGCTGAGGCAACGACTATAAACAGAGCAAAGTCGTATATCGGTAAATGACCTGCATAAGAGAAGAATTTTTATCGTTAAAAACCTTGTAATTTCTACATAGTCATAGCGACCAAAAAACAACAATCGCTCCCACTCTGATAAGCGTTTTAAACCTAGAATCCAAAAATATTTGTAATGCTTCAATGTGGGTATAAGGTAGAACCTATCTGAATGATTGACCATATAAACCTAGCAAACCGAATAAAATTGAATTTCTTCATGAAATGTTAAACTCTAATGTTGAAGAGAGAGTGGTTAAGCATTACGGTGAGTTTTCTACGGGCCCGTTTGGTAGCCTAGCCTCGCCTTGGCTCGCGTCGGCCCAACAATTTTCGGCCTGTTTGGTTGCCTCGCCTCGCCCACGTTGTTGCATCGCACGGTTCTTAAAGCATCCTCGGGCCAGGCCCTGGAACAACGCCCGGATCGGCTGTTTCCACCGAGCCACTCAAATCTCGCACGAAGCTGATGCAAAAGGGAAAAGGGGGCGGGAAGGATTCCAACACCTCCCGCTGTGCCCCATCACCTATTTCTACCCCCTCCTCCACTCCCCCCTCCCCCAAATTTCGAGCTCCTCTTCCCGTCGGCAAGCAGGTAAGAGGCGCACAGATCTCCGGTCAGCGACGGTGGCAGCGGTTGTGGCGAGTGCATCTGGGTGGCTTCATCTTCTTCCTCGTGCAACACTTCTTCACCTCCGGCGATGACTATAAGGATTCCCTCACCCCGGTACCTCGGTTATGTTTAGATCTAGGTTAGGAGTTGTCAGATCTTGGCTAGGTTTTGATCTTGTTGCTTGGGTTAGTCCCGAATGTGTTGAGTTATCATGATATTGCTAGGGTTTGTGTTGTCCACAGTTGCAATGTATTGCTTGTCTGATTTAGGATGATGTTGGTATATATGGTTTGTGTTGTCCACTTTAGCCATGTCTTTGTTCCTAAGTAGATTCACGTTATATGTACTACTATGTGTGTAGGACTCATTCTGTAATGACTTTAGCCAGGTGCTTGTCTACGTTGCGGACCCTCAGATCCCTTTGAAAGTTCTCGATTCACAACCCCTCTATGAGTCCAAGGTGGCGGCCACCCCTATGCAGGCTGATAACCCACAAGTATAGGGGATCGCAACAGTCTTCGAGGGAAGTATTACCCAATTTATTGATTCGACACAAGGGGAGGTAAAGAATACTTATAAGCCTTAACAACTGAGTTGTCAATTCAGCTGCACAGGAAAAGCACTAGTAACGGGGTGATGTGAAAGTAGCAGTAATATGAGAGCGTAGTAACAGTAACACGAGATAATAGCAATATGAGAGCAATGGCACGAGAGAATAGTTGATACTACTTCCAATGACATGTAGAACGAGTATATAATGATGCGAGATGGATCGGGGTTCCCAGCTATCTACACTAGTGGTAACTCTCCAATAACAAGTGTTGGGTGAACAAATTACAGTTGGGCAATTGATAGGATTGAAATAGCATTAAGAAAGAACATCAATTCATTAATCATGTAGGCATGTTTTCCATATTTAGTCGTACGTGCTCGCAATGAGAAACTTGCACAACATCTATTGTCCTACCAGCCGGTGGCAGCCGGGCCTCAAGGGAATCTACTGGATATTAAGGTACTCCTTTTAATAGAGCACCGGAGCAAAGCATTAACACTCCGTGAAAACATGTGTCCCTCACATCACCGCCATCCCCTCCGGTTGTCCCGATTTCTGTCACTTCGGGGCCTTTGGTTCCGGACAGTGACATGTGCATACAACTTGTAGATACAATCTAAGCAATAATTATAGAGCTCAAATCTAAGATCATGCCACTCGGGCCCTAGTGACAAGCATTAAGCATAACAAAATTGCAGCAACAATAACTTCACAAACTTTATAGATAGACTAATCATAATGTATCATCCATCGGATCCCAACAAACACAACACCGATTACATCAGATGAATCTCAATCATGTAAGGCAGCTCATGAGATCATTGTATTGAAGTACATGGGGGAGAGAATACCAACTAGCTACAGCTAGAACCCGTAGTCCATGGGGGAACTACTCACGGAGCATGATGGAGGCGGTGGCGTTGATGGAGATGGCCGGGGCACTTCCCCGTCCGGCGGGTGCCGGGACAGACTTCTGTCCCCGGTGGAGTTTCGCGATGGTGGCGGCGCCCCTGGAGTCTTTCTGGAGGTTCGTCAAGAGGTACGGTGTTTTTAGGTCGAAAGGGATTTTATAGGCGAAGAGGCGGCGCGAGGGGGCACACAGGGGCCCACCACGAGGCCGGCGCAGGCCCGGGCCGCGCCGCCCTATGGTGTGGTGGCCCTCGCCCCTCTCCGACTCTTCTTCGGTGTTCTGGAGCCCAGGAAAAATAGGAGGTTTGGTCTTCGTTTCGTCGAATTCCGAGAATATTGCCCGAACAGCCTTTCGGAACCAAAAACAAGAAAACAGGAACTGTGTGGCATCTTGTTAATAGGTTAGTTCGGAAAACGCATAAAAACATCATAAAGTGCAAGCAAAACATGTAAGTATTGTCATAAAACAAGCATGGAACACGAAATTATGGATACGTCGGGACGTATCAGCATCCCCAAGCTTAGTTCTGCTCGTCCCGAGCAGGTAAACGATAAAAAGAATAATCTGTAGTGACATGCTACTTACATAACCTTGATCATACTATTACAAAGCATATGAAATGAATGAAGTGACTCAAGGCAATGATCTATAGTTGCTAACAAATAGATAACATATAGCAAAACTTTTCATGAAGAGTACTTTCAAGACAAGTATCAAAAGTTTTGCACAAGAGTTAACTCATAAAGCAATAAGTTCAAAGTAAAGGCATCGAAGCAACACAAGGGAAGATATAAGTTTCAGCGGTTGCTTTCAACTTGTAACATGCATATCTCATGGATAATTGTCAACACAAAGTAATATGATGAATGCAAATAAGCAAGTATGTAAGAATCAATGCACAGTTGACACAAGTGTTTGCTTCTAAGATGGAAGGAAGTAGGTAAACTGACTCAACATAAAGTAAAAGAACGGCCCTTCACAGAGGGAAGCATTGATTGCTATATTTATGCTAGAGCTTTGGTTTTGAAAACATAAAGAGAGCATAAAAGTAAAGTTTTGAGAGGTGTTTGTTGTTGTCAACGAATGGTAGTGGGCACTCTAACTCCCTTGCCAGACAAACCTTCAAAGAGCGGCTCCCATTTTATTTTATTTTTGGGTGGCACTCCTTCCAACCTTTCTTTCACAAACCATGGCTAACCGAATCCTCGGGTGCACCAACAATCTCATACCATGAAGGAGTGCCTTTTTATTTTAGTTTTATTATGATGACACTCCTCCCCACCTTTGCTTTCTCAAGCCATGGCTAACCGAATCCTTCGGGTGCCATCCAACAATCACATACCATGGAGGAGTGTCTATTTTTGTTAATTAATTTGGGACTGGGAATCCCATTGCCGCTCTTTTTGCAAAATTATTGGATAAGCGGATGAAGCCACTAGTCCATTGGTGAAAGTTGCCCAACAAGATTGAAAGATAAACACCACATACTTCCTCATGAGCTATAAAACATTGGCACAAATTGAGAAGCATTTTGAATTGTTTAAAGGTAGCACTCAAGCAATTTACTTTGGAATGGCGAGAAAATACCACATAGTAGGTAGGTATGGTGGACACACAGATGGCATAGGTTTTGGCTCAAGGTTTTGGATGCACGAGAAGTATTCCCTCTTGATACAAGGCTTAGGCTAGCAAGGTTGTTTGAAGCAAACACAAGTATGAACCGGTACAGCAAAACTTACATAAGAACATATAAGCATTATAATACTCTACCTGTCTTCCTTGTTGCTCAAACACTTTTACTAGAAAATATCTAGACCTTAAGAGAGATCAATTATGCAAACCAATTTCAACAAGCTCTATAGTAGTTCTCCACTAATAGGCTTAGACTACATGAAAAAAAACTTAATCATGATCTACTTGAGAGCTCAAAGCAATTGCCAAGTGTCAGATTATCCAAGACATGATGAGGCATTTTCTGTTTTCAACCAAATATAAATAAGTGCAATAGCTTCCAACTTTTATCATTGAACATTAAAAGTAAAACGAAGAACACGAGTGTTCATATGAAAAAGCGGAGCGTGTATCTCTCCCACACAAGGATTGCTAGGATCCGAATTTATTTAAACAAAACAAAAATAAAAGCACACAGACGGTCCAAGTAAAGCACATAAGATGTGACCGAATAAAAATATAGTTTCAGGGGAGGAACCTGATAAGTTGATGAAGAAGGGGATGCCTTGGGCATCCCAAGCTTAACGCTTGAGTCTCCTTGAAATATGCAGGGATGAACCACGGGGGCAGCCCCAAGCTTTGACTTTTCACTCTTCTTGATCATATATCATCCTCCTCTCTTGACCCTTGAAAACTTCCTTCACACCAAACTTCTCATAAACTTCATTAGAGGGGTTAGTACTAAAAAAACTTTAATCCACCTTGGTCCTGTAGTGACACATTTAAAGAACTCAATAAAACATTAGCTATAGCTCTCCACGTCTAGAAAGCCTCACTTAAAGTCCACAAGAGACAATGCAAAAAACAGAGACAGAATCTGCCAAAACAGAACAGCCAGTAAACACGAATTTTAAAATGGTACTTCCGTTGCTCAAATCAGAAAACTCAAAACTAATGAAAGTTGCGTACATATCTGAGGATCACGCACGTAAATTGGCAGATTTTTCTGAGTTTCCTACAGAGAAATAAGCCCAGATTCGTGACAGATAGAAATCTGTTTCTGCGCAGAAATCCAAATCTAGTATCAACTTTACCATAGAGACTTTACTTGGCACAACAAAACACAAAACTAAGATAAGGAGAGGTTGCTACAGTAGTAAACAACTTCCAAGACACAAATATAAAACAAATTACTGTAGCAAAATAACACATGGGTTATCTCCCAAGAAGTTCTTTCTTTATAGCCATTAAGATGGGCTCAGCAGTTTTAAATGATGCACTCGCAAGAAATAGTATTTGAAGCAAAAGAGAGCATCAAAAAGCAAATTCAAAACACATTTAAGTCTAACCCACTTCCTATGCATAGGAATCTTGTACACAAATAAATTCATGAAGAACAAAGTGATAAGCATAAGAAGATAAAACAAGAGTAACTTCAAAATTTTAAGCATATAGAGAGGTGTTTTAGCACCATGAAAATTTCTACTACCATATTTTCCTCTCTCATAATAATTTTCAGTAGCTTCATTAATAAACTCAACAATATAACTATCACATGCAGCATACTTTTCATGATTTCCAAACACATAATTTTTATCAAATTCAAGTATAGTGGAATTAAAACTTTCAAACTTACTTTTATTAATAATATAACAAGGTAGGTGATCAATCTCAATAGATATGGGACTCATAGAATAAGTCAAGAACTCTCCAATCCCATTTTCATTAGTAGTACAATTAATATTATCAAGTAACATAGACCATCATCTAGAGCTTTATCATAAACATTTGCCAAGCAAAATTCTTTAGTACCATGCATTTCGACATCAGGCACAAACAAAACATTATCATAAGATTTATCAAAGTAGCATGGATTATCATATATAACAGCAGCATAATTATTCTCACAAGTTTTACTTATAGGAAATATTTCAAGAGAATCCACAGGAACATAACATTCAACCTCTTTCGGTAAGCATGGAGGACAATCAAATAGTGTAAGAGATGAAGAGTTACTCTCATTAGAAGGTTGGCATGGGTAGCTAATCCATTCTTCCTCCTTTTGTTCATCACTCTCCTCTTCTTTTTCATCCAATGAGCTTTCAGGTTCATCAATTTCCTCCTCTTTTTCATCCAATGAGCTTTCAGGTTCATCAATTTCTTCTTCCAGGTTCCTGCAAATTGTGAGTGCATTCTTGTGCATTAATGCGTCTCTCTTTATAATCAAGGATATAAGGATTCCTACTGTAGCATTCTATGCAAGAATTAAGGATAGTAGAGACATAATCTTTAAGGTCCTTACAAATAGCACAAGTTTCATAATTCTCAACCATGAAGGATTCTACCTCGGAGGCTCCCATAAATAAGACAAATTGTTCTACCTCTTCGAACCCATAATGAATATAGCAATTCCGATTATAGTTCTTAATTAAAAATTCCTCACTAAAGCCACATTGAAATTTAAGATGTTTAGTATCCTGTTGAGAGCAACAGTTTATATTATGGCGTTCAAGCAAGATTTCAGCAATTGTATTCAATTTTTCTATCATAGCACTCATTATTTTACCAGTTCTTGATTCTCTATAATTATTATAACATTCTATAAGCTCCAAGTAGGTTGTTGGTTCTCCCATAACAGCAGTTTTTAATTTTTAGATTTTTCAAATTTTTATGGATTTTCGGGTATATAGGGAAAATAAAACAAGACAAAAATAAACTAGACAAAAATAAACTAGCAAGACAAAATAAGATAAAAGCAGAGAGAGAGGTAGAGTGTACTCCCGGGTGAACTTATGAGTAGAGCTATGCCTCCAACGGCGCCAGAAAATAGTCTTGATAACCCACAAGTATAGGGATCGCAACAGTCTTCGAGGAAGTATTACCCAATTTATTGATTCGACACAAGGGGAGGTAAAGAATACTTATAAGCCTTAACAACTGAGTTGTCAATTCAGCTACCTGGAAAAGCACTAGTAACAGGGGTGATGTGAAAGTAGCAGTAATATGAGAGCAGTAACAGTAACACAGTAGCAGTAATAGCAATATGAGAGCAATGGCACCGAGAGAATAGTTGATACTACTTCCAATGACATGTAGAACGAGTATATAATGATGCGAGATGGACCGGGGTTCCCAGCTATCTACACTAGTGGTAACTCTCCAATAACAAGTGTTGTGTGAACAAATTACAGTTGGGCAATTGATAGGATTGAAATAGCATTAAGAAAGAACATCAATTCATTAATCATGTAGGCATGTTTTCCATATTTAGTCGTACGTGCTCGCAATGAGAAACTTGCACAACATCTATTGTCCTACCAGCCGGTGGCAGCCGGGCCTCAAGGGAATCTACTGGATATTAAGGTACTCCTTTTAATAGAGCACCGGAGCAAAGCATTAACACTCCGTGAAAACATGTGTCCCTCACATCACCGCCATCCCCTCCGGTGTCCCGATTTCTGTCACTTCGGGGCCTTTGGTTCCGGACAGTGACATGTGCATACAACTTGTAGATACAATCTAAGCAATAATTATAGAGCTCAAATCTAAGATCATGCCACTCGGGCCCTAGTGACAAGCATTAAGCATAACAAATTGCAGCAACAATAACTTCACAAACTTTATAGATAGACTAATCATAATGTATCATCCATCGGATCCCAACAAACACAACACCGATTACATCGGATGAATCTCAATCATGTAAGGCAGCTCATGAGATCATTGTATTGAAGTACATGGGGAGAGAATACCAACTAGCTACAGCTAGAACCCGTAGTCCATGGGGGAACTACTCACGGAGCATGATGGAGGCGGTGGCGTTGATGGAGATGGCGGGCACTTCCCCGTCCCGGCGGTGGGACGAGACTCTGTCCCCGAATTGGAGTTTCGCGATGGTGGCGGCGCCCTGGAGTCTTTCTGGAGTTTCGTCAAGAGGTACGGTGTTTTTAGGTCGAAAGGGATTTTATAGGCGAAGAGGCGGCGCGGGGGGGCACTGGGGCTCCCCCGGCCGGCGCGGGCCCGCCGGCCGCGCCGCCCTATGGTGTGGTGGCCCTCGGCCCCTCTCCGACTCTTCTTCGGTGTTCGGCCTTGGAAAAATAGGAGGTTTGGTCTTCGTTTCGTCGAATTCGAGAACATTGCCTGCCTTTCGGAACCAAAAGCAGAAACTGGGCGGCTTTGTGGCATCTTGTTAATAGGTTAGTTAAACGCATAAAAACATCATAAAGTGCAAGCAAAACATGTAAGTATTGTCATAAAACAAGCATGGAACGACAGAAATTATGGATACGTCGGGGACGTATCACAGGCCGTCAATCGGCATATGGCTAACTTGGTGGCTTAGGTAGTGGCAGAGGTGGTGGCGAGGATGGCCTCCACAAAGAAGAGCAGGAACCGCAGTGACACGACCAAGGCCTTGAAGACCTCATAGAAGGTGAACACGACCATGAAATGGCTTCCCTTCATGTCCAGCTTCGTGTTGGAGAAGATGTGCGCCTTTTGATCAAGAGCGGAGTGAGAACTGACAAAGGATTCAAGGAAGTCCATCTGACTGCCATGGAGAGGCCCTGTTTGAACACTGTGGTGTAGAGGTTAGCTCCACTTAGGTGTACAACCACCCGAGGAAGTGGCGGCAGAGGTGGCTCACCGTTAGCAGGCTCCGCGATCTAAGGTGGGGCTCAGTGGTGCGACGATACCAAATGGATCATCCTTGAGGCTGAGCACTACTGCGGGCACGTTGCCATGAGCACGCTTTGTCCACCTCACTAACTATTTTTCATCACAAACATGCACAATTAATATGTCCCTTCATATTGTAGGATCACCCAAGGGACGCGGAGTTCCTGAATGTGCCCATTGCAAACTACAACGAGATGCATGCCATCTTCTCCTTCGGCCTCGCCACCGACAAGTACGCCATGGGATCCAGTGAGCCCCTAAGCACGGCTGCAACTACGCCTTCACCTAAGGATGCTGAAACTCAGTAGTCCGACACGGTCATCCTCGATGGGCCACCCTAGAAGGTCGCCGACGCACCTGAAAAGGTGAACGCCGGCAAGAGGAAGAGAGGTGCCTTCGCTGACGACGAGCTGGTGGCCTTCACCAAAATGATTGTTGATGTGAAGGATGTCACACAGGCCATCCGGGACAACAAGCCCACAGACATGCACCCTGACCTATACAATGCGGTCATGGACATGCTTGGCTTCGCTGAGGAGGATCTCATGGTAGCGCTGAGCCACCTCGTCGACCACAAGGCTCAGGGTTGCAGCTTTGCAAGCATGATCGAGCCACATCGTGTCCTCTGGTTAAGGAACTACCTTGCCAAGTACCACTACAAGCTGTAGTGGTGCCCTTGAGGGCCTGGTTTAGGGGATGCATGCATGGAGATGATGGACTTGATGATGATGATGATGTACATTTTGGAGTAGCTAGGGTTGAAAGACATTTGATGGTCCCCTTTTGTAACTATGATGAGGTGGTATATACTAACTTCTCAGGTGATGGTGAACTTGCAGTGTTAGGATGACTCCCACTTTTGTTGTGGTGGTAGGATGACACCATAGTACTGTAGGATGAACTTGTGATCCACTTTTGCAATGATCATGCATGCTCATGTTAGTTAATTATTTGTTGTCAACATTTGTGTTGTTCTCTTATGACTTTGTTTATAGTTCTATTGCTCTGTTATGAATTGGTTCAGGGTTGTGATCGATTACTTGTTCTTCTTATGCCCTGCTAGTGGTATGTGGTGTTCCGAGGACGGATTCTAGGAATCTACATTCTCTGGTGGATCTGTCAAGACCAAGTCAGTGACTACTCCAACAACAACTACAGAGGTTATGAAACATTGGAGGAGGCACAAGAAGAGGCACAAGAAGAGTACCAGAGCTTCTTGGATCATGAGGCTATGACAGTTGAGGCAATCAATCAGCCACTTTCGTTAGCACAGCTATCGCCGGAGGCAGTGCATGCTCTACAAGGAGCACTGGAGGTACGTGAGAGACGGGTCAAAGATTACATCATCATCTTCATGCTCGTCGTGATCGTGAGGATCATGTTCTTCTGAATGGTGTGTGATCATATGTAACATGCTATGGCATGATATTCTCACCTAATTTAAACTATGGTAAGGATATGAAACTGTGATTTGTGCAACCAAACAGCTAATTCGTGTTTTTGTGTATTCAAATTGGGCTAGAAGCAGTCAACCAAACAATGGGGCTCGCTTTTCTTCCTGGTGCAGAAATGAGCGACCGAGCTGACCAAACAACACACCGTTTCTGGCCTGTAACCCGTCTAAAAAGCGTAGGGGCGTTCTTCTCCCTAATCGCAGTGGTGCACGAAATTAGCCCATGCTACCAAACTAGCGTGTCAAGGTGGGATCCCGGTGGGATGTCATTTTGTACTATGTAGTTCAAATTTTAATGTCAAAATTTGTACTAAAAAAGTCAAATTATACTACAAGTGGGACAAAAGTGGGATCCCACTTGACACCCTTATACCAAACATGCCCAACATCTACTTTGGCAGATCGAAGTTGCTCTGCTTGCACCAAACCGACGCATGACGTGTCGCACCTGACTCGAGTCCTCCCACGAGGCCACGAACACAGCCCGGTCGGCCAGTGACGCACGCCCGCACCACTTCATCGAAATCGCGAGACGGGACAGCGAGAATCGCAGACAGAAAGTAAAAGGACAAGGGTTCCCGGAGGCCGGAATCCGAAATCGATCGAGGGAACTGGAGGTGGGGGATCGCGGCGGCGGTGGGGGAAAGCACCGGAGGGCAGCCGTGGAGCGATCCGGCGGGCATCTGCGCCCGATGTGGGCGTGGGGCCTCGCGGAGCGCGCCGTCGCCGGCCTCCTCGGCTCCGCCGGCATGAACGGCGGCCGCTGGAACACCGCAGTCGCCGTCGGGGTCACGGCCGCCGCCGGCATCGCGCTCGTCGCCATCGTCGTCTCCTCGCGCAGGTTCGAAACAACCTAACCCTCCTCCCCCTCCAGCTAAAGTTGCTTCGTGCCCTGGCCCTAATTGCTATGCGCGCGCTCTGGATGCAGGGGCGGGATCAAATCGCCGTGGCGGCGACGGAGGAGGAAGCCCGTGCTTGCGTCTAAGGAATGGCGCAGCTTGTTCACGCCGGAGGGGAAGCTTTACGACGGCGGCGTGAAGCTAGTGAAGAGAGTTCGGAACGGAGTAAGATATAGAGAAGCTCAGTTTCTCTGTTATTTCGCTAGTACTATCTTGTGAGTTTCAGATTTACTTATTTTATAAATTAATTAGACTAAGCTATGTGCTTTTGTGGCAGGGGGTTGAGCCGAGCATCAGAGCAGAGGTCTGGCCGTTCCTTCTGGGAGTGTAAGTACTCTAAAAATTGTGATCTGAGGACAGCTGCGTCTATGCTTACAGATGTGTACTTAGATCGACGAGATACACGCATATCAGGAACTCATGCTAAGATCATTTTGTATTTTAGCAAAGGATTTAATCGATCTATGCATGTTTCCTGCATTTCAGTAAACCATTATTGTCCATATTTCAGTTGCGGCGCTTGAACAAAAACATAGTCGGTGCCAAGTTAAGAGAAACATACTCAATTCTTCTATTTTTGCTAGTATGTAAATAGTGAAAATTAGTGTTTCCTCAGGATATTTTTCAGGCCACCTGTCCTCTGCTTCCACCCATTCAGTGTCAAAAGTAGACTGATATACTCTAAACTAAATCGATTAGGGAAAATCACAGATATGTTAGTTGCGCACATGGTTCATCCTTCTCTTTCCATCACAGTATGAACCCATATATTGTCACAGTTAGAGATACTTTACCAGGATTTCCTACACAGTACCACATGTGTGGTTTGCTTGGTAGTCAGGGTGTTTACTTCCAAGTAATGGATTTATTTACTCTCATGCAGTTACAGCCTGGACAGTTCACAAGCTGAAAGGGAAGCAGTTAAGGAGCATAACAGGTAAATCATGATTTTATTTTTCATACATCCTTAATGCTTGCAAGAGGACCTTTCCACATAACACTCTTGCATGGTTTCCGCAGTCCCTACTATTGTTTTCTTTACTACTACAGAAACACATTGCCCCTTGATTACAGAATATGGAGTGTTTAGTAATGTTGTTTCCTGGTTGTCTAGAGCAAAACTTGACGATGCTGGATGATTTCTGTAGGAGGGGATATCTGCTATTGAGGAAACATTGCTTGCGGAAAAACAATGAAGAGAGCAAACGACTTAATGAAACAGCTGCAGTTAGCCATGAAGAGAGCATTAGTCCTGGAAAAGTCAAAGAGTCCGTTACTTCTCTTGGATCTGAAGAACAACCTGAAAAAGAAAGTGTGGAAGAGCGTATCAACTGTGAGGAAGAAAATTCTTTTGCCATTTTAGAGCAAGAAATCCAGGATAATACGGCTAAAGCAATCCCAGAGAAACAGACTGATGAAAACCTATGTTCATCCAGCTCAAGCGATGAGGATGAGAGTGAGCAAAGTGATGTGACCCATGTAGAAGCATCCCATAATGATGTGGCCTCAGTGCACCAGTCTTCAGTTGAGGAGGAAGAAGAAAGTATGCCCAAATATTCAAACACAGGGGGAAATACGGAAACTGAAACTGAGCTCTCTAAGGCTGCCTCTCCTGTGAAGTCTTCACGGACAGTTGAGGATTTTGATACATGGCAACGGATTATTCGTTTAGATGCAGTTCGAGCGAATAATGAATGGGTTTCATACTCTCCATCCCAAGCTGCAGTTACCAGGGAGAAGGCAATTGAATCTGCTCAAGCTGTTTGTCTCAAAGACTATGAGCACTTGGAAGCGCACAGGATCCATCATGCATCACGTCTTGTTGCAATACTTGAGGCGTATGCAACCTATGACCCAGAAATTGGTTATTGCCAGGGCATGAGTGACCTCCTAGCACCTCTCCTTGCTGTGCTAGAGGAAGACGATGAAGCCTTCTGGTGCTTTGCCGGTTTCATGAGGAAAGCCCGCCACAACTTCAGACTTGATGAAGTGGGTATTCGCAGGCAACTTAACATGGTCGCCAAGATAATAAAAAACAAGGACTTCCGTCTTTACAGGCACTTGGAGATGCTTGAAGCTGCAGACTGCTTTTTCGTATACAGAATGGTGGTTGTAATGTTCAGGAGGGAGCTCACTTTTGAGCAGACCCTCAGTCTGTGGGAGGTGATGTGGGCTGATCAGGCAGCAAGCCGTGCTGGGATCGCAAGATCATCCTGGGGAAAACTTAGGCTAGGAGCCCCTCCAACAGATGACTTGCTACTGTACGCAATTGCAGCTAGTGTACTGGAAAAGAGGAAATTGATAATAGAGAGCTATAGCAGTATGGATGAGATCATTAGGGACTGTAACAATATGGCTGGTCAGCTAGACATTTGGAAGCTCCTGGATGACGCCCACGATTTAGTGGTAACCCTACACGACAGGGTCGAATAGCGTGATCCGCCCATGCTTACTTTGTATCATTTTTCATGGCAGTTTTCACGTTACCATATGTTTGTTATATACAATACAATGTCTTGTATGCTCAGACATGTTACGGATAGAAACAATTTTTGTCTCGTTTCCTGGTGTGGCTTCTGTCTGCATGTGGAAACTGGCACCTATATGGATATTATATCATTTGCTGTCACTTGTTTGATTGTGGATGCTATGCTGTATTTGTAACTACTAAAAACCTGTGCTTGGCGTGAGGTGCGGAGGTAAATGTCTTGCTGTCCTGAAAGATGTTTTAGTTCAGTTCATCCAAAGATAACTGTTGAGAAAGCAGAGGTCTTGCTGTCCTGAGAGATGTTTTAGTTCAGCTCATGCAAAGATAAGTGTGCAGAAAGGCACTCTGCTTTCATGAACACAATTCCCTATTTTTGATATTGACTAAACATCAACAAGCTTGCAAATGACTACTGACTTTGTACATACTTATTTGCCCTGCAGAATTGCAAGGATTTTCAGTAAATATATTGAAACCAAGGAGGATAGTTTGCGAACAATCACAAAAATTGTCAGCCATCCATTAATTTTTGTCTGAAATCGAGGTTAATTCATGAATAGCAGAACAAATATGTTTGGCAGTTTGATTTCCATCATCACCCACTATCGATACTCAATTTATCATTCTGAGAAAAAGAGTAGTATAATTGTCATCAATTCTTTTGTGTTAAGCATGTCTCAGTCCTTGAAATCAGACAATATTTTGGCAAACAATACAATGTTTGATCAACGAGATAACAACTGCCAGCACCAACACATATCATTATTATTATTATTAAAGCTGTTCTAGCTTAAACCATATCACGGGAAAGCTATCACTCCAGAGCAAATTGCTAACAACAGCCTACTCAGATTTGGTGTAGTGCCGGATACCAAATGCAAGCCCCAAGATCATAATCGGAACAAGGAACTGCAAGATCTTAATGAGTAGGTCACTGTCCTTGGCTTGGCTTTGGGCCGCTTGTTGAGGAGGTACAAAGGTGCGCTTTACTGGGATGGTTGAAGCATCAATCACCCCGATGTGGTACTTCTCCATCATCTCCCTTGCGGATTCACTGTGCCCGATATCTTCGAAATCGCTAGTTGCATCTTTTCCTGGTGACATAGGGGAGTAGTGATCAGGTTCGAATATTAAAATGACATGGCAGGATTAGAAACTTTGCACATAATCTCATCAGCCATTACAAAATGAAACAAAATGACTTACCGGTTACTGCTAGCAGTACCTCATCTCCACCAGGATGCTCATCCATGAAAGGAGTGACATCATACACCTGAAATGTTAAATGGCATAGGAATATCGTCAGGTAATTATCCCAGTTCATGTTGGCTTAAAATTTTCGCTTCAACAGGATCTAATCTTTTTGTGTGTGGAGAAAACTCTAGACCATGCAGAGTGTCAAAATAATAAAAACCCTAGACCACACAGCCATACAGGTCATACTGGACCAAGGCCACATATTTAAAAGGGCACAAACAAAGATATCAGCCACACATAATGCAGAGATAGCATTTCGGTGGGGCTACCCAAATTAAAACCACACCCATCAACCATGGGAATTTAATCGTTTTGATACATCTTAATTGGCGCATATCTCTCGCCATGACTAGAAATATGAATGTTTGCAAAATAGGAAGAAGCTTTTCTTTACCGCTTCCACACATTTTCACTTTTCATCATACATATGGAAGGGGTGTCAAGTTGATTAGTTTTTCTCTTTTGACTTAACTTTTCCCAGCAGGTCATCTAGAACGAAACCCTGATACTGCAGCAGGCCAGGTGGATCGAGCCCAGGTTGTCTGATCGATCGAAAATTGCACAAGGTACATGTATGTAACAGCATGATAGTGAATGGTGTTACCCGTCTCGAATTAAACTTTACACCTTATTTGCTCTCGTATTGCTAATTTGATATGTTTTGATCTAAGAACGTGTCTGTAGACATGTCAGGTAAGTACCAGCAGTTGAACAGATCTGATTGGTGGGATTGAGAAAAAGGTTAACAATAATCACAGGACGGGCTGATAGCCACATAAACTCCAAAGGCTATCTGATCCAGCAGATTCGATTCTACCTCGTCAAGAATCCTAGTATCTATTATCCCCCAGGCATCAAAATCCGAATTATCCGTAATCGGACAGCACCTCGCTCGAATTGCATCTACTGTTCAACAACCTTTGCAACCAGATGGGGATGCAAAACCCCCAGCGTCAAGCAGAACAACTAGTTACAGAAGTTGCAGAATTAGCTGCTACAAATATGAAATTTCAGGGCACCAAGGGAGGGCGTAGTAAGCAGGGAGGTCACCTTGCCGTCGATGACGAGCCAGCAGTCCTTGGCGACGCTGTGCTTGGCGACCTCCTCGAAGCCGAACACCTTCTTCTCGCCGGCCATGGCTCCGCAGCACACGCCCGCGCCCTGGGATTGAAGGATTCCCACACCACAAGCAAAAAAATCAAATCAGCACCTAGATCCACGAGACGAGTGGTAGGTTGGCCGTTGGGTCACTCACCTCAGCTGCGTCTCGCTCGAGTCGCCGGTGATGGGGACGGGGTCGGTGGAGTGGCGCACGCACCGAGAGGCTGGTGGTACGACGAGGAAATGAATGAATCACGCGCTTTGGACAGCTCCCACCCGCTCCGTCCGCGTGCGTGCGTGCGCGGTGGTGCCGGAATCTCCGGTATTTCAAGGCCGGCGCGTCCGGCCCCCCGATCGGCCAGCGGGATGGGCGGCGGCGTTTCCCAAGATGCCCTTCGCCGCTCCGCCCGCCCGTGGGCTGGGCCGTGCTTCCGGGCCGCTTCTCCGACGGGCTTCGGCCCGTCACGGCCCGTTGCTGTAGGACTTAACCGTTTTGGCACGTCACCCTTCCCCTCCGCTGAGTCGCGCCCGCCTCGCTCGCACCATTTCTTCTCCTTCCGTTCGCGCAGTCGTACGAGGCACGAGAGGAGAGTGACCACATAGACCAGTCACACCGCCGCCCGCTCGCGTTCCGCGTCCCGGCCCCGCCCAGATCACGGGCCGGACTCCGATCGGCTCGTGCCATGGAAGAGCAGCCCACCACGCGACCCACACCCGCGGACGGCGCGGAAGAGAGGGCGCCGCCGGTGGAGGTGGAGGTGGAGTACGGGGATGACGAAGAGGAGGAGCCGCCGCGATCGGCCACGGCGAAGCAGGAGGAGGCGAGCGCGGCGCTGGGCGCCGAGGGGTCCCGGCCGTTCACCCCGAGGGAGCTCCTCGGCGAGATCAACGCCGAGGCGGCGGAGGCGGACGGGAGCGGCGGTGGCGGAGGCACGGGGTCGGCGTTTGGGGAGGGAAACGGGACCGTTTCCGCCGATGAGCGATCCTCGTCCAGGTTCGTACGCCCTTGTGCCGTTACCCTTGCACCTTTCTCTCTATATGCACTAATATTGTCTTTCTGGAAATGTTGCTAATATATCTGTGCGATGATAGGGATAAGCACGTTTTATGTTAGCTAGTTATAATGTTAGATGAAAAAAGGCACAGTGCAGGGTGAAGTTGTCTAGCTTTATATCCTTGCAACTAAATCTGTTTTGCCACTTTTATCCTATGTTCAGTGATGAATATTAACGATAAACTGTTCTAGTGTCTTGACGTGGGTCTTATGATCTTATCAGGGTAGTGGTAATTTCCATGCAATTTTAGTGCGATTCTGCAACATCATATATGTCTACATTGTGTTTTCTTGTCTACAATGGACAGCCAATTCTATCCCATTTTCCATGTGTATTGGTAGCAAGTTTTTCATTTTCAGGCACCAACCAGGCTGTATTGCATAACCTGACCAAATTAAAACTCAGTCACATAAACATTAAAGCATTTGTCAACATTAGTGCCAAGGATTCTGGGTCCTAAATGTCTGATAAAATCCATCTGCATCAAGCCAGCTTAGCAAAATATTCATTATGTACATCAGTCTACCTCTTTCCGGTAGATGGTCAAGTTGGCAGCTTTAGTATTCATAAATAGCTCTCAGTAGGTGCTCTTTGTATGCTAAAGCACTAACATTGTGCAGGTGCACCATCAATTGATCTACTGCCATGAATGAAAATTTTCCTAAGCTGGCTTAAACACTAACTAGTTGACTGTTTGCTTATTTGTTCTCTACACTGAGTTACTGACCAAAAATTTGCAATGAGCGCTCTTCATTGTAATTTTTTCAATCCTTTCCAGCCAAGAGAGTATGCAGCAGTCTTCATCCCATCATGATGTAGCCGTGGACTTGATAAATAGTGTCACTGGAGTTGATGATGAAGGTCGTTCTCGCCAAAGGATTCTTTCTTTTGCCGGAAAAAGGTTTGCTAACCTTGCCTGATTAACCTTTCCTCTCCCAAGTTTGTAATGACTCCAAATTTTAATGAACTTCATCTGTATATATTTTATTACTAGTTTTAACGATTTTTTATGCAGATATGTAAGTGCAATTGAAAGGAATCCTGATGACCCCGACGCATATTATAATTGGGCCCTAGTCCTTCAGGTAAAAAATAAAGCCCTTGAACCATATTTGCATCATGATATTGTTAACACTGACTGTGACCAATGCAGATTTGAATTTCATTGTTTAAACTAAGCATGTAAAATGGACATCACAATATTACTTTCAGTTTTAGATAAACGCCCTTTTCAAACTATTAATATAGGAGAGTGCCGATAATGTGGACCCCAATTCTGGTTCCTCCAAAGATTCATTGCTTGAGGAGGCTTGCAAAAAGTATGCTGAAGCTACCCGACTTTCCCCAACTCTTTATGATGTAAGTTCCTCATTTGTTTCATTAGTTTGGAATATGAATTCTTAGATATTATAATTATCTGGGTTTATATTATCTAAAATAAGCCAAAATGGTAATTATGTAGTCTGTGAGCTCTTAGATCATCCTACAGAGTATGATCTCATGGTTCTGATGGAGAAATGCTACCTATCAGTCACTTTAGATAATCGTGCTTTGTCAGGCATGTCCACACTTTTACCATATTGATACTCTGGCACATTACTTTTTCTTATAGGCATACTATAATTGGGCTATTGCTATTGCTGATCGGGCTAAAACACGAGGTCGAACTAAAGAAGCCGAAGATCTCTGGAAGCAGGTTAGTTCACATGAATCACATATCTACAGTCTTTGTCCGTGTTAAACGCTGAGGTTTTCCTATTCCACTCTCCAGGTACAATATGTTTGTCTGATATTACTTGATCTGTCGTGTCTGTGAGGCTTGTTCAGTGATGCAATTTTAAATCATTTTGTGGTTTAGATGATCAAATTTTGCGCAATTTTTCCTTGACTTGTAGCTTAATTTGAGCTTGTAATTATTTTCTGCACATACCGATGTGTTTTCTTCTACATAATACTCCCTCCATCCCGTAATATGACATGTTATTACAACCTGCCAACTCATATATTAGTTGTAATAATGTCTTATATTACGGGGCGGAGGGAGTATATAATAAATTTTCTGCCTACTGCCCCATACTTAATTGAAAAAAGTCACAGTTTGGGCCAGTTGAATACCAAGCAACGTGAAACATCATTACTTTGCATGCTGTACCTATACAGTGATCTAACGACACTTGAGGATTGATTTCTAATATTTTTTCACAGTATTTTAACCTTAGCATTGTTAGAAATTGAGAAAATATCATTTATTTGAAAAAAATGAACATCCCTATAGGATTACAAAAAGATCTCCCCGTGTATTTTATTTCCTGTCAATGTGCATGGGATTCATGCAGAATCTACCCAAGAAGCACTTGGTAGATTCTGATTCTGATTCACATGTATAGTTCCATGATGATTTGGTCAAATCCACCTTCTCGAAATAGTCTTGGAATGAGTTGTCCTAATGAGTGCCTTTTGTTGTTGCTTAAGTGCTTATTCGCTGCACTAAGAACTTGTTAACTTTTGGCATGCGCTAAAATAAATGGAAACTGGAATTTCACCGTTCCAATGTTACACCAGCTTACCTTCTCCGGTTCCCACCCAAGGACCAAGATAGATGGCATTCCTGATTTACTTACCGGACTTTTCATTACTATATCAGAAGCTTCATAATTATCTCTTTTCTTATGCCAAATATACTGCAGAACTGTTCAGAACTTTTAAGATGAAGTTTGGTAGCATGCAATTTTACAATTTACCTTTTTATGCAGGCAATACTGAATTATGAGAAGGCTGTCCAGCTAAATTGGAATAGCCCACAGGTCACCTCTTAATCTTTTTCTTCATCTTAAGTTATAGACTGCACATCAAAAGATGAAATAGAAAGAAAAAGAAATAGTCCTGCTTGAACAGTGAGAAAAAAATACGGTCAATGTTCAGAAGTGGTCAATATATATTAACACCAGGTACACGTTTGAATTACCATTGCATGAGTTGCAGGATGCCTTCTGTAGAGCCCTACTATATTTGCGTTTGAAGATTCTGACTTTGAATGACCTATTGAGTTCATCTAAGATAAAGGCGTCATTGAGCATTCACTCTTCCCCTCAAATGTCCAAGAGAATAGAGAACAAATGGAAAAAAAATGCTGTTCAAATGGTATCACTAGTTTTGTTTTTATATTAAACTACTTATTACTTTTCTGTTTACTCGTCCTCGTTGTGCATTTTGAAGGAAAAGCTATGAGATGAAATATTATGAAATCACTACCTGTTGTAATTTCTTAATCTTGAGTTATTTTAGCATTCACTCATGCTATTTTCAGCTCTTCCTCAATAACAAGTGTTAGTGCTACTGCTACCTCAACATTGTTGTTTCTTTGATTGCAGGCTCTGAATAACTGGGGTCTTGGACTACAGGTATATTTTATCTTGTGACCTGTCTTTCTCTTTGCCTTCTCAGTATGGAATGTCCCTACCTCTTTGCTCATGAGATATAAATGCTATGTTTTTCTTTCATTAAGAGTATGAGTCTGCAATGCAGGAACTGAGTGCCATCGTTCCTGCTCGCGAGAAACAAACCATCATAAAAACAGCTATAAGTAAGGTATATGAACTTTGCAATTACTTGTTCTGGGAGGATTTTCTCATTGAACGATATACCAGTGATAATCTACTGGCACCTATCTTCTGTCTTCGCAGTTCCGTGTTGCTATCCAATTGCAATTTGATTTCCATCGGGCAATATACAACCTTGGAACTGTTTTGGTATGTTTCCTGATATACTACTACTGTTTTTATGCATATTGATATGCATTTAATGTATTTGACATGAATGCTTCAGTTTGAATACATTGCCTAAACAAGTTAAACTTAATAAAAGAATTGCTTTCTTTGTCATTTTTGATGTTACAGTATGGCTTAGCCGAGGATACCATGAGATCTGGGAGGCCAGATGTATCCGCTAATGAGCTATACAGTCAGTCTGCCATCTATGTTGCAGCAGCTCATGCATTGAAACCAAATTACTCGGTACTTGTTTCTGATTTTTTTCTTCTTCTAATAACTGCACCTTGTTTCCTTTTTTGTTTGTTAAAAACATAAGAATCAACAGTGTGTTATTTTCGTCTAATGCAGGTGTATCGCAGTGCTTTGAGATTGGTTCGCATGATGGTATGACTCAGTTGATTTATTTCCTGACACTATATTATTTGCCGGTTGTTACCTGATGATAGGTACTGCCTCCGTTCTGTATGAACTGTTGCAGATTTGCCTAAATATGCATGTATCTAACGCGTCTAGATACATGCATATTTAGAAAAATCTGCGACAGTTAATATGGAACGGAGGAGGTAGTATTTATGCAGGTGCGATATGGGTAATTTGTTCCAAACTTTGTTGTTTGTTTATTGAAATGCTTTGTGAAGTCCTATTCATTAGCGAAAATCAAGCAATCTAGGGGCTAGGCGGCTTTGAACTTGGTTAAACTTTGTTTCTTTTAATATTTTGTTTGTACTCATCAGTTTTTGGCACATTCCTGTTGTCTATTTCTATTAATCATAGAAGAATAATTCGGAAAAATAACTTTGTCATATTAAACGATGCAGCTACCTTTGCCGTATCTTAAAGTGGGATATTTGACTGCTCCTCCAGCAAACAATGCCATTGCACCACACAGTGATTGGGAGAGGTCACAATTTGTTTTGAACCATGAGGGACTCCAGCAGGTTCATCCTTGTTGTATTGGACACTTACTCGTCTGCAGTTTGGAGTTACTAATTTTCGTTTCTGCTCTTTCTAGCACCTTGCTATTTGAACCTAATGTTTTTCTTTTAACTGTAGGTCGATGGCTCTAACCAGCCTCCATCACAATCACCTGGCAATACTGACGGAGGAAGAAAGCCTACCAGAATAGCTGTTGCAGATATTGTTTCTGTGGCAGCATCCGCTGATCTAACATTGCCACCTGGCGCTGGCCTTTGCATAGATACTGTTCATGGGGCCAGATTCTTGGTATACATTTGTCAGTTGCCTTTATTTCATTTTGTTCTATTGAAACGAATACAGAAAATGCATGCTTCTAAAATTTACAAATGAACTCTGTGACAGGTTGCTGATAGCTGGGAGGCTCTTGACGGTTGGCTAGACGCTTTATGCCTAGTCTACACTATATTTGCAAGAGGGAAAAGTGACGTTCTTGCGGGTATTATTACTGGTTAATATCTCATACAGAAAAACTGTAAAATGAAGAGCCTCGGAGATTGTCTAGGTTCGTTGTCAATTGATTTTCTGCTGTTCACTTCTCATATGTTTCCCTGCGTCGATTTGTCTCCTGGATTATGTAAAGTACATAAAAGTAGAGAATATGTTGATCAGTAACTCAATTTCTTACTACTGGTAAGAACATGTTCTGAATCGTGCCTTTATGGAAAATGCATTAAGATAAAGGAAATTTTGTTAAAGCTACACTTCTTTGTCAGCTACTCCCTCCATATCACAAATGGATGACCTTTTGAACACCGATACTCTCTTCAAGATATATGCTACGATACAATTTGCGAATCATTTTTAACCTGATGAGGATCAAATACAATTTGCGAATCATTTTTAACCTGATGAGGATCAAGTTTAAGTAGACGCTTGTATACCATGCATGACCGAACTTTAAGAGCAACTCTAACAGATCTCTTATATATATTTGGTCCTTAAAACACATATAAGGTGTGCTTAAAAATTGTTTTAAGGTATTGCGCGGGCTTCGGCGGAACAGATCTCGCAAACGTAAACTGTAAAACCGAAAATTCCATTCTTTAATCGGGATTTTCAATTTCCAGAGTATGTCCCATACAGGGTTTTGCTACAACGTCCCTTGCTCATCAGTTCTCCTCAATCTCCGCCATTTGCATGGTGATGTAATATGCAGATATAACCGAGAAAGAATATGATTTCGCCATATGCCAAGCTACAAAATCCTCTTTCATACTTTGCTCAATGGTATCCGAACGATTCTTGAGACATCCAAAGGATTAGAATTTTCCCTCAACGTTTCCTCATCCCATTGTCAAGTAACCTGATTAGTTAGTTCATCCACCGTGCTTTTTTCTCGCAGTTTGGACCATGCGATCAGGGCTAGTCGGAATCCAAGGATCTTGCCAAATGTTAATCCAAATAAACACTCTTTTTTTAACAATAAATAAACACTCTCTTGAAAGTGTTTAGACCTGCAATAATGATTTGCCAAGTGAATGATGATCCATTCTTTGGCCCCACCTCCTTCAAGAGATCGCCATGAAGGTAGTATTTAGCATGAAGTACTTGAGCACAAAGGGAATCTGGGTTGGATATCAACCTCCAGCTTTGCTTTGCCAACACAGCTAAATTAAAAGTATGAAGGTCCCGAAGCCCATACCACCCATTTGCTTTGAAATGCATAGTTTTCACCAAGCCATCCAGTGCATCTTTTTCTTCGAAATGTTAAATACCTACATGGCATAAACTCGAATTGACTGTATAATGGCCTAGAGTAAAATTTCCTTCCCACCGATAGACAAGAATTTTTGTTTCCAACCTTCCGATCTTTTGATAATTCTTTCCAGTAGATAAAGGAAGCTACCAGTTCTCTCTACGCCCACGAGTACGGGAAGACCAATATATCTACCGGGTAGAGCCTCCGTTATCATATTCAGCTCGGTACACACTATTACCCATAGATCAAGGTCCACATTTGGGCCAAAGAAAATACTACATTTTTCTTCACTCGCCAATTGTCCCGAACTTGCACAATATTGATCAAGCTGTCTCTGTGAGGTTGTGTTAGTCATACCCGCTTTCATAAGCATTAGGGAATCATCAGGAAAGAGAAAATGTGAGACTGATTTCTGCAAACCCTGACACCTTACATGCCACGACCTCTCTATGCACCAGTAGACTCAAAAGTCCCTCTGCACAAAGCAAGAACAAATATGGTGATAGGGGATCTCCCTGCCTACTGCCCTACCAGGAATAAACGAAAACATCTCCTGATCGTTGAATCTGATTTTATACTTGACACATGACAAAGAAATTCTAGAAATTGTTTGTGAAATCCTAACCGAATCATCATGGTTTCCAAGAAGTTCCATTCAACCCTGTCATATGCCTTATGCGTGTCAAGTTTTAGTGCACAATATCCCCATTTACCTTTTCTTCTTATTCTTGATCGTATGCAAGCTCTCATAAGCCAGAAGTACATTATTTGTTATATTACCTTATAGAGAACGTTGCATAAATTGATGGGTCTATATTGAGCGATCGTCTCTAGGTTTTCAACTTTTGGCATGAGAACAATGACAACATCCTTCCAACCTTCAGGAATAGTTTTATAGTTGATTGCTTCCAAAAGTCCACATCACCCAAGAAACACCACCAATTTTCGAAGAAAATTGCATGTAGCCCATGCACACCTGGTGTTTTCATGTCACCAATTGTAAAGAGGGCTTCTTTAACCTCCTCCGGTCTGTAAGGTTTTATTAGCTTCTCATTAATGACCTCAGTAACCTTGGGCACCACTTTTGCAATAAGCTCCAGGTCAGGTTCATCAATTTCAGTGGAAAAAGAGTCCTGCAAAATATTGGGATATAAGCGGGTTTAGATTAGAGCAACCTTCAACCCAGCCACCATTTCCATTTCTTAGCCTTTTGATTCTATTCTTCATGCGCCTTTCACTAGCAAATTTATGAAAATATGGGGTATTCTTATCACCATGATGTAGCCAATTTACTCTACTACGTTGTGACCAAATGAATCTCCTCGTTTTCTAATACTAGTACAAATGCCCGTGCGTTGCCACGGATCCTCAAATTTAATTTCTTAATGCACATATATAATTCACAACTTACTATGAAAATTTAAAACAAATCAGAAATATCATAATGTACTGTAACATGATAATACCGAACGTAGTAACAAAACATCATTGTTGCATGCATGTGCATGGTTTCAATTAGGTTTTTTGTTACTCTTCCACGGTAAATCTCATACCTATGTTGTGAGCCGTCATAACTATCAACTCAACAACCTCTTCTTTTAGATGTATAGTAAAATGCCTATACATTGCCACGAATTATGTTCTTTTTTATCGCACATGTCACATATTATACACAAAAAGTCATGTCTAACATAGTATTTAAAAATAATAAGACACTACATCGCTTAAAACATATTTCAATAAAAATCAATCCATTAATATCACTTATATTATCATGTTTAGCAAAGTGTTTTTATCGACCATGAGACATGTGCACTTTTGAACCACGGGAGTACATACATCCCCATCTCTTCTTCTTAACCTCATGGTTTTATTCATGTTTTTATCTCAAACTCCATATGGAAGCATATCAAACACCTTCACTTTATATATCTCCACCATTTTGCCAAGTCTAGCATACACGACCTGATGATCATTGTCACTCTGTCTCGTTCTTTCACCGACAATGATCAGTAGGAAGACCATGTGGAAAACCAGACAAAGGTAATGGAGAAAGTTCCTCAGTTACACAATTCATATCAGATAGTAGCCATCCAAGTGCGAGAAGCGAAAATATAGAAGGTTGGTTACAAGTGAAGGCCAAGTCCACTGGGAACTCTGAAGAAAATTTATGCGTCTGGTTTTCTTTGGAACATTTCCGTCTGAGGCCATTTGATCCGAAGCAAGTCTTCCTCGCCCGTACATTTCATATGCAAAATAAAACATCCACTCAGACTAAAGGAAACGCCAGCGAAAAGCCTTTCCATGGACAACACACCCTCTTTTTTTATTCCAGCTGTTTTGATAACCTGCAGTTTACATTACTTATTAATTCATCAAACATGTAAAACCCAACGGTCCCTGAACATATATACAAACCCTCTTGGACCTGATACATTCGTATGATTCCTAAATCTTACAATAAATAATGGTTAGATCTATTAAGCTCTCTCTTCAAGATAAGTTCCATAATTATTTTGGTTTTCAAAAATCCACTGAACTGCTATTATAGTAGTAGGTTATCTCACCAACCTTGTACTAATTATAGTTTTATATTTTTTGTCTAAGTTTAATGCTGATTTCAAAATCGTTTTTCCCTCTGTCAGATTTCTAGGTTCTGAAGTTCAAAGTAATAACCAGGTTTTGGTTTCTGCCCAAAGTAATAACCTACCATTGAGAAAGATGGCCAACAGACCAATACAATGGTTCTATGCGTACCCGCCTGGACATCCAAACTCTAGCAACGAAATAAAATAAAATTAAGGAGGAAGGAATCAGAAGGAGGAGACTGATAGAACTAGAAAGGAGAATGATTTGCCACACAATGTGGTCTTTCCCTTGTCTCATATATATAGGCGTTTATACAAGATATACAAGGAAGGGATCAATACAAATCCTAGCCATAATGGCCTGAATAATAACAAAGATCAAGCACTGAATATGGCAGGGTATAACCGAATATGCTGGTATATGCAGAGCATATTCGGTTTGCCTAACACCCCCCCGCAGTCGAAACGGGAGATTCTCGGACGCTGAGACTGGAGCGAAAATCCAAGAACAGTGGTGATGGTAGGCCTTTGGTGAAGATGTCCGCGAATTGTCGAGAGGAAGGCACATGAAGAACTCGAATGTGCCCAAGCGCCACACGATCTCGAACGAAGTGAAGGTCGATCTCGATGTGCTTGGTCCGCTGATGCTGAACAGGATTCGTGGACATATATACAGCGCTGACGTTGTCGCAGAAGACAATCGTGGCGCTGGGTAGTGGTCGACGGAGCTCGTGGAGAAGCTGACGGAGCCAACTGGCTTCAGCAACAGCATTGGCGACAGCTCGATACTCTGCCTCGGCGCTGGAGCGAGAAACAGTATGCTGGCGCTTCGACGACCAGGAGACAAGGTTGTCGCCTAAGAACACGCAATAGCCGGAGGTGGAGCGGCGTGTGTCAGGACAACCAGCCCAATCTGCGTCGGTGTAGGCCACGAGACGATCCGTGGTGGATGGTGCGAGCTGAAGACCATGGTGCAGAGTGCCCTTGACATAGCGAAGCACACGCTTGACGAGAGTCAAGTGCTGGTCTCGAGGATCATGCATGTGCAGGCATATCTGCTGAACGGCGTAGGCGATGTCAGGCCTGGTGAAAGTCAGGTACTGGAGAGCACCGGCGAGACTCCGATAGGACGAAGGATCAGCTACCGGAGAACCAGCAGCAGAAGCAAGCTTCGGGGACGTATCCACCGGCGTCGAGGCAGGGTGGCAGGCGCTCATACCAGCACGCTCGAGAATCTCGAGAGCGTACTGCGTCTGGGAGAGGAACATCCCCTGGGAATCACGTCGAACGGCAAGGCCGAGGAAGTGATGGAGATCACCCAGGTCGGTCATGGCGAACTCCGAGCTGAGAGCGGTGATGACGCGCTCAAGCAGGGTCGAGGAGGATGCCGTGAGAATGATGTCGTCGACGTAGAGGAGCAGGTAGGCTGTGCCGAATGCGCCGTGCATGATGAAGAGGGACGTGTCTGACTTCGAGCAGGTGAAGCCGAAGGTGGTGATGAATGTCGCAAAGCGATGATACCACGCCCGAGGAGCTTGCTTCAGCCCGTAGAGTGCGCGGTTGAGACGACACACATGGTCAGGACGCGCAGAGTCGACGAATCCAGTGGGCTGATGACAAAACACCACCTCATCAAGGTGACCGTGGAGGAAGGCGTTCTTGACATCTAGCTGACGGATCTTCCAGTTGGAGGAGAGGGCAACAGAGAGAATAACCCGGATGGTGGCTGGTTTAACCACCGGGCTAAACGTCTCGTCGAAGTCGATGCCGTGCTCCTGGGAGAAACCGCGCAGCACCCAGCGTGCTTTGTAGCGGTCGAGGCTGCCGTCGGACTTGAGCTTGTGGCGGAAAACCCACTTGCCGGTGACGATGTTGGCGTTGGCGGGGGGGCGCACAAGTTCCCATGTGTTGTTGGCGATGAGGGCACCGTACTCGTCAGACATGGCCGCGAGCCAGTTCGGGTCTTTGAGAGCACCACGAACGGATTTGGGGATGGGTGACGGGGCGGCGACGGTCGTGGTGTTGAGGTTGAGACGTTCGCGCGGACCGATGACCTTGCCAGCCTGACGACGGGTGACCATCTGTCGGACAGGGGCAGGCGCGGCGGGCGATGTCGGTCGTGTCGAGGAGCTGGACGAGGACGAGCTCGAGGAGGTCGTCGCGGCAGAAGCTGGGCCACAACCTGAGGAGGCCGTGGGCGAGCCAGGCGGGGGCGTGCTGGGCTCCGAGCAGACCGGCGTGGGCTGAAGCGAGGTAGCCGGTGTGCAGGTCGACGTTGGCCGGGCCGAGGAGGCCGGGGAGGGTGTCGCGGGAGAAGCCGGTGGAGACGCCGTGCGCAGGCCGCGCGGCCCAGCATGCATGGGCGGCACGGGAACCGAGGGCAGCTCGTCGAGGGGATCGACGTCGAGTGTCGATGGAGACGTGTCCTGCTGCATATTAGTGACAGAAAAATTCGGTGCAAAGGGGAACCGAGTTTCGTCGAAAACCACATGCCGAGAGATAATGATACGACGAGTGTCAAGTTCCATGCAACGGTAGCCACGATGGTTAGAAGGATAACCGAGAAGCACACATGCGGTCGAGCGATGCGACAGTTTATGGGGCATGGTGGCGGACAGGTTGGGATAGCACAAACAGCCAAAAGTGCGAAGCAAAGTGTAGTCAGGCTGTTGTGAAAAGAGAGCAAAATATGGACATGGTGCGGCGAGAGCTTTGGTGGGTAGTCGATTGAGAAGATATGTGGACGTATGAAGCGCTTCAACCCAGAAGGTAGAAGGCATGCTAGCCTGAAATAAGAGTGTGCGTACTATATCGTTGACAGTGCGAATGATGCGTTCGGCTTTACCGTTTTGTGGAGACGTGTAGGGGCACGAAAAACGCAGAAGGAAACCATATCGCACGGACAGGTCCTGGAGAGCACGGTTGTCAAACTCGCGCCCGTTATCGCACTGTAGAGCCTGAAGTGATAGAGAAAATTGGGTGGCGACATAAGTACGAAAGTTAGATAAAATGGGGAAAACTTCAGATTTCAAGCGGAGCGGATACGTCCATAAATAATGGGTGAAATCATCTAAAATGACAAGAAAATATTTGTAACCAGAAATGCTCTCAACGGGTGAGGTCCATATATCACAATGTATTAATTCAAAGGGGCGCTTAGTTCGTGTGGTAGAAACAGAAAAAGGTAAACGAACATGACGTCCGAGTTGACATGCATGACATAAACTAGGATCCTTGAACACTTTATTTATGGGTAGCGAGGAGGTGGAGACGAGGCGTCGGAACGCGTCGAGGCCGGGGTGACCAAGACGCCGGTGCCACAGGGTGGAGTCGGCGGCGACAGCGGTGAGGGCGTGTGGCGGCGAGGTGATCGGGTAGAGGTCTCCCGAGCTACTGCACCTGAGAATCACGGCGCCTGTCCTGAGGTCCTTCACAGAAAAGCCCCACGGGTCAAACTCAACAGAACATAGATTATCACGAGTGAACTGACGAACGGAAATTAAATTTTTGACTATGCGGGGTGTGACAAGAACGTCGCGAAGAGTAAGACGACGAGTTGAAGAAGAAATAGATGCATGGCCAGAGTGAGAGACGGGAATAGAGGAGCCATCTCCGACCATTATATGTTTGTGTGGAGGAGTAGATGAAAGGGAAGTTAGATTACCGGCGTCCGAAGACATGTGAGCGGAGGCGCCCGTGTCCATGACCCACTCCGAGGGAGCCTGGAGGCTCATGGTGTTGAAGTAGCTCGCGAGGGCAGACGGATCCCAAGTCGGTTGCGTGGGGGCGCCGTAGTTGGGGTAGCCGGTGTAGGTGTACGTCGCGGGCGATGGTGTGTACGTCGCGGGCGATGGTGTGTACATTGCAGGTGACGCGGCAGGCAGGGCCATGAAGCCATGGGCAGGAGGGCGCGGCTGCTGCCCGAGGAGACCGGGCATCGGGTACATCTGAATAGCACCCCTCCAAGGGTACTGCGCGTTGGGGAAGACGGGGGCGGCGGGTTGCTTCTTCTTCCCGCGGTAGCGGCCCGAGCCATTGCCACGGGGGGCGCTATAGGGCGCAGGGGCGCCGAAGCCGGGGTGCCCGGCGTGGGGCTGCGGCGGTGGTGGTGCAGGGCCGCGAGAGCCACCGGCAGGAGGAGCGGTGTAGAAGACCGCCGGCGAGGACGAGCGCGGTGTCGATCTTGGCTTCAGTTCCTGGAGAAGAAGCATGTTGCGAAATTGAAGGAAGGAGGGGAACGGCGTGAGAAGGGGGGCGAGGTTGCCGACGTCCTTGTAGTGGTCGTCGAGGCCCTTGATGGTGTTCCAGACGAGGGCGTTGTCGGTGACGGGGGCGTTGACGTCGGCGAGGGCAGCGGCGACCGTCTTCTGCTCGAGGCAGTACTCGGTGACGCTCTTGTCCCCTTGCGTGATGTTGGAGAACTTCTGCCCGAGGTAGCCAGCACGGGCCTGCTGGTTGTCGCGGAAGAGGTCGGTGATGGCGGTGAGGACGGCGAAGGAGGTGGTGCCCGCGGCCATGACCATGTCGGTGATGTCGGGGGCGATGGAGCCGTACAGCCACCGAAGGACCACGGAGTCCAGCCGCAGCCATTCCGCGTCCACCGGGGGGATGGGCGTGTCGAGGTGATCCGCGAGGGCGTATTGCGTGACGGCGATGGCGAGGAAGTTCCGCCACTTGGTGAAGTTGGAGGCCTTGAGGTCGAGGGTGACGGGGATCAGGCTTTTGATGTTCTGGACGGCGGTGGCTTGAGCCCAGAGGGGGGCGTGTGGGTGGTGGGAGTCATCGGCGGCCATGGGAGCGGCGGCCGGAGTGGGTGGTGCGGAAGCAGACGGCGCAGCCCTAAGGCGGCGGCGGTAGTGGAGAGGGACGGAGGAGAATCGTTTGGCTGATACCATGATAGAACTAGAAAGGAGAATGATTTGCCACACAATGTGGTCTTTCCCTTGTCTCATATATATAGGCGTTTATACAAGATATACAAGGAAGGGATCAATACAAATCCTAGCCATAATGGCCTGAATAATAACAAAGATCAAGCACTGAATATGGCAGGGTATAACCGAATATGCTGGTATATGCAGAGCATATTCGGTTTGCCTAACAGAGACAGTAAAAATAAAGAGAAGATGATGCTCCCACGAGGAGAGAAGGAGGTCAGCTGTGTCAACTGGGATGCTCTTCTCTGACCTTGGGCAAAGACTGGCTGTCGCCATCTCCACGGGACGCGCTCCTGCAGTGCCTCCTCTCGCCTGCCACCGCTGTCGTCTCTTCCTCCTCCGTCGCGCTTGTGGGTCATCCCCCATGTCGCCGCCCACCTCGCGGACGCGCTCCAACACCTGCTCCAGCCCGACACCGCGTCATCTAGTTCATCCAATATTAGGCCTAACTATGCAACACGATAGATGAATCCACCATATAACATTAGACAAATAAGTGAGATGAGGATGGAGCATCATATAGTCTACTCCGAGAGAGAGAGAGAGAGAGAGAGAGAGAGAGAGAGAGAGAGAGAGAGAGAGAGAGGGAGGGAGGGAGGGAGGGAGGGAGGGAGGGAGGGAGGGAGGGAGGGAGGGAGGGAGGGAGGGGGAGGGGGAGGGAGAGGGAGAGGGAGAGGGGGAGAGAGAGAGGGAGAGAGAGAGAATATCATCAGAATGCAGCAAAACGCTGACCATAAGTGAGATCAGGATGGCGCATCATACCTTCAGTAGCCAAGCCGAGGTGTTGCAGCCTTGCAGGGCACAACCTCCAGACCAGTTGTGGTCAGGACCATCCACCACTCTGTTTTTTTTTTGTAGGGGAGGACCATCCACCACTCGATCAGCTATGTCTTACCGCTACAGCAACCCACTACAACCATCATTTCATCAGGACCCCAGGAAGAGGTAAATCGTTGGAACAAACAAGCACATACAACAAGACTGGGAGAGGATTTACCTGAGGTAGTGTGAACCACTGAACGACGCGGTTTAGAGATGCATGGTAGATAATAAGTGAGAGTGCAACCTGCAAGGGAGGATTTAATCATGCACCACTTTGTACTTTGGCTCTCAAAAATCAGATTAGACATTTTACACTGATTGCAAAAAACAAAGCACTCCATAGTTTTCCAGCTGTAAATACTACATGTGGACACCTAAGCAATTTTACCTTTTAAGCCTAAATGAACAACTAATCATAATAGAGGTGAGACTTCAGTTCCTTGTTCTCTTAGGTATACGATCAAATCGAAACACCTAAAGTAAGAAACCAGACTACTATTTCCTTGAAGTAAGAAACTACTTGGACAGCCTGAAGCCCTCACCTTGGGACTTCGAGAACCAGCACCACTACTGAACCGTATGCTCCAACTCTGAAACATCTCCTTCCTAAAGCAAGCAAACAAATATATCAACCAATTCTGATAACACCATAAATCCCAAATTCAAGAGCTACATCAAATAACTCTGATGGATACAAAATCAAGAAAATAAAACCAACTTGCAACCCCAAGCACTGAAGAAATAGCAACCAGGAACAAGGAAGAACAAGTAAATGAACCATTGTGGTTCCAGCAGTGCACAACCAGAGAGATGCTGAGAAAAGAGAAACAAAACGTTAAATACACTTACACATATATAATAATTAAATACACTTAAATACCTCTTTTCATTTTTCTTTTAGTTCTGATTCTTGCATCTTATAGTTGGGGCAAGTTCTAATTAGGTTCTAAATCATGAAGAGTTACAACTAATTAACTAAGAGGATACTTTTATGAAATGCAGCAGCAAAAAGAATTGAATAGGATTGCTAACGAACAGTTATCATCACCCTGTGATTGCATCTCCTAACTTTCTTATATCCTTTGAGAACTGCAAATAAAAATACAAGTATATTAGTCAATATAACAAAAGATATTCTAGCAATGAAATTTTTTAAGATCCAATGGGCCATACCATAGTTGGAGCCTCGCCATTGTACAATTAATTAGCGCATGCCATTAGCAGCAGATATTATCAGCAACCACCACAGAAAATACACATACGTCACACTAAATTTTCTACCCTCGTTTGAACAGTTCCCATCAACCAGATTTTCAACGTACATGCAACATAAAATATATATATATATATGGAAGATTTAAAAACTTATAGGATAAATCAAAGGACCAGCTGGATCTAATGAAATAGTAGTTGACGTTGGTGAGGAATTGCTCTGTCATAACAGAACGGCGAGGATCAAGCGTCGTGATTGCTGAACCAAGAGGCTAAACTACAGATTTAAAAGATTTATGCTTTAGTAAACAACCAGACCAACCAGATATTTTCCAACAGGAGTATTTACATGACAATATTCACCCAACCATATAATGGAAGGCAACCATACTTCGATAGAATTTTGAACATGTACCATCAACGAATCCAATGAACTTTCATTTAGCAAATTTAGTCGTACGACTATAATAGAAACCACAAGCCAACCAATCACATACTGATTTCTATTTCAGTTGTATATATATTTGTATTAAACTGTTTGATATTTCTAGAGATAGTAGGATTGCAGGATATGCCAAAAAGGTAGATTATTAAAGAAAATATATTAAAGGATGTTTTGGGGAAAGTTCTTGCCGCTAATGCAAGTAACCATTTATCTACGTAGGCTGAAACTAACAACCATTCTCTGAATGGTTACTAACTAATCTGAGCTGCATCTATATGTGTTAGGTGTGAGCTATCATCAGGTCCACTGAAAAAATATTGTTCCTCCAGTAAAACCCAACAGACACCACAATTTTATGGATTATGTGCTAATCATTCTGAAACGGCAGGTCAACTTATACTACACATATCACAAACTGATATCTGTAATGTACATTCTGAAACGGCAGGTCAACTTATACTACACATATCACAAAATGATTTATGTAAAACGTAATGATTTCTGTAATGTAGCAACAGCCATAAAACGAAAACAAGAAATTTAGACATAGATGACATGTTGAAATTCCTTTTTTGGAGATCAATGTAAGCACACCTATTCTCGATGGCCGCTGCTTCTATCAATTTGTCTCTTCCATTATAGGCAAAACCAGAGCAATCTACAGCGCATAAACAATGCCTATCATACCACTCACGACTGAATCGGAAAGATATTATCCTTTACAAGTTTCAGGCATCTGAACAAAAGAAGATAAAGATCACGTATGATTTAAAGCTCAAAGTCGAATTACTACTTGCTGAAAATAATCAAGAATCAATGAAGAAAATACCTCCCTCTCTGGAGCAGACTGCCATTCTTGGTCAGATTGATGAACACCTGGAACTGATCCGGCCATAATGCGCGCAGACCTAGATCTCGGCCGGCGGAGGAGGTGATACCAAAGATAGCTGGGGAGTGGGAGAGAAGGCAAGGACGAGACGCACACTGACCTGGATCTTGATGCTCGTCGCCGCCGACCAGGGTGCGCCGGTCCCGAGTAGGTGGAGGCTGCGCAACCCCAAAGGCTCCATGTGCAACGCCCTGGCCGCGTGCACCACCGCGGTGCGCGCCCGTGGGCAAGCACCTCTGGCCGCCAGGGCTCTGTCGTAGAGATCGCGCCTGACTCCAGCCGCCTTGCCACGAGCCACCGTACTCGCTCCTCGGCGACCCTTGCGGCTCACACGCGCGGGCTTGTCTAGCCGCCACGGTCGTCGAGGCTCTAGGAGCTACTGGCTGCCCGCTGCCTTCTTCCGTAATTGGTGGTGATTCCTTTCTGATGGTGCGGTGATTCTGTTTCCAAATGGTACGGTGATTAATTGTTTGACGGTGTTGTGGGAGGGTAAAAGGGTCATATGGAAAATATGTAGGACGAAACTTTTGACCGGAGGAAACAGAACCAGTTCCTCCTTTTTAGATAGTAGAGATAGAGATAGAGAAATCCTCAATTTCTTTCAGTAACTTCCTTTGTTGGTGGATAGTTTCATCATCAAGTGGGCCACTAACCAATTTTTTCCATTTCCTCCTGAGCACTAGTAAAAAAAAAATCTCCATTTTTATGCAGCACCGTTCTGTCCCATTTATGAAGAAGATCATGTACAGGCGCAAGTTTTGCCAAGTTATCAGTTGGACTCCGAGTCCTGGCATGCTCGTAGGCATCCTCAACAACCTGATGGAAATGGGCCTCTTTCAGCCATTTCACTTCAAATCCGAGTAAGGCAGGCCAATTCCTTTCTACCTCTTCTCCATTTTCAAAGCACATCATTATTGGTCGATGATTTGACATGTTGTATGTTCCATATTCTGCGGAACAACATCTACGAACATCAAATTCCATCCTTCATTCGTGAGGGCGAAAACAGAGAGTTGCAGTCATCAATTGCATCTCTAAGCGCTTGCATACAAAGGAGCAGGTCGAGAGTTACCTCCCTCCTTCTCAAAAAGGGTATGGTATCTCATTGAAATCACCCATCACTAGCCGGGGCAGTGTCGAGCTTGCATGTAAATCTCTCAAATATTTCCAAGATATACTCCGTTTCTTTCTATAGTGCCTACAGATTTTTGGCATTTGTTTCAGAATATAAGGTTGTAGCTTGGCTTTTTTTTAATTACCCCCTCCCCCGTTCAGCTCCCACACAACATGCGTGATAAATAATCCATACAAAATTGGAAACAATTAATTGAGACTCTTAATGCATGGTTCAATGATTTCTTAAAATTAGGCAGCAATGTTTTACTTTTCTTAATTAAACTTGGCTGCACATATATGGAGAATCAACAAGAGAGATTTGTAGGATTTGTTATGGTAAGTTAGGAAGATATGGATTTTCCATATTTTACGTTGATCTCAAATCGTTCAGCTAGGAGGTCTTGTGTAAAAAATACTATTACGCTAATTTCCGTGCCAAAAAACTATAGGCACTATAGAATATGGAGGCAGTATATGCTTATCTTGATCATCAACGACTTGCCTGTACCGTTTAATTAATTAATCTGCAACTGATGCAGGTTTCTAGCACGGTCCAGCAAGTTCAATGTGTACAAGTACAATAGAGCATGACCGTGATGGGCCTCGTGGCTCCGGAACTCAGTTGTGCCTAGCTAACTATGGCGTGGGCCATTACCTCTGGCGGCCCAGACATTGTGGCTTTGATCGTTTCGGCACACAGCTCATATATACTGTATACCCTGTTTTTTTTTTAGAAAGTATACCCTGTTTCTTATGTGCCTTCCTTGACAGCCTTGTACCTTTTTTTTTTGCGGGGGAAAGAGAAATTTATTAACTGGAACTGAGGTTACAATCACTGGTGATCGCTTCAGTAACCTCCGATGGAGATTCATGAAGCCACACCTGAGTTCGTCCATGAACTTTACCCAGCTGGGCTAGTCCATGGCTAACCGTATTTGCATCTCTACTTATTTTCACTAATCTACTTCCTCTTTCCCTTAACAATTCTCGTATTACATTTATCCTGAATGCATAGGCAGATCTGTGTGGATTGGTTCCAGTGATCAGCTCGACAGCCAGCGAGCAATCAGACTCCACTATGAGCCTCAGATCAGTCCATTGCAAGGCGAGGAGCACCCCCTCTTCAATCGCCATGATCTCTGCTTCTGTAGCATCGCGACACGTCTGCAGTTGACGGCAAGCCGTGAAGATGACCTCCCCTTGTTGGTCACGCAGGACCATGCCGATGCCTGCCCGGTCCTCCCTTGAGAAAGCGCCATCCACGTTGAGCTTAACCTCATTATCCCCTGGCCGGGTCCATTTCATCTTCGCCTTCTTCCTATCCTCGACTGGCCCGTTGTTCTTCTTAAAGCCCCGGTGATGATCCACTACCATTTTCCCTTTTGAGATATCTGCATCAGGGAATTGCTTTATTAGCAAAAGAGAATCTAAATAACTTACCAAAAACCTTCGGGAACTTTCAATTGGAGGGCACGGTTTGTTATGAGTCATTTCATTGTGTGCATGCCAGATTCTCCATATGACCATGAGTGTCCTTGCACGCAGACTTTCTGGGATGGCATGAAGCAGGTGTATCAGCCAATCTGGCCCGGTTGGTTGTCCTGCGGTAGCTCCCAGACTTCAGACATGGCACACCATAGGGCGCGAGCATGAGGGCAGCGAAGGAACGTGTGATAAGTATCTTCATCCTCCGTTCCACATAATTGGCACAAGGCCGATACTGCCATACCGCGTTTCTTCATATTTAGCTGTGTAGCGATAGCATTCCGACAGATCTTCCATGCCAGAACCTTGATCTTAGGCGGCACTGGGCATCGCCATATTAGTTTCCAGCTAGGACTTGCACCATCTGGCCGAGAGCTGGTCGCGCCTCGGTCCTGGTTCATCATCTGTTTGTGCAGCGCCAGCCGGTAGGCACTCCTCACCATGAACATGCCAGTCTTCTCTGGGAACCATGCAACAAAATCTTCCTCGTTGCGCCGTGATGGCTGTATCCGAAGAATTTCCGTCAGGTCATCCTGCGAAAAATACACTTGTAGTCGCTGTATGTTCCAGGATCCATCCGGCATTAGAAAATCCGATACCCATCGATATCTGCAACGGCCTTGGGCAGTCCTTGGTTGGTGATTCGACTCCCTCGGAATCCACGGGTCACGCCATGCCCGTATTTTCGCTCCATTGCCTACACGCCATATTACACCTTGCTTGAGGAGCTCGAGGCCATACTCAATCGCATGCCATGTCGATGATCCATTCCCTGAAAACACAGTGTCAAGTAGAAAACCATTAGGATAGTACTTTGCCTTCAGTATCCGTGCGCAGAGCGAGTCAGGGTACTGCAGCAGTCGCCACGCTTGGCGGGCTAGAAGGGCCTGGTTAAACAGTCTCATATCACGGAATCCTACACCGCCATAATCTTTGGGCCGTAGCATGATGTCCCAAGCAACCCAATGTGTCTTCCGTTTTCCATTCTCCGCCCCCCACCAGTACCTCCGAATCATCTTTGTTAGTTCATCACAGAGTCCCAGGGGTAGTTTGAAGACGCTCATCACATAGACCGGTATGGCTTGTGCAATTGATTTAATCAGAACCTCTTTTGCGGCTTGGGATTTATGGGTGTCGTCCCATTCCACCAGGCATTTAGCAAGTTTCGCTTGTAGGCTTTCAAATTTCCCCTGCACATCCTGCCATCCGGCGTAGGCAACCCGAGATACTTTGTTTCGAAAGTCTCTTGTTCTATGTCCAGTGCTCCCTTAATCTCCTCACGCCTAGTCTGTGGGCATGCTTCTCCGAACATAATCGAGCATTTGGCGGGATTGATCAATTGGCCCGTACTAGATGCATAAGTTCCCAGCACCTCTTTAATCCTTATAGCCTGTGCCTCCTTGTCGGAGGCCCCGAGAAGGAGAAAATGAATCCAGGAGGTTTCCATTAAACTTTACCTTGTAACTCACCGAGGTGACACATGACATTATCCAGTCCACCCACCGGCAAGAGAAACCCATCCTTTGCATCACTTTCTTCAGAAAATCCCAATCCACCCTATCATAAGCCTTGGAGAGATCCAATTTATAAGCACAAAAATCCTTATTAATATTCGTATTGTTTTCAATAAAATGTAAACATTCAAAGGCCACCAACGCATTATCTGTGATTAACCTGCCTGGGACAAACGCACTCTGGTTGACAGATACAATCTCACCCAGGATGGGTCGAAGCCTGTTCACCATGCACTTTGCAATGACTTTGTAGATGACTGTGCATAGGCTGATCGGTCTGAAGTCCTTTAGAATTTCAGGCTGGTCGACTTTAGGTATCAAGACAATGGCTGTTTCATTCACCCCATCTGGCATACGCCCTGTAGCAAAAAATAGCTTGACGGCATTAATTACCTCTTCCTTGATGGTACCCCAGTTACGCTGGTAGAAACGAGCCGGAAACCCGTCCACTCCCGGTGCCTTGAGTGGTCCTATTTGGAACATGGCATCGCCAATCTCTTCATCCGTGAAGTCTTTGCAAAGATCATTGTTCATAGCATCTGTCACCCTCTCCCGAGTCATAGCGATTAAAAGTTCAGAATTAAGGGATGGGTCCCGAGTGAAAAGCTCCTGAAAATATGAGGTAGCCATTCTCTCCATTTCACTAGGTACATGCTGCCAGCTTCCATCACTTTCCTTAAGCTTTTTAATTTTATTCTTCCGCGCACGCCAGACAGCCTTTTGGTGAAAAAATCTTGTATTTCTATCCCCTTCTTTTAACCAAGTAACACGTGAACGCTGTAACCACAACATTTCTTCTTTGTACAGTAGCTCGTTCATGTGATCAGTAGCCTGACGTACCTCACGTTGGTCTGCACCATTCAGTTTTAGCATTTCCAGATGCTTCCTAGCCTTGTCTAGCTCCCTTAAAACATTGCCAAATTTCCTTTTGCTCCATGACTGCAACGTGGTCATCACTTTATCAAGTCCATGCATAATGTCTGCCAGGTCCCGTTTCTGTCCGGCTTCTCCCCATGCTGCAGCTACTCTCTCAGCTAGGTCTGATTCCCTCTCCCAAAATATTTCATATTGGCGTCGCGGTTGTTTGTTTGGGACCCTTACCTCTTGCTCTAGCTGGACGAGAATTGGACAATGATCTGAGACCGGCGATGTTAAATGTTGCACTTGTGTATCTGCAAAAAGGTCCCGCCAGGCAGGACATGCAACAGCTCTATCAAGCCGTACCCTCACATTTGCTCTTCCCACCCTCTTATTATCATATGTATATGGGACACCTGAAAAGCCAAGGTCAGTTAACTCACAATCATACAAAACCTCACGAAAGGCATCCATTTGACTAGTAGGTCGCGGAGTATAGGATAGGTGTTCCTCCTGCCAGAGGGCCTCGTTAAAATCACCCATCACTAGCCACGGTAGATGAGATGTAGATTTGAGGTGTCGGAGTTTATCCCACATGCTCTGCCGGTCTTCGACCCTTGGTTCACCATAAATACATGTAAGGCGCCATTGGGGAGAATTAGGGGACTCACGCACATACGCATCAATATATCGTTCATTTATTTCTTGCACTTGTACAATAAGTTGATCATGCCAAAAGAGCGCTAAACCTCCGCTTAAACCATTACTACTAATACCAGCAAAACCTCCTAGCCCTAACCTATGACGCAACCTTCGCATCTTATTCTTACTCTGCCTAGTTTCACACAAAAAAAATAAACGCGGACTCCAGACTTGGGAAATAACTGCAAGTTCACGCACTGTCGGGTTATTCCCGGCCCCCCGACAGTTGAACGAGAGGCAATTCATGGCTCCTGACGAGACCCCACATTTGGTCTCGTCAGGTTACCCGAGACTCCATGCCCGGTTCTGATCTTCCTCCTTGTCCTCGCTGCCACACTATCTGCCGACGTCTCCTTCTTCTCTTCATGTACCTCATTTCCACCCTTCTTGCCCTTCTTCTGTTTGCCGCCCAGCGCAATGGAATGGAGGGTCAGGGACAGGTCAAGCTTCTGGCCTGGTGCAACATCATCTTCTGGTGGTCTCTTACCCAGGACCGAATCCGCCAGTGTCATTGATACATCTGACCCGCTTCCTTGAGAGGCTTCAAGCTGCGACAGTCCACGAAGAGCTGGGATCATGTCACTCGAATGCGGACTAGACAGTGCCGCACGACCTCCACTTGTGTTGAGATTTACATGCTGCATGATCTTCATGGCGCCAGGTGCCAGCGCAACCCCCGCCGTCCCACTGCTACTGCCTGGTGCAAACTGTGAGCTCCCTGGCATTCCCTCCTTCCCATGTTCAGCATCAGGATTATTTGGAGCAGAATTTTCCTTGGCCAATTTCAGTCGCATATTATTTACTGTATTTGCTAGAGCTGTCTCCACCGCCTCTTCAGTTCTGTGTTCATCCTCCTCAAATCCATCATGTGCATCAACAGCTTGTGGTAGTTCAGTCGATGTGTGAACAGCTGGATTACTGGGAACACGCGCTTGATTCGTCGGTATTCCTAGCGATGATGAACTGACACTTCCTTCAGGTGTACTGAACCTCAGCGACTTCTTTACTGCTGGCTCGTCAGGTGTGGCAACAGCGCGACTCTGGAACTTGCGCTTGGGAGAACATCTCAGCGTCGCATTATACTGCAAGGACCTCATGCCCAGCACCTTCTGCTCACATTGATCGTCATTATGACCTATGAACCCACAGTGGAAGCAAAAGTGAGGTACACGTTCATATCTCATTTGATAAACCCGTGGAGTAGGCTGTCCTGCAATGGTGGTTTTGAATCTAGCTAGCAACCTCTGATTCAGCGGCCAATCAATCCTAACCCTCAGGTACTCACTCAGCTCCAGCCCCTCCGCATCCACATCGACCGTGACCACCTTGCCTAGCTTCGAACCGATCAGGACACCATATTCCTTCGTCTGTTTCTTCCAGGGGACGTCGTAGAAACGAACCCACAAACGAACTGTATCCAGGACAGTTTCCGATGGTTGTGCACTATCGACAGCCTTGTACCTTGCTCATACCATTTCTAAAAGAAGTGTCTACAGAGAAGAAAAAATCTCTGCGCGTCAACGCATACATTGCGAAGCAAAGTCGCCGAGAAAACTAGTGTCACGCAAACGCAGCAGCGCACGTCAATGCGCGCTTTCAACGTCGTCGAACAATTATCGTCGCTTTCATGCCATCGCCACCGTCGCCATGGTTACCTCTACATCAGCATTTACGAGTTCAACGATTGTTACAGAGGTTACGCATACCGCCATCAGAACCCCCCGTATTGCCCCTGTACGTACGTACCCATCAACCAGCCCAAAATAAGCACGAAAAGTCAGATTAACTATGGGCGCCAGATCGACGCAGACGTGCACGCGCGTACCGGTCGCTGTACGCCTGTACGTACGTACGACAGCGGAAAACAGGGTTTAGAGTGGAGCCCATCTCACTGTCTTACACAGCAAGTTGGGACACGGGCGGAGCCAGCCGCAGCTTTCGACGATCGGCCAGCATTTTGAAAACAAGCTAGACCGCCGAAATCTTCCGACGATATTATTCCGTCGCGGCATGATGCGTGCGAGGAAAATGCCGTCGCATGCAGCACCTCGTAGGGACGGTGATGGCGATTTTGACCTGTAAATCCGTCGATTGGAATTGTGGTTGGATAGCTTGTTCGTCGTACTAGATCTGATACAGACAGCAGGCCTGTAGTAGTAGCAAGTCTGCAAGTGTTTTAGTCTGGGCATTTAATCATGTCCAGATGGACTAGCTCTATTTCTCTTGAAAACCCAGGCATCCTATGATCGTTTTCGCCCTGACAGCGACGCAAACGAGCATAGGCATACGCATATATCATGCATGATCACGGAGGCGACGGCGACGGTTTGTATCGGCCAGCACGGAGGAACGACGACATGGTTACAACTCATGCACGAGGGTTGCTAGCTAGTGCTTAACTATAACTGGATTATTACGACTACTATAGTTGACAAAACTATATGTTGAATGTATACGCAAATTGCCATATAATTTAATCCAAACAAATAATTGACAAAACTAATCACGCAGCAGAGTAGATAAACTAATAGCATCAAAAAAATAAACATATCGTATCTACTTCAAACACCAGAACTAGAAACTCTAGTAAGATCCAACAAAGAGAGAAAGATCCAACAAAGATAGAAGAGAGTCACATACGGTGCAGCTTGAGCAGCAGCGGCGGCGGGGGCATCATCATCGGTGTTGTCTCCCATATTGAGGTCGCCGAAGAGATCGTCGACATCCAGAAATAAGTCGTCGTTGGGGAACTCGTCGTCGGACGGCGTCGCGTTCGCAGTACTCGCGTGTAAGCGCTATCCAAAAACTTGATCACCCCTCACCCGCACAGGTCTACGAGAGGCAGAGTTCCAGAGGTCTACTGTCTTGTTTGTCGATGCATGCCAAAGTACAAGGTGATGAAGACGATGGTGGCGACCCAAGATTCTGGAAGGAGGCAGACGCATATGTGTCGTGTACAGTGTAGGGTTCGCATCTGAGTTTAAATAGTGCGGTTCAGAGAGGTTGTGGGGCGCATCCCACGTCCGAGTCAGCACAGCTGTGATCCAGAAAATCAGGAACGAAATGGTTGAATTAATGCGTTCGTTAATGACTCATAATTAATAACACGATTAATTAAGAACAACAAAAATATAAGCTTGGCTAACCGGTGGCGCATCGTGACGAGGTGGGCGGCGGAAGACTATAACATCCCTCTTATAAACCACTCCACATCTCTCTCAACTAGCGATGCGTGATTAAAATTTAATCTCACCCATGTCCATAAATGAATGGGTCAAAGAGAATTTCAGCATTTATACTCTCACTACTAGAAAAAATCTTATTAGTGGCGCATCACTTTTCTCTACGCCACTGCTAACTGTTAGCAGTGGCGCACTAGTGGTGCGCCATTGGTATCTAGCTTAGCAGTGGCGCACCACGTAGTGCGCCACTACTAGCTCTATGGTGTGCCACTGCTAAAAGTGAGAGGTACACCACTAGACAAGAAGTAGGTGCGCCACTGGTAAATTTTAAAATCTGGATCTGGCTAATGCATGTACAATGCATACATGAACTTTGTCCTTTATCATATTGAATTTCCACATATTTGCAACATATATGATGATAATACCATGTTTTACTTTGATTTATGGGAATTTACCAATGATCCCCTTTATTTGGTTTATAACGCTGCAGAACACGAAACCTCTGTTTTGTGTATATTTTCACTTTCAGAGATCTATACCAAGACAAATTGACCTGCGATTTTTGGAGCGTCACTTTCTCATTGGGAGAAGCAACATGGGCCCTGGAAGCTCACCTGGAGAGGCCTGAGGGCCAAAAGAGGCCAGGTGGCGCGCCCAAACCCTTAGGGCGCGCCACCCTCCTCTTTCATCCATCGATCGCCCGTTTGCCCTGATTCTTTCGCGAACCGACCTATTTTTCCCTAAAAACAATTATATATATATGACCCCGGAGAGTTCTCGGGAGGAGAGCGCTGCACAAACACAGAAACACGAAAACGGAGGCTGCTACAGAGATGATTGGAGGGGGAAACTCCGTCGGGATCACCACCGAAAGGATCTCCACCGAAGGGATCTCCACCTTCACCAACGTCTTCATCATCATCACCATGACCAAGAGGGAGTAGTCCACCTCTGGAATACGGGGTTGTGGCAGTACCTTGATCTATTTCTCTCATGTTCTTCATAGTTCTTAGTGCCATATGAGCTACCTATCATGATTATGACCATATTTGTAATACCTATGTGGTGGGTCCTTATTCGATGATATTGTTTTATGAGATTTGATCTTATTATATGGTGAGATGTATTGATAGATGCATATTATGTACTTTGTTCTTAAGTATTTGTTCTGATCAAACTTATGTGCAAGAGTGTGTGTGGGGTGATGTGTGTATTAGATGGAGTAGCATGGTTTTAGTGATTGGATAGTGACAATATGTTCAAGATCTATTATGGTGTTGCCTTTATTTTGCTACCTCGCTAGGGATAAAGTGAATGCATGTGCTATGTTCATCATGTGACAGTAGTGATGATCTTTTTTGCTCAATGTAGCATATTTGATATTCAAACTTCATGTCAAAGTACCTATTGCTATGCTATGTTAATTCTTAATACAAGATTGATGAAGTTTATTTCTTGTGGAGTATAATAGAGGTGTGTTGCATCATCTTTATGTTTGGATGTAATGACCATATTAATTCTGATCTTACATATAATATTATCTGCACCATCATATCTCATTGATGAATTGTTTTTTGTCCACCACAATTTTAAGAGAGAATAGTCAAGTGAACCCAAGAAACCCGGTCCACTTTTTATCATAAGAAACACCTTTATATTGCTTTTACCTTGTTTTCTATTTGCTGCACTATTTTAATCTGAAAATACAAAAATATTTATTTTTCTTATTTGCATCCAAAACACCAAAAACAATCAACCTCTTTACAATTTTTTACTTAGTTATTTTGGCTAGTTTAGTTTTTTACTTGTTTTGTTTCTACTTGTGTTATTTACTTACACAAAACCTTATGCTTGACAACCACATGGTGGAGTTGGGGACACAAGACATTTACTTTACCTGCAGGATTGCTACAAGAAGAGAGAGGAGAATACTCTTTCATCATATTCCCCAAGAGTTTGATAAAAACCCTCGAATCACCCTTGTGGGGAAAATACTTTGCTGACGCAACACTCTGTGCTTGGAGTTCCAACGTTATCAAGACATTTTCTGGCACCGTTGCCAGGGAACTGAGAAGAGTTACACCACAGAGTATTTTCTGGCGCCTGAAGACATTTCTGGCACCGTGTCTCACCAAAACTTGGGGAAGTAACATCACTATGAGCATTCTTATCTCTTTTAGATTTTGCATCATATTTTGGTTGCATTGGTTTTAGACTCTGTTTGCCCGTTTTTAGTTTTTTGCTTATTAGTTCTTTTCTTAAAAATTGAAAAACCCATAAAAATAAAAAATGGAAAATATCAAAAATACTCATGGTGTGGCTACTAGTCAAGATAAAAATGTCACTTCGAAAGAGGAATATGAAAATGCTATGAAATTTATAAAATATAGAGAATCATGTGAAGGGAAAAGGCTAAAAAGTTTGTTAAGACTTCTAAATAAAGCCTCTAGTGAGTTGCTTGCACATTATGAAAGTGAAAGGACACAGATGTCGCCTAGAGGGGAGGGTGAATAGGTGGTTTAAAACTTTTACGACATGGGCTTAACAAATGTGGAATAAAACTAGCGTTTATTTTGTTAAGCCCAAAGCCTATATATTATGGTTCACCTATGTGCACCAACAACTTATGCTAAGCAATACAAGCAACTTTGTGATAGCAAGATATATAAGTTCAAGCACGATGGCTACCACAAAGTAAAGTGCATAAGTCAAGAACTCGTGTATAGAGATAACCGAGGCATGCGGGAGACGATGATTTATCCCGAAGTTCACACTCTTACGTGCGCTAATCTCCGTTGGAGAGGTGCGGTGGCTTAGTGTCCCAGAACGCCACAAGAGGCCTCACCTTGAGGTGTGGTTGCTTGATGCACACCAATGCCACAAAGATCTCACCCCAAGATGCGGTAGTCACACCACACACTGAGCGCCACGAAGGTCTCACCTTATTCTCCGGTGACCCTTGCCACAAAGGTTTAGGTCACGATTTCAATAAGGGATTTCCTTCGAGGCGGAAACCGGTCCTTACGTACACAAAGGTTGAAGCACACATCCACAACTTAATTGGAGACTCCCAACAAATCACCACAAAGGCCTAAAAACCATCTAGGGTTCCAAGAACCCAGGAGAAACAAGCTCCTCACTTTCACTTCCACAAATCACCGTGGAAAGCTGACACCGATACACCAAATGCAATGGAAAATCCTCCACTCTCAAATTCCACCAAATCTACAAAATCTTGTGAGGGAAGAAAAGAGGAAAAACAAAGGAAATTCACAAAGAACTCCAAGATCAAGATCTAGAGGATTCCACTCACAAATACAGGGATTTGATTGTTAGAAATGTAGATCTAGATCTCCTCATATTTTTCTCTCAAGAAGATTCAAGAAAAATAGGAGGAATGGAGGGAAAGGGGAAGCTCTCAAGGTCAACAATGGCGGAGAGCACAAAGGGGAAGAGGTAACGAATATAAGGAGGAAGGGGTCTTATATACCTCCTCCCAATGGAATATGACCGTTTGGGACCTCCCGGGCTGGATTATTCGCCCCTCGGCCTTCGAAAAACGGCTAAGGACTTAAGGGAACTGCTCGTAGTAAGGGCCCGTATATTTGGACGAATATTTTGAATTCGGTCCGGATTATCCGCCCCCCCTGAAAACTGGCAGAAACATCAACACGAGAATGAGCATAACCTAAGCATCCGGACTCCGATTTTGATGATCTTGGGCTCGTTTTGAAGCTAGTAACAAGCTCTACAAGATCACGCAGGAAACCATCATATTATACAAGGGAGGATTGAAAAAACCTAGCACAATACCCGTGCGTTGCTACGGGCAGACTCAGCAATGTAAAACTAATCATTCATATATTTCAAATGAAATCATGTTCATGTTAAAAAAACAACTTTAAAATTAAATCATGATCACGTTAAATTTCTTTGTCGCAAAACTGCTTCCTCAAGCTCCCACTTAAAACATGTTCACCTCAAACTGGTTCATCGAGCTCTATCTCCTTTAAGTCTACTTGATTTCTATCTTATAAAAAAAATTCTAATTGATTGCATGTGTCCTACCATTGCAAACTTGTTAATGTCAATACGTTGATACATGATTGGATATTTCGTTCCTTACAACATATGTCGCCGTGCTGGATGGAAGGCACCACCGGATTTTTTTTGGGGATCATGAGGCCTCACCTGTATATGTATGGCAGTTTCATTTTCCCTGAAAATATTTCTTTTCTGCTAGACGAATCTACTTACCCTAGGAACCTCTTCCTCATTTTCTCTTCCGTTTTTATTCACGCAAAAATATTATTATTTGTAACCATAAAAGGATGTCGCAAGTTTATCTAAATTTAGATATATCTAGACATACTTAGTGTATCGATACATTTAAATTTTGGAAAATATTTGACATTCTTTTTTTAAACGGAGAGAGTACATTTTTTCTCATGCAAGTTATACCAAAATCGTACATGGTCGTCACCTATATGCATCTCAAACCTATGCCCAGATGGAGCTTAGTTTATTTTGTTGCGACGGATCGGAGAAACAGGTCTGATGGCGCCGCGTTTTACTAATCGATTTGCCAAATTCAAATTCTAGTCGGATATGTTATGTAGCGTGCCTCTCTGCGGCCGGTTGACATCCACGCGTGTGGTTTCCTTTTTTCTTGCGATGGCCGGTTGACATCCACGCGTGCGGTTTTCTTTGCCATGGAGTAGGACGTAAGACGTACGACGTACGGGTTGTATCGCAAACTAATACTATCCTCTGTCCCAAATTAGTTGTCTCAAGTTTGTTAAAATATGGATGCATCAAGACACTAAAACATGTCTAGATACATCCATATTTAAAAAAAATTGGGACAACTAATTTGGGACGGAGGGAGTAGTAAAGATGATAAAACGTTTGACCTATCTATAAAAGACAAACCGGTAAAACCTCCAACCTTAAAAAGTGCAACAAGTTTCTCATGCAAAACTTGTTTTCAAAGAACTAGAGCTTGTTATGAGAATAAGCACAAGCTCTAAAACATCACGTGGATAAGATATAAATAACAACCAAGAAAGATGATGGAAGGATGCAAATGTTTGAGCTCTCCGAAGGATACGATCGAGTTACTCACTCGAGAGCCCTCTTGATAGTGCGGCAACTAAACTATAAAACGGTCTCCAACTACATCATGAGACCGGTAAGAAGGAAACCCTATAAAAAAAACCTTAACCTTGCATGTTCCTCTTGGGCTCGATGATGACAATCTTGACCGTAAGAAGATGGAACACCTCTCTTGATTGTGCTTACTTGACGAAATCTTGTGGATTGCTTCCTCATAATTCACCATGGGAGAGCTGCTTCTTCGGCACATCTTCACATATCCATGATCACCATATGGATGGCAAGCTTCAAGCATATGATCTCTTCGAGTTGGCTCATCTTGAACTTGCGCTTCATTTTTTCATTCTTCATCATGTTGATGTCTTGAAGTTAACTTTGAGGGCTCACTTCATCTTCATCTTCAAGAGAAACTTGACACTTGATGTTCTTCATCAATTTCTTCTTATTACAACCTTGAAGCCAACATATGGTTTGAAGCATTGCCTATGGAAAACTCCTACAAATATAACTCAATGCAAACATTAGTACATAGGGATTATCATCAATTACCGAAATCACACATGGGGGCTCTGACGTGGGCATTACCCTTCGGGTAACTACTATCGTATTACCCCTTGCGGCCCAATCGGAGGCCCATGAAGATACCCGAAGGCCAGGTGGGCCATAGCGTCGGTTCGCAAGGTGGATTCTTGAAGACCAAGGCAAGAAGACGAAGAATAAAAGAAAAGTTTAGAACTAGGACTCTTTGTAACCTAGTCGTACCCGGACAGATCTCTCGAGACCTGGCTCCCAATATAAGGGTCAGGAGAGGGGCTGCCGAGGACACACGCAATCTTAACAATCATAGCCACCGTCAGTCTAGAGCTAGGTCCCTATAGAACTTAGATTCTCGACGAGATCACAGCCAAAACCTTTGGCACCCCATTGTAACCCGATATTTTCATAATCAAGATCAGATAGGCAGGACGTAAGGGTTTTACATCGAGGGCCCCGAACCTGGGTAAATGGCTTTCCTCGCTCGTTTGATAACCGATGTCTCGTGTCAGCCTACAGGATTTCATCAACCCTAAGCCCCATAAGAAGGGCATTGCCGAGGAGTACCCTCGACAATTGGCGCGTCGGGAACCCTGTTGGCACAAGATTCGTCGTCGGCAGATCCAGCCATGTCGTCGGCAGCATCATCAACACCGCTGATGCGTCCAAAACGTATCTACTTTCCTGAACACTTTTGCTATTGTTTTGCCTCTAATTTGTGTATTTTGGATACAACTAACACGGACTAACGTTGTTTTCAGCAGAATTGCCCTGGTGTCTTATTTTTGTGCAGAAAATCAACTTTCAGGAAAATCCCGGAAATAATTGCAATGGGCCTATTTTTATAGAAGACCCACGGAGCCAAGATGTGACGGAGGGGGCCACGAGGCACGCACACCACATGGCGGCGCGGTGGGCCCATGGCCGCGCCGCCACATGGTGACGCCGCCTCGGCCCCCCGCTCCCTGGACTACTTAAAGCCCTTGACCTAAAAACGCACGGGGGAAAACCATTTTTCGAAGACATCTAGAACTCCGCCGCCATCGAAAACCCAATCTCGGGATCAGAAACTCCGTTCTGGCACCTGCCGGAACAGGGAAATTGGAGGAGATCATCGCCACCGACGCCTCTCCATCGACCATCCATGTTTCCCCCATCCATGTGTGAGTAAATCCCCGTTGTAGGCTGAAGGGGGTGGTAGGGATTGGATGAGATTGTTCATGTAATAGCCATAAGATTGTTAGGGCATGGTGCCTAGTATCCGTTGTTGGTACTTTTATGATATTGTTGCAACTTGTTATGCTTAATGCTTGTCACTTAGGGCCCGAGTGTCATGATTTCAGATCTGAACATGTTATTGATTCATGATGATATTCATTGTTTTATGATCTTACCTGCAAGTTGTATACACATATTGCTGTCCGGAACCCGAGGCTCCAAAGTGACAGAAATTGGGACAACCGGAGGGGAAGGCTGTGATATGAGGATCACATGTGTTCACGGAGTGTTAATGCTTTGCTCCGGTACTCTATTAAAAGGAGTACCTTAATTACAGTAGTTTCCCTAGAGGCCCGGCTGCCACCGGCTGGTAGGACAAAAGATGTTGTGCAAGTTTCTCATTGCGAGCACGTACGACTATATACGGAACACATGCCTATGGTTGTTTAGTACTTGGATACAGTTTTATTATTATCTGCAAATGCCTAGTCTTGATTATTACATGAGTTACCTTATCCATGCAGCGCCCGTTCATCCATCCCTATGCCTACAGTATTTTAATTCTGTTGTTTACTATAATCACTATTGTTGTCTTTATTACATTGCTGCTTATATTTCACTACTCTACGCTATAAAACTGTTGCTTGATAAACTATTGCGAGCAAGTGTTTCAGTGCAGCTGAATTGACAACTCCGTTGTTAAGGCTTACAAATATTCTTTGGCTCCCCTTGTGTCGAATCAATAAATTGGGTTTTACTTCCCTCGAAGATTGTTGCGATCCCCTATACTTGTGGGTCATCAAGACTGTTTTCTGGCACCGTTGGGAGCATAGCTTTATTTGCAAGTTCACCTGAATTGATATTGTTCGCTGCAAATCCTCCATCATTGGTAAACCTCGTGATGCTAAAGTCGCCATATTACCATCCACTACAAGAAAAGGTACAACTCTGAATACCTCTGCTGCTCTTGATTCACCATCTGTGATAAGCCAACTTGTTTCACCACCACAAGCTTCACGTGTTGGTACTTCTGCTGAATCTGAAAATTCCTCTTATAATTTTGATGATGCTTCTACTGTGCTTGATGATAATGGTTCATTAGGTCCTTTTCTAGATGCTACAATTGCTAGGTCTAGACAAATTGAAAATACTGAAATTCCTAATGAAAATACTGTTACACCTGTTAATTCACCTGATGAACACTCTAGTGATGATCTGATGAAGATTATGTGGAACTTGATGATGATTTTATTGATAAATGTAATGCTACTACTGGTGCAAGTAACATTAAAAAGCTTCTTGCACAACATGTTGTTAGATATAAACTGTCTCCTGATCCTAAATTTGCCACATCTCCTATAAACATTAAGGATAAGGATTATGATTTTTCTCTTGATTTATCTCATATATCTATTGTTGAGAAAACACCTTTTTGTGGTACTGAAAAAGAAAGTGCTGTAGAGCACATGAATGAGCTTTCTACTTTGAGTAGCTTGTTTTCTGATGATATCAAGAAGCGTACTTATTTTGTTGCTAAATTTTTCCTTTCTCATTAAAGGATGATGCTAAAACTTGGTATAATAGTTTGCCTCCTGATTCTATTGATAGTCCAAGTTGTTTGCTTGATGTTTTCTTTCGAAAATATTTCCTGCTAGTGCTCAACATATTGGTTTGCAGAAAATTTATAGTTTTGACCAGGAAGATGGAGAGAAATTGCTGAAGCTTGGGCAAGGTTTTGCTCTCTTCTTAGAGCTCGGCCTGGACATGATTTGGAAAAGCATGACTTACTTGATATATTTTATAGTGGACTAACCATTGAGTCTAGGGCATACCCGGATAGTTGTGCTGGTTGTGTTTTAGAAAAGAACTCAGAGAAGTGAAGAATTAATGGCTAGAATAGCCAAAATCATGATGATTGGATTGCACCTGAACCAACCCCAACACCAATATTGAAGAAGAGGGGTATGATTGAATTAAATGATGAAGATATGAGGGAAGCCAAGAAATCTCTTAAAGAGAAAGGTATTAAATCTGAAGATGTGAAGAATTTACCTCCCATAGAAGATTTATGTAAGATAACTCCCCCTTCATCCACGATTGAGGTACATTCTCTTCAACGCTTTGATAAAGGAGACATTCCTTACTCAAAACCTCCTGATCAATGTTTAGATGAATTTGATAATTATGTTGTTAAGCAAGATAACTTTAATATGAGTAGAGAATCATCTAATGGAAAATTCTCAAGCTATTAGTAAATTGCATGATATTGTGGAGAGAACCTCCAATGATGTTAAGATGTTTGTTAAAAAAATTCATATGGTTCAAACTCAAATTGATCAACTCACTAAAGTGCAAAATAACTTGTTTAAAAATACTTCTAAAGAAAAACATGCTTATGAAGTAACAACTAGAGGTGGTGTTTCTACTCAGGATCCTCTATATCCTGAGGGGCATCCCAAAAGAGTTGAACAAGATTCTCAACGAACTAAAGAAACTAGTGCTCCTTCTAAGAAAAAGAAGAAGAAACATAAAACTGTTGTAGAATCTTCTAAACTTGTTAATGATCCTAATAGTATTTCTATTCTGATGCTGAAACCGAAAGTGGTAATGAACATGATAAAGATAATGATAAGAATGATGTTTCTGATAAAGAAGAGATTGAAGATGAACCTGAAAAGCATGCTAAAAATAAAAATTACACTAAAGAAGATTTCATTGCTAAGAAACATGGTAATGAAAGAGAATCTTGGGTTCAAAAGAAAATGCCTTTTCCTGTTAAGAAACTAAAATCAAAGGAGGAAGAACACTATAATAAATTTTGTGATTGGATGAAACCTTTGTTCTTGCAAATCCCTTTGACTGATGCTATTAAATTGCCTCCTTATTCAAAGTATATGAAAGATATTGTCTCTAACAAAAGGAAAATTCCTAATGAGGAGATTTCCACTATGCTTGCTAATTACTCTTTCAATGGCAAGGTTCCAAAGAAGTTGGGACACCCAGGTATACCGACTATCCCTTGTTCCATCAAGAATAATTATGTTAGAACTGCTCTATGTGATTTGGGAGCAGGAGTTAGTGTTATGCCTTTTTCTCTTTACAAGAGACTTGATTTAGATAAGTTGATACCAACCGATATATCTTTGCAAATGGCTGATAAATCTACTGCTGTTCCTATTGGTATATGTGAGGATGTTCCTGTTCAAATTACTAATAATTGCTTAATATTAACTGATTTTGTTGTGTTGGAAATGCCTGAAGATGATAATATGTCTATTATTCTTGGAAGACCTTTTCTTAACACAAGGGCTGTTATTGATTGCAATAAAGGAAAAGTCACTTTCAATGTTGATGACAAGGAGCATACTGTTTATTTTCCCAAGAAGATTGATAAAGTATATGGAGTTAATACAATTTCTAATTTGAGAACTATCAAAGTGGGAATTATCGATTGTCCTATATATGAGCCTAAATAAGGATATCAAAATATTTTGATTGGATCCATATCAATACAATATAAGGTAACATGATTGATTTGAGGTTTATTTCTTCTTATGTCATGTAAAATTTATTTGGTGGCAAGACTTGATCAACCTTGTTAACAAGTATATTTTAAATGCATGGAAGAGCTAAACAACATTTCTTTCTTTCTCCACACTTGTTTTACTTTCTGTAATACTACTTGTTTTGCAAGATGCTTTAGTTGTTTAAAATTTTGAAAATCTTTTTCTGCCAAAACAGTTATTTTAACAAGGAAATGTGCATTTTGAAGTTTTAAAAAATTTATAAAAATAATACCACTGGTCCTATTTTTTAAAATAAAACCTGGGAGTGCCGGGGCTGACAGTGGGGCACCTCAGGCTGCACCCCATGTGGCTGGCGCGCATGGGGGCGCGCCGCCCTGTGGTGTGGTCCCATCCTGCCCCCCACTCACTCATCCACCTACCACTCCACTCTCTTCCACGGGAAAACACGACACCATTGTTTAAACCCGAGTTTCTTGCTATTCTTGCTCGAAATTTTTGATCTCCTTGCTCAGCCCATCTTTGCTGCTGAGATTTTGAGCATTTGTTCTCCGGTATGTGACTCCTCCGATTATCCAAATATAATTTTGTTTAGTTGAGTATATCTTGAGTATTTTGTTGTTGTAGGTGACATGTTAAGTGAGTTTGCATGCTTGTTCTAAGTTGTAAAAGTTAGTTTTGATGCATGTTTAGTACTCTATCAAGTTCCTATAGTAGTCTCCCTCATTTAAATGTCTCAAAATCAACTTTTATAATGATTGTTGAAAATTTTCAAAAAAGGAAAATGCATAACCACACCTTTGGAGAAGTGTTTGAGAGGCATACGCCAAGAGTGACAAGGCCTTCAAGGGCAGCTACTCGTGCTAGGCGATCCTATGATGAGGATGTCATTGCACCTAGATTTGGAGATGAAGAGGACAATGGGATTCCTAATGCTTCATCCTTTCTGTGTATTGACTTTTTGCGTAATGCATGGCTACTTGATGACTTCTTGTTTCTCATTAATAGGGTGGGCTTGTCTACCTATACGGAAGATGAAAGTGATCAATTTTATATGCTAACTAAAATCTTTGTTGAAAGCTTTAAATTCAGCAACACACCTTTCACACCATCAGTTAAATTTAAGATTTATGATATGCCTATTACTATGAAATTGGGTGATTTTTGTGCTGCATTACTCCTATAGGTACAGCGAAGAAGATCGAGAACCGCCCCAAAGCTTTGATGGAACTCTACCGAGAAGTTACCAACGATGATAACCGTACCATTCAGCGCGGCAAGATAAGGAACATTCAGCTCCCTGCCATTAGATATTTCACTTATTATCTTGCTTCTAGCATTCTTGGTAGGGAGAACACTAGCAACATTTCTAGGTATCATCTTGCTTTTCTAGTTGCTGCACTTACTGGAAGTACGCCTTATCATCTTGGTGCTCTCATTTCTCGTCGCTTATCTAATAAGGAACCTATTTATGGAGGAATTGTTGCTTCACGTATTTTTGCATATCTAGGTCTTTCTGTTGATCCTAGTGATGAGAAATTAATTCCTATTAAGCTTGATATTGCTGCTATGAAGGGTCACCAATTTGTCACAACTAACTCTAATTTAGAAAATATTGTCTATAGAATGTTGTTTATTGACGGGGATGAGAGGGAAATCCCTTTGCCGCATGCCAATTTGTTCAGTGTTCGCAGGAGGCCATGGTCGCGCTCCAAAGAGGAGGTGGATGAGCAGCTGAGGATACTTAGCTTTCACCAGCAGCACGACTCCGAGGATGCCGAGCCCTCTGACGGGTACGCCGTCACGTATCCTGGTGCGTCCTCCAGCTTGTACCAAGGACAGGATCCTCCTTCATTATATTACGGAGGCGCCACCTCATCGGCTCCGTGGGATTGATCTCCACTTAGGCCAAAAGCCTAAGCTTGGGGGAGGTACATCGACATCTCACTCATTTACATATCATATCTTGTCGGTACTTTGTATATCCATATTTCGATTTTCTTTCTTTCTTTTTTGTTGCTTGTTGTTTATTTCTGTTTTTCCAAAACACGAAAAAACCAAAAATATTTTTGTTCTTTCTCTCTATTTATTTATTTAGTATTTAGTATTAGTTTGCTTAGTTTTAATTCGGGTTGCTATTTAAAAATCCAAAAAGATTTTGCTTTGTTCGCCTGTTTTCTTTTGTTCTTGTTTCCAATTCGAAAACACCAAAAATATTTGTTGTTCTTCTTCGGTTTTGTAAAGTTTATTATGGAGTTCAGCGGTCTCCGGTGGTTGGAGCTTGGTTTTCATTTCATATTATTCAAGCCACACAAGTGAAAGGCAATAATGAAGATCCACGACAACTCGACTGTGGTGAGAGGCTGGTATGAACTCTATTTGTTTTCATTTTTGTACATATACTCATTCATGTGAGCATTCTTAGTTGGTTCATGTGAGGTATATGTCATTTAATGAAAGTCTAGTAGTTCATGATCTCTCATGTTTAGCTCCAATTTATTAATAATGAGTAGCATGTCATAAATATTTGCTTGCATTTTTTTATTCATAGATAGGTATGACATTGTGGTATCCTCCTCTGAATAATTCATTTGGATTGACTTGGCACATGCTCACGCATGCATATGACTGAAAAACAAAAGGTCAATTAAGCCTCGATGATTTACTTAGCTTCAGAGTTCTTGTATCACTTTTATGCCTCCGTTAATTTTATTTTGTCGCAAGCATGATTATGACGGTTATTGCTCTCTTGATTGTCGCTTCCTAGTCTATTGCTAGCCCTCACTTGTACCGAGCGGGAATGCTGCTTGTGCTTCCAAATCCCTGAAAACCAAGTTATTCCAAAGTGTCCACCATAAATACCTATGCATGGCATTTCAAACCATTCCAAGTAAATTTTCATGTGCTACCTTTAAAACCTTCAAAGTACTTCTCAATTTGTGTCAATGTTTTATAGCTCATGAGGAAGTATGTGGTGTTTTATCTTTCAATCTTGTTGGGACTTTCACCAATGGACTAGTGGCATATACATCTGCTTATCCAATAATTTTGCAAAAAGAGCTGGCAACGGGGTGCCCAGCCCCAATTAATTACAACTTTCATTAATAATTATCTTCACATGTTTTGTCCTGATTTATCTGTAAGCAACTTAATTTGCAAATAGACACTCCTCCATGGTATGTGAATGTTGGAAGGCACCCGAGGATTCGGTTAGCCATGGCTTGTGTAAGCAAAGGTTGGGAGGAGTATCATCCATAATGAAACTAAAATACATGTGTAAACAAAAGAGAAGAGGGATGATCTACCTTGCTGGTAGAGATAATGTCCTTCATGGGAGCCGCTCTTGAAAGTCTGGTTGACAAGGTAGTTAGAGTGCCCACTACCATTCGTTGACAACAACAAACACCTCTCAAAACAATTTTACTTCTGTTTTAAAATGAAAAGCTCTAGCACATGTTAATCCCTGCTTCCCTCTGCGAAGGGTCAATCTTTTACTTTTATGTTGAGTCACCATCCTTTCTTTGAGCACCTTCTTGAGAGCATAATTGTCATTCTTAGTGTAATATGTTTGTCCCAGAATATGGTTAACTGTGATATAATTTTGATGCTTTTATCTTTGATAATTTTTACTTCTAGTCTTCCCATGAACTTCAGACGTGCCTGGGCATTTATGTTTTGCTGTACAAATACGGACAAGCGAGATACCACTTTATCATATCTTTTTATGAGCATTGCAATCATGCTGATAGATATGTTTCATGATGCTTATTATTAGTTTGTTGGTATCTTTTTCATGATTGACATAACTATTAGATGACTTTATTTGCATTTATCTTATTATGAATTGCCTAAGTACTCGTCCATATAATGAGAATATTTACATCATATGAGCAAATGTGTTCATGAAAGTTCTTTTGTCGCACTCAGTTGTTAACTGAATTGCTTGAGGACAAGCAATAAGCTAAGCTTGGGGGGTTGATACGTCCAAAACGTATCTACTTTCCTGAACACTTTTGCTATTGTTTTGCCTCTAATTTGTGTATTTTGGATACAACTAACACGGACTAACGCTTTTTCAGCAGAATTGCCCTGGTGTCTTATTTTTGTGCAGAAAATCAACTTTCAGGAAAATCCCGGAAATAATTGCAATGGGCCTATTTTTACAGAAGACCCACGGAGCGGAAGATGTGACGGAGGGGCCACGAGCGCGCACACCACGTGGCGGCGTGGTGGGCCCATGGCCGCGCCGCCACATGGTGACGCCGCCTAGCCCCGGCCCCTCTGGATTACTTAAAGCCCTTGACCTAAAAACGCACGGGCGGAAAACCAATTTTTCAGAAGACATCTAGAACTCCCGCCATCGAAAACCCAATCTCGGGATCGAAACTCCGTTCGGCACGGGACGGGGAATTGGAGGAGATCATCGCCATCATCGCCACCAACGCCTCTCCATCGACCATCCATGTTTCCCCCATCCATGTGTGAGTAAATCCCCGCTGTAGGCTGAAGGGGATGGTAGGGATTGGATGAGATTGTTCATGTAATAGCCAAGATTGATAGGGCATGGTGCCTAGTATCCGTTGTTGGTACTTTTATGATATTGTTGCAACTTGTTATGCTTAATGCTTGTCACTTAGGGCCCGAGTGCCATGATTTCAAATCTGAACATGTTATTGATTCATGATGATATTCATTGTTTTATGATCTTACACAAGTTGTATACACATATTGTGTCCGGAACCCGAGGCCCAAAGTGACAGAAATTGGGACAACCGGAGGGGAAGGCTGTGATATGAGGATCACATGTGTTCACGGAGTGTTAATGCTTTGCTCCGGTACTCTATTAAAAGGAGTACCTTAATTACCGTAGTTTCCCTAGAGGCCCGGCTGCCACCGGTGGTAGGACAAAAGATGTTGTGCAAGTTTCTCATTGCGAGCACGTACGACTATATACGAACACATGCCTATGGTTGTTTAGTACTTGGATACTATTTTATTATTATCTGCAAATGCCTAGTCTTGATTATTACATGAGTTATCTTATCCATGCAGCGCCCATCCATCCCTATGCCTACGTATTTTAATCCTGTTGTTTACTATAATCACTCGATGTCTTTATTACACTTCGCTTATATTTCACTACGCTCTGCAAAATGTTGCTACTAATAAACTATTGCGAGCAAGTCTGCTTCCAGTGCTTTGAATTGACAACTCCGCTGTTAAGGCTTACAAATATTCTTTGGCTCCCTTGTGTCGAATCAATAAATTTGGTTTCACTTCCCTCGAAGACTGTTGCGATCCCCTATACTTGTGGGTCATCAACCGCCGGCATCACCAAGCTCGGGGAGCCTGATTCGATTCGGCTCCTACGAGTTCACCCCGCACAGCGATTCATCCCGCTCGACTTTCTCGGGTTTGCAAGGAAATCTGGGCATGACGTTCAGAAGCGTCCACTGCAACGTCAACGCAGAAGGAGTTCTTCGGCTGCTAGAGCCGTTCGTCCCCAGATCGGCAAGGAAATCGTCCCCATCGGCAGCAGGGTCGATCGTGTCATCATCGATTGATCTTTCAGCCGGCTTAACGGATTCGACGAGTTCGTCCCCATCATCGACGCCTCGGTCGGTATCGTCAATGTCGACTGGACCCGAGGACTCTGGGTCGTCAGATATGACCTCATACTATTGCTTGAACTGCGACACCAGGCACGGATTGGGATCGAGTTGTTGGAGATATGCCCAAGAGGCAATAATAAAGTGGTTATTATAATATCTTTGTGTTTATGATAAATGTTTGCATACCATGCTATAATTGTATTAACCGAAACATTGATACATGTGTGTTATGTAAACAACAAGGAGTCCCTAGTAAGCCTCTTGAATAACTAGCTTGTTGATTAATGGATGATCATGGTTTCGTGATCATGAACATTGGATGTTATTAATAACAAGGTTATGTCATTAGTTGGATGATATAGTGGACACACACCCAAATGAGCGTATAATAAGATCAAGTCATTAAGTTCAAATTGCTATAAGCTTTCGATACATAGTTGCCTTAGTCCTTCGACCATGAGATCATGTAAATCACTTACACCGGAAGGGTACTTTGATTACATCAAACGCCATTGCGTAAATGGGTGGTTATAAAGATGAGATTAAGTATTTGGAAAGTGTGAGTTGAGGCATATGGATCAATAGTGGGATTTGTCCATCCTGATGACGGATAGATATACTCTGGGCCTTCTCGGTGGAATGTCGTCTAATTAGCTTGCAAGAACATGATTGGATCATGAGAGATGACATACCGCGGTACGAGTAAAGAGTACTTGTCGGTAACGAGGTTGAACAAGGTATGGAGATACCGATGATCAAACCTCGGACAAGTAGAATATCGTGTGACAAAGGGAATTGGCATCGTATGTAAATGGTTCAATCGATCACTAAGTCATCGTTGAATATGTGGGAGCCATTATGGATCTCCGGATCCCGCTATTGGTTATTGCTCGGAGAGGGGTCTCGACCATGTCTGCATAGTTCGCGAACCGTAGGGTGACGCGCTTAAGGTTCGATGTCGCATAAGTAGATTCGGAATACGAGTTGGAGTCCGAAGTTTTTGTTAGTCTCGGATGGGATCCAGGACATCACGAGGAGGTCCGGAATGGTCCGGAGAATAGGATTCATATAAGGAAGTCATTTTCCGGGGTTCGGGAAAAAGTCCGGTGTTTTGACCGGAGCTTCTAGAAGGTTCTAGAGGGCCACCAGTGGGCCCACCACCCCGGCAGAGGCCACATAGGCGCCACATGGCATAGTGGGGCCTGCCCACTATGACATGTGGGCCCAGGTCAGCCCACCCCTAGAGATAGAATCTATCTCTAATTTAAATGGTTTAAATTTAGAGATAGAATCTATCTCAAGATTAAATCGTTTAAACGAAGAGATAAAGGGAAGACTTGGGGGGAAGACTTCCCCCCCTTGATGCGCCGGCCAAGGAAGGAGGTGGGGCCAGGGGAAACCCTAGGCCGGCCCCTCCCCCTATATAAAGAGGGGAGGGGGTGGCCGGCCACACCACCTCTCCTCTAACCCTAGCCGCCTCCCTCTCTTCCACCTCCATACGCTGTGCAGGCTTAGGCGAAGCCCTGCAGCAACTCTTCTCCACTACCACCACCACGCCGTATGGAGGTACATTGTATGTTTACATATGTAACTATATTTCGGCTTCTATGTGTAGAAATGCCGGAGCTGCGCCATGTTCCAGGGGTTTGATTCCTCCTTCCCTGTCTTCTTATCCTTCAATCTGTATGCACCTCCCGGAATTACTTCTATGATGATGTATGGTCCTATCCATGGAGACCCGAACTTTTCTTGGCTCTCTTGGGTAAGCCGAAGAACTAAGTCGCCAACTTGAAAAGATCTTGGCCGCAGACGTCGGCTGTGGTAATTCTTCAGGTTTTGTTGGTACGTGGTAACCCTCGACAACACCTCATCTCTGGCTTCGTCAAGTGCATCGACATTGTCTTCTAGCGCCTTCCTTGAAGTTTCTTCGTCATATTCTGCAACTCTCGGTGAATTATGCTCTATTTCTATCGGGAGCACTGCCTCGGCTCCATGGACCAGAAAAAACAGGGTTTCTTGCATTGCATTATTGGGCATTGTACGTATGCTCCAAAGGACGCTTGGCAGCTCCTCTGGCCAGGTGTGTCGAGCTTTTTCCAGTGGTGTTAACAAGCGCTTCTTGATTCTGTTGCAGATGATGTTGTTTGCTTTTTCGACTTGGCCATTGGTTTGCGGGTGTGCTACCGACGCAAAGTGTAGTTTGATGCCTACTTTGTCACAATATGCCTTGAACTCCTTGGAAGTGAAGTTGCTTCCATTGTCTGTGACTATGCTGTTTGGTACACCAAATCGAAAAACTATGCCTTTGATGAAACTCACCACTGATGCTGCATCTGCCGAAGTTACTGGTACTGCTTCAATCCACTTGGTAAACTTGTCGATAGCCACGAGCAAATATACGTATCCTCCAAGCCAAGCCTTGTGTAATTTTCCTACCATGTCGAGTCCCCATTGTGCAAAGGGCCAAGATATTGGTATTGGCACAAATTCTGCTGCCGGAGAGTGAGGTTTTGCCGCGAATATCTAGCACACATTGCATGTGCGAACTATTTCTTTCCCGTCCTCTATTGCTGTTAGCCAATAAAATCATGCTCTGAAAACTTTGGCTACTATTGCTCGGCTTCTCACGTGGTGGATGCATACTCCCTCGTGCACATCCTTAAGTATGAGTCGTCCTTCCTCGGGTGTCACACACCTTTGCAATACTCCTGAGATACTTCTCTTGTACAATTCCCCTTTAACCACAGTAAAGGCTTTGGATCGTCGGATGACTCGCCTGGCTTCAACCGGATCGTCGGGTATCACGTTTCTTGTAATATATGCCACATAAGCCTACATCCACGGAACTTCTACCATCATAACTTCGTGTGGGTCTTCTTCATCTTCCGATGTATTTGCTCCTGGCTCTGCTGCAGCCCCCGTGTCTTTTTTATTTTTCCTTTTTCTTCGACTGCTTCGGTGTTTTCTTCGGCTTGGTAGATCTTTCACTTATTTCTTCCCAAAACACACCAGGTGGTATTGTCAGGCACTGCGACCCGATGTTTGCCAAAATGTCGGCTTCATCGTTGCTGAATCTGCTGGTATGATTGACTTCGCAGCCGTCATAGAGCTTCTCGAGTTCATTGTACAGTTCCTTGTATGCTATCATACTATCATTGACTGCGTCGCACTTGTTCATCACCTGTTGAGCCACCAACTGAGAGTCGCCGAAGATTTTCAGGCGAGTTGCCCCGCACGCCTTTGCCTTCTTCATCCCATGTATAAGTGCTTCATATTCTGCTTCATTATTGGACGCGTTAGAGAACGTCATCCGCAGTATGTACTTCATATTGTCGCCTTGGGGTGATACAAGTATCACGCCTGCTCCAACTCCCTCCACTCTCTTGGACCCGTCGAAGTTCATGGTCCAAGTACTCGATAGATCTGGGGGTCCCGTATTTTGCATCTCCATCCATTCCGCGATGAAATCTGGCAAAATCTGCGACTTTATTGCTTTTCTTTTTTCATATGTGATATCTCCGGGGGAGAGCTCTATTCCCCAAAGGGAGACCTGCTCCGTGGCTTCTGGATTGTTCAGGATATTGGAGAGAGGTGCTTCGTTGACAACTACGATCGGGTGTGCCGAAAAGTAGTGCCGCAATTTTCTTGCTGTTGTGAACACGCCATAGGATAGCTTCTGATACTGCGGGTACCTTTGCTTTGACGGCCATAAAACTTCGCTGATCAAGTATACTGGCCCCTGAACTCCATGAATTTTTCCTTCTTCTTCTCGTTCCACCACAAGGACCGTGCTGACCACTTGAGGCGTGGCCGCGATATACAACATGAGAGGTTCTTTTTCTTTCGGAGCCACTAGAATTGGGGGTGTCGAGATTGTGCGCTTGAGATCTTCGAAAGCTCTATCTGCTTCCTCGTTCCATACGAACTTTTCTCCTTGCTTGATCAGCGCGTAAAACGGCAACGCCTTTTCTCCTAACCTGGCGACGAATCTGCTTAAAGCGGCGACTCGGCCAGTTAGCTGTTGTATTTTCTTTAGCTTGGTTGGTCTCCTCATTGTTACGATCGCTTGGATTTTCTCCGGATTGGCCTCGATTCCTCTTGCTGACACCAAGTATCCGAGGAGTTCTCCCGCAGAAACACCAAAGGAACACTTCGTTGGGTTGAGTTTGAGGCAGAACTTGTCGAGGTTGTCAAAGGTCTCCTTGAGATCGTCGATTAGAGACGCGCTATGTTTTGTTATTATGACGACATCGTCGATGTATACTTGAACATTTTTTATCCAATTTGCGGGGCGAGGCATGATGACCCACAAGTATAGGGGGTGTATCGTAGTACTTTCGATAAATAAGAGTGTCGAACCCAACGAGGAGCAGAAGGTGTTGACAAGCAGTTTCGATGAAGGATTCATTGTAAATTCTCACAGACAAGTATTCGGGGGTTTTGATATTGCAGATAAATAAAGTACAAGTAAATAAAATGCGAGAGAAATAATTGCAGCGAGTGGCCCAATCCTTTTTAGCACAAAGGACAAGCGGTTTGTTTACTTATAATGACCAAACGTTCTTGAGGACACACGGGGATTTTAGTCTAGTGCTTTCGCTTCATACGCTGATTAATCTTCATTGTTTTGATAAGTGTTGTGTGGGTGAACCTATGCTAATGCACCGCCCTTCCTAGGACTAATACATACTTGTGATTATACCCTTGCAAGCATCCGCAAATACAAGAAAGTAATTAAGATAAATCTAACCACAACCTTAAACTCTGAGATCCTGCTATCCCTCCTGCACCGATATACTAACGGGGGTTTAGGTTGCTGTCACCCGGCAACCCCACAATTAGCAAACGAATACAAGATGCACTCCCTAGGCCCATAAAGGTGAAGTATCATGTAGTCGACGTTCACATGACACCACTAGAAGAGTAACACCACAACTTAAATATCATAACATTGAATACTACTCAACAATAATTCACTACTAACATTTAGACTTCACCCATGTCCTCAAGAACTAAACGAACTACTCACGAGACATCATATGGAACATGATCAGAGGTGATATGATGATGAATAACAATCTGAACATAAACCTTGGTTCAATGGTTTCACTCAATAGCATCAATAACAAGTAGTAATCAACACCGGAGAGTTTCCCCTATCAAACAATCAAGATCCAACCCAAATCGTTACAGCGGTGACGAGATGCAGCGGTGGAGATGGCGGTGTAGATGGTGGAGATGATGATGATGATGATGGAGATGATGTCCAGCTCGATGACGATGGCGATGGCGTCGATTTCCCCCTCCGGAGGGAATTTCCCGGATTCCTTCCCGCCGGAGGGCTCTTTTCTCTGGTGTTTCTCCGCCTCGAGGCGGCTCATTCTCCGTAACTCCCTAGGGCTTACGTTTTCGGGACGAAGAAGTACGCGAGAGGGGGCTGTGGGCCCCTCCCCACAAGGCGGCGCGGCCAGGCCAGGGCCCGCCGGCCTATGGGGGCCCATGGCGGCCCCTCTCGGCCCCTCCTTTGGCTTCGTCTTCGGAAAAATAGGAATTTTCGTATAATTGCCGTCAATTGTTGATCTTCAGAAATATGGTGCCCTGACGGTGCTTTTTCCAGCAGAATCCTGACTTCGGTGAATAATTTTCCAACGATCATGAAACATGCAAAATGGATGAAATAACATAAGTATCATCTCTAAATATGAAATATATCAATGAATAACAGCAAATTATGATATAAAATAGTGATGCAAAATGGACGTATCAACTCCCCCAAGCTTAGACCTCGCTTGTCCCCAAGCGAAACTGAGCTCGATAAACAAGACCACATGTTTATGGAGTGAAGAGTCGATAAATAAAATACGGACAAGAAGCATCATATTGATTCACACAAGATATTCTAGTAAACATCCTCCTCATATAACTCAACTCGAAATAAGTAAAGAGAAATCACAAATAGAGGTGCATAGGAAATCATGATTGGTTATGGCAAACTTTGTTCTTGGTCAGAGAACTACTAACGGATTGTACTTATCTTCTAAGCAAAACTTCCATATTAGATTTTATATAGCAGGACTTTCATCCTCAATCATAACAATCTCCTCATAATCATTGATAACTTTCAAAGTCATATTCAATCACATAAAATTTGTACTAAACAAGAAAGTATAAAGGACATGATTAACTGAATCATAGTATAAATGGTTGGTTCACAACAACTCAATTGCTTGCTTAAGATAGAGGGAAATAGGTTTACTGACTCAACATAAAAGTAAAAGATAGGCCCTTCGCAGAGGGAAGCAGGGATTAAATCATGTGCTAGAGCTTTTCAAGTTTTGAAATCATATAAAGAGCATAAAAGTAAGATTTTGAGTGGTGTTTGTTGTTGTCAACGAATGGTAGCGGGCACTCTAACCCCTTGCCAAACACCTTCCAAGAGCGGCTCCCATGAAGGACGTCATCTCTACCAGCAAGGTAGATCAACCCTCTTCTTTTGTTTACACATGTATTTTAGTTTTATTATGGATGACACTCCCCCAACCTTTGCTTTCACAAGCCATGGCTAACCGAATCCTAGGGTGCCTTCCAACATTCACATACCATGGAGGAGTGTCTATTGCAAAATTAAGTTGCTTAGATAAATCGGGCAAAACATGTGAAGAGAATTATTAATGAAAGTTATTAATTGGGGCTGGGAACCCCTTGCCGCTCTTATTGCAAAATTATTGGATAAGCGGATGTGCCACTAGTCCATTGGTGAAAGTCCGCCCAACAAGATTGAAAGATAAAACACCACATACTTCCTCATGAGCTATAAAACATTGACACAAATAAGGAGTAATATAGTTTGAATTATTTAAAGGTAGCACATGAAGTATTTACTTGGAGTGGCGCAAAATACCACATAGTAGGTAGTTATGGTGGACACAAATGGCATGGGTTTGGTCTAAGGTTATGGATGTATGAGAAGCATTCCCTCTCAATACAGGTCTTTGGCTAGCAAGATTTGATTGCAAGCATAAAGGTTGAGGGAAACAAACAAATATACATGTGATAGAAGCAATCATGCATCTTTCTCATAAGCACAAGCAATTTAACTTCAGAATACTAAACTCATTAGCATAAAGATAATAGAGTAATATATCTACATGTATTTCCCTTTCCTACTTAAACATCATGGTATTGTTGCTATTGACCAATGCTAAGTTAGCCAAAACCAAATAGATTTACTTGATGCTCCCAAAGTGATATCAATACCAATGTCAAGAGTGATCATATAATAGAGATTGCAAACTAAAATAAGGTGTGCAAAAAGTAAATGATAAGACTTCTCATTAATATTCCATAACGATAACTCACACCAACGGATACGTAGATAACCAACTAAGAGAGATACTTCCACACTGCAAGCTATTCCATATGATAACTTCCCTACTCATGATATGACACTACTTGATAGTAAAAGATAAAGATAGTGATGATGTGATACGCGGCACTCCCCAAGCTTGGAACAAACCAAGGGGATGCCAATACCGATGATGAATTACTCCTTCGGTGGTGATGGTGGTGGGTTCTTCTCGTCATCGACTTCCAGGGAAGAGGCTCTCCATCAACAAACGATGTCTTGGTCTCTGGAATCCTGAAACTAGCAGCATCGCTAATGCGTTTAAACCTGTTTTCATACTCACAGTTTTGATTCCAAGCATCATAAAGTTGCGCCTGAAGTTGGTTGGTAGTGTTGTGAAGTGAGAGGATATCGCTCCACAGCTTTGCAGTCTTCTCGTGTTCACCAATGAGCTCGGACACAAGTGTGGAAGATGTCCACTTCACGCTCAGCCATCTTCTTGTAGGTGAAGACTTCTTGTTCTAGTTTCTCCATCCTGTCCTCCAAGCTTCCTTCTCCCTTAGGTCCCCGAACATCTTCTATCTGCAACTCTCCATCTACAAGCAATTCCTTGGGATGCATCTTCAACTCGCTTATGTACGGGTTGACGACGTTCTCAAAGAAGTTGTCCTTCGGAGACTCCGACGAAGACATGGTGGCTCTAGATCTGAAAACAATATCTGGCAGAAACAGCTCGAAACAAAACACGACGAGAAACGATATACGGACCTCCAGGGGTCCGGGGGATTATATAGCAAATATTTTTACGACAAAAGGAAGGTTTCAGGCCGAAAACGAGTGGAAACGGGACGCCGAGGGGCTGTCCCCATAGGGCGGCGCGGCCGGGTGGGGCCGCGCCGCCTATGGTGACGGCCCTCGCGCGTCTCCTCCACTCCGTTTCGATCCCGTAATTTTTCATATTTTCCAAAAACAGCAGAAATATTGTTCGGAAAGCTAAACGCGGACTTTTCATTACTAAAACTATTACCTATTCAAAGTCGGACTCTGCAGAACTGTCAATTTGATCTTTGATGAAAGCTTCCGGAGTTATCACTTGAATAATATCAATATCTTCATTATAAGAATCTCCGAAATATAATGCTTGAGTCTTTGTCCATTCACTACTTGTGTGGCGTTACCTTCCAAAGAGCTAATTTTTATTGCTCCTGAACGATATACCTCCTCAATAACATATGGTCATTCCCATTTTGAGAGTAATTTCCCTGCAAAAATCTGAGACGAGACCGATACAATAGGACTTTATCTCCAACATTAAATTCTCTTTTAATAATTCTTCTATCATGCCACTTCTTAACTTTCTCTTTAGAAAGTTTAGCATTTTCATAAGCTTCACTTCTCCATTCATCTAAAGAACTCAATTGTAGCAACCTCTTCTTACCGGGCAAGTTTAAAATCTTTATTAAGTTCTCTTACAGCCCAATAAGCTTTGTGCTCTAATTCTAAAGGTAAATGACAAGCTTTTCCATAAACCATTTTATAAGGAGACATGCCCATAGGATTTTTATAAGCAGTTCTATAAGCCCACAATGCTTCCTTTAACTTACTAGCCCAATTCTTTCTAGATTTATTAACAGTCTTTCCCAAAATAGCTTTAATTTCTCTATTTGATAATTCTACTTGCCCACTAGTTTGAGGATGATAAGCTGAAGCAATTCTATGATTAATACCATATTTGGCAAGAGTTTTTCTAAAACCACCATGAATAAAATGAGAACCTCCATCAGTCATAATATATCTAGGTACTCCAAATCTAGGAAATATAACATCTACAAGCATTTTTATAGAGGTCTCACCATCAGCACTTTTTGTAGGTATAGCTTCTACCCATTTAGTAACATAATCAACGACAAGTATATGAGTATTACCTTCTGAAGAAGGGGGACCCATGAAGTCAAATCCCCAACAATCAAATGGTTCAATAACAAGAGTATAATTCATAGGCATTTCATTGCGTCTAGAGATATTACCAACTCTTTGACATTCATCACAAGATAAGATAAACTTCCTTGCATCCTTGAAAAGTGTTGGCCAATAAAAGCCTGATTGTAGAACCTTTTATGCGGTTCTATCTCCGGCGTGATGTCCTCCATAAACACTCCCATGACATTTACTCAATATCTCTTGTTGTTCATATTCTGGGACACATCTTCGCATAATACCATCCACTCCTTCTTTATATAAGTGTGGGTCATCCCAAAAATAATGCCTCAAATCATAAAAGAATTTCCTCCTTTGCTGAGCTGAAAAGGTTGGAGGCAAATACTTCAAACAATAAAGTTAGCATAATCAGCATACCAAGGGCTCTCTCGAGCTCACCTTTATTACAGCCAATTGTTCATTTGGAAAACTATCATTAACAGGAACAGGATCATAAGTAATATTTTCCAATCTAGACAAATTATCAAACAGGATTATCAGCACCTTTCCTATCTACAATATGTAAATCAAATTCTTGCAAAAGAAGCACCCATCTAATAAGCCTTGGCTTAGCATCTTTCTTTTCCATAAGGTACCTAATCGCACATGATCAGTATGAATTGTGACTTTTGAATCAACAATATAGGGTCTAAACTTGTCACATGCAAAAAATACGGCTAATAACTCTTTCTCAGTTGTAGCATAATTTCTTTGAGCAGCATCTAGAGTTTTACTAGCATAATGAATAACATTCAATTTTTTATCTATTCGCTGTCCAAGGACAGCACCTACAGCAAAATCACTAGCATCACACATAATTTCAAAAGGTAAATTCCAATCAGGAGGTTCAACTATAGGAGCAGTTGTTAAGGCTTTCTTTAGAGTTTCAAAAGCTTCCTTACAATCATCATCAAAAACGAAAGGTACATCTTTTTGAAGAAGATTAGTAAGAGGTTTTGAAATTTTAGAGAAATCTTTAATAAACCTCCTATAAAAACCAGCATGACCAAGAATACTACGAATACCTTTAACATCCCTAGGATAGGGCATATTTTCAATTGCTTCAACTTTAGCTCTATCAACTTCAATACCTCTCAGAAATTTTATGTCCCAATACAATTCCTTCATTAACCATAAAGTGGCATTTCTCCCAATTAAGAACAAGGTTAGTTTCTTCACATCTCTGCAAAACTTTATCAAGGTTTCGCAAGCAATTATCAAAAGAATTTCCATAGACAGAAAAATCATCCATGAATACCTCAACAATCTTTTCACAAAAGCCATGAAAAATAGCAGACATGCATCTTTGAAAAGTAGCAGGAGCATTACATAAACCAAAAGGCATACGCCTATAAGCATAAGTTCCATAGGGACAAGTGAAAGTGGTTTTCTCTTGATCTTTAGCTCTAACGGCAATTTGTGAGAACCCAGAATATCCATCAAGGAAACAGAAATGAGTATTTTTGGACAGCCTTTCTAACATTTGATCAATAAAAGGTAAAGGGTAATGATCTTTCTTAGTAACTTTATTCACTTTCCTAAAATCAATGCACATTCTATACCCTACAACTACTCTTTGAGGAATAAGCTCATCATTATCATTAGGCACAACAGTTATACCTCCTTTCTTAGGAACACATGCACAGGACTAACCCATCTACTATCAGCAATAGGATATATAATACCTGCTTCAAGGAGTTTTAATACCTCATTTCTTACCACATCATTCATCTTGGGAATTAGACGACGCTGATGTTCAACAACAGGTTTTGCACCATCTTCTATATTAATAGCATGTTGGCAAATAGCGGGAGAAATCCCCTTCAAATCATCAAGAGTATAGCCAATAGCTCCCTGTTTTTTCAATATTTCCAATAATCTTTCTTCCTCAATATCTGAAAGCTTAGCACTAATAATAACAGGATATGTTCTTCTCATCAAGTATAAGCATACTTAAGATTATCGGTAATGGTTTCAAATCAAATACAGGATCTTCCTTTGGTGGTGGTGTTACACCTAAATCTTCAACGGTAAGTCATGTTTAAGAATAGGCTGACGAAGGAAAATTTCATCAAGCTCATCCCTTTCTTCCCTAAAAACTTCACTCTCACTATTCTCCAAATGTTGCTGCAAAGGATTACTAGGAGCAAGAGCAATAGATGCACACTGTTCAACTCTAAAATCTTCATTAGGCAAATCAGCTTTATAAGGAGTTTTGGCAAATTTAGAGAAGTTAAACTCACAAGATTCACCAGCAAATTTAGTAACAATTTTCTCTTTCTTGCAATCTATAATAGCTACACATGTATTGAGAAAAGGTCTACCAAAAATAATAGGACAAAACTTACTAGCAGCAGAACCAAGTACCAAAAAGTCAGGATATTTAATCTTACCACATAGAACTTCAACATCTCGAACAATACCAATGGGAGAGATAGTTTCTCTATTAGCTAGCCGAATAATCACATCAATATCTTCAAGTTCACAAGAACCAATTTCATGCATAATTTCCGTGTAGAGCTCATAAGGAATGGCACTAATACTTGCACCAATATCGCATAAACCATAATAGCAATGATCACCAATTCGAACAGAGAGCACAGGAACACTGGCTTTCATAGACTTATTAGGATGCGAAACAACATTAGAAGCATCTTCACAAAAAATAATATGACCATCTTCCACATTTTCAGTAACAAGATCTTTAACTATTGCAACGGTTCAACTTTTATTTGTTCTTCGGTTCTATGGGTTTCTTTGCACTTTTATTAACTACACTAGTTATAACAGAATACTCCTTCATTTTAGCAGGGAAAGGAGTTTTTTCAATATAAGCTTCAGAAGAACATGATCAACAGTTTTAATTTTAATACATTTGCCTTTAGGCGAATCAACTTTATCTTTATACGGTTCATGATACTTATCAAAATTCTTCCTAGGCAATTCAAAATGAGAGGCAAAGGCTTTATAAATATTTGCAACAACTTGAGAGTCAAGACCATATGTAGCACTCATATTACGATATTCATCAGTATCCATAAAAGTTTCAATGCATTCATAATTATAATTTATACCTGACACTCTACCTTTGTCGTTCTTCCATCCTTCAGTATTTTCTTGGATTCAATCAAGAAGGTCCCATTTAAACTCTTCTTTATTGCGCGTGAATGATCCAGAACAAGAAGTATCCAGCAAGGTTTTATCTTGAAAAGAAAGTCTTGCATAGAAATTATCAATAATAATATTACCAGGAAGCTCATGAATGGGGCATTTGAGCATTAAAGACTTCAATCTCCCCACGCTTGGGCAATACTCTCTCCATCATGAGGCCAAAAATTATATATACGGTTGCGGTCTTTGTGAATTTCACTTGGAGGATAGAATTTAGAGTAAAATACAAGCACACTATCCTTCCAATCAAGAGAACGCCCATCCTTCAGCAGTTTATACCAATGCGCCGCTTTACCAGATAACGACATAACAAATAATTTCTTCCTAACTTCATCCATTGAAATACCTGCACATTTGAATAACCCGCATAATTCATGTAAAAACAGTAAATGATCTCCGGATGAACAGTTCCATCCCCTTCATAGCGGTTATCCACAACACGTTCAATAATTTTCATAGGTATTTTATATGGTATTACTTCCTCACCTGGCGCCTCATCCACTACCGTTGCAGTAGTAGTAGATTTCCCAAATAGAAATTCAAGAGGATCTCTCCATAATGACTTATAGTAGCAAGCAGAAACAAAATCAGCACGTACAGTAAAAGTTTCCTTACCAATTCCACTTACCAATAGCGCTCCACTCAACGGCGCCAGAAAATAGTCTTGATGACCCACAAGTATAGGGAATGTATCGTAGTACTTTCGATAAATAAGAGTGTCGAACCCAACGAGGAGAGAAGGTGTTGACAAGCAGTTTCGATGAAGGATTCACTGTAAATGCTCACAGACAAGTATTCACGGGGTTTTGATATTGCAGATAAATAAAGTACAAGTAAATAAAATGCGAGAGAAATAATTGCAGCGAGTGGCCCAATCCTTTTTAGCACAAAGGACAAGCCGGTTTGTTTACTTATAATGACCAAACGTTCTTGAGGACACACGGGGATTTTAGTCTAGTGCTTTCGCTTCATACGGCTGATTAATCTTCATTGTTTTGATAAGTGTTGTGTGGGTGAACCTATGCTAATGCACCGCCCTTCCTAGGACTAATACATACTTGTGATTATACCCCTTGCAAGCATCCGCAAATACAAGAAAGTAATTAAGATAAATCTAACCACAGCCTTAAACTCGAGATCCTGCTATCCCTCCTGCACCGATATACTAAGGGGTTTAGGTTGCTGTCACTCCGGCAACCCCACAATTAGCAAACGAATACAAGATGCACTCCTAGGCCCATAAAGGTGAAGTATCATGTAGTCGACGTTCACATGACACCACTAGAAGAGTAACACCACAACTTAAATATCATAACATTGAATACTACTCAACAATAATTCACTACTAACATTTAGACTTCACCCATGTCCTCAAGAACTAAACGAACTACTCACGAGACATCATATGGAACATGATCGAGGTGATATGATGATGAATAACAATCTGAACATAAACCTTGGTTCAATGGTTTCACTCAATAGCATCAATAACAAGTAGTAATCAACACCGGGAGAGTTTCCCCTATCAAACAATCAAGATCCAACCCAAATCGTTACAGCGGTGATGAGATGCAGCGGTGGAGATGGCGGTGTAGATGGTGGAGATGATTATGATGATGATGGAGATGATGTCCAGCTCGATGACGATGGCGATGGCGTCGATTTCTCCCTCCGGGAGGGAATTTCCCCGACGGATTCCTGCCCGCCGGAGGGCTCTTTTCTCTCTGGTGTTTCTCCGCCCCGCAGAGGCGGCTCCAATTCTCCGTAACTCCCTGGGGCTTAGGTTTTGGGACGAAGAAGTACGCGGGAGAGGCGGCCAGAGGGGGTGTGGGCCCTCCCCACAAGGCGGCGTGGCCGGCGCCGGCCCTGGGGCCCATGGCGGCCCCTCTCGGCCCCTCCTTTTGGCTCCCTTCGTCTTCCGGAAAAATAGGAATTTTCGTATAATTGTCGTCAATTGTTGATCTTCGAATATGGTGCTGACGGTGCTTTTTCCAGCCCATCCGGTGAATAATTCTCCAACGATCATGAAACATGCAAAATAGATGAAATAACATAAGTATCATCTCTAAATATGAAATATATCAATGAATAACAGCAAATTATGATATAAAATAGTGATGCAAAATGGACGTATCAAGGCACTTCTGCATCATCCGCTGATAAGTGGCTCCCGCGTTTTTCAACCCGAAGGGCATTGTCCTGTAACAAAACATGCCGTAAGGGGTTATAAAAGTTGTTTTGACTTCATATTCTTCTTTTAATCGGATCTGGTTGTAACCAAAGTACGCATCCAGGAAGGAAAGACGTTCACAACCTACCGTGGAGTCGATAATTTGATCGATCCTTGGGAGGGGAAAGTGATCCTTTGGACAGTGTTTATTGAGACACGTAAAGTCGACGCACATGCGAAGGAACTCAGTGTTTTTCTTCGGCACCAGCACTGGATTGGCGACCCATGTGGCCTCGGTATGTAGCTCCTTGATGAAGTTTGCCTCTCTTAGGCGATTAATCTCGGATAGCATTGCTTTGCGGTTTGGCTCGGAGAAACGCCGCAAAGGTTGTCGGATGGGTCTGGCTCGTGGATCCAGATTAAGAGGGTGCTCGGCAAGCTCCCTGGGTACTCCTAGCATGTCAGCTGGACACCATGCGAAGATTTCCCAGCGCTCACGGAGGAACTTGACGAGCGCACTTTCCTATGCGCTATCCAAGTTTGTTGCGATAGCTGTCGTCTTCTTTGGATCTGTCGGGTGAATCTGCACTTCCTTAGAGTTTTTGGCGCAATCGAAAGTTTGCTCCTTAAGTGGCCTTCCTCCATCGGGTAGCACATCATAATCAGTTGTCAACTGTGACGCTGCATACTCTGCTTGCATCCCGAAAGTTTCTGACATTCTGTGAAAATCTTTGTCACACTTATCTGCTAGAGCAAAGCTTCCCTTCATCGTGATTGGGCCATTGGGTCAAGGGATTCTCCACAGTAAATATGTATAATGCGGCACTACCATGAACCTGGCGTAAGCGGGTCGTCCTAGTAACGCATGCTACTGTGATGGAATATCTACCACTTAGAACTCGAGCTTCTCCCTCCTGTAATTTTCTCGGGTTCCAAACTGAACGTCGAGATCTATGTTTCCCAGTGGATAATTCGGCTTCTCTGGTGTGATCCCGTGGAATCGTTTGTCTGTTGGTTTCAAATTTGTCAAAGATATGTTCATCTTCCTCAATGTGTCTGCGAACATGAGGTTTAGACTAGATCCGCCATCTATGAATACTCGCGAAACGTCAAATCCTGCAATCACAGCTGGCAGGATCATAGCTGATTGGCCTGGCCGCGGAACTTGGGGAGGATAATCTGCTTGAGTGAACCCGATGTCCTGACTCGACCAATTTAAATACTCGATCGTTGGTGGAGGCATCTTTTCAGCCATGAACACTTGTCACGAGATCACCTTTTGGGCTCTGTTCGAAGGCCTGCCCTTTTGAATCATTGCTAATGATTCGTTTGTGTCGATGTAAGGACCATTCAGCGGGTTTGCCGCGATTTGCAGTTGATGCCGATTTTCGTTGGTAATTGCGGGTGGAGGTGGAAAGTGGATCTCACTTCTTGGCCCCTGCAGGTGCCCCTGTTTGCTGCTTGCGTATTGGCATTGCCTGCATACCTGTGCAAAGCTTGGAAAGTTCGACAGTCCTTCTGAAGATGACCCGACTGTTGTTTACCGTCATTGTCGAGGTAAAAGTGCATCTGGCACGGTCCGTTCAGCATATCTTCGGGTGATATATTAATTGGCCGCTGGAACCTTGGCCTATTATTTTGTCTGCTGGAGCTTGGAGCGTCTCTGTGATCGCTGCGCTGCTCGCTATCTCTATGATACTCCTCCCGATGATTTCCTCCACTACTTCCTCGGAAGCAGCCGCCACTTGGCTGGGACCGTCGTAGGCGTATTGACGAGCATATCGCCGTCTATTTTGATTATTGTTCCTGTTATGATCTTCGTCGGGTGACCTGTTCTGTTTGTTATGCACAACATCTTCTCCATCTGCCCAGCGATTTGGTATATCCATAAGATCAGCGATTGTTCTCGGGTTGGTCCGGCCCAAATCCTCGATTAGGTCTTTCCTTTGGATCCCTCCGAAAAATGCATCGATCGCTCTTTCGTCGGATACATTCTCCGCGGAATTCTTGATGATGTTCCACCGCTGGATGTACGCTCTCATTGACTCGCCATATTTCTGTTTGCACGCCCTTAGCTGCTCAATAGATGCAGGTTTCTTGCATGTGGAACGAAATTTTTTCACGAACAAGTCCTCGAAAGTTTCCCAACTATCGATGGATCCCATTGGCAATTTCTTGATCAAGGATCTTGCAGCTCCACTAAGATGGACTTGGACGCTTTACATGGATGTTTCCCTGGTTCCACCCAACAACTTTACTGTTTCCAGGTAGTCGATCAGCCAATCTTTGGGATCTTGCAGACCGTCAATTTTTTTGTAACTATCAGGCAGCTTGAAGCCAGATGGAACTTTCGTCGTGCGAACTCATCGAGTAAAGCAAGGAACTCCGCACATATCCTCTTCCGCAACTTCTGGCGAATGTCGCCTAGATCTGTTCTCCCTTGCTCTGTTCACCCGATCTTGTGCCTCTGTATTTCTTGCCGCGTCTGTCCGCAGAGGATCTCGCGCAGCCGTGGTGGGTCGGGGACTGTTTCGCCTTGGAGTGCTTTCGGGTTGTGGTGTGCTTGGACTCACGAATGCTGCTCCCATGGCTCCTACTCCTGCCATGGCCATCTGGTACAGTGGCTCTCTCGGGTCTCCTGCTGGAGGTCGTGATGCTAGTATAAAGGCTTGTGTCACCATGTACCCAGCTTCCAGTGTTTTGGGGATCATATTCCCTCTTGTATCGATCGACATAAATGACATGTCGAGATTCTGGATCAGCTGCTCTCTTTCTTGCTCAGGTAAATGCGCTAGGCACGACCTTCCTCTGTTACGTGCTGCTCTATGGTTGGATTCCGAAGTTCCTAATGTCGACTGAGCTCTGCCCTTCTTCGGCTTGACGCGGAAGCTGTGACTCTCCTCTTTTCAATCTCGCCTCTCTGTTTTTCGAGTTCTCGTCCAGCACGGGCGAGTTTGTATTGGTACGCTTGCGATTCTTCGGCTGTGGCAGTCGTAGTCATCGGCTCCGTGCCATCCATGGCTCTTGCCGCTCTGTCCCAAGCTTCTTGTGGAAGTTGCGCCCTATGGCGAGGAGTGGTTTCGACATATTTGTTGCCTAAATCTTGGGTTAGATCAGCGGGATCGATGTATGGATTGCCCAGATCATCAAAAGCCTCTGAAACTTCATCCTCCTGACGACTTGACTCTCCGATTGCGAAGACTTGATGATATTTTGGAATTTCACCTTCTTCTTCAGGGTCGGTGACACCGTCGTATAGATCAGCGAGGACCTCCAGAACAGAAGTAAATCTGTCAATGAAATCGAAGCTGTCGACGCTGTCTGAGTCGCTGCTTATATTTGAGTCCGCAAACGACCCGAAGGACATGTTGCCGAAGATCTTGGCGATTCTTCCGCTTGAAGCGGGCCTGGCGAAGCTTGACGGCGAGATCTCTTCTTCGCCTGACTCGGACGATGATGATGATCCCGAGAAGTCAGAATCGACCGCGAACGATCCCGAAGAATCCGGTATCGTGACACGGTGAGATCCCTCCTTTCCGACGTGGAAGTGGAACCTCCCGAACGTCATCTCCATGGGCTCCTCCAGATATGCATATGCATCCACACGGGAGGGCGGGTGAGGAACAAAATCGACTAGACCAGTTTCGATCTCTTTACCTCTATCCATCGCGTTGCTTGCCACCGAAGATGTTGTCGATGTTGTCGAAGATGTTGATGATTCCATCGAGATCGTCACCTTGTCGCCTCTAATTCCCACAGACGGCACCAATTGACAAAGGATTAACTTGTCAATGCCTACAAGTTGTAGACTTGGGTTTTCGTGGAAGTAGAGGGCAAGTAGATCTCGAAGGTTTCAGCCGAAAAGGTGCTTGACTGCTAAAAAGCTAGGGTTTGTTGGCAATGAGATTGATCCTTTCTTTGTCCCTCGACTCCCCCTTATATAGGAGGCGGAGCCGAGGGTTTCGTATTACAAAAGTTACAATTGTCGGGAGACTCTTTGAGTTCGACCCGTAAGAATACAAATATCCTTATTCCTAATCTCTCTCTGCTTGCCATAGTCGACTCTCTTATGGGCTTCCGGGCTTCGTAATCTTCGGGTGATGGGCCTTCTTTAAACCCCGGGTACTATCTTCGGCAGGCCCATCCGGGATGCCTATGTCACTTGGGGAATAGGGGGATCTTCCACCTTCATCACCCACATGTGATAATAACTCTAAAACTGATTATGCTCTAGATGATGACTTATTTTTGCTTAAGAATCCTCCATTCTTAGAAAGTATTATGATATGTGAGGATGAAAATGATAAAATTGCTTCTTGTTATAATTCTCTCATACATGAGAATCCCATATTATTATTAAAATCTCCTATTCACACAATAGATGAGAAATTTTTGCTTATGTTGAAAACTACTTGTATGGTTTGCAAATCTCTTATGCTTATGAATCTTCTTACAACCATGATGTTATGATCAAAATTGGTACTAATAATTACTTTGAAAGAGGAAAGCATGATTATGAATCTGTTAATAAACTTAATGATCCTCTTTATATGCCACAATTCTCTAAGGTTCATGATGCAAATAGTCACACCATTAACTTTCCTTCAAGTAAGTGAAATTATTATGAAAGAGAAGGCACCCTCTCTATGGTAATGATAATTATAAGTTTCATTTACCTATATATGAATTGGTATACTCCTATTGGCTGTGATTACTTCATATATAAAATACCAGCGCATAGGAACCAAGTTAGACTTCGTTACTACTTGTTGCATATTTCATGTTGTGTGCTAATGTGCTTTAAAGTGTTAAATATATTTATTGGTATGATCACACCATGGAACCCTGGTAGCTTGTTGTCATATATTAGTTCTAATAATTAGAAGGAGATAATCAATAAGCATCACTCCTATATATAAGATCATCACTTCTACAATTAAGTAAGTAAGCCAAGCTACACGGCTATAAAGAAAGCGCTTTACGGAAGACAACTCGAGATGTTTTTATTTGTGTTTTTTTATATATTGCATGCTTTCTGTAGCATGTTAATTTTCTTTTAATTTACTCTCTGATTTTAATAAGTATCAAGGTTTTACCCGTTTGGATGTTTAAAGTTGCAAACATAATATAAAGTTGCTGATTTCTACGCTGCACTTTTTAGTGCAAGATTTTTTGTCTCCCTGCTGGTAGCTCCTAAAATCCTGGTAATAATGCAATACCTGAAATTTTTCATCCTATATATGCATGTAAATTGGATTAATTTTTTGAGGTGTCTAAGTCGCACTAAAAAATCAGTTTTGTTGTAGCAAAAATTCTAGGCAGATTCTGCCTTGCTTTGTTAGATTCATTCTTTTGAGTGTCGAAATAATTTTTACTTGGATCTTTTGATATACTAGAATGAGTAGAATATTATGTGCTATCTGTTTCATAAATATATAATTTTATTCTTGAGTAAAATAGCAGCAAGCATGATTTCTTTGTACCTCTAACGTCACCCGTAAAAAAGAATGTACAGAAAAGTTTGTGTTGAAGTTTTTCACAGGGAATGGAGAAATATCACACTAATATAATTCAAGTATGATGAAGATCATAAGCTTGGGGATGCCCATGACATCCCACTGGAATAATTTAAAAAATTCTGGTTTGAGCACCTCTAAACTCTGTTTTGTTTTAGCAACATAGAATTTTCACAAAAACTTGAAACGTCCTTGTTTTAGTTTTGTCTAGTTTTGTTTTGTTTTATGAGAGAACCATCATATTGAGTGTTTATAATTAATATGCACGAGCTACTGGACCAAGATCTTTATCTCTGAATGTTCTAAGTAAAATAAGTTGCATGCTTATAAAAAAAGGAGGAATGCCTAAAAGCTGAAATTTATTTTGTGTACGGTATTTCTATTTTCACTCACTCTATTGAGTGATGATTTGTTATGTGCCTCATTCAGTGCTACTTATTGGTAGTATACATAGATGTTTAATTTTAAGTATCATTGTTTGACGATGAATGAATAGCCTATGGATACTATTGCATGTTTTTAGACCTCTCGCTAGCCAAAAGATTTAAATTCTTACACAAGCATAGACTTGTTTCCAAGATAAACTCAAATTCAATGTCTATCATACCTACCTATATAGCACTTGCTATTCCAAGCATAATGTGTGTGTTTCGCCTCCAACCTTTTCAAAATTTAATTTTTATGTAATTTAAAGCTCATAAGAAAGTAAGGTTTGGTAGGAAATACCACTATGCATGTTGTTGGTTTGACTGATTATGAGTAATGAGCTAGACCGTAGCCATGTTTACTGGGGAAGTCTTTCAACATTGCACTTTTGGGGTATTGCACCCTGAGTTGATCATCATTTATTTTGTTTTGTTGATGTCTATCTCTTATGAAATAAGTAGAAGTTATTTAAGCAACTAAGCATGCATTGTTAGAGAAGAGCAATGAGCCATTAACCGAAGCCATGCTTAATCATGATGGAAGTTTCAGCAACGAGCATCCTCATAATAGGAAGAGTGAAAAAAAAAGTTGTGTGAAAAAGAGTTCTGTTAAAAAATAGTGAAAAAAGACAGTGAAAAAAACTAAAAGAGTATGAAAAACCCTTATTATTGTTGTTGACATGAATTTCATAGCTCAAAACCATGTTTTACGCTCTCCAGTTTTTATTTTGTTGGAGGTTTAGCACATACATTCCCTGCTTAATTTCTTGTGTTCAAGAGTCAAAAGAAATATTCCTGAAAAAAGAGGACAAAAGTCTTCCAACAATTTCATAGGATTCTTCCAATCATGTTTTATGATTTATATTACTTATCATTCATGTTTCTTACAATGCTATTTATTATTATGCATGCTTCATAGTTTTTAGTGCCATATGAGCTACCTATCATGATTATGGCCATATTTGTAATACCTATGTGGTAGATTCTTATTCTACGATATTGTTTTATGAGATCCGATCTTATTATCTGGTGAGATGTATTGATAGATGCATATTATGTACCCCGTTTTTAAGTATTTGTTCTGATCAAACATATGTACAAGAGCCTGTGTCGGGTGATATGTGTATTAGATGGAGTAGCATGATTTTAGTGATTAGATAGTGACAATATGTTCAAGATCTATTATGGCTTTGTCTTTCTTTTGCTACCTCACTGGGAATAAAGTGAATGCATGTGTTATGCTCATCATGTGATAGTAGTGATGATCATGTTTGTTCAAAGTAGCATATTTGATATTCAAACTTCATGTCAAAGTACTTACTGCTATGCTCTGTTAATTCTTAATATAAGATTGATGAAGTTTCTTTCTTGTGGAGTATAAGAGAGGTATGTTGCATCATCTCTATGTTAGGACGTGATGCCCATATTAATTCTGATTTTAAATATATAATATTATCTGCACATTCATATCTCATTGATGAATCACTTTTTGTCCACCACAGTTTTAAGAGAGAATAGTAAAGTGAACCCATGATCTTCTGCCCATTATTTATCATAAGAAACACCTTTATATTGATTTTTACCTTTTTTTCTATTAGCTGCACTATTTTAATCCGAAAATACAGAAATATTTACTTTGCTTATTTGCATCCAAAACACCAAAAACAATCAACCTCTTTACAAGTTTTTACTTAGTTATTTTATCTAGTTTAGTTTTTACTTGTTTTATTTCTACTTGTGTTATTTACTTACACGAAACCTTGTGCTTGACAACCACACAGTAGAGTTAGGGATACAAGGCATTTACTTTATCCGTAGGATTGCTAGAATAAATGGGAGGAGAATACTCTTTCATCCAGTTCTCCGAGAGTTTGATATAAACCCTCGAGTCACCCTTGTGGGGAAATACTTTGCTGACACAACACTCTGTACTTGGAGTCCCAACATCATCACTGACACATTCATTTTCAAATTTTTTGCTCGTTATTTTTGCTCGTTTTATTGTCTGAATTGTTTGTCCCGTTCATGTTCATGCTCATAGCCGTCGGTGAGGATGTAGCCGTTGGCGAGGATGGAGGATGAGGAGGAGGAAGAGGAGAAGGAGGAGGAGTAGGAGTAGGAGTGGAAGAGGAGGTGGAGGAGGAGGAGGAGGAGGAGGGGGAGGTGGAGGTGTCTGATGGCAAAAAGAGATTGCTCATGGTCAGAGAGGGGATGAGAGATGAATGGCCCCGACCGGTTGTAGGTTGGAACGCGCATATGTAGGGGTCTTATTGAACGGGGATGAATGACGACGTAGATATCGAAGAGAGCTACGGTTGCTCTTCTGCGGAGTTCACACTCCATTCCGGCGGTTCGCACGTCGACGCGGTTGCCACTGCGACGGTTCCTCTTCCTGGCAACTGCACCGTCGCTAGCTAGGCGATGATTGAGTGTCGTTCGTGTGTGGCTGACGCGTTGGGACCGCCACTTCCCACCTCGCTTCTCCCTGTGTCCGGCGTACCCGGAACGTCCCCTGTAGACCACGAACAAATTCGGGACGCCGAACACCGTATTGAACCACGCCGAACGGAAAGAGCCTTTAAAACGCATGGCTGATAATGAAAAAAATATTCAACGCGTCCCAAAAACTTTTGAAGAATGCGGTTGGAGATGATCTAACACCGCTTTCGCCTTTCGCCCTGCCAGCGACGCAAACGAGGATAGGCATACGCTTATCTCATGATCATGGAAGCGACGGCGACGGTTTGTATCGGCCAGCACGACATGGTTACAACTCATGCACGAGGGGTGCTAGCTACCCAGCCGCCGCTGAACTATAACTGGATTATTACGACTATATATATATATAAGTATATGATAATGATGATGATGATAGTCTGAAATGCTCAACTGGGCTGCGGCTCTATCCAGGGCAGATAACGCCTCGACGTGCGTGCGTGCGTCAGGTCTTTCGTTTCCCTTGGGAGCGGCGCATGCATGGTGCCAGTTGCGAAAGCGCCTCCCAAGTGTGGCAAGGACGAGGACGACAGCGTGCACGCCTGGACGAAGAAGGGGACGTCTTGATCGATCCTTGCTATCAGCGCACCGCCCACCTGCTAGATTTCATCGGAAAGAACACTAGAAGCAACGATGATCTTGCTGTAGCGCTGTATATATATCTGCAGATATATGTAAACCGTTGTTAGTTTAGTAATATTCCCACTTGTGCACATTACGGTCAAACTTTGTGGCGCAAATGGTTGCGGCCGTCCAACGGTTGACCAGCCGATGGTCCTCCTCGTGAAAGGGAGGAAGCACATGCATGCATGCCCCCAAACTCGTTCTAAATATGCGATATAGAATGTCAAAAATCAAAGAGATTCCACGTACGGGATCCGTTCGAAAATAGGTGATATAAATTTATCTATATACAAACCTATACAAAATGAAATCACTTATTTGCGGAACGAGGAAGTACTTAATTGCGCTCGTGCTTGAGAAAATACCGAAGCTCCTCTCTCGCACCTGTTGCGCTTCGCTAGGTCCTCTCTCCCTCCGCTTGCCATTCCGACGGCAAGAGATAGGGGGCTCGTTCTTTCTTCCTTTTGGCCTAGTAGTTATGGTTAGAGTTTGCTTGTTGTGGTATGTCTTTTGGGTGGTGGGAACGACGCTCAGGCGAATAAATCTGCTTAACTTCACTCCCACATTAGCGACGACCTTCACGGTTGCGTCGGAGAGTTAATGGCAATGTTTGCTTGTCGATGATTCAGGTCGGTAGCTTGATCTTCTTGTTATTCTTTAGATCTGGCGGATCAGTTTCTCGGTGTGTCGTTGGCTCATCGTTATCCACATCGACGTCGGGGCCGAGACGATGTGGATACTCTGGAGCGAAGATGCTAGCCCAAAAGTGGTGTGCCTCGCTGCTTACAACCGTCGTGGTGTTTCCTTTCTTTGGAACACACTAGTCAGGTGCCTCGGTAATATTTTCCCCTTTTATATGTGTAAAGTTTTGAGGACAAACTCTTAAAAAAGAATGCCCCTCTACGCCGAGAAGCAGCAATCGAGGGACTGCACATGATGCACGCCATGATTCCATCATCAACAAAGAAAGCAATAATATCACAGTTCGCTAGCAGCGCCTCCGTAAGATCAAATCAAAGAAATGCTCGCTCCTTGTCAACGGGGTCACTAATCAATCCCACCAAACCATCCCACCACGCAAACCATAATCAGGGAGGTCTACGCAATAATTCTGCTGCCCCCGCACCCACGCCAAAGAAAGAAAGAAAAGCCCCACCGCATAGCGCACACCGCACATGGCGCCGCTCCCCGTCCACGGGGACAAGCAGACAACCCAGGGCGGCCGCGCGCCCGTCACGCGACCCCACGCCGCCCCCGCTCGCGGCCGCGCCCTGCCGCTATAGCCAGAGCGGCAGAGCCTGCCCAGGATCGCGCCGCGGACGAGAGCGAGCACGAGTGCCGCCCAACGTTTCGTGTTGGGGTTTTGCCGTTTGCAGTTGTGACGGCGTTCGTCCTGGACCGTGGTACCTGGCGTCCTGGCCGCGGCTATCTTTGGTAGCGGTGGGCGTGGGTGTTGCGCGCTGCCAGGCACAACACGCGGCCGCTGGCCCCGAACTGGGGCATGGATCCTCTGTGCCTCATGGCTGCACGGCGTCTACGTGTGGCATGGCCTATTTATACACACTTCAAAAAAAATGGACCATGCTGAGCGTACCACGGGGGATCGACCCCTCCCCTCCAATAGCACCACCGAGATTCGTTGCAGCACCCCGGCTATCGCCAACTCCGCTTACCAAGGTTGGCGTCCCTTGCAGCTCTACCACCGGCGGCATCGGTCGTCGCTTGCATCTTCGGGCGCTGCAACTTCGTCGGCAACCACTCCCAGCTCCTACCGAAGTCACTCGCAGCATCGGGCGTCGGCATTTGCAGCTCTGCCACCCTCCGCTTCCAGATCTCCCGACAGTCGCTTGCAACTGCGGGAGCCGGCAAGAGGAGTAGGGCAAAACCACTTTGGGATTCCATCGCCTAAGCGCAAGGGAGGCGGATCGGATGAGAACAAAGAGAGGGAGAAAGAAGGGGCGGAAGGGATTTGGGCCAACGATGTGCGGCTGGGGCGTGGTGCCGCTTGGCTGGGAAATTGGCGGCACATGGGGAAGGAGTTGGTTACGGCGAAGCGAGTTCCGAATCGTGTTTGTGGGGAGAAACACAAGATATAGAGAACTTTGGGATTTCATCGGCTGGGCGCAAGGGAGGCGGATGAGAACTTAGAGAGAGAAGGGGTGGAAAGGATTTGGGCCGACGATGTGTGGTTGGGGTGTGGTGGCGCATGGCGAGGGAGTTGGTTGCGGCTACGTGAGTTCTGAATCTACATTGTAGCGATGTGTTTGTGGGGAGAAACACGAGAGGGGGAGAGAGAACGTGTGGACGGGAGGAAATAAGGCTCTTGTGTACGGGCCCATGCATTCGGCTAACATGGTATGTGGGACACATTGCAACCGCGGAGGCGAATGTACGGAGGATGAATCCTATAGATGAAGTGAAGTGTTTTCTTTCAAAAAATTATTACCTCCCTCATTTGGGAATGCAACACTTGAATACATTAGATAGTGCCCAAAGGAGTGGCTACCCCTGACATTAGATAGTGCCCAAAGGAGCGGCTACCCCTGGTGGAGACTTACCCCTAGTGGATCTCCTTCTTGCTCCTCCATCCAGATCTTCTCGTCGGCCCCTCTCCCCCCTGTCGCGTGGCGGGTATGGTGACCGACGATGGGTGGGTGGGGGTTTGGCTTTGTTTTTTCTCGTAGCCGGTAGGTTTTCTCCCCCATGGCAAACAAATAAGAGTGTGGATCTGGCTCCTCCTCTGGTTTCTCCTTCCCTTCTCCCCCTCAGGATCATGGTGATGACGACGAGGAAAGAAGGTGTGAGAACTAGGGTGGCGGCACTTATGCCCTCACTCCTCTGCCAAATCCATGGTGGTGGTTTGACTCATCCGCCATTACTTCCTTTGTCCCCCTTTCATCAATCTTGGAGATGCGTTGGTTAATTTTCTTTGTGTGAAACACACGGTGTCCTGGCTAGCCACCGTGATCCTTGGCAGAAATGGTGCCCCGTCTTCAACCTCCACTGCGGAGGCCCTCTTTGGAACCAAGCGTTGGAGCTCAACATCGCTTTTAGCCCCAAGTGGTTTGTCCCCAGAGGAGTCGAGGTGGACGGCGGCTTCGGTTCTGCGTCGGCAATGAGATCATCACGAGCATCTTTATCCCAATCCTCGGCGTTCCCTGCGCCTTGAGGTCGCCGACAAGCGGCGGACAAGGTTCCCAGACACCTGATTGCTTTTTTTTCTTGTGCTAGGGTCCTGTATGTAAAGTTGGAGGCCTTATCTTCAAATTTTAGGTTCCAATGTAGTAGATGCCAAAGGGTCTCCATGTAATTGTGTACCTGCCGTTTTTAGTTGCAGCTTCTAAGCCTCTTGAGCCCGTTTCATGTTTAAAAAAATTACATTAGATAGATGCATGCCATATGGCTTTTTAATGTCATCAATTAGGCTATAGCCCATAAGGCATATTTCCTTATATCGTGCGTGCCTTTTGTCCAAAAATTCGAAACCAAGATTCTATCACATTTAATACATTCCATGTTTATGATCCATGTTTCTTTTTTGTGGTTCTTGTGGCCTAACATGTGCGGAAATTATTGTTTGTGTAACACTTGGGTCACCGATTTTGACTACTTTATCTCGCTAGAGAATAGTTCGAGATAATTTCAAATCTACTATGATTTGACTCACCTACTTGAATTCTAGCTCAACACAAATGGAGCTCACTTGTTTCTTAATGTGAATCGAGCTAACCTCATCTTGCTCACCTCCATTCTATGTGGCCCTAGAGATGAAATGTGATATAGGCATAAAATTACACAAGTGTGTGTATGCGTGCATATGTTTGTCATCGAGATATTATTAGTTTGATAACAACTTAATGATGAAAATCAGACAATTCGATAAAAATAATCAAAGTTTAATCAAATCGCTTGACAATGAAACAAATGAGTGAAATCCTTAAGGTAATTTTAAACAGAAGGTCATGATTTTTCTTCTACTCAGAAACACAAATGAACATAGAGTGTAAGTTATATATGGCATGTAAAAAGACTACACTCTCTTTGATTAAAGGGTCATAGGGCGTCCAATTTCGTGGTTTGTAGATCTAAACAAGATTGGAAATGGGTGCAACCCTTTGATTTCAACAACAAATTCCAAGCACACCAAAACAACAAAATTCGAATTGAAAAGCCAGTTCCTTCCCGTCTTGGATTTAGAATTCCAATTCCAATTCAATTCCAGGGTTAATTCACTTCCTCCAAACGCAACATAAGAAATTGTAACATGAAACATAAAAAATTGGAGCCTGCAAAGGAAAGCATTGACCGGCCACTCAAAGTATTCCTAGCTTACTTGCATTAGGATTTTATTTCTCTTAGGGAAATGCTACTGGTCCATCGGGGATGACACCTCCGCATCCTCGATGCTAGCCGCACGCCACGTGCCCCTCATCATGGCAGAAGGAAAAGAGGCAGGCCCACTTCCTATGTTATATATCTATTCACATCGCCTCCTCCCGTTCACTCAGTTTGTCCCACACGGTCTTCTTCTACCTTTGTATCTCTCCCGCGCGCGCCTCCCGCTGCTCTCTTCACGTGCCTCTGACACTCCCCTCTTGTTCGACGTCGACATCGTTCCTTTGCCAGCCAAGCGCGTCCGCCACTCCTCTCTCGTACGATGCGACATTTCGCTACTTCCCAACCTGTCTTCTTCCCATCTTGCCGGCAACGTCCTCCACGATGCTACTAGTGGTGGTCACCAATGCTGCAAGTGGCGGCGGCGGTGCTACCAGCTGGAGCCGAGGTGCTTCAATGGAAGGGCGGCGATGCTAGTTCTAGCGGTCGGTGGTGCTGCTAGCAACGGTTGACGGTGTTAGAAGGCGTTAGGTTGCGGTGCTACTAGCTGAAGTTGGGGCGCCGATGCCAACCATGGACGGCAATGCCACTCTCTGGAGTCTGGGGCTGCCTCCGATCGTGGGGAAGCTACAAGTGATGGATGGCGGTGCTACGGCGAGCGGCCATCGTCGATGGTGCTAGTTGGCGAGGTCTCGCTGGAGCTCTAAAAGAAGGGGACATTTTCTAGGGTAAGAGGACATACAAGTGCCGTTTTAGTCGGGATGTTCCCCCTTTTGATCCAACGGTTTCGGCGCCCCCTAACCGACGGGGGATTTCGGGTATCCATGCCGGAGGACGCTTAGCATGCCCCTTTTCTTTATCCTTCTCAGCTATTTATGGATTTGTTGTTAAAATCCGTACACACTAGTCCTTCCCGCAGACGATCCGCTCGGAAGAACAGCATTGGGAGGCGGAGATCTAACAGGCAGTCGGCCGCACGCTTCTCCCTCACCGCCACTCCCTACCACACCCACTGACAGCCGGTCCCCACACGAAGTAGGCCCCACTGGTCATCGACTCTCATTACCGGCAGGTCGCCCCCACGGCGCCGCCCAGCCACCTCCACGTCACCGCCGAAATCATTATTTTCCAGCCCTTTACGACCTCGTTTGTTAAGCGTCCTTCCGTTCGCTATCTCCTCTTCCTCTTCCTCCAGCACCTCTCTCTCTCTCTCTCTCTCTCTCCAGCGTCGGCTCTCTCCTCCCGGCTCAGCACGCGAGGCACTGGTCAAACACCGATTCGGCGGCGGCGGGGCGGCGGGAGGGAGCTCCGGCGATCGCGAGGGCAGCAGAACGAGCGGGCGCTGCCTCCGCCGGCAGGCAGCGCGAGCAGGGGGGGCCATGGGCAGGAACGGGAGCTTCAAGCGCCCGGCGGCTGCCGCGGCGCCCCCGGCGTTCACGGTGAACCCCAGCGACTACCGCCTCATGGAGGAGGTCGGGTACGGCGCGCACGCCGTCGTGTTCCGCGCGGTCTTCCTCCCCAGCAACGCGACCATTGCCGTCAAGTGCCTGGATCTCGACCAGCTCAACAATAACATCGTGAGCATCCGTTTCGTCCCCCCCTCGTCCCTCCCTGCTCTCCTAGGGCTCCGCTGCTGGGTGCGTCCTCCGCTGTATGATCTAGCGGGAGATCCGTTGCTTGATTGGAGCGGATCCTGTTGATTTTGCAGCTTCGGAGATCGCGCTAGTATTTCGCCTGTCGAACGTCCTGTTGGGCTCACATGGTATAGGATTTTCGTTTACGCAATGCCCACTGCTGATTATTTAGCATCTCGTTGTTGCTAACGCGTGCTGAAATGATTAGTCCTGTGTATATGCATGCATTTTAGTTCTTAGAGCGGCTGTACAATGGCTAAAAGAAATTGGAGTCTGCAACAGCAAGCTTTGAGCGCTTCTATTTTGCCAATGTATGAATCTGGTGGCTTGCAAGGTGAGTATGGGTCATCACAACGTCACTGGCAGAAATCTCCTGGGGAGAGGTAGATGTTTAAAATTGCACGCGCGCGGGTCTGCTCCGACGGGGACTCGGACTCATAGATAGACGCGAGCATCGGATTTTCCTGCTGCTGCAGTATATTTGGTATTGCTCATTTTGGGAGGTTTTGGAGGATTTCTTTATTAGACATCTCTACATGATAGTAACCATCACGATACAATTATGGCAACAAACTCAAGTATTAGGGTAGCCAAAGCTCAATCGTCACCTCTTATATTTATGACGCAACCTTCCGGTACTTCCTTTTTTGGGGTGCTATTTTAAGAAACTGGAACATGATATTAGTGCAATTTTTTTTTTTTGGGGGGGGGGGATATTGTATTTATGCTTATGTGAAATGTTATTACTTTCACCTTTTCTTGTCATAAAGCTGTAAAATGAATTCACACCTAACAAATGTTTATCACTTGCAGGATGAAGTACAAAGGGAGGCTCAGATAATGAGCTTGATAGATCATCCGAATGTCATCAGAGCTTACTGCTCGTTTGTCGTGGAGCACAGTCTTTGGGTGATAATGCCATTCATGACAGAGGGTTCATGTTTACACCTGATGAAGATTGCATATCCCGAGGGCTTTGAGGAGCCTGTTATTGCATCAATTCTAAAAGAAACACTTAAGGCTCTGGAGTATCTTCACAGGCAAGGACAAATCCATCGTGACGTTAAGGTTAGCTTCAATACAACATTTCTGTCTAAATCTTACAGCAATTTGATGTTATTTGTCATAATTCTTTAATTTTGCTCAATATGACACCATGTAGGCCGGTAACATCCTTATTGATAGTGCTGGTATAGTGAAGCTTGGGGACTTTGGAGTTTCTGCTTGCATGTTTGATAGAGGTGATAGGCAAAGATCTAGGAACACATTTGTTGGAACACCATGCTGGTAAGTGCATTCTTGTATTTTGATGCTAGGGATCAAATTAATACTATAGACATGAGAGTGTTTTGACCCCTTTTTTGTATCTATTTTTATCTCTTAGGATGGCTCCAGAAGTGCTCCAGCCAGGCACTGGATACAACTTCAAGTATGTTAGATTGCTAATTGTGCACATATATGTATTCACCTTCAAGAATGTTTTGACCCCTTTTGGTAACAAATGCATTTTTTAAACCACGTTCGCTGTTTGATTTGATGTAAAAAAAGACCACCATTGTATTCACCTTGGACTCCTACACATTGTACCTTTGCGTACTTATTCTTTTTCTCTATGGATCCACTGCCATTATTCACATCAGCAATAGTCACCATTGAAGCAAAAATGAAGTTCGCTACAATTGCCTTTCTGAAAGTGATAATAACCTGACATTGGTACTTTCTCTCATAGGGATCCTTAACTTTTAAAACTCCTTTATCACGCTTCTTATAGCACAGGATGTGGTTACCCTTCCCACTAGGAATTACAAATCCATAATATAATGAGAATAATGTATCTACTAAATGTCAACATTTTTTTTATCTCATTTTAGTCCAGTCAGCACTTCCTGGGATTTGGGCTTTTGTGTCATATTTCAGAACAATGTCTTGCTTGCTTTTGGTACCCTAAGAAAGCAAAACTTCGTAAAGCCATTTCCTGTGAAACTTATATTTCATATTGACTTAAATGGCTGTCAATATTCAGCACCCTAATGCTTTTTTGGTATGTTATTTAATAACTGAGATGGACTAATAATAATCTCCATCATTTGTGCAGAGCTGACATATGGTCGTTTGGAATCACTGCACTTGAACTAGCGCATGGCCATGCTCCATTTTCGAAGTACCCCCCTATGAAGGTAATGGTTTAGTTTCATCTTGTGCGAAATAACATAATTAATCATTCATGTGAATTTTCTTTTTTGGATAATTGTGGTAGTTTATGAGTTTGTATAATGACTAAATTATCCATAATTATGGGCCAGTGGCTTATTGCAGTCCTCATACTATAGTCTATAATAACATACTCTGCACATTTATATGTATTTAATTTACATTGTCCATGTCAGACCATCTGGTGGCTCCACTTTATAACTTTATACTTGACAAGGGCAACAGATCCATGCATATCCTCATGTTTATCAAAATTGTTTCCTTAAACACTACAGGTTCTTCTCATGACTCTCCAGAATGCGCCACCTGGCCTTGACTATGACCGAGACAGAAGATTTTCGAAGGTAGGTTTGATCCTTTCCACTAATTGTTGGCTTTGGAGTTTGGACCATTTATGTGGTTACAAAACTAGTTTACCTTTTGATGAAGCATTTTCATCTGTGATCAGGCATTTAAAGAGATGGTTGCAATGTGCCTGGTGAAAGATCAAACAAAGAGGCCGACGGCTGAAAAGTTGCTCAAGCATTCATTTTTCAAAAGTGCAAAACCTCCAGAAGTGACAATGAAAGGCATCTTAACTGATCTGCCTCCTCTATGGGACCGTGTAAAAGCACTCCAGGTACTTATTTTCCTTCTGCTTTTTTGTCTTAGTAATCGAAACATTTTATTTCATCTGCGACCTTTCTTATTTCCAGCTTAAAGATGCAGCGCAATTGGCTTTGAAGAAAATGCCTTCTTCTGAGCAGGAGGCACTTTCCCTGGTTTGTTATATAAACCTTTCATATTTGTTTACCATCTCTGTTTGGTCCATGTATGTTTGAAATCTACTTCCTGTTACAGATTCCAGTTATTCCATGATTTCCCATTGACTTGCCGTAGAACATACTAGATCAACTTGTTTATTTATCAACTGAGCAAGGCGTAGTACCTACTGCATCGTTGTTAGAATTATATTTAGTAACGATTGTTCATCAGCGCTGCCTTCGAAAGTGAGGTCTACTATAATGCGTGTTATATGTGTCATATGGCGCACATTGCATATAACTCATGATTAATCGGTGTGTAGTACTACATATGAACTGAGCAAGGCATAATACCATGTTTACTTATGACGAATCAAATGCTACTATCTTATAATAAGACCTGTTTGTAAAAGAATAGCTGCAGTGTTTACTGTAACAATAATAAAGTCCAGAACCGGACATTTTGTGTTGAAAACTGAGAACAACTGTAAAATAGGCTTCTGGCACTAGGGGAGTCAGGACCCTAGAACATAGAGAACTTTTAGTCTTTTATGCTCTGCAGATCTTCCGCACCTTTACTTGTGTACCTCATACAACTGTTCCATAAATTCTCATGTGTATCTGCAACAAATATATTTTCTCTCGCTGTAAAATTCTGTGGGAGATCACATTTATTATTCCCTATAAGTCAACATTTTTTTGATTACAAGGTTCATGAAAAGAAGTAATAGAGAATCTGTTTGAGAGAAATATCATGTACACCGTCAACTGCCATTACTGTCCTTTTCAATAACCATGGTTGTCAGATCATCCTTCAATCAACTTAACTATTTTCATGCTCTATTGGTTTCCAACAGAGTGAATACCAACGAGGTGTTAGTGCGTGGCACTTCGATATTGAAGACCTCAAGGCTCAAGCATCACTGGTAAAGTTCACTTGTTCGTTGTTTCCTTGTAGCTTACTTTTTCACTCCTTAATTGCCTTATTGTTAAGCTGCCTAAGTTTTCAGATTTATGATGATGAACCATCTGAAATAAAAGAAGATGATGCTCCAAGAACCATTGATGTTGAAAAGGTATTTTAGATTCTTTACTATATTTTCTTCACGCAAGAGTCATTTGACAATCCTTTCTTTGGAAAGCTTCAAAGTTGCTTTCCAAGTGTGCAGAATGTTATAAATTTTGCATATTGTCTGTCATTCAGTAGAACTCTGCAATAGCTTAAATCTTCATATCACCCTCCTTTATTTTCTTTCTGTCCAAACATAACCATCTCAATTTGTGCCACACTCTTTGTGATAAGTGTTGCCGCCCACAATCAAACTGTTGCAAAGAATTTTGGGATGTCCCTGAAAATTGTTATCTCGCCGTGAGTTGTGTCTGTTTTGCCAAATTGGGGAGGAAAACCAAGACTTAATACCATGTTAACATCTTTACTTGATTCCCCATTTATCCTTCAGCATCTTTCTGCGTGTATCTAGACAGATCTGCTGTTAGCAAATATGAGAAATGCACCTTGTGCTACCTAGGTGCAACATAGTTTTATTTTCTAAGTTGCTAATTTTACTATATGAAGAAAAACAAATACTATTTGATTTTCTGTTGTAACAGTTCTTTTTTGTTCTGCCAGCAGGATTCATATTCTCGGAACCCTTTGGGACAGTCATCGTCTGCAATTGAAAATTACCGCAGGTTAAGCAAAAGAATTGCTATACATTGTTGAGTTTATTTCAAACTGTTTCTTGATATTATCCATCAGCTGTAAATGTAAATAACTTCTGACTGCAGCAAATTATTCTGGTGATAAATGTATTTAGAAATGTGTACTGGTTGATTGATACAATTCAGTTAATCAAAGTGGATAGAAGGGACAGTAACGACGTTTATCTTTGCTAGGAAACCTTAATGATGTCAATCTCTTGAGTTTCTGCACATCATTGATGGTGGAATGTAACGTCTTCTGTTATATTTCAGTGAATTGACATGTACAGCAATCTCAGATGCGATGGGCATTGTATCATATCCAGTTATCAAGTTTGCTATCAGCAATTCTGATTGTAGAAGGATCCCAAATGGATATGAAAATTCTAGATTAGAAAATGATTCATTGCCATCTACATCAAAGAAGGATCCAGAGTCAAAATATTGGAGAAGTAATGTTGGACAGAAACAACAGAGTTATAGTGGTCCAATGGAAAGTGCTGTTAATAGCTCGACGACTGAAAGGACCCACGGTTTTGAAAGGTCTGTTATATGTTAAACATCTTTCCTCAGCACCCTTATTCTGATTTGTTTGTTGTTTGAAGAACACTTCATCGTTTCCGTCATTGATCCTGGCGTGCATAACAGCTCAATGACTAACTAGAATCACAGTTTTTAGAGGCCTACATCTACCTGACAGTTTTGATGAGCTCATCTGTTGTATTTTACTTGATGTTCTTTAGTTTGCAATAAGGATGATACATTTTTTTATTATATTTTTAGAAGGCTTTACTTTACAAGGTTGCATTCCAATTAGTAGTCTATAGTCCTGCTGAAGCTTCACAAATAGGACATGTTCAAGTAGTTTCTTATAGTTACAATGTTGCTTACTAGGATCAGTAGAATGTGAATCCTGCTGATTGTACCTAAATGAAGAAATGCGACTATGATCCTTCCTAAATGTAAAGATTGTACCAAATCTAGATCCTATCTAGGTTTGGATGGATTCAAAATTTAGGGTTGTCAGATCGTAAGATTTAGGCCCCGTAATGAGATTCTGACAGCTTACCTTTGAGGTTAATTTTGCTCTTCATTGGTATGACAGGGATGCAACTGCTCCAGCATTATCTGAGAAACATGGAAGTGATACTAGAAGAGCTGCAAATCTTAGTGGTCCATTATCATTGCCAACTCGTGCCTCTGCAAACAGTCTCTCCGCTCCCATTCGATCTTCAGGAGGTACAATTCCATAGACGACCTCCCTGTAGATGTCAATTTTTTGAACTAGCATTAGTGTAAGGTTATATGAGAGTGCTTATTTAGTTCTCCTGTAAGTGCGGCCTTCAAACATTGATTTTGCGTTGGGTTGTGTGATTTCTGGATGAATAGTACTTGAGGAGTTTCTTGTAACCATTGTAGGATATGTAGATTCATTGGGAGATAAATCTAAACGTAACGTGGTGCATATTAAAGGCCGCTTTTCTGTGACATCTGAGAACGTCGATCTTGCAAAGGTAAGCGAATTTGGGGGATTACTTAAGGTGGTATTACTGAGCAGAGTTACTTTGTTTTTTATATTAAATCCTTACTCTACAGGTTCAGGAAATTCCATTGAGTAGCATCTCACGCAAATCACCTCATGTAAGATTGTTATGAACATTAGTATGAGCAGGCTATATTCAGACCATAGCTGCAGTCTACAATATTTAATAGTACTACATGACAGTCATATATTCGTGATTAAATACCTTTCTTTGTTAGGGTATACAGCTAAGAAAATCTGCAAGTGTTGGTGATTGGATTGTGAACGCCAAACCAATGGTATAGTTCTTCTATCTCAGGTTTATTTGCTCAGTTTCAATTTCTTAAAGAAACCCTGAGAAAATATTTTCCTTTTAGCCGATAAATGAATACTATGCACCTTATAGGCACACTGTATTTATCTTTCAAAATGGAAATGAACCTTAGAGATACCTGTATAGCATTTCCTTCCCTTTTGCAACTTCTGTTATAGCTGATCAGATTTTCTTGATGCATGAATGCTACAGTCTAATAGTCATCATCTAAAGGAACTCTGCAATAGCTCGGTATCATCGTCGATTCTCATTCCCCACCTTGAGAACCTCGTGCAACAGACTACGCTTCAGCAAGTATGGAGGAAGCTTTAACATGCATACGAATGTACATGACAATTATATAAGAAGATATTAACCAATTTTGTATTTCCTTACCTCAGGATCTGATAGTTAATCTACTAAGTAGCATGCAACAGAATGAGAAAGCTGACGGTATTTTTGTTTTCCCTTCTGGCTATTGAGTTCTCCTTACATCTTTGGTTATATCTTTAAATCTCATGTTTTCCTTCAGGTGCACAGTCTGGAATGTCATCACAAGTCCAAACTATGGAGAGTGAGACAGTGGTAAGCAGTAATCTGGTGTATGATTTGTTGTATTGATAAGGTTACCCTTACCTGATAAATAGCGGTTCTCCCAAGATAGCTTGTTATCATTGAGACAGTCTTCCTATTGTTTGGCAGGTTGAAACAGCTAATACTGAGAAAGAGCGTTCATTACTTGTTAAAATTTCAGAACTCCAATCTAGGTAAGCACACTTCCCTGCAAATGATGTCACAAATAATCCACCAACACATTTCGGCAACAGCTCTGGCATATTTAGGGTGTGTTTGGTTGGTGCCCACTGTAACCCTACCAAATATTTGGCAAGAGCTGGCTTGCCAATTTTTCGGTCAAGGAATCCTCCGCCCATATTTGGCCAACTATTTGGCAAGAACCTGTGAGTGAGAGGGGTATGGACATCCATTGGCAGCCAAAGTTTTGGCTACAAACCAAACAATGACCAAAACCTGTTGGAATTTTTTTTTTGGCAGGGATATTCGGGGAACCAAACCAAACACACCCTTGCATGTTTTCATCTGGTACATAGTGTGGTATTATGGGTTCTGTCATATCTAATCTTGGAGATGCTGATTTGTCGGTTGTCGTCAGATAGAATTAATCTCATTTTCTTAGCTAGATCCTCTATGATTTTTATTCTGAACCTATGCATACACTGCAGAGGATAGTTTTTTAAGCGACGCAGTTTCTGGCTTTGGATCACTGAATGAGCAAAATTAATAATTGCCCTTTCTTGTGCAGAATGATTACCTTGACTGATGAACTGATTTCAGCCAAGCTAAAGCATGTTCAGGTTGGTACCAATATTTCTTTTAGTTTGGCACGTGTACTAATGTTGATGGCTACATTAGTCATTTATTAGCTGTCATTTGTACTGCCTTTCATTTATTCATGATGTTTTCTGCTGCATCGTTTTCAGTTGCAGCAAGAGCTAAACGCGTTGTACTGCAGAGAAGAAATAGAAGACATTAGGGATGAGGACATCATAGATACATAACAACTTTCTTCAAAAGGAGAACTGAAAAAAAAACATAACAACCCAAATGTTCAACTGATATGAGTACCTGCTCTTGGCTGTCGCATCGAGATTTGGCTAATTGCCCCTGATGATGAGTTCTGTAAAAGAGAATGTTCGTATAAACTATCGCCAAGCAAGTGCTCTCAGAAGAAAGCAAAAAAAAAAAGTTCTTTGAAGGTTGACATGCCCTTTGGCTTGTTGCCATCAGTGTGTATATTAGTTTTCATTTAGCTTCTTTTCCGGTTTAATATTTTCAATGGGTTTTAGTGGTCATAAATATTGCGGTCATGTGTATTCCCCTGTTATGGCCATGCCTATCATTGAAACATTTGTGATTATTCCGTAGGTTGTAGGGTGCCCGTTGGTTCCAACACCATGCAGAAGATTGCAGAATAAACTGTAGTAGTATCTTATCCAGCAGTGGCATGTGTAATTTTGTTGTTGAAAAAATTATCATCTGGGTTCTGGTACACCAATTGTGTTTGTCTTGCAACCCTTGAATTGCAGCGGAGAAACTAGGAAATAAATAGATCTGTGTCATTAGTGAACATTGAAAAAATAGTAGAGTACACCAATGATGACCTGAGGGTGTACTGAGACTGATTTATGGTCAATCTGATTTAATGCTTCATCCGAGGACTTTTGCTGAGACTGATTTATGGTCAATCTGATTTAATGCTTCATGCGAGGACTTTTGCTGAATCGTAGCTTTATGTTCACTTTTAACATCCAAGTTAGATACTCCTGGTTGTAAGAGCATCCCCACACGTCTCCCCGACGAGGCCCCAAGGACCGCGTTTTGTCATCCGGACGGCGAAATTCGGCCCAGTCGCGCCCCCGGTTCCTCGTTTTCGTCCGGATTTGGCCCTTCATCCATCCGGCGAGCCCACGCCATCCCCGGCCCCCGGGGAGCGCTCGGGGAGTCCGGACGAAACGAAAGCGCGGAAAACGTCGAGGAAACTTCCCGCGCGTCTGGTGGCACCAACTTATCGGCGAGAGACACCGATCGTCGTCCTCATCGCATCGTCTTCGCGCGCGTAAAGCCTGCCGCCGGTATTCGCCGGCCGCGTAGCTTCCACGCGGCGAGTTAATGCCGTTGCCTCGGTTTTACGCGCGCATATCTCTATTTATCGACGAACTACCGCGTCTGCACTGCATTCACCTCGCTCGCCTTCCCCCAAATCTTCCCACAACTCGAACGAACCAGCAATGGCGAACGACGGTGCGGCCAACAACGGCTTCGGCCGCCCTCTCCACCAATGGGAGGGCTCCTCCACGCGGCGGGCTACCCGGCGCCGCGGACTTCCGCGCCAGGAGGATGGAGACTTAGCGCGGGCGGCGTGCCGATCCCGCCGCCGCCAATGGGTCGGGCCGCCATGGACGCCGAGATCGAAGCAGTGCTCGCGACATTCAGCGACGAGCAGCGCGCTGAGCCGCGCTTCATCCCCGACGCGTACGGCTCGTGGAGAGACTTCTTCCGGCGCAGGTACGAGGGAACTCGCCGCCACGACGGCCCTCCTCCTCCTCCCGCAAGGAACAACGCCGCGGCCGCCGCCTGGTGGAGCGCGAACCTCTCCAATGTGCTCGCGCACATCGAGGGCGGGAATTTCCCGTCTGCAAATGCCGCCGCCGGAGGCGCCATGTCGCGCCGGCGCGGTAGCTCATGGCTGCCGAGGAGGATGGCGCCGTCCTCCTCCTCCGGATCAAGGTCGGCGTCGAGGTCCGGCGGGTCCACGTCGGCCAGAAGGAGCCGGCGTCGTCGACACGCGCGCGTCAGAAGGAGCGGCGTCTCTACCGCCGACCGAGGGCGCAGTGCGCCTCGTCATCCGCGACCAACCCTCCTCGCCACATCGCGGGCGGAAGACGAAGTCGGCGAAGAAGGAGGCCGCCGCGCCGCCGCCAATCGCCGAGGAGGAGGCGAAGCGCGCGGAGACGCCGCGGTGGCGAGGCGACGCGTCGCCGAAGGACTGGAGGAGGCGAGCGCGCGGAGAACGCCGCAGGAGTGGTCCGGCGCGACGGGAGCGTGAGGAGGCGAGCAGCACGGCGGGCCGGATCGCCGCCGCGCATCAACTCGCCGCTGCGCTGCCGCACCATCCGCCGAGGAACGCCGCGCCGCGGAGGTGGTCAAGCTCGAGGAGACGACGACGACATCTTCCGTCGCCACACGCGCCGGCGACGCTAGCCAAGGCACGAGCCGCTGGTACGAGGCGCCGCCGCCCCAGGACGACGCCGGCTCGAGTGACGACGACGACGGCGGCGACTACACGGTCTTCTACCACCATTTCGGCATGTAGGAGGCCGCTTTTTAGTTTAGGTTTTAGTTTGCCAATCGTCGAATTCAAATATATGTACGAATTCGGACTATTTATGTACGAACTCGCCTCTATATGTTAAATATCATTAAATTTCGCGTATGTTTGAAGGAACTCGCCAAATTTTGTCTGAATTCGCCATATACGTTACATCCATCCTGGACTCGCGGCTAGGAAAAAGGGCCTCCCTAGACCAAATTTTCCTCCAATCCGAACGAAAATATCGCCGGATTTGGCCGTGGGGAGCGCCAACAAGTGGAGATGCTCTAAGGTATGGTGTGATGTTTGCTCAGGCTACATGTAGCTCCTTTTTTTCAAAAAGTCGAAAGTGGTACTTATAGCTTCAAAATTTATGAACGAAGATTCTAAAGGTAGACAATGATGTACTCTATCACTGTGCAAAAAAGTAATACGGAAGACTTAGTGTTTAGGCTGTGCAAAATTCACAAAATCGTGGATCTGAATTCTGAAAAATGGGCAACCTCCCGATTCAATGCAACCAATCCAATCAGGTAGGTATGTTCTGGTCCTCGGCAAAGACAGCAAGGCCGTGTTGATCTGCTGCTGAAAATAGAAGTGCGGAACATAATAAGCTCATAAAAAAATAAAAGCAAAACATATATGCTAATAAAAATGGGCAAACAGACCTGACCGCACCTTCAATACTTAAAGATCAAAGCAAATAAAGCTTTCTGTTAATTGCCGCTTCAGCTGATGAAAAAGAGCAGTGAAGAATCGCACTGTTTTGTCAAATTGAGATTACAATTTCCTGTGCCCTCTTGGGTGGCTCAAATAGTTCTCAGACAGAAAAAAAAAGTATTCATAGAAAGAAGAAAGAAAAACAGCAAGTTATGTTGAGAAAAGGGAAGGTCTACACTAAAATGTTAATAAAAGGGAAGGCCTAACTTACAAGTTCATTTCAAAATCCACCCTTGTCGAGCAGTAAACGGAGGTGGCAAATATTACAACTGCAACAACATCAGGACATTTGAGCTTGGCACTTCCTATCGCTAATCTAATTGGTTTGTCTTATCATCTTCCATGGTTGAGCTGCTAGTACCTGCACCAGCCTCATGTGCTGCATCACGGCCCTGGCTGCGGATCTTTTCTGAGTACTTCGCGAAGGCAGCGGTAAGGGCCGATTTAACATCAGAGCCTTTCTTGTTCTTCGATGCGCCTGGCTTTTCCGCTGCATCTGGTGTGCCACCAGACGCTTTCTCTCTGTCGGGAGTATCAGGTACAACAAGATTTGGGCGGGGCGTAACTCGTTTGAATGGCTCATGAAAAGTATCATAAAGTCGCTTTACCTACAAGAATTTGACAAACTATATATATTAATTAATTAATGGAGCAAAACATGACCCTACATGTTACCAACCACAACAGTAAAACAATGCAAACAAGTGGATACAGCTGGGTAGCCATATGAACCACGATAAGACAAAAATGGAAGTTAAAATTAGTACCTTCCGCTCACCAATTCCTGGACAACGAGCTAGTTCTTCCATGGAAGCATCCATGATTCGAGAAAGTGACTGCAAATTTTAGAACCATGCATTTAGTTATATTGTGCATTCTTTGATGGACGAACCTGTCATGTGAAATGGTACTACTTTTTACAGTAAGAAAGCAGAAAATTCGCTAAGAAACAAGTATCCAACACATTATGGAAGACAGTGTAATAATCCAAGTTCTTATTTCAACTTACCCCAAAAGATGAACCAAGTGTGATAACGTCTGTTTTGTTAACACGCCGGATGGATGTAAGAGCATGAGTGAACTGCCGAAACCATAACCAAAGTATGGATGAGTAACATTCCAAGCAATGATCGCTATTAACACAACAGATACTTGGAACAAGAAGAAATGACTGAACTTCTAATAGTCAGCCCAAAAGGACGATAAAACTTTTCTATTAAAACCACTTGCAATGCTTAGAACATGCCAATGAATATCAGTACCGTTGATATATTTGCGGAAATTTTTACTCGTAAATCACAATTACTCAATATATTAGTAATTGTCCTAGAGCAGCCAATCATATAGACATATCAAACCATGTTGTACTTGTAAGGGTGCATACCCGAGACAAATAGTCATTATCCGTGTGCTCACGAATGCTGTCAGCTGGCTTGTTCTCAAACACTTTGATAGTCTCCAAGTACCGGCCACATTCCTCCAGACTACAAGAGCAAATAGTTTGGTCAGAGAACACATTCGTAAACCTTTGCTACCAAATCAGTATCATGTTATTACTGAAAAAATCCCAGTTTGCATGATGGAGAGCCATTAGCATTTCTGTCAATCTAATTTTCGTATGCAAAATGCTCAACACACATTAGCAAATGTGATGATGGGAGTCACACTCTACTAGTCCCAGTTCTATTCATAGGCAACGGAACATAAACAAGATCATGTTATAATTACAACAATTATGCTTGCAGAGAACCAATGCAATAGCGCAGAACTAGAAACACCCTGAACAAATGAGACAAAATGAAACATGGGTATTACATAATACCAGCACATAAGAGTGTTATGAATAGTACCTCCAGCCACACAGAAGGGTGCAGTCATGTAGCAGGGATGTCCTTGTAACTTCGTGTAAAGGTTTTACTACATCTTCCTGATCAGCAAGTACATGAACACGGATTACTAAATTACCTCTCGAGACATCTTGAACTTCATTTTCCAGGGAACGCAAAATATGCGAGTTGAACGATTCAAACTCACAATATCTATGTGGCAGAGGATGACACGGAGTTTGAAATTCTTTTGGAGCTCTCTTATCCGATAGTACAAGTAGTCGGGGTGAAGAAGATGGTACCGGAGACTACATCCACCAAAATTACAAGGTAAGAATCATGCAGCTACCTCACAGTACACACAAGACGATACAATTAGTAACAACAGACGACAGAAAACAGTAAGATCACAGTAAGAACATGTTGTCTAATAGACTGGTAGTACAAGTAGTGCACTAGACGAAATGCCAGGGTGCTAAAAAGAAGTGGTTCAGCAAGTATAGACTCTAGTTCAAATCCTTTCATCACCCGCAAATCGACAGATCAAACTAGTACAAGAAAATGAACTACGGTTTGAAATCTAGTGTTTAATTATAACATCTCATAAGTAAATGTATCTGTAATCATTGGCCCATTGAAAGTTTGAAACCACCAGATAGAATAGAATGGTAAGAGCTGGAACCTTATGTAGAGTGCGCATGAAGATTGCCCGATCACGTAGTCCGGTACGATGTCAGCGAACGTCCACCTCGCGTTCCTGATGTGCTTCAGTAACGGGTTCCCTTTCTGCAAGCAAGAAACGGAGAAAGACTCCAAATTTATCGGAAAGGAAGGGGGGAAACATCACTAATAAGAAGAGAAAAACAGCAATTACCTGCCTATTGCTCACGAGAATGGCGTTCTTGCTCTGGGTCGCCGCCGCGGAGGGACTAGCCACAGGCGGCCTGTTGAAAGAAAGCGAACCTCAGTCAGAGAGGTGAGGGGGGCGTCGCTGAGGATGGGAGAGTCCGAGAAGAGGGCGAGGGAGATGGTACCTCGGGGCGGTGGAGGGTTGCGGCGGCGGCGGCGCGGGCGGGGAGTAGAACTCGGAGGACTTGAGGAAGGAGAAGGCCTCGGAAAAGGACGACGAAGAGGCGGCGGCGGCGGCGGCGGGGAGTGGAGGATTGTAGGAGGTAGGCGCCGAGGAGGAGGAGGAGGAGGAGGTACCGAAGACCTCCTGGTAGGACGGGATCTTTATGAGGTTCTTGCCGGACTCCGGCCGCTGCCGCCCTTGCTGTCCGTCCATGGCGCGCGGAGAGCGTCAGGGGAGGCGAAGACCCGCAGGTCAGGTCCGACCACCGCCTCGCTGCAGCAATGCACAGCAAAATGGTGGACGCTATGGTGGGCCTATTTACGCCTACGGTTATGGGCTTGCCATGTACAGCAAAATGTTGGACGCTCTCAAATAAAAGCCCATCAGCCGAAATTAAGAAGAAGAACTCGTCAGAGGTATCGGCTCGCCTGACTTACGACGCTGACCACCTCCACGTCCGTCAGGTATGCGCCCACTGGCGAGCCTCCACTTCTCGTCTGTCGACCTACCGCCCGTGGATCCTCGCAGGCCGCCGGGAGGCCAACGGACCACAGCTCGCCGAGTACTCCCTCCGCCTCCTTCCCGGCGCCCGCCGCGTTGACATGGCCGCCGCCCCGCCGCCTGGTCTCCCCTACTGCCGCGGCGCGGGCCGTGGCTGGCTCGTCCTATCTGACGACGATCTTGAGTCCCCCACGCGGCTCGTGCTGTGGGAGCCCTTCTCCGGCGCCGAGATCCCGCTCCCGCGCCTGTGCCCCGTCACCCAGGTCTTCCTCTCCGGCGACCCGCTCGCCTCGCCGCACTGGATGGCCGTCGCGAGCCAGCCCAGAGGCGCGGACACGTACGTTCTCTTCTGGCGGCCTGGCGACGCTGCCTGGAGCGAGCTGAGCAAGCACAGCATCCACAGAGACGCCGGACCAGTGACGCTGGTACTTCCCTCTGCAATCCACAGCGTGGAGTTTTACGCGGGGTGCATGTACTGCATCACCGAGGCGTCCAACATCGTCATCTACGACCTAAAGCTCGGCACGACATCCGCTCCTGCGTTCGTCCAGAGCTCGCACGTGTCGTTGGGGGTGTACGGGTCGCCGGCTTCCAACAACCTGCTGCACTCCGTGCGCGTCGTGGACTGCGGCGGGCAGATCCTGATCGTGCTCGTCTTTGGCTTCGGCAGCCGCCGCCCATCTCGCATTGAGGTCTATAGGCCGTTTAGGAAGCCCCGAGAGCTGTTCCAGATCGGCGACAGGGTGACGGACCTCGCTGGCTGGTCGCTCTTCCTCGGCCACGGCGACGTCTTCGCGCTACCCGCCAAGGGGTTCCCCGCGATCAAGGAGAATCGCGTCTACTACATGGCGCACTGCCTCCAGGACACTGTGCTGGGGTTGGTATTCGATCTGAAGACGGACGTTGTGGAGGAGATCCCGTACCCTCGGCCTCGGGAGGAGGACGGCAGTATCAGCTGGTCGTCATACTCGTGGTTTTGTCCTCGGAGGCCTTTCCAGGATTAACACTCACTCTATTTGCAGATTTCTTTAAAAATATTACGAGTACAAGGAAGATGCTTACAAAAGTTTTATGGGTGATAAGGAATGGATGCAACTTGGCGATGATGTTCATGTTTCTTTCTTGGGAAAAGATACAAAGCGACGCCGCACGCTTCGCTCGTTGTGCGGCGGTTATAGGAGCCGCGACACTTATCTTCTCCTTCCCCACTGCCTTATCTTTTCTGAACCATCCAATTTGTTTCTCTCTCCGTGAGAGGCCACCACAAGTAGCACATGTCTGGAGGATTAGTAGAGGGGCGGAAGGGGGCTCGCCGGAGAGGGGCTAAAGGAGGAGGCCGTCGCCGCGCGAGGTGCAGCAGTGGGGCGCACGGCGGCGAGCATACAGCAGGGGGGCGCACGTCGGCAGGCATGCAGCAGAGGGTGCGCCCGGCGGTGAGCACATGGAGCCACGGGCGTTCCTCCCCAGCTTGCATGCCAAGGAGGGCCATCCCGGCCCACATCCGATGCCGGCTGCATCCCTGCCTGGACGCAACTCCGACGCTGGCTCCATCTTTTTGCACCGTCTGCAGCGCTTGAGCTCGTCGGTGGAGGCACCTCTATCTAGCCTGTGGAGGCGCCTTGAGTTCGCCGGCCTCACCCGCGCGCGCGCCTCGAGCTCGCCGGTGGAGGCACCTCGACCCGTCCTAATCATGTGCTCTCCCATGGCAATGCAGAAGAAATTGTGTAATAGTAATTAATTGGGCAATTAGGCAAACTATTCCGGCAATTAGGCATAACTATTCCGGCAATTAGGCTTAATTATATGGCAGTTTACTACCTGATTAATATGACCCATAATTGACAAATAAATCTGGCAACTAGGCCTAATTAACCGGGTAATTAATACCTAATTAATCTGGCAAAGTAATTAACATGACATTTTAGTAATGTGGCAATTAACGACTTAACCCGGCAATTAGGGGTAATTAAGCTGGCAATTAGTCACATTACACGCAGTTTCCGATTAGTTGAAAATCATGTTTGACTGTCGCTGCATGTGACCGATTCTTTTGCAGCTTGTTTGGACAAAGCCATAGGTGCACGTAGAGACAAACTGTAGCTACATGTTGGTTGCAGTGATACATTTGGGCCCACGTAATTCAATTAGAATTGTGCATGGGCCGTCGCACGCGGGAAGGTTTCGTGCGGCGCCGCCGCGTAGCATTGTCCTTCTTTCTTTGTGATATCATTTTTTTTTGCTATATATTCATATAAACTACATAATGGTTCGAAACATCTATGTTTCTACCATAGATAATATTGCAAATCCTTGATTTTCCCAAAACGATTACAAGAAATTAATGAACTTGTGGATCAATGTGGATGATTATCAACACTTTGGTTACACAATTGCCAAAAAAAACTTGTAAAAATAATTACAAATATTCCATTGAATACCTTATTCGTGAGCAATTGGTGACGATTACAAGCCAACTTCACACACAAACACAATGGGCGTGTTTGGTTGCTCGCAACTTTTTTAGGCATCTAGAGAGATTAGTTCCACACAACACTGATTTACTGGCCAAGTTTAGATTCATGTTCTGCATTTTGGTTGGTTCGCCCACTTTTATTTTAACGCTTATTTGTGCATTTTATTTGGTTGCCAACAAAGCGGATTACATTGAGAGGATACAAATTCAGCTTGTTGTGGTCACCTCTTCTCACAAGTGGTGACCTTACCACTGACTACTCCGAGCTAACATACAACATATGAAACTAACAAGCAACATATTAAACTAACATGCAACAACAAATTAACGTCGTTTTAGCTCTAGCTACTAGCAAATAGCAGTTCATCCCGATGTTACCTAGCTACTAGCAAATACTAGTTCACCAAGATATTACATAGCTACTAATAAAAAACAGTCATAGACGCAAATAAGGGTAGTTCGTAGAAGAAGATGGCATCACGATCTTCTTCTTTGATCCTGGCATGTCCTCTGTTAGCCCATATTTTGTCATCCCACCGCCGCATCTTGTTCTTCCAAGCAAGATTATCATGTAGAGGGATACCATGGCCAACACCAATGTCGTTAGGCGTCACCTCACTCTCCTACGGGAAAAACTCATCAACGACATAGCCTAAGATCCAGTTATGGAGAATCCAGAACAAACTTAATTTGGTTAGAGGGTGAATGCAATGGGTTATGATAAATGACCTTAAATCTATTCCTCGGAACAACATTGCCCTCTCAATCATGACTATAAAAGGCAAGAGTGTCTCATATTGAGAAGTTCTTGGATACCCCTAGATAGTTCCTTGTTGCAGAGAACTATTGAGATGATAGCTTGTTGACCTGATGGGTGTAAGAATACAAGGGTGACAAGCATATTCAACATCTCCTAGGTAGAACCCACCTTCCGGGATTTTTAGCCCATTAGGTGGAGCCAAGTTGTCAGCAATATTGCTTGCATCATGGTATGATCCTTCCGATCTAGCTAACACATATATGAACTTCAGATCAAAATCAACAATGACAACCACATTTTGGTTGGTGTAGTGCTTTCTCCCCATGTATGCATGATATTGGATTCCGGGCACTCTAGCGGTCACATGAGTATCATAAATTGTCCCAATACATCTCGACCTTGTAGGCTTCAATGCAATACAATCATGTCATGAACTACAAGCTAGACCTTCTCACCTTGAAATATGGAAACCCTAGGTAGCTTTATTGTATCTTTGTAGGAGTTTGAGTAGATGGTGGCTTGCTCATCTCTCATCTGAGCTCTCTAGTAACATACATGTCTTCCATGTGTTGTGAATCACTCGGAATCTCTCGTCATGTCCAACAACATGAAGTAACATTTCCACTTGATATTTGATATAGGTGTGGATGCTATCTTAAAGCAACCAACTAACCCTAAATAAGTTCACATGGGAGCTAAAAGGGGATCTTCTCATCTGAAGCATGTTAATAGCATCTACATCGTTTTTGTTATTTTAGATGTAGTTCAGATTTATCACTCTCTATACCGCGTTCAAATATGGTAGCGTATGTGACCGTGGGCCTACAGTTGCGACGAGCTCTTTGGTGGATCAAAAGCGTCTAGGCCTGAATCACAAGTACAAGGGCAGCTGTGTGAATGATAAGCTCCATATGTTTGTCCTAATTAAATTGATGTCAACCATAAGCTCAAACTAATGAGCTAAGGATCTAACGGTGGTTGCGGGAGGTAGTGGTGGTGGTGTCTATGTGTGTGTGTGTGTGTGGGGGGGGGGGGTTATAGGTGCTTGCATGCTTTGTTGACGATGATGATGACCTGCTGGAGCCGGAGACAATGGGGACAAGAGGTGATGGAGACAAAGAGGACAAACGGGTGCCACGGATCTAGGAGCCCTGCCGTTACCGGTGCAGTAGACAAGAGAGTAACAAAACCGGCACTAGAGATCTACAAAGTCGGAGCAGACGCTGTCGCCACCGTCCAACAGGAGAAATGGGGATGAATTTATTCTTTCGCTGGTGGTGACCAACTAAAAGGGGCTGATGCTACGTTTTGTGCCAAACCGCTTTCGCCTCGCACCATCTCCCCGTGCATGCCGTTCCTCTCTTTGCACATGACGTGGCCTGTCCTAATGGAAACGACTTCAAAGTTTGCACGAGCCTAGGATGTGGCCTCTTTCGGCTCAAATCATGGCCTGCAAGCCAGCCTGATAGTCGCGTTGCTCTCTTGCTTCCTTGTGCGCCATGGTAGTAAATACGAGACAACTTCTCTAAAAAAAGTACTCCCTCCATACATTTTTATAAGACGTTTAGTTCTTTTTGTAGGTTCACTTACTTTAGCTAGTATATTTTTTAATGAATAGGTTCACTCCTTTTATTTTATATTTAGTCTAATTTAAAAGTATCTAAAATATTTTATATTAGTGAACGGATAGATGCTACGGCGCATGGCCGGGATCGTCGAAAATCAAACAGACTTCCCATGTGTGCGTGGCTTTCATAGTTTCACAGAGAGATGCTACGCACGCGGCGGCAGCAGACTGCTGCTCGTGCCGTGTGTGCAGTATCCGTGACGCGACAGGTCATGGCGCGTCTGGGCTTCTGCAGCGGGGCCCGCGGCACATTCACCTTCACCTCCCGAATCCCTTTATGATACAACATCTACAATGCATAGTATCATGAATTGGTATCATAGTTCTATCATATTTAATGTTTTATAGAATCTTAATGGAAAATGTGTACATGATGTGTTTGCCACTAAATTTCTAGTTTTACGTGCTATGATACGGTATTTACCTATGATACTACTCTCACCTCTCTCTTCATTAATTGATGTGCCACGTCAGATTTTTGCCTATATAGCATGCATGATACCACCTATGATACTTTTATTGTGGCTAGTCTTAGACTAGTCACAATGGGAAGTATCATAGACCAGTATCATACATATGATACTAGTTTATGATACAACACATACAATGCATAGTATCATGAATTAGTATCATAGTTTCATCTTATTTAATGTTTTGTAGAATCTCAATGCAAATATGTGTACATGATGTGTTTGCCACTATTTTTTTTTAGTTTTATGTGCTATCATACCGTATCTACCTATGATACTACTCCCACCTCTTACTTCATTAATTGATGTGCCACATAAGATTTTTGCCTACATAACATGATACTACCTATGATACTCACATTGTAGCTAGTCTTACTCCGCCTTGCGCCTGCGCCCATCGATCATCGTCACCCATGCCAGGGCACGGTCCTGAGGATGCTGCGCTGCGACGAGAGCATTACAAAAAATGTGTGGTGCAGGCATCACAGCAGCACCGCTCATCCATTCGGACAATTTGACAAACACGAAGCTCTGCTACCCCGTACCTTTGACCAATGCATTTTTTTTTTCGAGAGCACGCGCAAAAGCGTGCCTTATTTTTATAGAAGTAGAAACATATATTACAAGAAGAGCAACTGATCACACCCACTCACACTTTTCTCCCCTCGCTCTCACTTAAGCCTACTCTCGCGCTATCTTAAACTCCCTCCTCTCCTGGCTATCTCCCACATCTGGAACTCCTCTCAGGTCACCAGCGTCTGTATGGGGTCTTTCTGTTCCCGCACATTCTCGAACACCCTCGCATTCCTCCGCTTCCATAATGTCCATGCCGTGATAATGACCATGGAATCGAACCTTCTCCTATCCATCTTCCTCACTCTCTTCCTAGCCTTCAACCACCAACTCTCCAGGCTGGAGTCCCGATCCGGCTCCTGTATGTTCAAGTGAGCGCTGCGTAGCACCTCGAACCATACCTGTCTCGCGTACGGGCACTGGGTGAGTATGTGACCCACCTTATCTTCCTCCTGCAGGCATGTATAACATGGGTCCGGGTGCTCCTGAAGGCCATGCCTCACTCTCCGATCCGAGGTCCATATCCTGTATTTCAACGCGAGCCATGCGAAGATTTTGCATTTTGCAGGGGCGAAGGATTTCCATACCGGCGAGCTCATACTCCAGCTCGTGCTCCCCATGCATAGCATGTCGTATGTGGTCTTGGAGGAGTAATCCCCTGTGGCCGAGCCCTTCCATCTGATGAGGTCCGGCCTAGTGGCATCAGTTTGGACCGTGTCCACCGCCTCCCATAACCTAATGCACTGGGCTCCTCCCTCTACGGTGAGCTCCTCCCCAATATCATTGAGCCATTGGTTGTTATCCATGGCCTCCGCAACTGTCCTGGTATTTTTACGCCTTGTTTGGACTTTGGCAGTCACTTTCGGTGCCAACTCCTCTGCCGTGAACCCATTTATCCACCGATCTCGCCAAAAAGTGTTTTGTGGCCATCTCCGATACTAAAGCTCGCCAGACTCCTGAAAACCTCTTCTGCCTCCTTGTCATGCAGCCCCGGCAAACCACTCCAAGGTCTTTCGGGATCCGTCCGTCTCAGCCAATGCCATCTCACACGCAGGGCAAGTCCCTGAAGCCTTAGGCACTTTATGCCTAGCCCTCCCACCTCCTTGGGTTTGCAAATATTCTCCCAAGCCACTAAACACTGACCCCCGTTTACACTGTCCTTTCCGGCCCAAAAGAAGGCTCGCATCCATCTATTAATGTCCTCAAGTAACCACAGTGTTGCCTCCGCAACTACCAACTGGTGCACCGCCCTCGCCGATACCACCGAGTTGATTAGGACCAACCTCCCCTCTTTCTTGATTAACCCTCTTGTCACGCCGGCACGCATTTGATAACTTGATCGAGAAGAGGTTGCCACTCCGCCTTTGTAAGGGGTCTTAGGGCTAGCTGCAGCCTGCAGCCCTAGGTATTTTATGGAAAACTTGGCCAACTCACATCCCAGGATTGCGGTGATCTCCTCTTCTTGCTCCCTGCTCCCTCAACTGTGCTAAAACTCAGTTTGCAGCTCCACGAGAAAACAATGTAGTCCCCAGTTGTAAAACTCCACATCCTGCATACTCTCTCGATCTCATGAAATTTTTCTTAAATTTATAAAAATTTAGATGTATGTAGACACCATTTAGTACATATGTGGATCCAACTTTAAATAAATTTTAGATTAATTTAACGAGAGAAGGTGCCAGTCAAATGACAAACGGCGTTCTCATAATCTATGGCGATGTCAAACATATCATATGCAGTGATCGCCACATCTCGTGTTAGAATGCTCGCCACTTCACCTCTTCGTCTCGGTACCACCGAGGGATATTTTTGGTTAGTTTATCAGATTTTCTTGCTATCTTAATACGTGTAGTTTGTTCTTGTATTTACGTTGGATCGCCGAAATCGGGCCTGAATTTCGAGCTTGGTGTAGCTCTGTACTTTCGTCAGCATTTAGTAGTGTGAATTTAAACAAAAAAAGAAAAAAGAATTCGTTTGATTCGCACTGAAGTACTTGCCTCCCAGAGGAGCCCAGCGTCATTTGTTTCCCAATCCCTTTTGCCAGGGAACACGGAAGCAGCAAAACGTTGGTCTGCAAAACTGAAAAATCCAAAGAACCCAATAAAAACGGAGAATTTTTACAATACCCTAGTAGTACTCCACGAGAGTGATGTGAGTACAGCAATATTCAGGCTGCAGTATGAAATAATGGTACACAAATGAAAATTGTATAAGCACGAGAACAAATTATCTCCAGTACCAAAGAAAAAGAGCGTGAGAATTCAGATAAGTTGTGCCGTCCAGAAAGCTGCTTGGTGTCGCTCGAGCGGAGCGACTCGAGGGAACCCTAACCGCGCCGCCGGCCAGATCCCCCCTCTCGGCTACCCCTCCGCCGCTGCCGCCGACGTCGTCGCGGTGGCGGCGGCCCCGGCCTCCGAAGGCGGCGCGGGGAGAGCTCGCGGTGGACGCGAAGGGCGGCCGGGCGTCGACGGCTGGCCCTGGAGGCTTCTGGCGGCGCGGGATGCCGGGGCGGCGGCCCCGGGCTTCGGCGGCGGGGGTGGCTCGCTGGGCGCGGTGCGGCTCGGGCCGTGCGCCTGGCGTGCCCGTTGTGGCGTGGGGCGTCGGCGGGGCTTAGGCGGCAGCTGGCTGCGGGTCTCCCGGCGGCGCCCGGGCGTCGGCAGGCAGGGTGGCGCGGCAGGAGGTGCCGGCACCTGTGCTTGGCGGCTGGCGGCGGTGGCGCGGCCAGGGCCCGCTCTGGGCTCGGAAGGGCCCGATCTGGGCCTGCTCGGGCTTGGAGGCGCGCCGGCGCAGGCAGGCCGGGGCGGCGGCCCCGGGGACGCGGTGGTGGCAGAGGTTCTGCCGTTCTGGCGGCCTTGCTTCTCCTCTGGCTTCTCCTCTGCTCGGAGGTCGTGTGGAGGCCGTGGATCGGGGTCCCCGCGCCCCGATCTGCTGGAGCTTGGTGGCTTCGGAGTACCACCGTGTGTGGCAGGCCGGCCGGGGCGCGGCCCGACTGGCATCTGCAAGCCGTGGTGGAGGTGTGCCACGGTACAAGGACGGCGGCGCGGCGGCGCTGCTTTTGGGTTGGCCAAGTGCTGCAACAGCGCCTTGGGGACGGCGGCAAGGTTGGCGTGAGGTGTTGGCCTGCTGTGCGTGGAGGCCGGAGCGGCGGCTCCGGAATCGTGGTCGTGTTGATGGTTTGCTTCTGGCTGCGTGGGTAGCAGGGCATGCTTCCGTGGCGTGGACGGCGTCCCTCTGGTCGGTAGTCTGTGCTCGTCCGGTGCTTTGGGCTGTCCTTGGGACAGTGGAGGTGGTGCGGGTCTCCGGACGAAAGTCCTGCCTGACTTGGTCGGTGCCGGCAACGGCGGCGCTCGAGGGCGTCGTTTTTCCTCCTTGGAGGCGTTGTTGTGGAGTCCCGTCACCCCTCCGCCCACCATTCCAGGGTGAAAGCCCAAATCCGGCTTTGCCGGATTGGATGACGGCGGCGTCTTTGGATGTCGTGACCTCCTTGGAGGCGTCATTTTTTCGGAATGTTTGGGAGCCATCTCGGCAGTGCCTTGACTACTACTTGGGTCATCGTTCTAGGGTATCCGTCGGTGCGCGAGTGCCGCTGGCTTGCTTTTGCGGCCTGCCTCACCCCTCGAAGCTTGAAAGGCCTAGCCGTTTCTTTCGGCTCTGACTTCCTTTCCAGGGACGTGGACCGGGCAGTCGCGGCGCTCGCCGTTGCCGTCGTGCTAGTGTCATTCGGCGGCGCTCCAGACCTAGTTGCTATAGGTCGTGTGGCCAGGTGTGTGGTTTTCGCCGGTTTCTCCCTGAAAACTGTGCCGTTTGGTTTTTCTTGTCTGGTTTTCCTTATAAACTGGACACGGGTGTTGCGTTTGTATCGGTTTTCGGCCAGTTTCCCTTATAAACTGGTCAAATTTCCCTCTTCTTAATGAATAGGCAGAGCTCCTGCCGGTTGCTCCAAAAAAAAAATTCAGATAAGTTGGCCAGTGGCATCAAACATCCTGACCACTGACTGCGATTTCGACTGCACTGAAGAACTGGCTACATTTAGTCATTTGAGCTCTTCAAAAATGCTTGAAGTGCTTGGGAAGTTCACAAGATCTCACCAACTGAGACAGTTTCGTACATCATAGTGAAGATATCTCACAGATCATCCCTAAAAAAATTGGACAAAGGAAAAAAATGCATTATAGTGAAGATATCTCACAGCCTTATTACTCTTGTCTGTAGGTATATAACATGCTAAAATTACTTGTGGTGCACCCTATTTATAGTTAGCAACGTGGAGCCCTAAATGCATGTATTTTTAAGTGGATGTAGTAACCTTCTTCTTCAACTGTTATGCACATTTCCTGGCATTAGCCTTCCTCTCTCACACACATAAAGCTAGTCAGTGATGTGGTTGCAGCTTAGGGGCCCGATGACAGTTAGCAATGTGGAGCTCTAAATCACGCGATGCAATGGATAATTCTATGTTGCAGCGGAGAGGCAATATGCTGCATACCAGATAAGTATGAAATATATGAGAAAGCATATTTTCGAGGCAATCTAGGTTAGCGGTCGGCATTTTTTGTCGTACGGTCTTAATAATGTCAGCACACTCGTGCTTTTTTTCTGTAACTTCTGTTGACTTAATTTTTTGATGGAACAAGAAATTGCTTTCCACCCTAAAAGCTACTTACTTGCACAAGGAAGTCAAATCTTCGATAGTGAGTTAGCGACGTCAAGAATTGACAAAGAAAGTACTTTGGATTAGTCATATAATAGTTGTCGAACGATCCGAATTTGAAATTTTCTCGTGGATACTCCGTGACGAAGATGAAAATTACTTTCTCCTGGTAGTGGCCTCCCACCCCTTCTAGAAGTTAGTTGTCTCGTCTCATTCGGATGTATATGTCTAGATAAGACTGAGGTAACGACGTAACATTAGCCAACACCAACACATAAAAACTGTTTGCGAACATAAGGGCATGAGCAATGGAGGCAGCTGTCCAACTAGGCTTGGATAAAACTTTTAACATATGCATGCCATGTTATGGTCCTATTAATATGTCTTTCTCTCAAAATCTGATTTGGGTTTTCTCTTTCTCTCTCACATTTTCACTTTATGGCTGAAGAGGCTGCCTCCTGACGAAGAAGCTGTCTCCTTATCCGAACCTAGTTTGAACCACCCGAACCAAGATAAAGCTGCGAGGCAGCTATGCATTGGGCATGCCCTAACAGCGACCTCTGTCGCATCAGCATCATAACAGGGTATTGAACTTTTGGCCGACCATCTTTGTACGTAACTCGTCACGCCGTGGTTATCTTGATAACATACTTTGCTTACGGCAGGCAGATTGTCCTATGGAGTGGGTGCCTTTGCCACTTCCTCCCCTCCTCCAAATTCCAATGAAACCATCATCCTAGTTGATCAGTATCCTTTTAATTTACTTGTGAGTGGAACCTTTTTTCAGAGTCCAAAGGCTTCGACGAATTAAATATATGTTGTGCAATTTTCTGTGCGCTTGTAGCAGCTGAGGTTGTCTTATGTGCCTTCGCTGTAGCACTTCACTGTGAAATGTTTTGTGGTCTGCTTGTATTGGTCATCACTAGGTCACCATGGCCAATATATTTCTTGAAGAGGCTTGTTAATTCAAACTATCCACAGATTAGAATTTCGACTTGATGATTTCTTAACATGTAAGGTTTATTGGTTGCTTTTTGGAGCGACAGAACTTGATATGTCCACAGCAAACTGAGCAGGGCTCTCGCGACCATGGAGGCGACGGGCGCGTGCGCGCCGCCGCCGCCCTGATCTCCCTCCCTGGGCCTCCCCTGCCTCCGCGCAGACCAGATCGAGAATCCCCGCTCCGCTCTCTCTCCGTCCCTCCTGCTCGTCTGCGCTGCGGTTGCCGGTGGTGTGGGAGCCGTGCTCCTTCTTGCCGGTGTCTGGGCGGGATCCGCCGCCTCTTCGGCCGAGCTCGGCGAGGCCGCCGCTCCGTCCTCGCCCTCGTCGCTCGGCCCCCTTCGTCTCCCCCTGTCAGGCAGGGCCTCGCGACGGTCGCCGTCCTCGAAGCCTGGCGCTATGGCTGCCGCGCCCCCTGCTCCTCTTCATCCGCCGCCGCCGCCAGGCGCCCTTCCGCCCTCCCCGTTCAGGCCGACGGTCTTCTCCTCCGAGCAGAGGCTGCTCCTCTCCTGCTCCCGAAGTCCCCCTGCTCCGGCGGCGAACACGCAGCTGCCGGAGCTTCCCTGTGCTTCGCCCCATGAGCCCCCTGCTGCTGACGCCCGCCCGGGTGAAGAGGGGTGCTGGCAGCATGTGGGTCGTCGCTCTGGCCGAGCCTTGCCGTCGCCATCTCCGTGGGGGAAGCTCTGGAGCGGAGCCTCGCCTTCAAGAGATGGGCTCGCGGGCGGTGCTTCCGCTGCCTTGAGCGTGGCCACCATGTCGGCACCTGTCGGGAACCCTTCCGTTGCATCCGCTGCCGTCGTCCGGGTCATCGGGAGCGCAACTGCCGCCGTCGCTCTCCAGTCGACCCCTCTCCTACCTCGCAAAGCTGCTCTCCTTCTGTTGGTTCTCCTCGACCTACCCAGGCTCGGAGCTGGGCCGAGGTTGTGCGCCATTCGCCGCCATGTGCATCGGTGCAGCCATCTTCCCCACCTGGAGTTGGCGGGGATGCCTCTGGCAATGCCGCCGTTCGAGACTCTGACTTGCAGGCCCAATTTGCTTCTCTGCGTATGGAGCTCCTCCAGCTTGTTGCGGACCGCATCGAGGAGGTTACTCGGCCACTGCGGGACGAGGCTGTTGCAATCAAGCTATGGCTTGCGCGTGCTGTCGGAAGCTGGGAGCGTGCGGAAGAAGCTTCCACCTGTGGTGTTGGGCGTGCCCCTGCCCACGCTTCGGATGCTAAGTTGAGGGACCCTGAGCCCTTGGAGTCCTTCGGCCCTTACTCGCCTGTCCGCCGTCCCTGCGACTCGTCTCCTCTTGCCTTCGACGCCTTTCGCCTGCATCTTGAAGGTTGCTCTGGTCTTGCTCCTCTTCTGTCGGATGCTGCTGATGACAAGGTTGGTTCCCCTGAGGGTCTTCAGAGCCCAATCTCTGATGACGTCGAGGACTTTGGGCTGGCTGAGCTCTTTGTTGAAGCACCTGTCTCTCTTTCGGTTGATCACTCGAGGCTTGAGGCGTCTGCGTGTGAACATGTTGTGGTTGTTGATGTGTTGGCTGCTCCCTTGGTGACTTTTGCTGAAGATCCTGAGGTGGCCGACTCCACCAAGCTTTGCGATTTCTTGGCCAATTTGGCTTCGAAAAAGCTGGCGCTCATGTCGCCCTTGTGTGAGCCTTTGGTGGAGATCCCTGCTCCCAATGTTGTTGTTCCTGCGGAGGACATCCAAGTTGATCCCGGGGATCCCGCTGCCGACAAGCTCAATGTCTTCTTGTCATCGATTTTTCGGCCTGCGCCTCCGCCTATCCTTGCTTCGCCACCCTCTAGGAGAGCCCGTGCTCCTAAGGAGGTGGCCACCACGCCTCGTCGGAGTGGTCGCATCGAGAAGCAGAAGCAATCGCGGAAGGATGCTACAACTCAAGAGTTGCTTGCGCGTGTTTTGGGAGTCTTGAAAGAGAATGATGCGTTCGATGACAACGCCCTTGCTGCCTTCATTGACAAGTTTAAGACCCCTTTGTCGCCTCGCTCCATCTCGATGCTTGGCTCCCTTGTGAAGAATGTGGAGAAAGTGAAAAAGCCCAAGGGCAACAAGGTCGGCGCCAAGAAGAAGGCGGTTGAGATTACATGATGAATGTGGTTCATGCAACCTTCATGCCAAATTGTCGAATAGGTAGCTCTTTGTCGTTGACAAGTTGGTTGATCTTGTTGTGTTGTTATTTTAGACTTTGGGAGTAGTCCGCATGTCGGAGGTACTCAAGTTTGTATGGTTTTCGATCCGGTTTTCCTTATAAACTGGATCATTTTCCTTTCTTCCTAAATGAAAAGCCCAGAGCTCCTGGCGTTTGCTCCAAAAAAAAAAACTAGAACGCACAGCATGCTCTCGCTCTGATCGAAAACACGCTCATGGAATGTAGCAAATGTACATACGCGTTTGTTGACGATTCTCAACACAGATCATGTTAGGCCATCCATTTTAAGCATCTTTTCCTTTCTCTTCTCGATAGTTTGGTCATATTCTGTGTAATCAATGCCTTAAAGCTACTGTCTTTGCTGTGGCTGCGTAGGCATCAATCTAGGAGAAAATCTCTGGACGACTCTAGTTGGGAAAGGCTTCGAATCTTAGATTCCATCTTAAGCTTTCCGGTGTGTCCTCCAAATGCAATTCCAGCTGCAAAGCTCGGCAGCTCGCCCCGTTCTGCTGGAGAAAGGCGAGGCGGAAAGCTAGCTAGGCCTAGACGTGTGTGGAGTGTGCACATGCATTAGCGTTAGCGCAGATCGCATAGATACATATACCAGACTTAACTTGCGTGCGACCCGCCCAGTCTCGAAACACCTCCTCCGTCGCTGGGGGTGGCGGCGAGCTGGTCGTCGTTTTCGTCTGGCCTGACGAAAGCTGCGGCGTCGATTCGATGGCGCGCGCGGCCGGGATGCAGATTTGCATTCCAAGTAGCGGGTGCAGGTGAGACTAGAGCGTATACCTCACATCTTCAATACGGGATGGCGATGCTGGATTAGAATAAACTAAAGAAGAGTTTCTTTTCATAAGCGCAACTTCGAGAATGCGAATCACTCCAAAGTCTAGATACCCTTTGCCTCCACGAAAATTATACTTGATCCTTTTTTGAAGCTTGGAAGCCTATTCTACTTCTACGATGTGCAATACGCACGTTACAATAACGCGAAGAGTGCACCCCGGCACTTCTACGATGTGTAAGTCGATTCGATGGTTTTACTGTTTTCTAGGCGACCAAGAAACAACCGTTTCGAGTCATGCTAAGAATCATCTGATTTAGAGAACCAATCTAAGGTTAGATGGTTAGCAGGGTGGTTGTATCTTCAGTTCACCAAATTTCGAACTCTAGGTTTGACATATGTGTGTCACATAAAGGAGGAATATTTATTCAGTGGGAGGCAACGTTCCCGTCGATAACGAGGCGCCTCGTCAACTTCAAGATTCAATCCGCCGGCTCAGTCCTTCAGAGATGCTCATAAAAATAGGGTATGCGTGTGTGCATTCATAGAGATGAGTGTATACACGTGTTTGTGAGTGTCTACGTTCATACTGTGTTTCTAAAAAAAATGAATCATTTGATCTAAGCACTGATCTATCAGGTATGTGAAAATCCAAGGAGCGAGAGCAACTCCATCTAATGGCTACAACTATGTCTAAGGCCACCTCAAACGACATATTATGTCCGTCGCTGTCCGCGGGGACCGAAAGTGAGGTACAAACAAACTAACCATGCCTCATAGACAAGCTTGTTCGGCCACTTTCGTGTCCAAATTTGGGGTGGGTTTGTGATCGCGTGGAGCTCGGGTCGCAAACCCTTTCGTGGCCCGCAGGTCAATGAAACAGTTGACATTTTCTTATTTTTTGGGTGGCTACATGTTTCTATTACATTTAAACATAATTAAACTAAATTAATCTACATTGGGCCCTGTCTAGCATCGGCGTAGCTAGCCTGCCCCACGCTCCCTTGTCACTCGCTAGACGCCACGCCTTCGGCCTCACCGCCGGAGCTTTCCTGCCCCCGTCGCCCCTTGGTTGCATCGGGTGCATGGCTTCGTTGGCACGACGCATCCTCTCTCGGGTGGCATTCCTCCTCATGGACCGCACATAGGTCACGACTTGCATCTGTCGTGCTGCCTCGTGAGCGGCCGTGATCACATATGTTTCCGCGCCGCCTCAATTTTGGTGGCCCTTGTAGTGTTGCGCCGCTGTTGTATCCTCTCGGAGCCGCACCTATGCCACTTGCATGTCGAAGAAGGTAGCATGCCTGCATCGCGTCGAGGAGGGCGCCCTGCTGGCGTGTGGCCTGTAGTGCCGCCCGCTCGGCGATCTATTCCGCCGCCCGGTGGAGTCTAGCTGTGCCAAGGCATGGCGTTCTGCCGCCATGAACTAGAAGCCACGCTCCTCCAAGGTGGCCGTCTGGTGGGATAACTCAACGATGCTCCAGTCGATGGAGTCAGATGAGGCTTACAAGGCTCGCTGTCATGCGCTCTAGAAGGAGTCGAGGAGGACACGCTGCTCCGCGGTGGTCGGTGTATGGGTCATCCTTGCCACCGGCGTCGTCTCCCTAGTCATCCTTGCCGCTCGCCGTTGGGCTAGGAGGATAACTCTCCAGCGCGGCCTCGCTAATTTGGGCCCAAGAGGTGGGTGGATGGTCACACAAGGCTACAGTTGTGTGGCATGGATGAGTCCCTAACTGCCACGATTGAGCGTGCCTTCCTTTGGACCGGTACTAAAGAGGTCTCCGGCGGAAAATGCAAGTTGAATTGGGAAGCGGTTTGTAGACCTTCCCACTTTGGGGGTTGGAATTCTACACCTTGAGAAATTTACGAGAACCCTTCTGTTATGGCGGCCTTGGTTTGGATGGCATGACCCTAAGAAGCTTTGGGTTTGAATGTGCCCCCCTTGCAATGAGATCGACATTGACCTATTCTGTGCCACCACAACCATCACAGTTGGCAATGGAAAAATTGCCCACTTTTGGGATTCCCCTTGGCTAAATGGAAGGAAGCCAAAAGACATTGCCCCTCTCATACATGAGGCATCCTCTATGAAAAAATGGAAAATCAATCAAGTCTTGCACAACAATGTTTGGGTCTCAAAAATAAAAAAAGGACACCAACTTGATCGTGACTCACATTCATCAATACGTCCGGCTTTGGATTAAACTTGGCACTCACCTTCATCAAGATACCGAGGATTCCATCTCATAGAACCTCACGCCAAATGGTGAATACAACACGACTTTAGCTTACAATGCACAAATTTTTGGCGCCACCCTCACAAGGATGAACAAGTTAGCTTGGAAGTCTTGGGTGCCCCCAAAGATCAAATTCTTCGCATGGTTGGACATCCGGAATAGGCTATGGCCTCCGTAATGTCTTGACAAAAGAGGATGAAATAATTGTGGTCTTTGCCCCCTTTGTAAACAAACTCAAGAGACGATGGCACACCTATTCCCTCATTGTCGATTCTCCAAAATACTTTGGCAAATGGTGAAGGAGTGGCTCGACATCTCTTCCATTCTAACTCAAGATTGGGTAGCGGACTCCTCTATTAAACATTGGTGGACTATGATGTGTGCAAGGCGAACCAGAAACCTATAGCTTCCCTTACCAAGATTGTGAGTTGGATTATTTGGAAAGAACAAAATGCAAGGATCTTCAACAACAAAGTTGTTCCACCGACTATTCTCCTCGAGATCACTAAAAGTGAGGCTAAGCTTTGGGTCGCCGTGGGGGCGGAGCATATGAGTTTGTAATGACGGGATAGTAATCCATATAGGCCTTTGTTCGTTCTTGTTTAAACTCTTGTAATGACTCTTTTTCTTAATTAATGAATGGTGGCAAACCTTTTGCCACCCCTTTAAAAAATCAAAATTTTACATGTATACACACGCAATGATAACAATGTGTATGCACGTAATTTACAATAGACATGCTTTTTAGCACGAAGGGTGCAGAAAAAGTTTTTTTTCTACATAGTAACACCAAGACGGACTCTGCTCCCAAATATTCGACTGCCGTATGGCGACTGGCGACTGGCGACATGCCTGAGAATGGCGACATGCCGATCTTCTTGCTTTGATTCTCCATCTGCTTCCTCTTCAGGTCAAATTTCTCTTGCTTTCTCTCTTACTTGCTCAACCCCTCACGATCTGCTTCTTCCCCACGTTTCAATCTCTCTATCTCCTAGATTTCCCTCACACATAAAAATCCCCAAATCGTTTCTTCCCCAAATATTCTTCCTCTGATTTGTCCCATCAAATCTGCTGTCCCCTGATCCGTTTCAATCCGCCAAAACGCTTCTCTACAATCCCCCTTGTTTTTTCTGATCCTTTGCAAGCAGATTCACCCAATCATCTCAAGGTTGTGACTAGTCTGCTGTGTGTCAGCCACCATATTGGTTTATCAACACCAGCTGAGAGTCACGGTACGAAGGCCGGATTCGATCTGAGGACTGGCTGTGCAAGCAGTCCTGGGCGAAGCTCATCTTGTGCAGCACCCTTCTGAAGTTGTGTTTCCGTTCGAGTTCCAGAAGCTAGGCGGACTAGAGCTGTGATTACAGGCGTCATGAAAGCCATTGGTTGGAACTGCAATGGCATGGGGAAGAGCCTTCGCAGCGAGAAGATGTGCTACCTGGCGAGGATGATTTATTCCACAAAAGCTCAGATTACCTTCGTCTCCGAAATAAAATCCTCTAAGGTAAATTCTTCTGATCTGGTTACTAGGTTTAACTTGGCACATAGCATTGTAGTTCCCTCTCGGCGGCGTGATACGTCTCCAACGTATCGATAATTTCTTATGTTCCATGCCACTTTATTGATGATACCTACATGTTTTATGCACATTATATGTCATATTTATGCATTTTCTGGAACTAACCTATTAACAAGATGCCGAAGAGCCAGTGTTTTCTGCTGTTTTTGGTTTCAGAAATCCTAGTAAACAAATATTCTCGGAATTGGACGAAACTTTCGCCCAGGGTCCTATTTTTGCACGAAGCTTCCAAGACCGAAGACCTAACGAAGTGGGGCCACGAGGAGGCCGGGTGGCCGGTGCGGCCAGGCCCCGGCCGCGCCGACCTATCCCCCGGGCCCTCGTGTGGCCCTCGCGTTGACCCTCCGCCTACTTAAAGCTTCGTCGAAACCCCCAGCCGAGAGCCACGATACGGAAAACCTTACAGAGACGCCGCCGCCGCGAATCCCATCTCGGGGATTCTCGATCGCCTCCGGCACCCTGCCGGAGAGGGGATTCATCTCCCGGAGGACTCTACACCGCCATGGTCGCCTCCGGAGTGATGAGTGAGTAGTTCACCCCTGGACCATGGGTCCATAGCAGTAGCTAGATGGTCGTCTTCTCCTTGTTGTGCTTCATTGTTGGATCTTGTGAGCTGCCTAACATGATCAAGATCATCTATCTGTAATACTATATGTTGTGTTTGTCGGGATCCGATGGATAGAGAGTACTATGATTATGGTGATTATCAATCTATTGTTTATGTGTTGTTTATGATCTTGCATGCTCTCCGTTATTAGTAGAGGCTCTGGCCAAGTTTTTGCTCTTAACTCCAAGAGGGGGTATTTATGCTCGATAGTGGGTTCATGCCTTCATTGAATCTGGGATCGTGAGAGTAGGTTCTAAGGTTGTGATGTGCTGTTGCCACTAGGGATAAAACATTGATGCTATGTCTAAGGATGTAGTTGTTGATTACATTACGCACCATACTTAATGCAATTGTCTGTTGCTTTGCAACTTAATACCGGAGGGGGTTCGGACGATAACCTGAAGGTGGACTTTTTAGGCATAGATGCGTTGGATGGCGGTCTATGTTCTTTGTCGTAATGCGGATTAAATCTCACTATATTTACCATGTCATGTATATGCATTGTTATGCCTTTCTCTATTTGTCAATTGCCCGACTGTAATTTGTTCACCCAACATGCTTTATCTTATGGGAGAGACACCTCTAGTGAACTGTGGACCCGGTCCTATTCTTTACATAGCATACAATCTACAATTGTGTTTTGTTTTCTTTGCAAACATCTTCCACTCGATACGTTTAATCCTTTGTTACAGCAAGCCGGTGAGATTGACAACCTCACTGTTTCGTTGGGACAAAGTACTTGGGTTGTGTTGTGCAGGTTCCGCGTTGGCGCCGGAATCCCTGGTGTTGCGCCGCATCACATTTCGCGACCATCAACCTTCAACGTGCTTCTTGGCTCCTCCTGGTTCGATTAAACCTTGGTTTCTTTCTGAGGGAAAACTTGCTGTGCGCATCATACCTTCCTCTTGGGGTTCCCAACGAACGTGTGAGTTACACGCCATCAAGCTCTTTTTCCGGCGCCGTTGGGGAGATCAAGACACGCTGCAAGGGAGTCTCCACTTCTCAATCTCTTTACTTTGTTTTTGTCTTGCTTTATTTTATTTACTACTTTGTTTGCTGCACTAAAACAAAATACAAAAAAATTAGTTGCTAGTTTTACTTTATTTACTGTCTTGCTCTCCATATCGAAACACAAAAAAATTAGTTACTTGCATTTACTTTATCTAGTTTGTTTTATTTATCGTTGCTAAAATGGCCAACCATGAAAATACTAAATTGTGTGACTTCACAAATGCAAATAATAATGATTTCCTATGCACACATATTGCTCCACCTGCTACTACAGCAGAATTCTTTGAAATTAAACCTGCTTTACTGAATTTGGTTATGAGAGAACAATTTTCTGGTGCTAGTTCTGATGATGCTGCCCATCTCAATAATTTTGTTGAACTTTGTGAAATGCAAAAGTATAAAGATGTAGATGGTGATATTATTAAATTGAAAGTGTTTCCTTTCTCATTAAGAGGAAGAGCTAAAGATTGGTTGCTATCTTTGCCTAAGAATAGTATTGATTCATGGACTAAATGCAAGGATGCTTTTGTTGGTAGATATTATCCTCCCGCTAAAATTATATCTTTGAGAAGTAGCATAATGAATTTTAAACAATTAGATACTGAACATGTTGCTCAAGCATGGGAGAGAATGAAAACTTTGGTAAAGAATTGCCCAACCCATGGACTGACTACTTGGATGATCATCCAAACCTTCTATGCAGGACTAAATTTTTCTTCGCGGAATTTATTGGATTCAGCTGCTGGAGGTACCTTTATGTCCATCACATTGGGGGCGGCTACAAAACTTCTTGATGATATGATGATAAATTACTCTGAATGGCACACGGAAAGAGCTCCACAAGGTAAGAAGGTAAATTCTGTTGAAGAAACCTCTTCCTTGAGTGATAAGATTGATGTGATTATGTCTATGCTTGTGAATGGTAGATCTAATGTTGATCCAAATAATGTTCCTTTAGCTTCATTGGTTGCTCAAGAAGAAAATGTTGATGTGAATTTCATTAAAAATAATAATTTCAACAACAATGCTTATAGGAACAACTCTGGTAATAACTATAGGCCATATCCTTCTGCTAATGGTAATGGTTATGGTAATTCTTATGGGAATTCTTACAACAATAATAGGAATGTACCCTCTGGTCTTGAAGCCATGCTTAAAGAATTTATTAGTACACAAACTGCTTTTAACAAATCTGTTGAGGAAAAGCTTGATAAAATTGATACTATTGCTTCTAGAGTTGATAGACTTGCCTCTGATGTAAATCTTTTAAAATTGAAAGTTATGCCTAATAATGATATTGATAATAAGATTACTACTACAGCAAATGCCATCCAAGTTAGAATTAATGAGAATATAAGATTAATGGCTGAACTACGTGCTAGGTGGGATAGAGAAGAAAATGAAAAACTAGCTAAAGAGAATAATGTAGCTAAAGTTTGGACTATTACCACCACTAGTAATGCTAATTCTCCACATGTTGCTGCACCTCCTACTATCAATGGTAAAATAATTGGTGTTGGCAATGTTTCTACTCCTAGTGCAAAGCGAACAAAACTGCCTGAAATTGCTAAAACTGCTGAAACTGCTTGTGATAAAACTGCTGAAATTTTTTCCAACCTTGGGAACAATGATCCCATTGCTGTAGCTCATAATGATTTAGATTTTGATGATTGCCACATCTCTGAAGTTATAAAGTTCTTACAAAAACTTGCTAAAAGTCCTAATGCTAGTGCTATAAATTTAGCCTTTACAAAACATATTACAAATGCTCTCATAAAAGCTAGAGAAGAGAAATTAAAACTTGAAACTTCTATTCCTAGAAAGTTAGAAGATGGTTGGGAGCCCATCATTAAAATGAAATTCAATGACTTTGAATGTAATGCTTTATGTGATCTTGGTGCAAGTATTTCTGTTATGCCTAAAAAGATTTATGATATGCTTGACTTGCCACCATTGAAGAATTGTTATTTGGATGTTAATCTCGCTGATAATGCTAAAAAGAAACCTTTGGGGATGATTGATAATGTGCATATTACGGTTAACAATAACCTTGTCCCCGTTGATTTTGTTGTCTTGGATATCGAATGCAATGCATCTTGTCCAATTGTGTTGGGAAGACCTTCTTCGAACTGTTGGTGCTGTTATTGATATGAGGGAAGGTAATATTAAATATCAATTTCCTCTCAAGAAAGGTATGGAACACTTCCCTAGAAAGAGAATGAAGTTGCCTTTTGATTCTATTATTAGAACAAGCTATGATGTTGATGCTTCTACTCGATGTTACTTGATTTGCACTTTCTGCGCCTAGCTGAAAGGCGTTAAAGAAAAGCGCTTATGGGAGACAACCCATGTTTTTACCTACAGCAATTTTTTGTTTTGTTGAGTCTTGGAAGTTGTTTACTACTGTAGCAACCTCTCCTTATCAAGTTTTTGTGCCAAGTAAAGTTTCTATGTCAAAGTTGATGTTATATTTGGGATCGCGCAGAAACAGCATTGCTGTCTGTCACGAATCTGGGCACAATTCTCTGTAGAAAATTCGAAAAAATCTGCCAATTTACGAGCGTGATCCTCAGATATGTACGCAACTTTCATTAGTTTTGAGTTTTTCCATTTGAGCAAGTCTGGTGCCATTTCTAAATTCGTCTTTACGGACTGTTCTGTTTTTGACAGATTCTGCCTTTTATTTCGCATTGCCTCTTTTGCTATGTTGGATTTATTTCTTTGATCCACTAATGTCCAGTAGCATTATGCAATGTCCAGAAGTGAAAATAATGATTGTGTCACCTCTGAATGTGTGAATTATTAATGATGCACTAACCCTCTAATGAGTTTGCTTGAAGTTTGGTGTGAAGGAAGTTTTCAAGGGTCAAGAGAGGAGAATGATATACTATGATCAAGAGGAGTGAAAGCTCTAAGCTTGGGGATGCCCCCGTGGTTCACCCCTGCATATTTTAAGAAGACTCAAGCGTCTAAGCTTGGGGATGCCCAAGGCATCCCCTTCTTCATCGACAAAATCATCAGGTTCCTCCCCGAAACTATATTTTTATTCAATCACATCTTGTATTCTTTGCTTGGAGCGTCGGTTTGTTTTCGTTTTTGTTTTTGTTTGAATAAGATGGATCCTAGCATTCACTTTGTGGGAGAGAGACACGCTCCGCTGTTGCATATGGACACATGTGTCCTTAGGCTTTACTCATAATGTTCAAGGCGAAGTTTCTTCTTCGTTAAATTGTTATATGGTTGGAATTGGAAAATGCTACATGTAGTAATTCTAAAATGTCTTGGATAATGTGATACTTTGCAATTGTTGTGCTCATGTTTAAGCTCTTGCATCATATGCTTTGCACCCATTAATGAAGAAATACATAGAGCTTGCTAAAATTTGATTTGCATATTTGGTTTCTCTAAGGTCTAGATAATATCTAGTATTGAGTTTTGAACAACAAGGAAGACAGTGTAGAGTCTTATAATGTTTACAATATGTCTTTTATGTGAGTTTTGCTGCACTTGTTCATCCTTGAGTTTGCTTCAAATAACCTTGCTAGCCTAAACCTTGTATCGAGAGGGAATACTTCTCATGCATCCAAAATACTTGAGCCAACTACTATGCCATTTGTGTCCACCATACCTACCTACTACATGGTATTTCTCCGCCATTCCAAAGTAAATTGCTTGAGTGCTACCTTTAAAATTCCATCATTCACCTTTGCAATATATAGCTCATGGGACAAAATAGCCTTAAAAACTATCGTAGTATTGAATATGTACTTATGCACTTTATATTTTATTAAGTTGCTGTTGTGCGATAACCATGCTTCGGGGAACGCCATCAACTATTGTTGAATATCATGTGAGTTGCTATGCATGTCCGTCTTGTCTGAAGGTCTATCATTTTAGTGGTTGGAGCATGCAAAATTGTTAGAGAAGAACATTGGGCCGCTAACTAAAGCCATGAACCATGGTGGAAGTTTCAGTTTTGGACATATATCCTCAATCTCATATGAGAATAATAACTTTGCTACATGCTTATGCATTTAAGAGGAGTCCATTATCTGTTGTCCATGTTGTCCCGGTATGGATGTCTAAGTTGAGAATAATCAAAAGCGAGAAATCCGAAATGCGAGCATTCTCCTTAGACCTTTGTACAGGCGGCATGGAGGTACCCCTTTGTGACACTTGGTTGAAACATGGCATGCGAAGACCCGGTAGTCCAAGTTAAGTAGGACAGGTGCGGGCACTATTAGTATACTATGCGTGAGGCTTGCAACTTGTAAGATATAATTTACATAACTCATATGCTTTATTACTACCGTTGACAAAATTGTTTCATGTTTTCAAAATAAAAGCTCTAGCACAAATACAGCAATCGATGCTTTCCTTGAAGGACCATTCTTTTACTTTTATTGTTGAGTCAGTTTACCTATCTCCTTCCACCTTAAGAAGCAAACACTTGTGTGAACTGTGCATTGATTCCTACATACTTGCATATTGCACTTATTATACTCCCTCCGTCCCGTGGAAAGTGTCGGACCCGCTGTATAAATGTAATTTTACAAAACCCCCCTTAAAGTTACAATTCTTCTCCGATCAAGTCCTTCCACTTTCAAATCAAAATCCCGAAGACGACGAGGCCATCCCTGGCCGTCCCCGGCCGTCCGCCGCTGTACGCCTCGGCCGTCCTCCGCCCTCCGTCGTCACCTCTCGCCGTCCGCAGCTCCCTCCGCTCGACTAGGAGCTCCACTTCCTCCTCCTCTCCTCCGCTCGAACAGGAGCTCCGCCGGTAGGGCGCACAGGAGGAGCTCCGCCTCCGCTTCCTCCTCCTCTCCTCCGCTCCACCAGGAGCTCCGTCGGTGGGGCGCATAGGAGGAGCTCCGCCTCGTCTTCATCATCATCCGCTCCAGGTTGAGCTCTGTCTCGCCGAGAGGTTCTGCTGTTGCTCACGATCTCCCTGTGGCGCTTGTGCTGGCCACGATCTCCCTGTGGCGCTGCGTTGCTGGTCCTGCGTTGCGCCGCTGCTCGTGGCCCTGCTGCCGAGCTCGTCGTTGTCCTCGACAGCTCGACCTCTTCCCTGCGCCACTGCGCTGTCGGCTGCTGCGAGGGCGAGCTCCTCTGCTCCCTGGACAAGATCGTCGTCCTCCCCTGAACATGCTCACTGTCCTCTCCTGAACGAGCTCGTCATCGTCGTCCGTGAACTGTTACCTGAAGAAGGTACTGCATGCAGTTTAAACTTTAGTTTCAGATAAATTGCTGCAAATGCTCAGTTTCAGGAAAACTTCAGTTTCATATGTGGTTGAATGGATCTATCTTGGAAAAATATTACTGCAAATATTCGATCACTATATTTCCCAGCCATCATACTCCAACAAGAAGCCACACGCTGTTTAATGGGAGTAGAAGTAATGGAGTACAACAGAAAATGAACTCTTATAAGAATATTTTTTCCTAGAATCTTAAACTGTTGCTCAAGGGGGTACCTGTTGCTATAGTCGCTCTGGTCCAATCTTTCCACTGCATTAGCACCTGATATGGTAAGGATGAGCTAGCGTCAGCCGAAGCAACATCAATGACCTGCTCATTTTCATACTTACACTAGATCTCCGCACATCTCCCAATTCTCGGCAGTGCTTTCCCGGCAGTGTCATCTCGGCAGTGCTAACATGGGAATACACAACAAAGGAGCAAATCAGATACTAGTTTGAAAATATAGCCACTCATAATTTTTGGGGACCTGCTTTGTTGTCTAGAGAGCAGATGACTTCACTGAACAAAGCCCCCTGCGATCATATCATGGAACCAACCAAGTTGCTATTAAAGTGGTACATTTCACGTTTACAACATCCTTTCCTGAAGAAATCCTGAGCAGTAAAGCAAGGAGTGTTGCCACAAGCTCTCTGAATGCTAACAGTGACATGAATGGTGTGCCAGGGGCTTCAAAGCTGGAGTTTGTTAATGTCATTTCGCAGGGAAATATAAACAAAAAACCTAGGAGGCTTGCAAGCAGTGCAAAATCTGTAACATTCCTCGGTTTGGTTGACAACAAAATCACTAAGTTTTAGTTGCTTTAATGATATAGCTGCAGCCCTTAGATTATTAAGATGACAGTAATAAAAGCCAGGAATTAAAGCAAAATTCAGGTCTAGTCATTACAGTAGCTATATCAACTACCAGGCACAATAATATCAACTACACTAGTAAGAGTTCACTGGTAAAAAATAGGCCCTCATCCAGAGGTTCATGGATGGAACAAGTTAGGCTTCCAGCGAAATCAACCATGTTGATTTTGGAAGAAAACTAATCATTTATGTGATACCATTTAGACTATGGTATGAAGGCCATGCGAGTTTCAGAAAGAAACTGATTTAACAAGCTATAAACTGAATATATTTAACCCCACATCAAGAGCTCCTGTCATCAGCGGGGTTCATGCGTGTTAACTGATGATGGGCGATTGCTTGCCATGTAGAGGAAGCATTACCAGTAAAGACAGTGTCATCCAACCTGCCATTAGGGTAATATTTAGCCTTTAACACTCGAGCAACCAGACTATCTGGTTTGGTGATTAGCCTCCATGCTTGACGAGCAAGGAGCGCTTGGTTAAAGACACGGTAGTCTCGGAATCCTAGGCCCCCTTGCCTCTTAGGCCTCTGAAGCTTTTCCCAAGCCTTCCAATTTGTTTTCCTCTTGCCTTTCTTTGCACCCCAATAGAAGTTCCTCACTATCTTCGTCAGATCATCACAGACTGAATATGGAAGTTTGAAAACTCCCATTAAATAGACTGGCAAAGCTTGGGCAATTGATTTGATGAATACTTCCCTACCTGCTTGTGCTAGGTGTCCATCACCCCATAACAAGAGGCGTTTAGTAAGTTGGGCTTGGAGGTTTTGCAACTTCCCACGGGACATACGCCCATCGGGAGTAGGTAACCCAAGGTACTTCTCATCAAAGGTCAGCGACGTAACACCAAGGACTTCTCTAACTTCATTTTGCACATCAGAAGAGCATAACTCAGAAAATAATAAGGAGCACTTTGAAGGATTAATAAGCTGACCAGTAGATGATGCATAGATATCTAACACATGCTTTACAAAAGACGCCTGATCTTGTGTTGCTTTGAAAAACAGAAGAGTATCATCGGCAAAGAGCAAGTGAGATATGCCTGGCGCTCGCCGACACACTTTTATTGGAGTCAAACTCTCTTCGCCAATTCCTTTTTTCAGGAGAGCAGATAGACCATCAGCAACCAGGAGGAATAAGAAAGGGGACAATGGATCACCTTGCCGAAGCCCACGCGACGGTGCAAATGAATCCAAGAGGGTTCCATTAAATTTGACAGAATATCTCACCGATGTCACACATGTCATAATCCACTCGACAAACCGGTGAGGGAAACCCAACTTTTGCATCACTTGCCTCAAAAAGGGCTTGATTTGGCGTGTAGGCAATGGCCAGAGTATTCGAATTTGGAGAGATCAATGGATACCTAGACCTACATCTTTTAAGCCAATATCGAGAAAAGGCCGGTGTAGGTTACGCTTTGTCTCAGAGCTGCTTGATCAGCACGGTAGATGGAGAATGGATCTTCTGCAGCAATATTTCATTCCAGCTGATATTAGTGAAATTGTGAAGATCAAACCGTCTCGGCGCCTGGATGCGGATCACACTGCTTGGGCCCCAGATAAAAAGGGCTTATTTACAGTTCGTAGTGCCTATTGGTTTGCCATGGATGAGAATTGGGCTACATCTTCACTGTCCTCTAGTTCGGCTCCAGATGGAAATAGAACATTATGGGATTTAGTTTGGAAATCAGATGTGCCGCCCAAAGTTCAACACTTTGCATGGAGACTTGCAACGAATTCCCTACCAACATGGTGTAACAAGAAGAGACGTAACATTGAGATATCTGATCAGTGTCCTTTATGTGGAATGGAAGCTGAGGATAATTTTCACCCATTTTTGCGGTGTTCACTTGCCAAGGATCTGTGGATTGTTATGTCTGAGGTTTGGCAACTCCCCAATATTGTCTCAATTCAGAATACTGGCACTGAGTGGCTCCTTAATTTGCTATCAAATATTCCGAGGAGGAGTATAAATATGGTGTTGATGACCCTGTGGCGATCCTGGCACGTTCGGAATGAGATTGTTCATGATAAAGTACCTCCTCCAGCTGAAGTATCGAAGAGATTCTTAGTAGGCTATCTGGATTCATTGATTCAAATTAAATATTATTATGGGGAGGACATATGTAAGGGCAAGTTCATTCTAAACCCTGACATGGATAATAAAAATGAAAAGAAGAAGCAACGGCAAGACCAAAACCTGAAGTGGAGCCTGCCTGAGAGGGGGTGGTGCAAAGTAAATACTGATGGTTCCTTTGGAGCTAATGGAGATGCAGGCTGTGGTGTTGTTGTTAGAGATCATGACGGTACTATTGTGTTATCGGCCTGCAAGCAGCTATTGTCTTGCCGTGATGCTCTAGAAGCTGAGGTTTTTGCAATGCTGGAAGGATTATCTTTAGCCTTACATTGGTGCAATCAGCCACTGGTAATTGAAGCGGATTGTCTGGAGTTGATAAATTTGCTGAAGAAAGAAGAGCTGGATAGATCAGTCTACTCAACTACCATAGAGGAGATTAAATCTTTGCTTAAGATTAGACCAACTTGTGTTACTCATGTTAGTAGAATTCAGAATACTAGTAGCCATTTTATGGCTAACTATGCTAGAACTAGTAATCATACAGCGGTGTGGCTATCCTCCGGTCCAGAGGGTTTAGCAGACATTTGCGATACCGATTGTAATCTGATTCTTTGAGTGATACAAGAAATTTCGCAAAAAAAAAAAAAAAAAAAAAAAAAACTGATGATGGGCAGGCTAAAAAAGCCTGAAGAGGCACTGTCATCACGGTGTGCCTGCCGCTTGTGTGATGGGAAAGGGCAAGAAGAGTGCATCATGGTTGAGGAAAGTCTCAACTTTCAGGTAGTTGTTGTGCAGCAAGTAGCTTTGGTTTTCAGCTACGACGATTTCTCTTCTTAGCCTAGCGAGTATATACTGGACAGTGCACCCAACGAATCAACGAAAAATTGGAGCCTAAAATCAAGGGCAGAGAAAGGGGCAGATATGTTCGTCTCACCGTGGGAGCAGCCGCCGTCGACTTGATTAGCGGCCATGACGAGGCCGGCAAGGACGCCACATCTCCTTGACCGGCGGTCCACGCAGCCAGCCAAATCGCACCGTCGACCAGGTCGTCCTCATCTTGCTGGCCACCACCGGCTCCGTCGAGGCCGCCGAGCTCTGACGCCTCGTTGACGATAGCTTCCGCGCTTGCCCGCCGACGGGCTCTCCTCCCGCATCCACCGTCGCCCCCTCCCGCCCATGCAGCCTCCTTTTCAGTGCATCTCAAATTTGGTATTTTTCGATGGATCCGCGCCGTAGCTTCCCAGTGGTGTCCTCGACGGAGCCGGTGGTGGCCAGCAAGAGGGCGACGGCCCTTGAGCGCGCGCTTGGCGCCGGCGCGCGACCGGTTGACCCGCGCCTAGATGCGGGGCTTCGGGAGGGAGCGGCGGTCGCTCTGGAGTTGGGTAGGGGGTGGGGAGCGCGGAGCTGCGGGAGAAGGGCGCGGCCGACGGCGTCGTAGCGCGGGCGAGAGCGGCGCGGCCGACGGCGCGCGGGCGAGAGCGGCGCGGCCGACGGCGCGCGGGCGAGAGCGCAGGGCGATGCGGACAGAAAAGCGAAGATAGGGGAAGAGACAGTAACCTGCTTGTCGGGAATTTGTGGAGGGTTTTTTCGTAAAAGTGTCCGACCGACACTTTCCACGGGACGGAGGGAGTATTACTTTATGTTGACAATATCCATGAGATATACATGTTACAAGTTGAAAGCAACCACTGAAACTTAATCTTCTTATGTGTTGCTTCAACACCTTTACTTTGATTTATTGCTTTATGAGTTAACTCTTATGCAAGACTTATTGATGCTTGTCTTGAAGTACTATTCATGAAAAGTCTTTGCTATATGATTCACTTGTTTACTCATGTCATTACCTTTGCTTTGATCGCTGCATTCATTACATATGTTTACAAATAGTATGATCAAGATTATGATGGCATGTCACTTCAGAAATTATCTTTGTTATCGTTTTACCTGCTCGGGACGAGCAGAACTAAGCTTGGGGATGCTGATACGTCTCCAACGTATCGATAATTTCTTATGTTCCATGCCACTTTATTGATGATACCTACATGTTTTATGCACATTATATGTCATATTTATGCATTTTCGGAACTAACCTATTAACAAGATGCCGAAGAGCCGTTGCTTTTCGCTGTTTTTGGTTTCAGAAATCCTAGTAAAGAAATATTCTCGGAATTGGACGAAACTTTCGCCCGGGTCCTATTTTTGCACGAAGCTTCCAAGACCGAAGACCTAACGAAGTGGGGCCACGAGGAGGCCGGGGGTGGCCGGCGCGGCCGGGCTGGCCGCGCCGACCTATCCCCGGCCCTCGTGTGGCCCTCGCGTTGACCCTCCGCCTACTTAAAGCTTCCGTCGCGAAACCCCCGCACGAGAGCCACGATACGGAAAAACAGAGACGCCGCCGCGCGAATCCCATCTCGGGGATTCGGAGATCGCCTCCGCACCCCGCCGGAGAGGGGATTCATCTCCCGGAGGACTCTACACCGCCATGGTCGCCTCCGGAGTGATGAGTGAGTAGTTCACCCCTGGACCATGGGTCCATAGCAGTAGCTAGATGGTCGTCTTCTCCTTGTTGTGCTTCATTGTTGGATCTTGTGAGCTGCCTAACATGATCAAGATCATCTATCTGTAATACTATATGTTGTGTTTGTCGGGATCCGATGGATAGAGAGTACTATGATTATGGTGATTATCAATCTATTGTTTATGTGTTGTTTATGATCTTGCATGCTCTCCGTTATTAGTAGAGGCTCGGCCAAGTTTTTGCTCTTAACTCCAAGAGGGGGTATTTATGCTCGATAGTGGGTTCATGCCTTCATTGAATCTGGGATCGTGACAGTAGGTTCTAAGGTTGTGATGTGCTGTTGCCACTAGGGATAAAACATTGATGCTATGTCTAAGGATGTAGTTGTTGATTACATTACGCACCATACTTAATGCAATTGTCTGTTGCTTTGCAACTTAATACTGAGGGGGTTCGGACGATAACTGAAGGTGGACTTTTTAGGCATAGATGCGTTGGATGGCGGTCTATGTTCTTTGTCGTAATGCCCGGATTAAATCTCACTATATTTACCATGTCATGTATATGCATTGTTATGCCTTTCTCTATTTGTCAATTGCCCGACTGTAATTTGTTCACCCAACATGCTTTATCTTATGGGAGAGACACCTCTAGTGAACTGTGGACCCCGGTCCTATTCTTTACATAGCATACAATCTACTGCAATTGTGTTTTACTGTTTTCTTTGCAAACATCTTCACTCACGTTTAATCCTTTGTTACAGCCGGTGAGATTGACAACCCATTCGTTGGGACAAAGTACTTGGGTTGGGTGTGCGTTCGCGCGGAATCTGTGTTGCGCGCATCACATTTCGCCACCATCAACCTTCAACGTCCTTCTCCTCCGTTCGATTGGTTTCTTTCTGGAAAACTTGCTACTGTGCGCATCATACCTTCCTCTTGGGGTTCCCAACGAACGTGTGAGTTACACGCCATCACGGCGCTCGGGGGGGCTTTGGCTGATGTGGACTGACGATATTCAGGTTACTATTCACAGTAGTAGTTTCCATGTGATTTTAGCTACTGTAGTTGTTACGGCTAGTAATCAGAAGTTTGGCTTAGTTTGTATTTATGGTGACCCTTACCATCGCCAAACTATTCAAATTTGGGATGAAGTGGCTGCTTTTGTGTACGATAACTCTAAGATTCCTATGCTATGTTTAGGCGATATGAATGATCTCTTGTATGATATGGAAAAAAGTTCTCCAAATATTAATCGCTCTCGTATGCATGCTTTTAGCTCTTTTATCAAAGAATGTGGTTTATTTGATTTGGGTTACAGCGGTCCGGCCTATACTTGGACAAATAAGAGATTTTCTTCGAAACCCACTTTCGAAAGGCTTGACAGATGCTTGGTAAATGCTGAATGGTGTGCTGCTTATCCTATCTCTAATGTCTACAACATGCCCATTATTCATCGACTTAGTGACCATGCAGCTATTTTGCTATCTACTGATGGAACTGTTCGTAGGATTAAACGCTCTTTTAAATTTGAAAATTGGTGGATTAAAGAACAAGATTTCTAGGATCATGCTAAATCTGCCTGGCTCTCAACTATGGATAAACCTTTTTCGTCTAGGACTAACCATCTTGCAGGTGCACTCAAAATTTGGTGCAAAAAGAAAAAGCCATTACAACAGGAGCTCAACAATCTAGAAGAGCAAATCAAAGAAATTCAAATGAAGCCACTAGTTAATCAAGACCACAATCTAGAGGCATCTCTAGTCACAAGGTATGAGCAGACAATGACTAAACTAACTGACTCTTACATGCAGAGAGCGAAAAAACAGTGGATTAAGGATGGTGACAGAAATACCTCTTTCTTCCATCATGCCATTGTCAAAAGAAGAAGAAGGAACACCATTGTTTCAGTCAAAGATGAAAATAATGTGCTACAATTCAGTCCTGACAGAATTAGCAACACCTTTGTAAATTACTTCAGATCCATCTTTGCCTCTACAAATGCTAACATTGGCAGACCTTTTACTGGGACACAGCCGCTCCAAGAAACCCAAGACTATACATATTCCATCCCCGACAGCCAGGAGATTTTGGACACACTAAAAGAAATGAAGAGGAACGCATCACCAGGACCTGATGGCTTCAATGTAGAATTCTACTTGGCGACTTGGACATGGATTGGGCAGGATGTGGTGCAACTTGTAAGGAACTTCTTCCAAACAGGTATTATGCCAGCCCATATCAATGATACCCATATTGCTCTTATACCGAAAAAACTTGTTCCTTCAGTTCCTGCTGATTATAGGCCCATTAGTCTTTGCAATGTTATATATAAAATTATTGCAAAATGCTTAGCTAATAGGCTTAAACCCCACTTGCCTGATTATGTCCATCAATCTCAACAAGCTTTTATAGAGGGTAGGCGTATCAGTAATAATGTTATTATTGCTCAGGAAATAACTCATACTTTTGCTCTTAAATCTTGGACAAATCAAGCTTTCATGCTTAAGATTGATCTTGCAAAAGCGTTTGATAGAGTGGAGTGGAACTTCATAGTTGCTGCCCTTTCACGAAAACAGTTGCATGGCCATTTTATAAATTTGGTTTATGCTTGTGTTTCCTCGCCGACGTTTTCTGTGGTTATTAATGGCCAACCTTTTACGAGATTTCGGGGTGACAGAGGTATTAGACAGGGATGTCCCCTGTCTCCCTATCTATTTGTTCTTGCTATAAACGAATTATCCATTGCCTTGCAAGAAGCTATGTCCACTAACTCGTTTGCAGGTATAACCCTTGGACCAAATTGCCCCTCTATACACTCTCTTTTATTTGCAGATGATTTGTTAGTATGTGGGCAAGCTACAGAGCAGGAAGCAACTCGTATGAAGGATATCTTGCACGAGTTCTGCATGCACTCGGGCCAAACACCAAACTGGAACAAATCTGGTATTATCTTTAGCAAAAATGTTTCTTCCTCCACCATCCTTGCAATAAAACAAATCTTTCCGGTGCAAAATATTGACAGCAACTTTATCCATCTTGGCCACCCTCTTATTCTACCTGGAAAGGACAGAACATCAGCTTACAATTTCGTTTTTGACAAATTCAAATCCAAACTCACTACGTATAAAGCCGACAAGCTCTCTCATGCAGCAAGATTGGAGCTTATCAAATCTGTTTTTGCGTCCATACCGGTCTACTACATGTCCAACATTCTCTTCACCAAAAAATTTATTGCTAAACTCACGGCTATCATTCGAAACTTCTGGTGGACAGGTGTTAGAGAAGAAACAAATTCAAAAAGTCTTTGTTTGAGAGCATGGAAGGATATATGTACTCCAAAGAATGAAGGAGGACTAGGCATCAGGAATCTTCAAGCCGTGAACCAAGCTCTCATTCTCATGGCGGCTTGGAGAATAGCCGAACAACCAAATAATTTCCTCCATGAGGTGCTCAAATCCAAATATTTCCCAGACTCCTCCATTTGGCGCCCAAAACCAAATGTTCCTAAATCAGCCTTTTGGTCTTCCATAGTAAAAATTCTTCCTATTCTTAAAAACCATTCTTTTTACCAAATAACCCAAGGTGATATATCTATTTGGAGTAGCCCTTGGTGCAAGGGTTGGGCTCACATCTATGATGCTCTCATCATCCAATCTGGAAACTACGTCTACCCAGCCCAAGTGAAAGACCTTTGGCTTCCCAATCAACAAACCTGGGACTGCGAGCTTATTGACATGCTATTTCAGCAACCAATGGCGACTGAAATCAAACAAACACCAATCATCCAATCACCGGATAAAGATATTCTATGCTGGGAGTTAACCCCATCAGGTAAATGTAATGCTAAAAGTGCATATCGTGCTTGTCTTCAAAATTTGCAGGATACAGGAGAACCAACACCAAGGCAAGTTCAGCCAGCTACAATTCAACTTCTGAACCAAATATGGAAGAACAAACAAATGACCCCAAGAGTTCAGACTTTCGGATGGCGATTTCTTAGGAGAGCTATGCCAACAGGTGCTCGGGCTGGTAAGTATTCAGTGCATATCAGCAAACTTTGTGCTAGATGTGGTGTGCAAGAAGATGATGTGCATCTGTTTTTCACTTGTCCTTTTTCTAAAGCTGCATGGTTTAGTGCTCCTTGGTTCATTCGTTCAGAGAATCTAGTGATAAATTGCAGCTCACTCACGGAAATAATTCTGAACTTTTTAAGAATGAATCACCCTCATGCTTCCCTCTCAAATATATTGACATTTATGTGGTGTATTTGGAAATCTCGGAACGATAATCTTTTTGGCAGGAAATCAGGAGAACCATATCAGATTCACCACATGGCGCAGGCAATAAATCAAAATCTTGAGATGATTGATGCACTGGGTGTTTTCGCTATGCAGGCACAGGAATGCTCCAAAGCACCACATACTCTTACTTCCTCTATGCAGGTGCATGATCAGCCAAATCCTCTAGAGGTTCGACTACCAGCCTATGGAGAAACGTTAAAATCTGACCAGATTATCAAGGGCTCGAAGATCTACACAGATGCAGCTTGGAAGACTAGAAAGGTCCCTGGAATGGCGAATAGAATTGCTACAGGCATTGGTATATATTGCGATCTACAGGAACAGAACAACAAAGCAACAATTTTTATCCAGGCCTCCACTTCTACTACACGTTCAGTGCTACAAGCTGAAGCTACAGCTCTGCTGCTTGCAACAAAAATTGTCTCTCACCTTGGCTTGCAAAAGGTGACGTTTTTAACAGATAATATCTCTCTGGCAAAGGCTGCAGCCTCAACATGTGCATCAGCTCCACAAGTTTTTTGGGAGATAAGAAGCCACATTGCAGATTACTTACAGGTCACACAATCTCTTGATGCAGCAGTATTTCATATTAAAAGAGATTTCAACGGAGTAGCTCATAACTGTGCTCATCAGGCGATTAGGCAATCTTTGTCTTCGCCTATCTTCAGTTGTTCTAATTCAGCTCATAGGAATAGCCTCTGTCCCAACATCTTAATGCTTCAATCTTTCCCAATTCAGGGCTATGTAATACATGCTGTACAATGTCTATGAGTTGAATGAAATTTGGCGTCTCCGACGCCTTCACTTGTTCAAAAAAAAAAAAAAAAGTAACACCAAGACGAGTGGCAATGACGCATCAGCCGGCAGGTGAGGGAAATTGAAAAGATTGAATGAACTGTCATATGGCTCTTTTTTACTACATGATCCCCGTGAGCTGAGCACCGGTTCCTAGTCCAAACACGCGGCGACTAATTAGTTCCAAATGTCGACCCGTTCTACTTAACCTTGGTATGTATCGACGGCCGGCTAGGCCTCCGTCACCTTTGGGTCTGACAAGTGACAACACAGCACGCGGACGACCATCAACCAAGAAAGTAACGTGGCGCTAGCTAACACGGACGTGCATGACGCCGTGTCACCCGGGGGAGCGAGCAGGTGGGACGTTGCTACACAGTGCCCAGTCACCATATAGTTTTCCACAGTGCCCCTCCTAAAAATAGAAAGAAACAGGTCTGTCTGCTCCACGTATCGCTAAAAAAGGAAAGTTTGGTCCCCCACGTTTTCTCCTTGCCCCAGCGTGCGACTCCCCACGCTTTCCCACGATTTGGAGTAAAATTCCACCCCGGTACTTTCTCAGGCCTTCTCTGACGCGCGTTGCTAGTACATGGCAGAAAGAACAATATAATTCTTGTAAAGAATGCATTCACACATGCGGTTGGCAAAACCCAAAAAAGAACATCATATATACAACTGCACCATCGTCCTTTTAATGCAACAAAACACATCGCTTGCTTTGTAACCCGTAGATGAAAATTTGGCCCCAAGTAATCGACAAGAAGTACCCTTCACCCAGGCCTCTCCCTGTTGTCACCTACAAGTAAATATGTCAGCGTTATTACATATGCAGGTTAATCTTGTGTTGAAAAAATATATTCCAGACTATTAACAACTACATTTATAGTTGTGCGACAATGCAGTTTAGATCGAAAACTACATATACAATTCATCATTTGCAAACTACATATACCATACAAAAGAGTGATGTGGTTTAAAAAAAAATCAAGGGATGGAAGAATAACATGTATCAGAATAAAAAAATACATCAGGTTGAATCAAGAATAAACTATCTAATCTGACCCAAAACTTGTGGGAATAAAAATAGTTCATTCTTTGACTAGAATAATACATCCCAATTGCAATTTTTAATAAGAAAATACGTCATTGTTACCCTCCAAAACCCACCGACGGGCAATGGCTAAGCAACACGAAGAGCCGGGAGGCTCCCAAGGCCGCTTAGTGGACCCTGGCACCTCGCGTCGTCCCGCAAATCTTCCAGCCACGTCCTGGCGGTTGCTAGGGCGTGCCACCCGACCTAGACCCGATCAGGGAGGTGTTAGAGTGCTTCGATTGTTCCCGCATGGTAGACACGTAAACATTAAATACGAGCCCTATCGGCTCGGTTTTCTGTGGATCGGCTCAAGGAGCCGATCGCCCCATGTTTCACGTTGGATTTACAATGGCATGGGGATCCCGCTTGATCGAACAAAGCTAAAGCGATCCACGAGCTTAGGGTTTTCACCGCATAACCGAACGTCCTACGTGCGATCGGGCCTAGCAGCTACGGAAGATGATACAAACCACCCCTACGAGAGGCCTAAAAACCAACATAACGTTGATTCCCAACATCCCTTGCAGGACGGTGAACAACACCTAACGCACTACCGGATCGTCCGACCCCAAGATAAGGCCTAACTATGGATATTAAACTAATCGGAGCAAGGAGCAACTACAACGGATCGGATCTACTAAGTAACGAACAAGCAAGATGCTGCCCTTACACCCACATAGGTGTAAAGGCTAGGTGTCGAGGACGGCATTGCCCACGCAGATATGCACGCAAAGCATCAATGCAAGCCCCTAAACACCTAAGGATAAATAGTTCGCCATCAACAAGGCTTCACGAGTAAGACAAGGGATTAACGTGCTGCCTAGATCGCTAGATGCGATCTAGGCAGCATGGTGCTTACCCGGGAGAAACCCTCGAAGAAAGGGGTGGCGATGCGCCTGATTTGTGTTGGTTGAACGATGTCCTCCTCCGATAACCCTAGATACATATTTATAGTCCAAGGGACTTTCTAATTGAGGCGTGCACCTAACCGTGCACCAGACTCTATCTGTTAATTCTAAATTACAATGCGATCTACTATATTACAGATACACGGCCACTTAGCCCAAACTCTTAGCGCAAGGCCGAAGATACTCCACGTGTACGTCCTTCAAGCCCATCTTCACTTGCGGCCCATCTCCTGATTTGGCCAAAATCGGGTGGTAACACATGCCCCCGGTTTTGGTAATGATAATATCAAAACCATCCTGCTTTTCCTTCGAGGGGTCGTGTCGTGGCAGAGCAGAATCGTCGCAGTATTCTTCATCATGGCTCTTGCCTTCTCAACTTCTCTGCACGATTGGATGGCTTTGGCATCATGTCCTCGGAAACTGCTTAAGCATTAAATCGTTATATCCCCTTTTTATTTGGCCACTTCCTGTAGTTCCCTTCTTCATCCTCCTCGCACTAGCACTCCCAAAAGCCCTCCTCGGCCAACATGTCTTCTTCCTCTTCTTCTCCCTCATCGGGTCTTTCCACCCAATCTTCCCCTTCTCGCGAGCCGACGCCGGAATGGGACCCGCAGAGGCCCATGCGGCCAACATCCGTCGCGCCATAGCCGACGGGGACGAGTCGACCCGACTCCTCCGTCTGGTCTGAAGATGACCAGTCCCTAACGGACGGGGAGAGCAACCTTCGCTTCCTTGGGTCGTCGGAGGAGGGAAGTGACGACGACGGCTTCTCCTGGGATGGTCCCTCCTCCGCTGAGGAGGTGAAGGAGGAGGAAGAGGAAGAGGACGATGCCTCCTCTGACGAGCCGTCGGCCAAGCGTCTCTGCCCTTTGCCGGGTGATGGCGTGTAACTCACACGTTCGTTGGGAACCCCAAGAGGAAGGTATGATGCGCACAGTAGCAAGTTTTCCCTCAGAAAGAAACCAAGGTTTAATCGAACCAGGAGGAGCCAAGAAGCACGTTGAAGGTTGATGGTGGCGAAATGTGATGCGGCGCAACACTGGATTCCGGCGCCAACGTGGAATCTACACAACAAAACCAAAGTACTTTGCCCCAACGAAATGAGGTTGTCAATCTCACCGGCTTGTAACAAAGGATTAAACGATCGAGTGGAAGATGATTGTTTGCAAGAAAACAGTAAAACACAATTAGTAAATTGTATGCTATGTAAAGAATAGGACCGGGGTCCACAGTCACTAGAGGTGTCTCTCCCATAAGATAAAAGCATGTTGGGTGAACAAATTACAATGCAATTGACAAATAGAGAAGGGCATAACAATGCATGTACATGATATGATAAATATAGTGAGATTTAATCCGGCATTACGACAAAGTACATAGACCGCCATCCAACTGCATCTATGCCTAAAAAGTCCACCTTCGGTTATCATCCGAACCCCATTCGTATTAAGTTGCAAAGCAACAGACAATTGCATTAAGTATGGTGCGTAATGTAATCGACAACTACATCCTTAGACATAGAATCAATGTTTTATCCCTAGTGGAAACAGCACATCACAACCTTAGAACTTTCTGTCACTGTCCCGGTGTCAATGAAGGCATGAACCCACTATCGAGCATAAATACTCCCTCTTGGAGTTAAGAGTACAAACTTGGCCAGAGCCTCTACTAATAACGGAGAGCATGCAAGATCATAAACAACACATAAACAATAGATTGATAATCACCATAACATAGTATTCTCTATCCATCGGATCCCGACAAACACAACATATAGTATTACAGATAGATGATCTTGATCATGTTAGGCAGCTCACAAGATCCAACAATGAAGCACAACAAGGAGAAGACGACCATCTAGCTACTGCTATGGACCCATGGTCCAGGGGTGAACTACTCACTCATCACTCCGAGGCGATCATGGCGATGAAGAGTCCTCCCGGAGATGAATCCCCTCTCCGGCAGGTGCCGAGGCGATCTCCTAAATCCCCCGAGATGGGACCGCGGCGCGTCTCGGAAGGTTTTCCGTATCGTGGCTCTGCTGGGGTTTTCGCGACGGAGGCTTTAAGTAGGCGGAAGGGTAGGTCGGGGCGACGAGGGGCCCACACCATAGGCGCGGGCCCCCCTCGGCCGCGCCCCTATGGTGGCGGCGCCTCGTCGCCCACTTCGTTATCTCTTCGGTCTTCGGAAGCTCCGTGCAAAAATAGGACCCAGGCGAAGATTTCGTCCAATTCCGAGAATATTTCCTTACTAGGATTTCTGAAACCAAAACAGCAAAAACAGCAATCGGCTCTTCGCATCTTGTTAATAGGTTAGTTCCAGAAAATGCATAAATATGACATATAATGTGCATAAAACATGTAGGTACCATCAATAAAGTAGCATGGAACATAAGAAATTATCGATACGTTGGAGACGTATCACCGGGCAACATGAGCGACTTCGACAGCGATGACGCCGACGCCGACGAAGAGGACGAGGACAATGAAGGTCCCGCCGGAGGTCGCTACAGCAGCGACGAAGAACTAGGGAGCAACACCGACGGCGGACGGCGACGATGAGGGCAGCAGCCCTTAGATAGGATAGAGCTAGGAGTAATAGATTAGGGCAATGTATCCCTCCAGCAGTTCCTTTTGAAAGCAATCAGCTCCTTCTTGTAAGAAATCCCCTTTTATCAATGAAGAATTTCTTCCAATTTGATTTTGTTGATTTTCCACAAATTGATTTAGCCGATTCTCCTCAACCAATGCTTAATAAGCCGATGTCAACGCATCGGTCCTACGTAATCCATCCTTCCATTCTTCAACTGACGACTTTGAGACCTGGTAATCTTCAAGAATTCATCATTTGTTGAAGAAAGTTGCGGCGAAGGATCAGCCGATGATATCCCAATCGGCTTCTAAAACAGAATATCCACCGACTAGGCCCCCGAGCCTCAAGGCGAGACTAGCGGTGAGGATGCGCAGATCGAACAAAGGGCTTTGTAGGTAATTTGAGGCAGGCACTATGCAGAATCAGCCAAACTTGCCCCCATTGACTACCTTCTCTCCGCTGAAAGCCGATGTTGTAGATGAATCACCAACAGCTTAACTGACAGTACTGCCGAATTCGCATCTTGAACATGCAGCTGGTAGCTCTGGCGTAATTGTACCGAGTCGACGTCCAAGCATCGGCTATCGCTGAAATCCTTCGTACTTCCTCGATTTTTACTAGCCGACTAATTTCTGAATCGGCTCACCTGGGTACATTTTCGCGGCCTTGTACACCTTGTACCTTTTCTGTATATGCCCCCCGAGCTTCAGTGAAGGCGAGAATGAACGTGTACCAGCCGCATTGGGCCACTACCGGCTTCCCAACTGTAGTGCAGCATCAGCATCGGCTTTCAAAAGCAGAGAACCTCCAAGGTGAGCTGCCCCCCGAGCTTCTTCAGTCCAATGACATAATCTCGGTGAGAATGCAAATAGCCCAACCGGACGATCGTCGGTTGTTCTCATGATCCCGCCTGATCCGCACGCTCATACTGTTTTTGCTGTTGGCCGGGCTGCGATCTTCAAACTTGCCGGCAAATAACAATTAACTTGAGGAAAAGGGTCGTCTTGGCCGCCCGAACCGACGCTTCGGTACCGCGAGCCTGAAATCCGCAAAGGAGTTGGGGGCCCTGAAGAGAGGGCCTGAGTCACCAAGCAATCCCAATGAGGGGTTCCTCCAGTAGAGCCTCGCCATGTAACTTGGTGACTGCTCCATTAGGCTTCCGCTTGTAACAGTTGTACCCCTTGAGTCGATGGTCGTGCATCGGCTTTGAATTCTTAAGTCGATGTCTACGCATCGGCTGTGCCCAAAATTTTTGGATTTTCCATTTTTTTTTACGGCCGATTTGTTTATGTATCGGCCCCCATCTTTGAGCTGTTCCGCTGGGCATTTGATATCTACTCCGAGCTTCGTATCCTCGTGTCTCATCCATCCATGTGCCCCCCGAGCCGATTCTATCAAGTAATTGATGGCATCGGCTCTTCAGCATCTGTTGGATCAATGCTGAACACAGACAAAGGTATGTTGAGGATAGTTTCGCCGATTGCGGGAATCGGCCTCCCTTTCCATTGCAATGTTTGACGATGGTTTGCAACTTCTCGGATTTCTGTAGCTACGTGGCATGCTGGAGATAAGATCCTTTGCTTTTCATTTTTTGAGGGCCGATCTCAGGGATCGGCCTTACCACGTACGTCCAATGTCTTGGACCTGCTACTCTGTTAGGGTCACGGATGCCATGTTGGTGTTAGCCGATGCCTTCGCACGGCATCCCCGATGCTCGTGCATCGGCTTTCGCTGTTTGGGCGCCATACTCTTTGACGGCGCGCCTTCGTCTCCAATGTCCGCTGAATTTTCACGGCCAGATCGGGCCGTGCTCTTCTCAACGTGTAGGTACCGTGCCTCGGCTTCTTCCGTGGTTTCGCCGCACTACGCTTCGAGAATGGCTGAGTCCATCGGGCACCACCTTGGTCGGTGATACCTATCTTCTTCTCCATCTGACTCCTCGAAGTCCTCTTCTTGAGATGACTCAGCTCGCTTGTTAATAGGTGGGAGAGGCCCTAGACGTTCGAACACTGAAACTTCGTTTGTCCTTCTCCTTTGCTGTTTGCATTCTGGGCAATTCTCGATTGTTGGCAATCGGCTCATTCCCGAGTCCCAACAATGTTTGAAGAAGGGACCCTGCTTATCCACGTTGTCTTGCCCTTGACCTCCCTCTAGCGACGTTCGTACCCGTCGTTGTTCCCGTCATGCGACGATACCTCCTGTTTTCTCGCATCGACCGACGATATCTTTCATCGTCTTCGTCGTAGCGCCGACGTCGGTCGTACCGCTGCTCATATTTGTTGAGGAGATGCACGGAGAGTGGCGCCGATACCGTATGCTTCTCACCTCCTCCTCGGTCGTACCGTCTATCATCATCTTGGGGCCGGTCGCGTGGAACGGCCTCCTTTATCTTTGCCACGAGAGTGGCTGCTCGCTTTATCTTTGCCATGGCGGATCACAACCCTGCCATATTGACATCAAAAGAGAACCCTGGCTCCCTTATGGAGTGGCTTAGGTCCACCATGTTGACGTCGGAAACGGACGCATGTCTACCTTCATGGCAAACTGTCCGAAAGTTAATCGGCCTGATTCTATCGCCATCTAAATCTGTGCGCGCAATACTTTGCAGTCATTGGTGGCGTGCGTGAACGTATGATGCCATTTGCAGTATGGCCTTTTGTTCATCTCTTGTGCCGTAGGGATCTTGTGGCCTTCAGGAGCTTCAACGTTTCTCTTTCAGTCATCGAAGAGTTGCATCAAAGTCCAACTTTGGAGGCGTTCACCCATTTGTCACAGTATCAAAGTCCAAGAGATCTTGGTCACTGTTAGGACATCCAGTGTGACTGCTCAGCGAATTCCTCATTCAGCATGGGTCGCGCTGAACAGGCGCTATACCATAACCAAGGCGACAGAAGAAACGCGAAGGTGCCATTAACGTCAAAACGAATACATCGGTTCAATGCTGCTTTCCTTCTCTCCATCCGCATTGTCTCTACTTGAATGTAGTCGAATGATATTGGGTGTGAAACTGTTCCTCCAGCTGCTTCCATGATCGGAAAGCGAGGTGTACCATCCAAAAGCTGGACCGGTGAGGGATTGCGAGAAGCACCTCACCCGTAGCTGATCCGATGCCGAAGCCATGCCCAGCTGGGCCAAGTATCGGCTCACGTGCTCGATGGAGCTAGATCCTTCTGACCCACTGAATTTGTTGAAGTCCGGAAGCCGGTACTTAGGTGGTAGTGGGATCAGGTCAAACTCATTGGGGTACGGCTTGGAATAGCCGATTATCTTCTTCTTCGGCAAGATGCCGAACTGATCTCTCAGACTGCACTGATCTGATCTGCGGTGGAGGTAGTGGCAGCTGAGCTTTCCTGGACTGGTGCAGTGGTATACTTGGCTAGCCACGCTGTTTCTCAGCTTCCGCTCCCAAACTCCGCTCGCTGCAGTCGTTCCTCCCGGAACAATGGCTCCTGCTCCGGCAACCCCTCCTGTTGGAGCATGGATCGCATGTGTCCAGTTGTTGCAGTCCGGCACAAACGTGCACACGTATCCGTGTGGGATCTCCTTGGGCGGTTCATACAAGAACTGATAGTCGCCCGGATCACCTCCAACCTTGTAGACAACGTATGCCGGTGAACCTTGTTGCTGTGGAGCTGCCATCGCGTACGGCAATGGTGGCCTGGTGTGGAGTTGCACTTCTCCTTGGTGAGTCCCTAGAGCAGGTCCTGAAGGGGAGTACCGACGCTCCATGATCTCTTGGACCACCCGGAACGCAACGCGCTCCAAAGAATTCACCAGGCTCTCAGAATGCCGATGTAGCGAGTGAGCCACCACGTAGTTGATTTCCTGTCGCAGGGCTCTTGTACGTTCATCGAAGGGAGAGACAATCCACCCCTTCAAGGACGCCTTGTGGCGTGAATCCTTTGAACCCGATGCCGTGCGAACGGGTCTTCTCAAAGGAGCCGATGAGTTCGCTTCAACGATGGCCTTCAGCTCATCGTACTTCTTCTTATGATCAGGAGGGAGATCCTCGTATGTAATCTGTTCCTCTGCCATCTCGGATGTCGGTGTTGACGTGGATGTTGCAAGAGTGTCCCACCGGGCGTAGAATGTGTTACCCTCCAAAACCCACCGACGGGCAATGGCTAAGCAACACGAAGAGCCGGGAGGCTCCCAAGGCCGCTTAGTGGACCCTGGCACCTCGCGTCGTCCCGCAAATCTTCCAGCCACGTCCTGGCGGTTGCTAGGGCGTGCCACCGACCTAGACCCGATCAGGGAGGTGTTAGAGTGCTTCGATTGTTCCTGCATGGTAGACACGTAAACATTAAATACGAGCCCTATCGGCTCTCGTGGATCGGCTCAAGGAGCCGATCGCCCCATGTTTCACGTTGGATTTACAATGGCATGGGGATCCTGCTTGATCAGAACAAAGCTAAGCGATCCACGACAGTTTAGGGTTTTCACCGCATAACCGGAACGTCCTACGTGCGATCGGGCCTAGCAGCTACGGAAGATGATGCAAACCACCCCTACGAGAGGCCTAAAAACCAACATAACGTTGATTCCCGGAACATCCCTTGCAGGGACGGTGAACAACACCTAACGCACTACCGGATCGTCCGACCCCAGCATAAGGCCTAACTATGCAGATATTAAACTAATCCCTGCGGAGCAAGGAGCAACTACAACGGATCGGATCTACTAAGTAACGAACAAGCAAGATGCTGCCCTTACACCCAGATAGGTGTAAGGGCAGCTAGGTGTCGAGGGACGGCATTGCCACGCAGATATGCACGCGAAAGCATCAATGCAAGCCCCTAAACACCTAAGGATAAATAGTACTGCTCGCCATCAACAAGGCTTCAGCACGAGCAGTACAAGGTAGACGAATAAATGTACTGCCTAGATCGCTAGATGCGATCTAGGCAGCATGGTGCTTACCCGGGAGAAACCCTCGAAGAAAGGGGTGGCGATGCGCCTGATTTGTGTTGGTTGAACGATGATTGTCCTCCTTTTCCGATAACCCTAGATACATATTTATAGTCCAAGGGACTTTCTAATTGAGGCGTGCACCTAACCGTGCACGGGCCAGACTCTATCTCTTAATTCTAAATTACAATGCGATCTACTATATTACAGATACACGGGCCACTTAGCCCAAACTCTTAGCGCAAGGCCGCTTCGAAGATACTCCACGTGTACGTCCTTCAAGCCCATCTTCACTTGCGGCCCATCTCCTGATTTGGCCAAAATCGGGTGGTAACAGTCATGTTCAATAAAATAAGTTCCGGAAAGAACCATACTGTCTAATGTGAAGCAAAACTTTGAGCGATGCAAAAGTACTTCCTGTGATATAATAATACATCCTGCACAATATAATCATGACAATACATCATGTTGGATAAAAACTTCAGGAAAGAAACCTACTGTTTAATCTGACCAAAACTTCAAGGAATATAAAAGTACATCCTATTAGGACATAATAATACATCCATATGCACATGTTTACTTACTGTTGAAGCAAAAAATCAGATGATCCCTTACTGTACAGCTGGGAATGCTTTCAAAACCAGACCAAATCCAACCTAAATTGTATTAACACATGTGTACCAACTAATCCAAAACAAACTAAAAGCTGCATACTAGGCCAAACCAGACTACAAAAATAATCCGCCCAAACCCATCCAAAATAGTTCCCAGCTACCGGTTCAATCCACATTTTCGGACCCATCTGCATGTGTGCTCTGCATCAGGCAACAAGCATGCTGAGCTGCTGATGATTGCGGACAAAATTCACAAAAATACAACGTTAGTTACTGTCTAGTCATATGACCATCAGGCTTCCTCACTAAAGAAGCTTGCAATCTGCAGTAATAACTCACTGGTACTTAGAACTAGTGTCGTCCTTGCATCAGTAGCCCACAAAAAAGATAGCTTGAAGCATAAAGGAAACCAAGGATGTAATAGAGTGCAAGACCGTGAATCAAGTGTTTGGAGCGGGTTAGTTACCATGTTGGTAAGAGGCAGCTGAGCAGCAGTCATGTTGTATGGCACGCCAGAAAAGTCCTCTGTCGATTTCGTCTTGACAATCCTTGAGAAGGTGACCCTGCAACACAGCACAGCCCACGGAATTTCTCACCGACTAGAAGAAACAACAGAGAAAGGCAAGAAAATACGATAGCGTTTCACAGAGGATGGAATTGGAAGCTTCAAAAATAATAATGATAATGGAGTGCGGCATGAGCTAGCTAGCCTCCAGAAAATACATGCATTCAGATTCAAATGTATACCATTGGGAGATGTTGCACTTTGCATATAGGAGAAAAATATGTCCTAGATAGTATTGATAACAAAAAGGCATGTGATTTAGGTGCAATAAATACATACAGTGGAAAAATGCAACTAGTAATCTCTAAGAGAGCAGCATGTATTTTAGAGGCAATTTTTACATCCCGTGATAAGAAAAATACAACCCACAAAACTAGTATTCTCTAAGTCTAACACATTGCATGTATTTATATGCAATTTTTACATCCTGTGAGAAAGAGAACCTACAAACTACCTATTGTATGAGTAAATATTTAAATGCATATACAGTAGCAGAAGTTGTACATAGTAATTATTTGCAAAAGGTACATCTAATACTAGTGATTTATGGGTTTGTTACATCCATGAAGCAATTGCAAAAACCCATTGTAAAAGCTTATGGTAAGATAATAAAAGTACATCCAATGTGTAGAATAACACTGTAACCATTTGAAAAAGGATATATTTATTGTCCTAAATTTACATCTCACGGTTATTCAGTACCGCCTCTGAATAAAAATGATCAAAAATTTCGTGTGTAAAAAAATACACCCTATATACAGAATTTTACAACTAATTCTGGTAATTTATACATCCCAGAATTGATAAACTACATCCCGATCGGCCACTATAGCTTCATAATTTAATTAGTTACATTCAAAATCAAGAGAAATACACCTTAATCTTTCCATCATTTAGATGTGAAAAAAGCATAGAAAGTACATCCAGACTTGGGGCAAAGTTACTATTATAACATGAGAAATTCCATGCAACTGAGACATGTATTGATGGAGACGTCGGTAGAGTGGTAGACTGAAGAACTGTACAAGCTGAATTTACATGGTGGCTACTTTGAAGAGCTTTAAATTACCTGGAGATTTCCCCCCGAGTGAGCCGTCGCTAGCCCATCACCGGACCCGCGAAGTGCTCGTCCGGTGGTGGCACAACTGACTGTACCGTATCAAGCGCGTACGGCGTGTTTCCATACCGATTGACGTGCCGCGCGGCGGCCGCAGTGTACCGACACTACCCTTCCTCCGATGAGGAGCTGGTGCTCGCGGCGGCAAACGCCACGGACAACAAGGCGAGCGCGGCCTCTCGGATCGCGGCGTCCACCTTGGGCCGGATCTTGAGCAGCGACAGCGCCTCCTTCCGCGGCCAGTAGTTGCCCGCCGACGAAGACCTGCCGCGCTAGCCCTTCTCGCCGCCGGGTAGCCCCTCTTGGCCGTCGATGCTCCCAGAACCAGATCCTCTGACCTCTGCCCCGAGCTCGTCGATCTGTTGTTGTTGTTGCTGCCCCGGCGTCGAACGAACGCAAACGACCACCACCTCACTCGATTTGTCTTTCCACCGGACTATTTGCCGCCGACGAGGTAGAATCGGAGGAGGTGAGATGGAGGAGGGAGCTTGCAGGAAGGAGGTGAGGTGGGGAAATGGGGAATTTCGGTCGGCTTGGTCGTTGACTATCATCCGTACATGCCCGGCTACATGTGGGAATGACCGAAGGATCCTGATCGGACGGAGGAAGCGAGGGAGCACTCTCTAAGACACGAGCGTGCCCAGGCAGTTATTAGATTTTGGGGAGCAGGTGACTTTTTTTCGTTTCTCGTGTGCGCGTCCGCTGTTTTCCGGGAGAGAATCTCCCTCGAATCGGCTAACCATATTCTTTTCTTCCGTACCAAGCGTGCTGCTCCCATTTGACTAACTGACTAACAAAACACACTGATCACTCTGATCCCTTCACATGAAATACTTCCTTAAATAAGTGAATGTTTAGCTTACGTTTTGTTACGTTTGTCTTTTTAATGCATTATTTAAAGCAGTAAAATTATTTTCCTCTTATCGCACGGAAATCAAACCTAATACTCCGTTTCGAAATATAAGCCATACTACCTTCATCCCGAAGCTTAAGGCTTATATTTAAAAAAAAATTCAAACCAAATAAAGTTTGACCAAACATTTAGAAAAATATATCAACAAATATAATATTTTTTAGATACCACATGAAAATATATTTCATTATCTATCTAATGATATTGATTTTATATTTTGCATCTTAATGATTTTAGGTAAAAACTAAGTCAAACTTGACATAATTTGACTTTCTAAAAATAATATAAGCCTTAAGCTTTGGGACGGAGGTGGTATAGTTTTTGGCACGGAATTAAAGAGCGCATATTGAGAGAAAACTACACCAGATTTGGGCGGGATTACCCATATAAACATGTGAAAATAGATGACTTTACATAAGATAAGAAAATATAATCAAATCTTTTTTAAAAAAATCATACAAGTGGTGTGTCGCACTAAAGCATATATTCTAGATTTTTTCTAAAAAAACTATATGGCTTATATTCAGAAATAGATGGAGTAATATTTAGCACAAGTTTTAATTTTATAGACTTGACTAATTAAAGGAGATGTTGGTTTACATCTCTCTAATGCAAATTTCTCTTCACTTAATAATTTATCTTGAAAATCATGTACTCCACTTATTTGTGGAAGGGAGGGAGTACTCACTAGTCACTACTACTGTGCAGCTCGATAATTCTCCCTAGGAACTCCACGGACGCAGCCGATGTAACCTTGCCATGTCTGGATTGTATTGTCTTGTCAGTCTTCGTTGGCACTGTTCGGTTCAGGTTAGTATTCATTTCGATCGGGGCGTGTCATCTCATCAATGCTCCCATTATACGGCAGCTACGGGCAATCAATCAAAGTTCAACTACCGCTCTTGGGCCATGTCCACAACTCATCAAGAGGCAGGCATAGAAAAAAAATGTCGTCGGAGATCTAGATGGTCTCCGTTTGACTGCTGATTTACTAACCAGTAACCATGTGCGGGCGCGCTGTCTATTTTCATATCTGTAGCTCCAGATTAGATTCCCGGGGAAGACTTAGGTAGGATCACATTTTAGATAGGATCTATGAGATTATTTTTTTTGCAAAGACAAAACATGTTCAAAAATTCTGAAAAAAAATGACAACACACATCTATGTTATATATGCAATGCCAAAAATTTGCAACTTCAAATTCGACATACACTTAGAGATACAAAAAAGATAAATCTGGGTGTGAATAGTGTGAAATACTATTCAACCAGATCTGACACTATTCACATCAGAATTTGTCTTTTTTGTTTCTCCAAGTGTAGATTAGATTTTGAGCTGAATTTTTTTGGAGTTGTAGATACAGCCTATATGCATGTTGCTAATTATTTTCAGATTTTTTCGCATAGCAAAAATATGATTTCTCTAAGTTGATCCTATGATCCTACCTAATGGGGAGATCCTATACAAGTCTCCCCCTTAGATTCCCGGGCGGTCCTCCCCTCTTTCCTTTGCACCAAAGAATACCATCGCGAAGTGTCCACGTTTTTGCGTGGGAAATCTTTGTAGGCGTAGTAGTAGCTGACGTTGTTGCTTTGTCGTGTTTCCGGTCTGTTGCAAAGGAGTAGCGCTGACTCGACCTTTTGGATAAAAAAAAAAGAATCAAAGTTTGTAACTTTTTACTATCTATTTATGATAAAATGTTAATATTTACAAAAAGATAAATGTAAATGATATAATAGTAGTATATTGCGTTACTATACTAATGGTATTGTTTTTGATTCCTATATGCATATTCATCGTGCCTCTCTACAACGTTCTCAACGTGACAAACCTCACTTTTCATGTTTTTTTTTAAAACCATTTAGATTTTCAGAAGTACATAAATTAATTTTAAATTTCAAAAGTTTCTACACTATGGGAAAGCAGGGCTTTGCCGTGCGCCACTTTGCACGGCAAAGACGCCTATATGCACGGCAACGGCTTTGCCGTGCGTGCACTCACGGCAAAGTGTTCGACGGCAAAGCCATCTTTGCCGCGCGCATGCACAAACTGCACGGCAAAGATCGCTGCCGTGCGTGACCAAAGCTGCCGTGCGTGCGCATCTCTGCCGTGCGGGGTTTCTTTGCCGTGCGGCAGGGAGGCTGCCGTGCGCCCCGACATTGCCGTGCGGCAGGGAGGCTGCAATGCGCCCCGTCAATGCTGTGCGCCCTGCTGCCGAGCTGCTCACCTTTGCCGTGCGGCCGAGCCCCAGCACGCACGGCAAAGGCCCCTACAGGCACGCCCCAGGCAGCTCCCAGGAGCACAGGCTTGCGCCACGTGTCGCCTTTGCCGTGCACACGGCAAAGTGACCAAAAGTCCTTTGCCGTGTGTATGCACACGGCAAAGGCCCCTGGTGTTTTCATTTTTTTGCTGCTTTTCATTAATCCCTGCATTTCAAAATTGCATTTCACATATATATAACATATACAACATATATATTCACCATAGCATCACCAAACACATCAACAACACCACAAATACATCGAGCACACATAGTTCATGCATAACAAAGTGCAATGTCCATTATTACAATCCATAACAAGTGCGAACATCCATAACAAGTGCGAACAATCCATTACAACAACGACGAGTGCACGAAGACCATGCCATCAACCTTGTCCTCCTCCATTGCTTCCGCCGGCCTCATCGTCATTGCCTTGTGACGTAAAATCTATAAGGTTGATGGAATGAACATTTGCATTTGCATAATGATCACTTGACGGGTTGGGCACAAGTGTAGGAGGACTCACCGCGGTTCATGCTCCGGATGATGTTCATGTTGTTCACGGTGACAGGTGTCCCCGGGGTCTGAGTGGGCGGTGGCGGCATCCACGGCATGGAGTAAGGTGGAGGAGCAGGAAGACTCCCCGGTGGAGAAGACAGAACCGTCTGGCTCATCAGCCAGCTCATCTGTGCCTGCTGCTGCTGCATCATCTGCTGCTGCTGTTGCATCTGCTGCATCATCTGTGTCTGCTGCTGCTGGTACTCCAGAATCTGCTGCTCCATCTGCGCCCTTTGCTCCTGGGCCGCCTGCTCCTTCGCTGCCATCTCCGCCTACGTTGTGTTGTCGCGATGTCATTAACATTTCAATGGAAAGCATGTAAAGGAAATGTAGAGGCCCGAGGAAGAACATACCCGTAACCGCTCGACAGCTAGATCCGAAGCCCGTGGCCGGGGCTCTACCTCAGGCTGGCCGCTCTTACGACCACGACGGATCTGGCGGAGAGAGGGAACCTTCGCTGGGTCGACGCACCCGTCACCAAACCATAGGCGGCCATGCTTCAAGCCTTCTCCCGCAAGCACCGCGACCTCAGGGTCAAAGTCCTCGGCCTCTGGGTTGGCGTCCTCGCCGTACTTCTGCTTGAACTTGGAGACATACGACGTGCACTGGGTCTCGCATTGCGGGTTAACCCACACGGACCCCGTCTCAGGATCAGGCGTCTTCCTTTGCTTCATCTTCTTTAGCACGGCAAAGACGTTAGGCTTCACTCCTGTCCTGACTTCCTGCAAAAGAGAACATGTAATCAAGTGAAGTGGCACACCCTTGCGGAGTTAACAATATATAACGTGAAGGAACCATTAATTTGCTCACCTCGTTCTGCAGGTGAAGAGAGATGGGGATGCTGCCTTGGATATGCGATCCACCTCGCATCTCTGCCCGCTTCTTCTTGCCCTCCTCGTGCTTCTTGAGGTACTGGGGGCATGTCCACCACATGACCATCGCAAGAAAGCACCTCTCGTCGTTGCCGACGTACTGAGGAGGGTTCTACATGCACAAGATAAACCCATTATGGTAAAATAAACTACATGGCGATAAAGAAATCAATAACACATAAATGCAAATACCTGCATGTACTGCCACGGCTGCATGAGCGTGTCGCGAGCGTCCTCCTTAGTCATGTGGACGAAGCGGTCGGCGTGCCAGTCGCGGACGCACTGAACACGTGCCTCGTAGTGCATGCCAGTCACCCTCTTCCTTGCAATCTGGTGTAGGACATCATCGCACGCATTTTCCTTGCCCTCGGCCCTCTTGAAGTATTTCTGCAACCATGCACATAGGTAAAACAAGGGGCATTAGTGCACGTACTGTCAACCAAGGAGACTGTATGAATGGTAAGAAGTCACGTACCCAGAATTTGCCAACAACCACGTCCGCCATGGTGCCGCGGCCAAGAGGATCTTCCGCGAGGCTGTAGTGCGCCCACCTCCAAGCTACGTCGCAGCCACCAGTAGGGAGATCGACTATCCCAGGGAAATACCTTCTAAGTAGGCCCCCAAGGATGTTCGAGTACCCACGTGGCGGTCTCTGCGACGGGTCTTCAAACCTGAACGAGCTGCACCATGAAACGACAACATCAATATGTATGTGATAATAATTTTGATAATGACAAAATTGCGATAACGAAATGCCAAAATTAACATGTACCTCCTTCCATAGGGCTCTAGAACAACATGGTTGTAGGGCCACTACTTCAGCGCGGGGAGCTGTGTTATCCCACGCCGATATGGCCTCTTATCACGTGGCCTCAGCCTCTCCACAGCTGGAACGTACTGGTAATCCTCCGGCGCGATCCAAACTAGCTTTGGATTAGGTTCGAACGCTAAGTTCCCCAACCCCTCATCCTCCTCGTCCCCCTCCTCCTCCTGGTCCTCCCCACCCCCCTCCTGCTCCTGGTCCTCCCCACCCCCGTGGTGCTCCTGGTCCTCCCCACCCCCGTGGTGCTCCTGGTCCTCCTCCTCGTCATCATCATCGGCTGCGGGAGGGGGGCTAGGACTAGGAGTGAGTACCCGCGTCGCATTCTTCCTACGCGGCCGCCCTGTGGGAGCGACAGGAGGGGGGCTAGGAGGGGGGTAGTAGCTCGGCCCCGCCTCGAAGTCCCTACACCTACCAAGTCCTTGAGCTTCTTTTTAAGACCGCCACCCCTTTTTTTTGGCGGCATGCTTCAATCACCTGCAAACACAAATGAAGAGAGTGGTTTATTAGTACGCAATATTGTAAAGAGATAAATATTAGTGAAAGCAACATAAATATAAGTAGATGAACATTAATGAAAGCAACAATAATGCAAATAGATGAACATTAATTAGTGGAAGCAACAAATAGCTAGCATAGAGTTCTCTCAAACATAGCACGGAGTTCTTACAAATAACCTAGCTAGACAATCACTATTACACAGAGTTATTACAAATAGGCTAGCCTCACAATTACTACTACATAGATCAGTAGCCTGTGTCGCCATCCGTGATTGGACCGCGTGTCTCGTCATCGTCATCAGGCTCGGCGAACCAATAATCATCAATGAAACCTGGAGGTGGTCCATCTGCATCGAGGTCAATCCCTGCTCTGAACGCCTCGAGCAAACTCAGGTCTTCCGGGGCACAAACATCCTCAGCTTCATCTTCTGCATTGTCTCCATCCATGCCCGCATCTTCTTGTTCATCGTCTACGACCATGTCATCGATAGTCGGCAAGCCGATTGTGAAATGCCCGGGGAGCCCTTCTTCCTGATAGAACTCGACACTCTTTGCTGAGGGGTCTACGCGGCGGTAATCGTCCTTGTTTGGCGGGGGCGGCCTATTGCGTGAAGGCACCGTCATCACAACATCCCATCCATGTAGACGTTTTGTCGGGTTTCTGCACGCGTACGGGAGATAGAATACTTGAAAGGCCTGGGTAGCCAAGATGTACACATCCTCTCCCTTATAAACAGAGTTCCTTTCAACTTCGACCAATCCAATTTCAGGATCCCGTCTCACCCGGCGTGGGTCAAACCAATGACATTTGAAGACGACGGGATTTAGCCCTTTCTAAAACCCGTAATTCAGCTCGTATATATCCTCGACTCTTCCATAGTAATGGAGCCCATCATCACCTTGACATACCACCCCGCTATTTATTGTCTTCGCGTTGGGCCGGCTTGTTGTGTATTTATGGGTCTGGAAGCGATACCCGTTCACGTCATAGGAGTTGAACGCTTCGAGGGAATGGTCAAAGCCCCTAGCAATTTTTCTTAGCTCTGACTTCATCTCTTTGTCAGTTCTTGCCTACAAGTTTAGCACGAGAAGTTTAGAACGAGAAATGACCGATAAATGTCGGAAGTGCTAGCTAATTTGGATAGAATAGTACCAAATTACAAAACCAGCTACTGAAACCGAAACCGCCGCCCTTATCGAAAATTTGCTTGGATTCTTCCGGGGTAGGCTCCCTGTGGGTATTCTTCCAATGTATAGCCTTGAATTGCCTATACCGATGAAAAGAGGAAGAGTTAGCCACGAAAATACGAGTGAATGTTTGCGAATAACTAAATGGTTCGCACTTACTCGATGTACGGCTTCACTTCGACCATGGTGTTCAAGACATACGAGTGGATCAAGGTCCGCTCCTGCCGGTCCGTTCTGTACGGCTTCGAGCCACTTGACTTGCCACCAAGCCCCACGAAGATGCTAAGCTTGGGTACTTCTTCATTGTTGGCGGCATTGTAACGGAGGACCGGGTTGTGCTTTGTGGGAATGTTGGGATCATAGTGCTTAGTGGTGAAGTTTGCCACCTCCACGTTCAGGACTGCCTCGGCTATGGATGCTTCGATCTTGCATTTATTGCCAGTCATTTGACGAAGCTTTTGTGTTTCTCTCTCGGGACCAAACTGCCAACGGCCCCAATTCGGCCCCCCTTTAAGCATTCCTCCGCGAGGTGCAGGATCATATGTTGCATCGGATTAAAGAACCCTGGAGGAAAGATCTTCTCTAGATCGCAAAGCAACACGGGTGCCTCTTCATCCAGCTTCTCAATCACTTTAGTGTCTAACTCCCTAGCACAAATCTGGCGGAAGAAAAAACTCAACCTCGCTAGCACTCGCCAAGTCTTCTCAGGGACATAGCCTCGAATCATCACCGGCATTATCCGCTCAAGCCATATGTGGTAGTCATGACTCTTCAGTCCTTGTACTCGCAACGTTTCAATGTTCAGACCCCTCATCCAGTTGGCTGCGAACCCATCAGGGAAAAACAAGGAGTCCTTCATCCATTGGAAGACCTCCCTTTTTTGGGCCTTTGTGAGGCAGAACGGAGCGTGTGGCTTAGTCCAAGTTTTTTTGGCACCATGAGGTGGCTGCATGTTCAACTCCGGCCTATCGCACCACATTTCTTGATCAATTCGAGCCTTTATGTTATCCTTCGTCTTCTCGGTGTCCACAATCGTGCTCCAAATGGCTTCACTGATATTCTTCTCGGTGTGCATTACATCAATGTTATGCGGGAGCTCGAGAAACTCAAAGTAAGGGAGCTTCCATAAGCACGGCTTGTGAGTCCATTGGTGTGTCTCCCCATATCCCAAGAAACCATTCCCATCAGGGCTAGGCTGAAGAGCATCTAACTCGGCCTTGATTTCCGTTCCGGTCTTCGGAATTGGCTTCGGGCCACGGACAACACGGCCTTTCTTGAAACTCTTTACATCACTCCTGTATGCATGCCTCCGCTCAAGGAACTGTCGAGCTTCATCAAAGCATGAATACTTGCCTCCCTTGTTTAGCCAGAAGAAAGTCACGGCCTGCCTGCACTGTGGGCAAGGCCACTTCCCATGTGTACACCACCCGCAGAACAAAGCACGTGCTGGCAGGTCATGCAGGGACGTGTGGTACCGACATACATATCGAAGTACTATTCTTTGTAGACAGTGTTGGGCCTCCAAGAGCAGAGGTTTGTAGAACACAGCAAGTTTCCCTTAAGTGGATCACCCAAGGTTTATCGATCTCGGGAGGAAGAGGTCAAAGATATCCCTCTCAAGCAACCCCGCAACCACAAAGCAAGAAGTCTCTTGTGTCCCCAACACACCTAATAGGTGCACTAGTTCGCGAAGAGATAGTGAAATACAGGTGGTATGAATAATGATGGTACGGCCAGAAAATAGCTTTGGCGTGCGTTGATGGTAGTAATATTGCGGGAAGTAAACATGCAGTAGAACAGTAAACAAGCAGCGATAACAGTATTTAGGAACAAGGCCTAGGGATCATACTTTCACTAGTGGACACTCTCAACATTGATCACATAATAAATAACTCTTTCTCATATGTGCTACATACACTCTTGTTTGATAATGAACACCATTCGTTGCGTAGGGCTACTAGAGCACCTCAATGCCGGAGTTAACAAGCGCCACAACATTCGGTATTCATGTTTAAGTAACCTTTAGAGCATAATAGATCATTGCAAAATAAACCAAGAACTAACATAGCGCACACACTGTCCACATTACACTATGAAGGAGGAATAGATCACATCAATACTATCATAATGATAATTAACTCCACAACCTACAAGAGATCATGATCATAGCCTACGACAAGAACCACACGGTGCACACACTAGCACCTTTACACCATGCAGGAGGAATAGACTACTTTAATAACATCACATGAGTAGCACATAACTAGTAGCGATACAAAGCTCATCATATGGATCTCAATCATGTAAAGCAGCTCATGAGATCATTGTATTGAAGTACATAGGAGAGAGATTAACCACATAGCTACCGATACAGCCCCGAGCCTCGATGGAGAACTACTCCCTCCTCATGGGAGCAGCAGCGGTGATGAAGATGGCGGTGGAGATGGCAGCGGTGTCGATGGAGAAGCCTTCCGGGGGCACTTCCCCGTCCGGCAGGGTGCCGGAACAGAGACTCCTGTCCCCCAGATCTTGGCTTCGCGATGGCGGCGGCTCTGGAAGGTTTCGCGTACCGTGGCTTCCTCCGTAAGGGTTTCGATGCGGGGCTTTATATAGGCGAAAGGGCAGCGAGAATCGAAGGGGCGGCGACACCATAGGGTGCGGGCCACACGCAGCCGCGCCGCCTATGGTCCTGCCTGTGGCCCCCTCTGGTCCTTCCCGGTGTTCGGAAGCTTCGTGGAAAAATAGGAACCCGGGCGTTGATTTCGTCCAATCCGAGAATATTTCGTTACTAGGATTTCTGAAACCAAAACAGCAGAACAGAACTGGCACTTCGGCATCTTGTTAATAGGTTAGTTCCAAAATGCACGAATATGACATAAAGTGTGCATAAAACATGTAGGTATCATCAATAAAGTAGCATGGAACATAAGAAATTATCGATACGTTGGAGACGTATCAGCATCCCCAAGCTTAGTTCTGCTCGTCCCGAGCAGGTAAAACGATAACAAAGATAATTTCTGAAGTGACATGCCATCATAATCTTGATCATATTGTAAACATATGTAATGAATGCAGCGATCAAAACAATGGTAATGACATGAGTAAACAAGTGAATCATGAAGCAAAGACTTTTCATGAATAGTACTTCAAGACAAGCATCAATAAGTCTTGCATAAGAGTTAACTCATAAAGCAATAAATCAAAGTAAAGGTATTGAAGCAACACAAAGGAAGATTAAGTTTCAGCGGTTGCTTTCAACTTGTAACATGTATATCTCATGGATAATTGTCAACATAGAGTAATATAACAAATGCAATATGCAAGTATGTAGGAATCAATGCACAGTTCACACAAGTGTTTGCTTCTTAAGGTGGAGAGAGATAGGTGAACTGACTCAACATAAAAGTAAAAGAATGGTCCTTCAAAGAGGAAAGCATCGATTGCTGTATTTGTGCTAGAGCTTTTATTTTGAAAACATGAAACAATTTTGTCAACGGTAGTAATAAAGCATATGAGTTATGTAAATTATATCTTACAAGTTGCAAGCCTCATGCATAGTGTACTAATAGTGCCCGCACCTTGTCCTACTTAGCTTGGACTACCGGATCTTTGCAATGCCATGTTTCAACCAAGTGTCACAAAGGGGTACCTCCATGCCGCCTGTACAAAGGTCTAAGGAGAAAGCTCGCATTTTGGATTTCTCGCTTTTGATTATTCTCAACTTAGACATCCATACCGGGACAACATGGACAACAGATAATGGACTCCTCTTAAATGCATAAGCATGTAGCAACAATTATTATTCTCATATGAGATTGAGGATATATGTCCAAAACTGAAACTTCAACCATGATTCATGGCTTTAGTTAGCGGCCCAATGTTCTTCTCTAACAATTTTGCATGCTCCAACCACTAAAATGATAGATCCTTCAGACAAGACGGACATGCATAGCAACTCACATGATATTCAACAATAGTTGATGGCGTTCCCCAGAAGCATGGTTATCGCACAACAAGCAACTTAATAAAAGATAAAGTGCATAAGTACATATTCAATACTACGATAGTTTTTAAGGCTATTTTGTCCCATGAGCTATATATTGCAAAGGTAAATGATGGAATTTTAAAGATAGCACTCAAGCAATTTACTTTGGAATGGCAGAGAAATACCATGTAGTAGGTAGGTATGGTGGACACAAATGGCATAGTGGTTGGCTCAAGGGTTTTGGATGCATGAGAAGTATTCCCTCTCGATACAAGGTTTAGGCTAGCAAGGTTATTTGAAGCAAACTCAAGGATGAACCGGTGCAGAAAAACTCACATAAAAGACATATTGTAAACATTATAAGACTCTACACCGTCTTCCTTGTTGTTCAAAACTCAATACTAGAAATTATCTAGACCTTAGAGAGACCAAATATGCAAACCAAATTTTAGCAAGCTCTATGTATTTCTTCATTAATGGGTGCAAAGTATATGATGCAAGAGCTTAAACATGAGCACAACAATTTCCAAGTATCACATTATCCAAGACATTTTACCAATTACTACATGTAGCATTTCCCAATTCCAACCATATAACAATATAACGAAGAGGAAACTTCGCCATGAATATTATGAGCTAAGAACACATGTGTTCATACGAACCAGCGGAGCGTGTCTCTCTCCCACACAAGGATGAACTTATTCAGAGAACTAAGAAAAAAAAACAAAAACAAAAATAAAAGCACACAGACGCTCCAAGTAAAGTACATAAGATGTGACCAAATAAAAATATAGTTTCACTAGAAGAAACCTGATAAGTTGTCGATGAAGAAGGGGATGCCTTGGGCATCCCCAAGCTTAGATGCTTGAGTCTTCTTAAAATATGCAGGGATGAACCACCGGGGCATCCCCAAGCTTATACCTTTCACTCTTCTCGATCACATTATATCACCCTCTTCTATTGACCCTTGAAAACTTCCTTCACACCAAACTTCAAGCAAACTCATTAGAGGGTTAGTGCATAATCAAATAAATTCACATGTTCAGAGGTGACACAAACATTCTTTACACTTCTGGACATTGCATAAAGCTACTGGACATTAATGGATCAAAGAAATGAATCCAACATAGCAAAAGAGGCAATGCGAAATAAAAGGCAGAATCTGTCAAAAACAGAACAGTCCGTAAAGACGAATTTTAAGATGGCACCAGACTTGCTCAAATGGAAAAACTCAAAACTAATGAAAGTTGCGTACATATCTGAGGATCACGCTCGTAAATTGGCAGATTTTTTCGAATTTTCTACAGAGGCCTGTGCCCAGATTCGTGACAGACAGCAATGCTGTTTCTGCGCAGCGATCCCAAATATAACATCAACTTTAACATAGAAACTTTACTTGGCACAAAAACATGATAAGGAGAGGTTGCTACAGTAGTAAACAACTTCCAAGACACAAATATAAAACAAAGTACTGTAGTAAAAAAACACATGGGTTATCTCCCAAGAAGTTCTTTCTTTATAGCCATTAAGATGGGCTCAGCAGTTTTAATGATGCACTCGCAAGAAATAGAAGTTGAAGCAAAAGAGAGCATCAAGAGGCAAATTCAAAACATATTTAAGTCTAACATGCTTCCTATGCATAGGAATCTTGTAAATAAACAAGTTCACGAAGAGCAAAGTAACAAGCGTAGGAAGATAAAACAAGTGTAGCTTCAAAAATTTCAGCACATAGAGAGGTGTTTTAGTAACATGAAAATTTTTACAACCATATTTTCCTCTCTCATAATAACTTTCAGTAGCAACATGAGCAAACTCAACAATATAACTATCACATAAAGCATTCTTATCATGAGTCTCATGCATAAAATAATTACTACTCCCAACATAAGCATAGTCATTCTTATTAATTGTAGTGGGAGCAAATTCAACAAAGTAGCTATCAAATATAGGAGGTATATTGTAATCATAATCAAATTTATCCTCCATAACAGGTGGTAACAAAAGACTACTATCATTATAATCATCATAAATGGGAGGCAAAGTATCATCAAAGTAAATTTTCTCCTCAATGCTTGGGGGACTAAAAATATCATGCTCATCAAAGCCAGCTTCCCCAAGCTTAGAATTTTCCATAGCATTAGCAACAATAGTGTTCAAAGCATTCATATTAATATGTTCCATGGTTTTTTTAATTTTCGCATCAAACCATCCATGTCTTAAATCAGGAAATAGAATAAAAAGGTCATTGTTGTCCATTATGCCTAACTAGTGTAAACAAGAAACCAAATGTCGCAATTGCAGAGTCTAAAGGAAATAGCTTCGAGCATACACACAATGGCGCCAGAAAAGTACTGTTACCTGGAACCGAAGTATGAGTGCCTTTTACCTTTCCTCCCCGGCAACGGCGCCAGAAAAGTGCTTGATGTCTACGGGAGCTTCTATTCTTGTAGACAGTGTTGGGCCTCCAAGAGCAGAGGTTTGTAGAACAGCAGCAAGTTTCCCTTAAGTGGATCACCCAAGGTTTATCGATCTCAGGGAGGAAGAGGTCAAAGATATCCCTCTCAAGCAACCCTGCAACCACAAAGCAAGAAGTCTCTTGTGTCCCCAACACACCTAATAGGTGCACTAGTTCGGCGAAGAGATAGTGAAATACAGGTGGTATGAATAAGTATGAGCAGTAGTACGGCACTTAAAATAGCTTGTGGCGTGCGTTGATGGTAGTAATATTGCGGGAAGTAAACATGCAGTAGAACAAACAAGCAGCGATAGCAGTATTTAGGAACAAGGCCTAGGGATCATACTTTCACTAGTGGACACTCTCAACATTGATCACATAATAAATAACTCTTTCTCATATGTGCTACATACACTCTTGTTTGATAATGAACACCATTCGTTGCGTAGGGCTACTAGAGCACCTCAATGCCGGAGTTAACAAGCGCCACAACATTCGGTATTCATGTTTAAGTAACCTTTAGAGCATAATAGATCATTGCAAAATAAACCAAGAACTAACATAGCGCACACACTGTCCACATTACACTATGAAGGAGGAATAGATCACATCAATACTATCATAATGATAATTAACTCCACAACCTACAAGAGATCATGATCATAGCCTACGACAAGAACCACACGGTGCACACACTAGCACCTTTACACCATGCAGGAGGAATAGACTACTTTAATAACATCACATGAGTAGCACATAACTAGTAGCGATACAAAGCTCATCATATGGATCTCAATCATGTAAAGCAGCTCATGAGATCATTGTATTGAAGTACATAGGAGAGAGATTAACCACATAGCTACCGGTACAGCCCCGAGCCTCGATGGAGAACTACTCCCTCCTCATGGGAGCAGCAGGTGATGAAGATGGCGGTGGAGATGGCAGCGGTGTCGATGGAGAAGCCTTCCGGGGCACTTCCCCGTCCGGCAGGGTGCCGGAACAGAGACTCCTGTCCCCTTGGCTTCGCGATGGCGGCGGCTCTGGAAGGTTTCGCGTACCGTGGCTTCCTCCGTAAGGGTTTTCGATGCAGGGGCTTTATATAGGCGAAAGGGCAGCGTCAGAATGTCCAAGGGGCGGCGACACCATAGGGTGGCGCGGGCCACACCCAGGCCGCGCCTATGGTCCTGGTGGGCCTGTGGCCCCCTCCGGTCCTTCCCGGGTGTTCGGAAGCTTCGTGGAAAAATAGGAACCCGGGCGTTGATTTCGTCCAATTCCAAGAATATTTCGTTACTAGGATTTCTGAAACCAAACAGCAGAAAACAGGAACTGGCACTTCGGCATCTTGTTAATAGGTTAGTTCCAGAAAATGCACGAATATGACATAAAGTGTGCATAAAACATGTAGGTATCATCAATAAAGTAGCATGGAACATAAGAAATTATCGATACATTGGAGACGTATCAGTACCACACATACATATCGAAGTACTCCTTCTTTGATGCGTCATATGTTCGGATCCCGCGACCTTCCCAGCCACGAACCAAGTCATCCACCAGCGGTTCCAGGTACACATTCATGTTCTTACCCGGGTATTTGGGCCCTGGGATTATCATCGACACAAACATGTTCTCTGATCTCATGCAGACGCCAGGGGGAGGTTCATGGGAATAACAAACACTGGCCAACAACTGTATACTGCAGCCGACATACCATATGGATTGAACCCATCGGTTGATATCGCAACTGCTACGCTCCTCGGGTCACCTGCTTTCAGTGGAAATTTCTTGACAAAGTTCTTCCATGCAGTACCATCCGACGGATGTATCATCTTGTCGGTGTATCTGTTTCCTTCCACGGCCCACCTCATCTGCTGGGCAGTATCCTCGGTCATGAAGAGCCGCTGGATCCTCGGTAGAACTGGAAGATAGCGGAGGATATTCTTGGCAATCGTGGTCTGCCTCTTCTGACCATCACCATTGCGGTCTACCTCAAAGTACCTAGAGGAATTGCATTTGATGCAATAATTTGTGTCAGCGTGCTCCTCTCTGAATAGCATGCATCCCTTTGGACAAGCGTGTATCTGCTGAGATGACATCTTAAGGTCACTGAGCAATTTGGTCGAATAGTAGAAGTTTTGCGGCAAGAGGTGCCCTTTCGGCAGAAGGCTGCCTACGATGACCAGAAGTTCATCGAACCCATCTCTGCACAAGTTCCTATGGCACTTCAAGGCCATAAGGCGAGCGATGGCATCTAGTTGGGTAACCTCTGTATTTTCATGTAGGGGTTTCTGCGAAGCAAACAGAGCCTCATAATACTCCTTTGTGTTTTCCTCCGGGTCCTCACTTGTCTCCGCATCCTGAGGTGTCTCCACCTCTACATGAGGGCTTTCAGGCACATTACCATTAGCCAAGTTTTCTAAGCACCTATCAAAACCAGTGTCATATTCCCCCCTAGGTTGAATCTGCCGCACCTCCTTCCTAGCACGTTTCTTTGCCTTTTCTCCATGGTAAGTCCAAATCCTGTAGGACGGTGTGAACCCAAACTTGATCAGGTGCATACTCATAGTTTCCTTGTCCTGTGCCTTTCGGTTAGCGCACTTACTACAAGGGCACCAAACACTTATAGGTCTGCTAGGGATGGCAAACGCCCTATCCACAAACTGCTCGGTCTTTTCTCCCCATTCATCAGTATAGTTCCACTGACTGATTCTGCCATCGTACATCCAGCCACGATTATCCATCCTCTAATCAGCAACAAAACAGACGAACATAGCATTTATATATCAAATAGGAAATAAATGCATCATATCTTTATTTTTTTACGCGTGCATCAACCTGAAACTCTACTAGGTGGGCTCCTAGCAGCCGCCGGATCCGTAGATTGAGTACGTTCTCCCAGCTCTACCCCGATCCGAGACAGAATTTCGGCAGCACCTCCCCGCTGCTCTCCCGATACACGTCTCGGCAAAAAGCCGAGAGGGGTGTGCATCCGGAGAACAACGGGGAGGCGCTACCGAAATCCTGTCTCGGATCGGGGTAGAGCAGGGAGAACGTACCCAACTACGCATCCGCCGGCTGTCCCGATAAATGCCGTAAGAGTTACGGTTCATAATATGCGAGACCACTAATGCATATTTATCCGCGTAACCCTTACGGTCGGGAAGAGACGCCTAGGTATCGCGACAGACTTGGTGATCTAGACACACAAAAAACCTAGGTACATGTAAAGGTGGGAGGGAGATTTATACCCTAGACGCGTGAGAGAATCGCCGAAGAAGTTTCGGGACACCGCCCCCCGTCAAACCCCCCACGACGCTGCCCCCGTGTCCACCTCGAAGCATCACCTGCATAGCGAGAAAAATCTATTAGGGCCCTTGTCTTTTCTAAAGAGGTCTATTTTATAAAACAATCCAAATATATCCAAAATAATGTGTGCCCTAAATTCCATTTTTTCTCTAAATCCCACTATTATAAATACACTATTTCAAATAAATTGTGCCCTAAATCCCATTTCTAAAATAATTTCTATACTAAACTACCCTATTTTTCATGCAAATTTATTTTAACTACTAATTAGCATGCATATTATTTTATAACTACCCTAAATACAATAAGTAACATGCAAATTTACAAAAAAAATAGCCACATATATACCGGGTGGTGGCCGGAGCATCCGCGGATGGTGGCGGCCGCAGCTCCCACGGCTGGTGACGGGCGAAGGGGGCGAGCAGCAGCGAACTGCGGCGGCGGAGGGCGAGCAGCAGCAGCAGCACGGGCGGCCGGGGGAGGGGGAGAGTAGCAGCAGCACGGGCGGCCGGCGGAGGGGCGAGCAGCAACACGGACAGGCGCGGCGGCGGAGGGGGCGAGCAGCAGTAGCAGGTTCCAAGCTCGGGCGCGCGGCGGCAATGGCACGCGGCAGCCCCCTGGTGGTGGATGTGGGAGGAGGGAGCCGAATGCGGCGGGCTCGCGAGGGCGCGCGAGGGGAGGAGGAGCTCGGCGGTGGCGCGGGGGACTGAGGAGGGCGGGGCAGCGGACTGCGGCGGCGGCACTCGCGTGGGAGGAGGAGATCGATGGAGGTGGGTGTGGCGGCGCTCACGTGGAAGGGAGGAAGAGCTGGTCGGGCGTTCGATCTGGTCGGGACGCACGCGTGACCAGCTGGGGTTGACTTATCGGCAACGTTGTCGTGCGCCCCTCTTTGCCGTGCGGCAAACAGCCTTTGCCGTGCTGTGGAGCCTTTGCCGTGCGCCAAAGGCCCTTTGCCGGGCGGTGAAACCTTTGCCATGCACAAAAGTCCCTTTGCCGTGCGGCAGGACTCTTTGCCGTGCGCCTATGCACGGCAAAGTTTTTTTTACCATTTTGATTATCATCAACATTCAAGTTTATTTCAAAATTATATTAAACCTAATTTTTAAACATGTGTATTATTAAATAATGTATGTATCATGCTTTCAATGAAAAAGTACATTAGTGCACCCACGCGCGGAGAAATCTAGGGGGTAGACCCGCCGGGGCACACATTCCGCTGTTTTGGGGGGGAGGAGGGGGAGAACAACCGCCGGAGCACCGGAACCCCACCAAATCTTGCATGTGGACCTATGATATGTGTCAAAGTGTGGTGCAAGGTGTAATGGTGCAAAAGTAGCTCCCCTAAACCCTAAACCCTAGCCCTAACCCTACACCTAACCCTAACCAGTAGATCAGGCACACCCTCGATCGTGTGATAATGGCTCTAGCTGCGGGTATATATGTGCCAAAGGGTCCCAATCTTGGTTCTCCATGTGTATATGTCCTAAACAAACCTAAAAGAATGAAAATGTACATTGGTGCACCCTCGCGCGGAGAAATCTAGGGGGTAGACCCGCCGGGGCACACGTTCCGCTGTTTTGGGGGAAGGAGGGGGAGAACGACCGCCGGAGCACCGGAACCCCACCAAATCTTGCATGTGGACCTATGATATGTGTCAAAGTGTGGTGCAAGGTCTAATGGTGCAAAAGTAGCTCCCCTAAACCCTAAACCCTAAACTGGGGAGGCTTCGAGCCCTAAACCCCTCTAAACCCCTAAACCACGACACCGGAGCTGCAGAACCATGCATCATAAACCCTAACCCTAACCCTAAACCCTAAACCTATACCTAACCATAAATACTTACCTTTAACCTAAACCCTAGCCCTACCCCCTAAACCCTAGCCCTAACCCTACACCTAACCCTAACCAGTAGATCAGGCACACCCTCGATCGTGTGATAATGGCTCTAGCTGCGGGTATATGTGCCAAAGGGTCCCAATATTGGTTCTCCATGTGTATATGTCCTAAAAAACCTAAAAGAATGAAAATGTACATTGGTGCACCCTCGCGCGGAGAAATCTAGGGGGTAGACCCGCCGGGGCACACGTTCCGCTGTTTTGGGGGGAGGAGGGGGAGAACGACTGATACGTCTCCAACGTATCGATAATTTCTTATGTTCCATGCTACTTTATTGATGATACCTACATGTTTTATGCACATTATATGTCATATTTATGCATTTTCTGAACTAACCTATTAACAAGATGCCGAAGAGCCAGTTGCTGTTTTCTGCTGTTTTTGGTTTCAGAAATCCTAGTAAGGAAATATTCTCGGAATTGGACGAAATCTTCGCCCAGGGTCCTATTTTTGCACGGAGCTTCCAGAAGACCGAAGGAGAGTCGAAGTGGGGCCACGAGGTGGCCAGGGGATAGGGCGGCGCGGCCCAGGCCCTGGCCGCGCGGCCTGCCCTGGGCCCTCGTGCGCCTCTGACCTGCCCTTCCGCCTACTTAAAGCCTCCGTCGCGAAACCCCAGTACCGAGAGCCACGATACGGAAAACCTTGGAGACGCCGCCGCGAATCCCATCTCGGGGGATTCGGGAGATCGCCTCCGGCACCCTGCCGGAGAGGGATTCATCTCCCGGAGGACTCTTCATCGCCATGATCGCTCCGGAGTGATGAGTGAGTAGTTCACCCCTGGACCATGGGTCCATAGCAGTAGCTAGATGGTCGTCTTCTCCTAATTGTGCTTCATTGTTGGATCTTGTGAGCTGCCTAACATGATCAAGATCATCTATCTGTAATACTATATGTTGTGTTTGTCGGGATCCGATGGATAGAGAATACTATGTTATGGTGATTATCAATCTATTGTTTATGTGTTGTTTATGATCTTGCATGCTCTCCGTTATTAGTAGAGGCTCTGGCCAAGTTTTTACTCTTAACTCCAAGAGGGAGTATTTATGCTCGATAGTGGGTTCATGCCTTCATTGACACCTGGGACAGTGACAGAAAGTTCTAAGGTTGTGATGTGCTGTTGCCACTAGGGATAAAACATTGATTCTATGTCTAAGGATGTAGTTGTCGATTACATTACGCACCATACTTAATGCAATTGTCTGTTGCTTAGCAACTTAATACTGAATGGGGTTCGGATGATAACCTGAAGGTGGACTTTTTAGGCATAGATGCAGTTGGATGGCGGTCTATGTACTTTGTCGTAATGCCCAATTAAATCTCACTATATTTATCATATCATGTATATGCATTGTTATGCCTTTCTCTATTTGTCAATTGCCCGACTGTAATTTGTTCACCCAACATGCTTTTATCTTATGGGAGAGACACCTCTAGTGAACTGTGGACCCCGGTCCTATTCTTTACATAGCATACAATCTACTGCAATTGTGTTTTACTGTTTTCTTGCAAACAAACATCTTCCACTCGATACGTTTAATCCTTTGTTACAGCAAGCCGGTGAGATTGACAACCTCACTGTTTCGTTGGGGCAAAGTACTTTGGTTTTGTTGTGCAGATTCCACGTTGGCGCCGGAATCCCTGTTGTTGCGCCGCATCACATTTCGCCACCATCAACCTTCAACGTGCTTCTTGGCTCCTCCTGGTTCGATTAAACCTTGGTTTCTTTGAGGGAAAACTTGCCACTGTGCGCATCATACCTTTCTCTTGGGGTTCCCAACGGACGTGTACATCTACGCGCATCAACGACCGCCGGAGCACCGGAACCCCACCAAATCTTGCATGTGGACCTATTGTATGTGTCAAAGTGTGGTGCAAGGTCTAATGGTGCAAAAGTAGCTCCCCTAAACCCTAAACCCTAAACTGGGGAGGCTTCGAGCCCTAAACCCCTCTAAAACCCTAAACCACGACACCGGAGCTGCAGAACCATGCATCATAAACCCTAACCCTAACCCTAAACCCTAAACCTATACCTAACCATAAATACTTACCTTTAACCTAAACCCTAGCCCTACCCCCTAAACCCTAGCCCTAACCCTACACCAAACCCTAACCAGTAGATCAGGCACACCCTCGATCGTGTGATAATGGCTCTAGCTGCGGGTATATGTGCCAAAGGGTCCCAATCTTGGTTCTCCATGTGTATATGTCCTAAAAAAACCTAAAAGAATGAAAATGTACATTGGTGCACCCTCGCGCGGAGAAATCTAGGGGGTAGACCCGCCGGGGCACACGTTCCGCTGTTTTGGGGGGAGGAGGGGGAGAACGACCGCCGGAGCACCGGAACCCCACCAAATCTTGCATGTGGACCTATGATATGTGTCAAAGTGTGGTGCAAGGTCTAATGGTGCAAAATTAGCTCCCCTAAACCCTAAACCCTAAACTGGGGAGGCTTCGAGCCCTAAACCCCTCTAAACCCCTAAACCACGACACCGGAGCTGCAGAACCATGCATCATAAACCCTAACCCTAACCCTAAACCCTAAACCTATACCTAACCATAAATACTTACCTTTAACCTAAACCCTAGCCCTACCCCCTAAACCCTACACCTAACCCTAACCAGTAGATCAGGCACACCCTCGATCGTGTGATAATGGCTCTAGCTGCGGGTATATGTGCCAAAGGGTCCCAATCTTGGTTCTCCATGTGTATATGTCCTAAACAAACCTAAAAGAATGAAAATGTACATTGGTGCACCCTCGCGCGGAGAAATCTAGGGGGGTAGACCCGCCGGGGCACACATTCCGCTGTTTTGGGGGGAGGAGGGGGAGAACGACCGCCGGAGCACCGGAACCCCACCAAATCTTGCATGTGGACCTATGATATGTGTCAAAGTGTGGTGTGATACGTCTCCAACGTATCGATAATTTCTTATGTTCCATGCTACTTTATTGATGATACCTACATGTTTTATGCACATTATATGTCATATTTATGCATTTTCTGGAACTAACCTATTAACAAGATGCCGAAGAGCCTGTTTGCTGTTTTTGGTTTCAGAAATCCTAGTAAAGAAATATTCTCGGAATTGGACGAAACTTTCGCCCAGGGTCCTATTTTTGCACGAAGCTTCCAGAAGACCGAAGACCTAACGAAGTGGGGCCACGAGGCAGCCAGGAGGGTGGCCGGCGCGGCCCGCCTTGGCCGCGCGGCCTGCCCCCTGGGCCCCTCGTGTGGCCCCTCGCGTTGACCTTCCGCCTACTTAAAGCTCCCGTCGCGAAACCCCCAGTACCGAGAGCCACGATACGGAAAACCTACAGAGACGCCGCCGCCGCGAATCCCATCTCGGGGATTCGGAGATCGCCTCCGGCACCTGCCGGAGAGGGGATTCATCTCCCGGAGGACTCTTCATCGCCATGATCGCCTCCGGAGTGATGAGTGAGTAGTTCACCCCTGGACCATGGGTCCATAGCAGTAGCTAGATGGTCGTCTTCTCCTTGTTGTGCTTCATTGTTAGATCTTGTGAGCTGCCTAACATGATCAAGATCATCTATATGTAATTCTATATGTTGTGTTTGTCGGGATCCGATGGATAGAGAGTACTATGATTATGGTGATTATCAATCTATTGTTCATGTGTTGTTTATGATCTTGCATGCTCTCCGTTATTAGTAGAGGCTCTGGCCAAGTTTTTACTCTTAACTCCAAGAGGGAGTAATTATGCTCGATAGTGGGTTCATGCCTTCATTGATACCTGGGACAGTGACAGAAAGTTCTAAGGTTGTGATGTGCTGTTGCCACTAGGGATAAAACATTGATGCTATGTCTAAGGATGTAGTTGTTGATTACATTACGCACAATACTTAATGCAATTGTCTGTTGCTTTGCAACTTAATACTGGAGGGGGTTCGGATAACCTGAAGGTGGACTTTTTAGGCATAGATGCAGTTGGATGGCGGTCTATGTACTTTGTCGTAATGCCCAATTAAATCTCACTATATTTATCATGTCATGTATATGCATTATTATGCCTTTCTCTATTTGTCAATTGCCCGACTGTAATTTGTTCACCCAACATGCTTTTATCTTATGGGAGAGACACCTCTAGTGAACTGTGGACCCCGGTCCTATTCTTTCCATAGCATACAATCTACTTGTTTTACTGTTTTCTTTGCAAACATCTTCCACTCGATACGTTTAATCCTTTGTTACAGCAAGCCGGTGAGATTGACAACCTCACTGTTTCGTTGGGGCAAAGTACTTTGGTTGTGTTGTGCAGGTTCCTAGTTGGCGCCGGAATCCCTGGTGTTGCGCCGCATCACATTTCGCGACCATCAACCTTCAACGTGCTTCTTGGCTCCTACTGGTTCGATTAAACCTTGGTTTCATACTGAGGGAAACTTGCTTCTATACGCATCATACCTTCCACTTGGGGTTCCCAACGGACGTGTGCATCTACGCGTATCAAGCTAAATTTCTGGCGCCGTTGCCGGGGAGATCAAGACACGCTGCAAGGGGAGTTTCCACTTCTCAATCTCTTTACTTTGTTTTTGTCTTGCTTTATTTTATTTACTACTTTGTTTGCTGCACTAAATCAAAACACAAAAAAATTAGTTGCTAGTTTTACTTTATTTATGTCTTGCTCTCTATATCGAAAACACAAAAAAATTAGTTACTTGTCTTTACTTTATTTGCCTAGTTTACTTTATTGCTGTTATCATGAGTAATCCTGAAGTTGAAGTTCGTTCTTTTAAGCAACAAGGTGGAGAAAGTTTTAAAGATGCTTGGTATAGAATTAGTAATGCTCATCAAAGGTGCATTAAGAAACACTCCACCACTATCCTTCTTAGGAACTTTTATGTTGGTTTATCTAGTTGGAATAGATATGTTCTTGATACTCTTTCGGGAGGTAATTTCCTAGGTACTCCTGCTTTAGAAGCTAGTTGCATCATTGAGAGTCTAGTTGGAATACCACCTGTTAATGAAGTTAAAATTGAAATCTCTCTTGAAGATGTTATGAAAAAATTGGAAACCATAGAGAAAAATTTTCCAAGTGTTGAAGCTAAATTGGGAATGTTATTTGACAAAACTTATGAACTTGATAAATCCTTAGGAGGAATTGATGAAAGAATTAGTATCCTAGGAACTTGTGTTGTCCATGATAATCAAACCAATAGGATTGATGAACTTGAAAAAGCTATGGGAACCTTGGGTTCAACCTTTTCTTCTCTCAAGTATAATGAGAAAGCTTATGTGGGTAAAGAGCAAAAATTCATGTATGCCTCTAAAGTGCCTAAACAAAAGAATTATTATAGGCCTAAAATTGCTAAAACCCCTAGCACTACCATAGAAAATCTAGATAATGGAACACCTAAAGTACCCCCTGCAACAAGTTGTGTTTGCATGAAGAATAATAATGTTGATGCTTCTACTCTCGATGTTACTTGATTTGCACTTTCTGCGCCTAGCTGAAAGGCGTTAAAGAAAAGCGCTTATGGGAGACAACCCATGTTTTTACCTACAGCAATTTTTTGTTTTATTGAGTCTTGGAAGTTGTTTACTACTGTAGCAACCTCTCCTTATCATGTTTTTGTGCCAAGTAAAGTTTCTATGTCAAAGTTGATGTTATATTTGGGATCGCTGCACAGAAACAGCATTGCTGTCTGTCACGAATCTGGGCATAATTCTCTGTAGAAAATTCGAAAAAATCTGCCAATTTACGAGCGTGATCCTCAGATATATACGCAACTTTCATTAGTTTTGAGTTTTTCCATTTGAGCAAGTCTGGTGCCATTTATAAATTCGTCTTTACGGACTGTTCTGTTTTTGACAGATTCTGCCTTTTATTTCGCATTGCCTCTTTTGCTATGTTGGATTTATTTCTTTGATCCATTAATGTCCAGTAGCATTATGCAATGTCCAGAAGTGAAAAGAATGATTGTGTCACCTCTGAATGTGTGAATTATTAATGATGCACTAACCCTCTAATGAGTTTGCTTGAAGTTTGGTGTGAAGGAAGTTTTCAAGGGTCAAGAGAGGAGAATGATATACTAAGATCAAGAGGAGTGAAAGCTCTAAGCTTGGGGATGCCCCCGTGGTTCATCCCTGCATATTTTAAGAAGACTCAAGCGTCTAAGCTTGGGGATGCCCAAGGCATCCCCTTCTTCATCGACAACATCATCAGGTTCCTCCCCTGAAACTATATTTTTATTCAGTCACATCTGGTGTTCTTTACTTGGAGCGTCGGTTTGTTTTCGTTTTTGTTTTTGTTTGAATAAGATGGATCCTAGCATTCACTTTGTGGGAGAGAGACACGCTCCGCTGTTGCATATGGACACATGTGTCCTTAGGCTTTACTCATAATGTTCAAGGCGAAGTTTCTTCTTCGTTAATTTGTTATATGGTTGGAATTGGAAAATGCTACATGTAGTAATTCTAAAAATGTCTTGGATAATGTGATACTTGGCAATTGTTGTGCTCATGTTTAAGCTCTTGCATCATATGCTTTGCACCCATTAATGAAGAAATACATAGAGCTTGCTAAAATTTGATTTGCATATTTGGTTTCTCTAAGGTCTAGATAATATCTAGTATTGAGTTTTGAACAACAAGGAAGACAGTGTAGAGTCTTATAATGTTTACAATATGTCTTTTATGTGAGTCTTGCTGCACTTGTTCATCCTTGAGTTTGCTTCAAATAACCTTGCTAGCCTAAACCTTGTATCGAGAGGGAATACTTCTCATGCATCCAAAATCCTTGAGCCAACCACTATGCCATTTGTGTCCACCATACCTACCTACTACATGGTATTTACCCGCCATTCCAAAGTAAATTGCTTGAGTGCTACCTTTAAAATTCCATCATTCACCTTTGCAATATATAGCTCATGGGACAAAATAGCCTTAAAAACTATCGTAGTATTGAATATGTACTTATGCACTTTATATTTTATTAAGTTGCTTGTTGTGCGATAACCATGTTTCTGGGGAACGCCATCAACTATTGTTGAATATCATGTGAGTTGCTATGCATGTCCGTCTTGTCTGAAGGTCTATCATTTTAGTGGTTGGAGCATGCAAAATTGTTAGAGAAGAACATTGGGCCGCTAACTAAAGCCATGAATCATGGTGGAAGTTTCAGTTTTGGACATATATCCTCAATCTCATATGAGAATAATAACTTTGCTACATGCTTATGCATTAAAGAGGAGTCCATTATCTGTTGTCCATGTTGTCCCGGTATGGATGTCTAAGTTGAGAATAATCAAAAGCGAGAAATCCGAAATGCGAGCATTCTCCTTGGACCTTTGTACAGGCGGCATGGAGGTACCCCTTTGTGACACTTGGTTGAAACATGGCATGCAAAGATCCGGTAGTCCAAGTTAAGTAGGACGAGGTGCGGGCACTATTAGTATACTATGCGTGAGGCTTGCAACTTGTAAGATATAATTTACATAACTCATATGCTTTATTACTACCGTTGACAAAATTGTTTCATGTTTTCAAAATAAAAGCTCTAGCACAAATACAATCGATGCTTTCCTCTTTGAAGGACCATTCTTTTACTTTTATTGTTGAGTCAGTTTACCTATCTCCTTCCACCTTAAGAAGCAAACACTTGTGTGAACTGTGCATTGATTCCTACATACTTGCATATTGCACTTGTTATATTACTTTATGTTGACAATATCCATGAGATATACATGTTACAAGTTGAAAGCAACCGCTGAAACTTAATCTTCTTATGTGTTGCTTCAACACCTTTACTTTGATTTATTGCTTTACGAGTTAACTCTTATGCAAGACTTATTGATGCTTGTCTTGAAGTACTATTCATGAAAAGTCTTTGCTATATGATTCAGTTGTTTACTCATGTCATTACCATTGCTTTGATCGCTGCATTCATTACATATGTTTACAAATAGTATGATCAAGATTATGATGGCATGTCACTTCAGAAATTATCTTTGTTATCGTTTTACCTGCTCGGGACGAGCTTGGGGATGCTGATACGTCTCCAACGTATCGATAATTTCTTATGTTCCATGCTACTTTATTGATGATACCTACATGTTTTATGCACATTATATGTCATATTTATGCATTTTCTGGAACTAACCTATTAACAAGATGCCGAAGAGCCAGTTGCTGTTTTCTGCTGTTTTTGGTTTCAGAAATCCTAGTAAAGAAATATTCTCGGAATTGGACGAAACTTTCGCCCAGGGTCCTATTTTTGCACGAAGCTTCCAGAAGACCGAAGACCTAACGAAGTGGGGCCACGAGGCAGCCAGGGGGGTGGCCGGCGCGCCCAGCCTTGGCCGCGCGGCCCTGCCCCCTGGGCCCCTCGTGTGGCCCCTCGCGTTGACCTTCCGCCTACTTAAAGCTCCCGTCGCGAAACCCCAGTACCGAGAGCCACGATACGGAAAACCTTACAGAGACGCCGCCGCCGCGAATCCCATCTCGGGGGATTCTGGAGATCGCCCCACCCTGCCGGAGAGGGGATTCATCTCCCGGAGGACTCTTCATCGCCATGATCGCCTCCGGAGTGATGAGTGAGTAGTTCACCCCTGGACCATGGGTCCATAGCAGTAGCTAGATGGTCGTCTTCTCCTTGTTGTGCTTCATTGTTAGATCTTGTGAGCTGCCTAACATGATCAAGATCATCTATATGTAATTCTATATGTTGTGTTTGTCGGGATCCGATGGATAGAGAGTACTATGATTATGGTGATTATCAATCTATTGTTCATGTGTTGTTTATGATCTTGCATGCTCTCCGTTATTAGTAGAGGCTCTGGCCAAGTTTTTACTCTTAACTCCAAGAGGGAGTAATTATGCTCGATAGTGGGTTCATGCCTTCATTGATACCTGGGACAGTGACAGAAAGTTCTAAGGTTGTGATGTGCTGTTGCCACTAGGGATAAAACATTTGTGCTATGTCTAAGGATGTAGTTGTTGATTACATTACGCGCAATACTTAATGCAATTGTCTGTTGCTTTGCAACTTAATACTGAGGGGGTTCGGATGATAACCTGAAGGTGGACTTTTTAGGCATAGATGCAGTTGGATGGCGGTCTATGTACTTTGTCGTAATGCCCAATTAAATCTCACTATATTTATCATGTCATGTATATGCATTATTATGCCTTTCTCTATTTGTCAATTGCCGACTGTAATTTGTTCACCCAACATGCTTTTATCTTATGGGAGAGACACCTCTAGTGAACTGTGGACCCCGGTCCTATTCTTTCCATAGCATACAATCTACTTGTTTTACTGTTTTCTTTGCAAACATCTTCCACTCGATACGTTTAATCCTTTGTTACAGCAAGCCGGTGAGATTGACAACCTCACTGTTTCGTTGGGGCAAAGTACTTTGGTTGTGTTGTGCAGGTTCCTAGTTGGCGCCGGAATCCCTGGTGTTGCGCCGCATCACATTTCGCGACCATCAACCTTCAACGTGCTTCTTGGCTCCTACTGGTTCGATTAAACCTTGGTTTCATACTGAGGGAAACTTGCTTCTATACGCATCATACCTTCCACTTGGGGTTCCCAACGGACGTGTGCATCTACGCGTATCATGGTGCAAGGTCTAATGGTGCAAAAGTAGCTCCCCTAAACCCTAAACCCTAAACTGGGGAGGCTTCGAGCCCTAAACCCCTCTAAACCCCTAAACCACGACACCGGAGCTGCAGAACCATGCATCATAAACCCTAACCCTAACCCTAAACCCTAAACCTATACCTAACCATAAATACTTACCTTTAACCTAAACCCTACCCCCTAAACCCTAGCCCTAACCCTACACCTAACCCTAACCAGTAGATCAGGCACACCCTCGATCGTGTGATAATGGCTCTAGCTGCGGGTATATGTGCCAAAGGGTCCCAATCTTGGTTCTCCATGTGTATATGTCCTAAAAAAACCTAAAAGAATGAAAAGGTACATTGGTGCACCCTCGCGCGGAGAAATCTAGGGGGTAGACCCGCCGGGGCACACGTTCCGCTGTTTTGGGGGGAGGAGGGGGAGAACGACCGCCGGAGCACCGGAACCCCACCAAATCTTGCATGTGGACCTATGATATGTGTCAAAGTGTGGTGCAAGGTCTAATGGTGCAAAAGTAGCTCCCCTAAACCCTAAACCCTAAACTGGGGAGGCTTCGAGCCCTAAACCCCTCTAAACCCCTAAACCACGACACCGGAGCTGCAGAACCATGCATCATAAACCCTAACCCTAACCCTAAACCCTAAACCTATACCTAACCATAAATACTTACCTTTAACCTAAACCCTAGCCCTACCCCCTAAACCCTAGCCCTAGCCCTAACCCTACACCTAACCCTAACCAGTAGATCAGGCACACCCTCGATCATGTGATAATGGCTCTAGCTGCGGGTATATGTGCCAAAGGGTCCCAATCTTGGTTCTCCATGTGTATATGTCCTAAAAAAACCTAAAAGAATGAAAAGGTACATTGGTGCACCCTCGCGCGGAGAAATCTAGGGGGTAGACCCGCCGGGGCACACGTTCCGCTGTTTTGGGGGAGGAGGGGGAGAACGACCGCCGGAGCCAATCTTGCATGTGGACCTATGATATGTGTCAAAGTGTGGTGCAAGGTCTAATGGTGCAAAAGTAGCTCCCCTAAACCCTAAACCCTAAACTGGGGAGGCTTCGAGCCCTAAACCCCTAAACCACGACACCGGAGCTGCAGAACCATGCATCATTGATACGTCTCAAACGTATCTATAATTTCTTATGTTCCATCCTACTTTTATTACAATACTTGAATGTTTTATACATACTTTACATCATTATTTTACATTTTCAGGCACTAACCTATTAACAAGATGCCGAAGCGCCAGTTGTCTCTTGTTTTTGGTTTCAGAAATCCTAGTAAGGAAATATTCTCGAATTGGACGAAATCAACGCCCGGGGCCTATTTTTACACGAAGCTTCCGAAGACCGAAAGGGAGACGAGGTGGGGCCATGAGGTGGCCACACCAGGGCGGCGCGGGGCCCGCCGCGCGCCCTGTTGTGTCGGCGCCTCGTGACGCCCCCTGACCTACCCTTCCGCCTACTTAAAGCCTCCGTCGCGAAACCCCCTGTACCGAGAGCCACGATACGGAAAACCTTCCAGAGACGCCGCCGTCGCGAATCCCATCTCGGGGGATTCAGGAGATCGCCTCCGGCACCCTGCCGGAGAGGGGAATCATCACCGGAGGGGCTCTACATCATCATGCCCGCCTCCGGATTGATGCGTGAGTAGTTCATCCTTGGACTATGGGTCCATAGCAGTAGCTAGATGGTTGTCTTCTCCGCTTGTGCTTTCATTGTATTAGATCTTGTGAGCTGCCTAACATGATCAAGATCATCTATTTGTAATGCTACATGTTGTGTTTGGCGAGATCCGATGAATAGAGAATATTATGTTAAGTTGATTATCAATCTATCATATATGTGTTGTTTATGTTCTTGCATGCTCTCCGTTGCTAGTAGAGGCTCTGGCCAAGTTGATACTTGTAACTCCAAGAGGGAGTAATTATGCTCGATAGTGGGTTCATGCCTCCATTAAATCTGGGACAGTGACAGAAAGTTCTAAGGTTGTGGATGTGCTGTTGCTACTAGGGATAAAACATTGATGCTTTGTCTAAGGATATTTGTGTTGATTACATTACGCACCATACTTAATGCAATTATCTGTTGTTTACAACTTAATACCGGAAGGGGTTCGGATGATAACCTGAAGGTGGATTATTTAGGCATAGATGCATGCTAGATAGCGGTCTATGTACTTTGTCGTAATGCCCTGATTAAATCACATAGTAATCATCGTTGATATGTATTGAATCTTTATTTGTCAATTTCTCGCCTGTAATTTGTTCACCCAGCATGTTAGTTATCTTATTGGAGAGACACCACTAGTGAACTGTGGACCCCGGTCCATTCTTTTACATCTGAATACATTCTACTGTTTTTACTGTTCTTTGCAAACAAACACCATCTTCCACTCGATACGCTTAATCCTTTGTTTTCAGCAAGCCGGTGAGATTGACAACCTCACTGTTACGTTGGGGCAAAGTACTTTGATTGTGTTGTGCAGGTTCCACATTGGCGCCGGTTTCACTGGTGTTGCACCGCACTACATTCCTCCACCAACAACCTTCACGTGCTTCTTGGCTCCTACTGGTTCGATAACCTTGGTATCTTACTGAGGGAAAACTTACTGCTGTGCGCATCACACATTCCTCTTGGGGTTCCCAACGGACGTGTCACTACACGCCACAAGATTTTTCTGGCGCCGTTGCCGGGGAGATCAAGACACGTTGCAAGGGGAGTCTCCACTTCCAATCTCTTTACTTTGTTTTTGTCTTGCTTTATTTTATTTACTACTTTGTTTGCTGCACTTAAACAAAACACACAAAAAATTAGTTGCTAGTTTTACTTTATTTACTGTCTTGTTCTCTATATCAAAAACACAAAAAAATTAGTTACTTGTTTTTACTTTATTTGCCTAGTTTATTTTACTACTGTTATCATGAGTAATCCTGAAGTTGAAGTTCGTTCTTTTAAGCAACAAGGTGGAGAAAGTTTTAAAGATGCTTGGTACAGAATTAGTAATGCTCATCATAGGTGCATTAAGAAACACTCCACCACTATCCTTCTTAGGAACTTTTATGTTGGTTTATCTAGTTGGAATAGGTATGTTCTTGATACTCTTTCGGGAGGTAATTTCCTAGGTACTCCTGCTTTAGAAGCTAGTTGCATCATTGAGAGTCTAGTTGGAATACCACCTGTTAATGAAGTTAAAATTGAAATCTCTCTTGAAGATGTTATGAAAAAATTGGAAACCATAGAGAAAAAATTTCCAAGTATTGAAACTAAATTGGAAATGTTATTTGATAAAACTGATGAACTTGATAAATCCCTAGGAGGAATTGATGAAAGAATTAGTGTCCTAGGAACTTGTGTTGTCCATGATAATCAAACCAATAGGATTGATGAACTTGAAAAAGCTATGGGAACCTTGGGTTCAACCTTTTCTTCTCTCAAGTATAAGGAGAAAGCTTATGTGGGTAAAGAGCAAAAATTCATGTATGCCTCTAAAGTGCCTAAACAAAAGAATTATTATAGGCCTAAAATTGCTAAAACCCCTAGCACCACCATAGAAAATTTAGATAATGGAGCACCTAAAGTACCCTCTGCAACAAGTTGTGTTTGCAAGAAAAATAATAATGTTGATGCTTCGTCTCTTGATGTTACTTGATTTGCACTTTCTGCGCCTAGCTGAAAGGCGTTAAAGAAAAGCACTTCTTGGGAGATAACCCAAGTTTTATTTTATTTACTGTATTGTTGAGTCTTGGAAGTTGTTTACTACTGTAGCAACCTCTCCTTATCATGTTTTTGTGCCAAGTAAAGTTTCTATGCTAAAGTTGATGTTATATTTGGGATCGCTGCGCAGAAACAGCATTGCTGTCTGTCACGAATTCTGGCATAAGTCTCTGTAAAAAATTCGAAAAAATCTGCAAATTTACGAGCGTGATCCTCATATATGTACGCAACTTTCATTAGTTTTGAGTTTTTCCATTTGAGCAAGTTAAGTGCCCAGTCCAGATGCATCTTTACGGACTGTTCTGTTTTTGACAGATTCTGTCTTTTATTTCGCATTGCCGCTTTTGCTATGTTGAATGAGTTTCTTTGTTCCATTAACTTTCAGAAGCTTTGTGCAATGTCCAGAAGTGTTAAGAATGATTGTGTCACCTCTGAATATGTGAATTTGTGGTTATGCACTAACCCTCTCATGAGTTTGCTTGAAGTTTGTGTGAAGGAAGTTTTCAAGGGTCAAGAGAAGAGGATGATATACTATGATCAAGAAGAGTGAAAGGTCTAAGCTTGGGGATGCCCCGGTGGTTCATCCCTGCATATTTTAAGAAGACTCAAGCATCTAAGCTTGGGGATGCCCAAGGCATCCCCTTCTTCATCGACAACATTATCAGGTCACTTCTAGTGAAACTATATTTTTATTCTATCACATTCTTATGTTCTTTACTTGGAGCGTCGGTTTGTTTTTTGTTTTGTTTGAATAAAGTTGGATCTCGCCATTCTTATATTGGAGATATTACGCTCCGCTTTTTCATATGGAACACTTGTGTTCTTAATTGTGCTTTAATGTTCATGGCGAAAGCTCATTGCTTCGTTAAATTGCTATTTGGTTGGAATTGGAAAGTGCTGCATATGGTTTGGTAAATTTGGCAATTGTTTGAGCTCTCATAGATCATGTTTAAGCTCTTGCATCATGTAGTTTAATCTATTAATGAAGAACTACTGTAGAGCTTGTTTAATTTGGTTTGCATGATTGTTCTCTCTAAGTCTAGATATTTTCGGGTAAAGTGTTTGAACAACAAGGAAGACAGTGTAGAGCCTTATAATACTTGCAATATGTTCTTGTGTGAGTTTTGCTGTACCTGTTCATACTTGTGTTTGCTTCAAACAACCTTGCTAGCCTAAACCTTGTACTGAGAGGAAATGCTTCTCGTGCATCCAAACACCTTGAGCCAAACTCCATGCCATTTGTGTCCACCATATCTACCTACTATGTGGTATTTTTCTGCCATTCCAAAGTAAATTACTTGAGTGCTACCTTTAAAATTTCATTCCTTTACCTCTGCAATATATAGCTCATGGGACAAATAGCTTAAAAACTATTGTGGTGATGAATATGTAGTTATGTGTCTTAATTCTTATAAGTTGCTTGTTGAGCGGTAACCATGTTTTCTGGGGACGCCATCAACTTTATCTTTGTTGGATATCATGTGAGATGCTATGCATGTTCGTCTTGTCTGAAGTAAGTGGACTTCATGATCAAATGGTTTGAGTATGCATATGTTAGAGAAGAACATTGGGCCGCTAACTAAAGCCATGTATCATGGTGGAAGTTTCAGTTTGGACATACAACCTCAATCTCTTATGAGAATATTAACTGTTGTTGAATGCTTAAGCATTAAAAGAGGAGTCCATTATCTGTTGTCTATGTTGTCCCGGTATGGATGTCTAAGTTGAGAATAATCAAAAGCGAGAAATCCAATGCGTGCTTTCTCCTTAGACCTTTGTACAGGCGGCATAGAGGTACCCCTTTGTGACACTTGGTTGAAGCATATGTTATGCGATGAGAATCCGTGTTTCCGAGCTAAGTAGGACAAGGTGCGAGCACTATTAGTACTCTATGCATGAGACATGCAACTTGTAGGAAATATTATGCATAGCACATATGAATTATTACTACCGTTGACAAAATTGTTTCTATGTTTTCAAAATAAAAGCTCTAGCACAAAAATAGTAATCAATGCTTCCCTCTGCGAAGGGCCAATCTTTTACTTTATTGTTGAGTCAGTTTACCCACTTCTTTCTATCTTAGAAGCAAACACTTGTGTTAACTGTGTGCATTGATTCTTACATGTTTACTTATTGCACTTGTTATATTACTCTATGTTGACAAATATCCATGAGATATACATGTTACAAGTTGAAAGCAATTGCTGAAACTTAATCATCCTTTGTGTTGCTTCAATGCATTCTACTATGAATTTATTGCTTATGAGTTATCTCTTATGCAAGTCTTATTGATACTTGTCTTGAAAGTACTATTCATGAAAAGTTTTGCTATATGATTCATTTGTTTAGTCATTATCTTTGTTAGCAATCTTTTGTTCAGATCACTCCATTCATCTCATATGCTTTACAATAATGTTGATCAAGATTATGTTGGTAGCATGTCACTTCAGAAATTATTTGTGTTATCGTTTACCTACTCGAGGGCGAGTAGGAACTAAGCTTGGGGATGCTTGATACGTCTCAAACGTATCTATAATTTCTTATGTTCCATGCTACTTTTATTACAATACTTGAATGTTTTATACATACTTTACAAGCATTATTTTACATTTTCCGGCACTAACCTATTAACAAAATGCCGAAGCGCCAGTTGCTGCTGTTTTTGGTTTCAGAAATCCTAGTAAGGAAATATTCTCGGAATTGGACGAAATCAACGCCCAGGGGCCTATTTTTACACGAAGCTTCCAGACCGAAAGGGAGACGAGGTGGGGCCACGAGGTGGCCAGACACCAAGGCGGCGCGGCCTGGGCCTGGGCCGCGCGGCCCTGTTGTGTCGGCGCCTCGTGACGCCCCCTGGCCTACCCTTCCTCCTACTTAAAGCCTCCGTCGCGAAACCCCCTGTACCGAGAGCCACGATACGGAAAACCTTCCAGAGACGCCACCGTCGCGAATCCCATATCGGGGGCTTCAGGAGATCGCCTCCGGCACCCTGCCGGAGAGGGGAATCATCACCGGAGGGGCTCTACATCATCATGCCCGCCTCCGGATTGATGCGTGAGTAGTTCATCCTTGGACTATGGGTCCATAGCAGTAGCTAGATGGTTGTCTTCTCCGCTTGTGCTTTCATTGTATTAGATCTTGTGAGCTGCCTAACATGATCAAGATCATCTATTTGTAATGCTACATGTTGTGTTTGGCGAGATCCGATGAATAGAGAATATTATGTTAAGTTGATTATCAATCTATCATATATGTGTTGTTTATGTTCTTGCATGCTCTCCGTTGCTAGTAGAGGCTCTGGCCAAGTTGATACTTGTAACTCCAAGAGGGAGTAATTATGCTCGATAGTGGGTTCATGCCTCCATTAAATCTGGGACAGTGACAGAAAGTTCTAAGGTTGTGGATGTGCTGTTGCTACTAGGGATAAAACATTGATGCTTTGTCTAAGGATATTTGTGTTGATTACATTACGCACCATACTTAATGCAATTATCTGTTGTTTACAACTTAATACCGGAAGGGGTTCGGATGATAACCTGAAGGTGGATTATTTAGGCATAGATGCATGCTGGATATGATAAGGGCTAAGCCCAGGGATGTGCCCGATCTTCACGGATTTGAAGGGATACGTGGGGGTAGGTGGATGAACGCGATGAACACGTGGGGGAATCGCGGGGATACAACACACACACGCACACAATTCGAGTTTTCCCTCGTTGGCTCGAAACACCAACTCGATAGAGATTGCAGGAAAAGACCTTCCGGTAGAAGTCCCGCAAAGAGATCGACAAATCAAAGCTCGGGAGATCTAGAAGGGCGAAAAGACCGGAAGGCTTGATAGAAGTGCAAGCAAAAGACCAAATAAGGTAGAAGTGCAAGCAAAAGATCAAACAATCGGTAGAAGTCGCCAAAGAGATCTTCACGAGTTGATAAGGAGCCCGGGTGGGGATACAAGATCATAGATCTAGGTAGGGTTCCCACAAGGGTGAGCTAAGCTCAGGTTTTCTTTCAAATCAAGTCTAATCTCAGATCTGAGCCAACTAGGCTATTTATAGGTAGGGGGCGAAGGGTTAAGTTACATGCTGAAAAGTGCTGTTGTGCTGAAGTTCGCGGTGGCGGAAGTTCCGGTCATCTTGGGCGGAAGTTCCGGTCAGGGGCGGAAGTTCCGGTCCTGGGGGCCGGAAGTTCCGGGCCGGAAGTTCCGGCCAAGTTCCGAAATTAGCCCGTTTCCTTGCAGTAACATCCAGGGGCGTTTTGACGGACTTTCGGAACTTGGGCGGAACTTGGGCGGAAGTTCCGGTCCCTCGGGGCGGAAGTTCCGGTCCGATGCTTTTTCCTGCGCGCTGGAGGGCATCTTGGGGAATCTGGCCGGAAGTTCCGGTCCTGGGGGGCGGAAGTTCCGGCCTGGGCGCTGTAGCTCCATCTTCATCGTTTCCAGCTCTCTCTCCAACGTCTTGGTCTCCATGGCTTGTGTCTTGGTCGATGTACCTGATTGAACATAGGGTATTTGCATGAAGTAGCAAGCCATCCAAGGGGGTGTCAAAGTCATAGGTGGAGAGGAGCGAATTCACCTCTTGGCGTAGTGCTTGGGCTCGAGCTCGTGTCATTGGACCACGAGGAGGGCTTGTCGGTCTTGATGTAGTGTCGACCTTGGGTGGGGCTGCATCATCTCCCCCCCCTTGGGAAAGAGTCGTCCTCGACTCGATGTTCTCCTCATCTCCATGGTATGGTGAGAGGTCGGACACATTGAACGTGTTGCTCACCAAGTACTTGGATGTTGGTATGTCGACGACGTAGGCGTTGTCGTTGATGCGCTTGAGGACCTTGAAGGGACCATCACCTCGGGGCTTGAGCTTGGAGTTTCTTTCTTGAGGGAAGCGGTCCTTGCGAAGGTGTATCCACACTAGGTCGCCTTCATTGAAGATCCGTGCCTTTTTCTTCAAGTTTAGTCTTGTGGCTTGACGGAGAACTTGTTGCTCGATCGTTGCCCTTGTGTCTTCATGGAGTTTCTTCATGTATTGTGCTCGCTTGTCGATGTCCATGTTCACTTGCTCATGTAGCGGAAGAGGAAGGAGGTCGATCGCCGTAGGTGGTTCAAACCCATAGACGACCATGAATGGGCTTCTCGATGTTGTAGAGTGCTTGGCGCGGTTGTAGGCAAACTCCGCATGTGGGATGCAATCTTCCCATGCTTTCAAATTCTTCTTGACAAGGACTCGTAGTAGCGTGGAGAGGCTTCGGTTCACCACTTCGGTTTGCCCATCGGTTTGGGGGTGCGAGGATGATGAGAACAAAAGCTTGACGTTGAACTTGGCCATTAGTGTCTTCCAAAGATAACTCATGAACTTGACATCTCGGTCGGAGACAATGCTTCTTGGTACACCGTGGAGTCTCACAATTTCCCTAAAAAACAAGGAGGCAATGTGTGAAGCATCATCCGTTCGGGAACATGGTATAAAATGAGCCATTTTTGAGAATCTATCCACTACCACAAAGATGGAATCATGACCATATTTAGTTCGAGGTAATCCTAGTACAAAGTCCATGCTTATATCGGACCAAGGAGCATAAGGAATAGGCAACGGTGTATAAAGACCATAAGAATTGGAGGTGGACTTAGCTTGTAAACATGTCGTGCAACGGTTGCATAGGCGCTCCACATCGCGCTTCATTCGTGGCCAATAGTAATGGGTGGAGAGCATAGAGAGCGTCTTGTCACGTCCAAAGTGACCCATGAGACCACCACCATGCGATTCTTGTAAGAGCAAAAGGCGAAGCGAGGACATTGGAACACAAAGTTTGTTGCCCTTAAACAAGCTTGGTGCTGGTAGACAGTGTTGGGCCTCCAAGAGCAGAGGTTTGTAGAATAGCAGCAAGTTTCCCTTAAGTGGATTACCCAAGGTTTATCGAACTCAGGGAGGAAGAGGTCAAAGATATCCCTCTCATGCAACCCTGCAACCACAAAGCAAGAAGTCTCTTGTGTCCCCAACACACCTAATAGGTGCACTAGTTCGGCGAAGAGATAGTGAAATACAAGTGGTATGAATGAATATGAGCAGTAGTACGGCGCCAGAAAAGTGCTTGCTGGCGTGCAGTTGATGGTAGTAATATTGCGGGAAGTAAACATGCAGTAGTAACGCAGCAGTAGTAACTCAGTAAAACAGTAACAAGCAGCGATAGCAGTATTTAGGAACAAGGCCTAGGGATTAGACTTTCACTAGTGGACACTCTCAACATTGATCACATAACAGAATAGATAAATGCATACTCTACACTCTCTTGTTGGATGATGAACACATTGCGTAGGATTACACGAACCCTCAATGCCGGAGTTAACAAGCTCCACAATTAGATGTTCATATTTAAATAACCTTAGAGTGTAAGAAAGATCGATACGACTAAACCAAGTACTAGCATAGCATGCACACTGTCACCTTCATGCTTATGTAGGAGGAATAATACACATCAATACTATCATAGCAATAGTTAACTTCGCAATCTACAAGAGATCATGATCATAGCCTACGCCAAGTACTCACACGGTGCACACACTGTCACCTTTACACACGTGGAGGAGGAATAGAGTACTTTAATAACATCACTAGAGTAGCACATAGATGAATAGTGATACAAAACTCATATGAATCTCAATCATGTAAGGCAGCTCATGAGATTATTGTATTGAAGTACATAGGAGAGAGATGAACCACATAGCTACCGGTACAGCCCCGAGCCTCGATGGAGAACTACTCCCTCTTCATGGGAGCAGCAGCGGTGATGAAGATGGCGGTGGAGATGGCAGCGGTGTCGATGAAGAAGCCTTCCGGGGGCACTTCCCCGTCCGGCAGGGACAGAGACGGTCCCCCAGATCTTGGCTTCGCGATGGCGGCGGCTCTGGAAGGTTTCGCGTACCGTGGCTTCCTCTCTAAGGGTTTTCGATGCAGGGGCTTTAAATAGGCGAAGAGGCGGCGCAGGAGGGTCGAAGGGGCGACGACACCATAGGGGGGCGCGGCCCAGCCCTGGCCGCGCCACCCTATCATCTGGGGCCCACAGGGCCCCCCTCTGGCGGCTCTCGGGTGTTTTGGATGCTTCCGGGCAAAATAGGAACCTGGGCGTTGATTTCGTCCAATTCCGAGAATATTTCGTTACTAGGATTTCTGAAACCAAAAACAGCAGAAAACAGGAACTGGCACTTCGGCATCTTGTTAATAGGTTAGTTCCACAAAATGCACGAATATGACATAAAGTGTGCATAAAACATGTAGATATCATCAATAAAGTAGCATGGAACATAAGAAATTATCGATACGTTGGAGACGTATCAGCATCCCCAAGCTTAGTTCTGCTCGTCCCGAGCAGGTAAAACGATAACAAAGATAATTTCTTAAGTGACATGCCATCATAACCTTGATCATATTGTAAACATATGTAATGAATGCAGCGATCAAAACAATGGTAATGACATGAGTAAACAAATGAATCATAAAGCAAAGACTTTTCATGAATAGTACTTTCAAGACAAGCATCAATAAGTTTTGCATAAGAGTTAACTCATAAAGCAATAATTCAAAGTATAGACATTGAAGCAACACAATGGAAGATTAAGTTTCAGCGGTTGCTTTCAACTTGTAACATGTATATCTCATGGATAATTGTCAACATAGAGCAATATAACAAATGCAATATGCAAGTATGTAGGAATCAATGCACAGTTCACACAAGTGTTTGCTTCTTGAGGTGGAGAGAGATAGGTAAACTGACTCAACAATAAAAGTAAAAGAATGGTCCTTCAAAGAGGAAAGCATCGATTGCTATATTTGTGCTAGAGCTTTTATTTTGAAAACATAAAGAGAGCATAAAAGTAAAATTTTGAGAGGTGTTTGTTGTTGTCAACGAATGGTAGTGGGCACTCTAACTACCTCATCAACCAGACTTTCAAGAGCGGCTCCCATGAAGGACGTTATCTCTACCAGCAAGGTAGATCATCCCTCTTCTCTTTTGTTTACACATGTACTTTAGTTTAGTTTTTCTTTATTTATGGATGACACTCCTCCCAACCTTTTGCTTACACAAGCCATGGCTAACCGAATCCTCGGGTGCCTTCCAACATTCACATACCATGGAGGAGTGTCTATTTGCAAAATTAAGTTGCTTACTGATGAATCAGAGCAAAACATGTGAAGAGAATTATTAATGCAAGTTAATTAATTGAGGCTGGGAACCTCATTGCCAGCTCTTTTTGCAAAATTATTGGATAAGCGGATGAAGCCACTAGTCCATTGTGAAAGTCTGTCAAAAGTAAATGACAAGATCGAAAGATAAAACACCACATACTTCCTCATGAGCTATAAAACATTGACACAAATAAGAGGTAATAACTTTTGAATTGTTTAAAGGTAGCACTCAAGCAATTTACTTTGGAATGGCGGAGAAATACCATGTAGTAGGTAGGTATGGTGGACACAAATGGCATAGTGGTTGGCTCAAGGATTTTGGATGCATGAGAAGTATTCCCTCTCGATACAAGGCTTAGGCTAGCAAGGTTATTTGAAACAAACACAAGGATGAACCGGTGCAGCAAAACTCACATAAAAGACATATTGTAAACATTATAAGACTCTACACCGTCTTCCTTGTTGTTCAAACTCAATACTAAAAATTATCTAGACCTTAGAGAGACCAATTATGCAAACCAAATTTTAGCATGCTCTATGTATTTCTTCACTATAGGTGCAAAGTATATGATGCAAGAGCTTAAACATGAGCACAACAATTGCCAAGTATCACATTATCCAAGACATTTTACCAATTACTACATGTAGCATTTTTCAATTCCAACCATATAACAATTTAACGAAGAGGAAACTTCGCCATGAATATTATGAGCTAAGAACACATGTGTTCATACGAACCAGCGGAGCGTGTCTCTCCCACACAAGGATGAACTTATTCAGAGAACTAAGATAACAAAACAAAAATAAAATCACACACAGACGCTCCAAGTAAAGTACATAAGATGTGACCGAATAAAAATATAGTTTCAAGAGAAGGAACCTGATACTTTGTCGATGAAGAAGGGGATGCCTTGGGCATCCCCAAGCTTAGACGCTTGAGTCTTCTTAAAATATGCAGGGGTGAACCACGGGGCATCCCCAAGCTTAGAGCTTTCACTCCTCTTGATCATAGTATATCATACTCCTCTCTTGACCCTTGAAAACTTCCTTCACACCAAACTTCAAGCAAACTCATTAGAGGGTTAGTGCACAATTAATAATTCACATGTTCAGAGGTGACACAAACATTCTTTACACTTCTGGACATTGCATAAAGCTACTGGACATTAATGGATCAAAGAAATGAATCCAACATAGCAAAAGAGGCAATGCGAAATAAAAGGCAGAATCTGTCAAAAACAGAACAGTCCGTAAAGACGAATTTTAAGATGGCACCAGACTTGCTCAAATGGAAAAACTCAAAACTAATGAAAGTTGCGTACATATCTGAGGATCACGCTCGTAAATTGGCAGATTTTTTCGAATTTTCTACAGAGGCCTGTGCCCAGATTCGTGACAGACAGCAATGCTGTTTCTGCGCAGCGATCCCAAATATAACATCAACTTTGACATAGAAACTTTACTTGGCACAAAAACATGATAAGGAGAGGTTGCTACAGTAGTAAACAACTTCCAAGACACAAATATAAAACAAAGTACTGTAGCAAAATAACACATGGGTTATCTCCCAAGAAGTTCTTTCTTTATAGCCATTAAGATGGGCTCAGCAGTTTTAATGATGCACTCGCAAGAAATAGAAGTTGAAGCAAAAGAGAGCATCAAGAGGCAAATTCAAAACACATTTAAGTCTAACATGCTTCCTATGCATAGGAATCTTGTAAATAAACAAGTTCATGAAGAGCAAAGTAACAAGCATAGGAAGATAAAACAAGTGTAGCTTCAAAAATTTCAGCACATAGAGAGGTGTTTTAGTAACATGAAAATTTCTACAACCATATTTTCCTCTCTCATAATAACTTTCAGTAGCAACATGAGCAAACTCAACAATATAACTATCACATAAAGCATTCTTATCATGAGTCTCATGCATAAAATTATTACTCTCCACATAAGCATAGTCATTCTTATTAATTGTAGTGGGAGCAAATTCAACAAAGTAGCTATCAAATATAGGAGGTATATTGTAATCATAATCAAATTTATCCTCCATAACAGGTGGTAACAAAAGACTACTATCATTATAATCATCATAAATGGGAGGCAAAGTATCATCAAAGAAAATTTTCTCCTCAATGCTTGGGGGACTAAAAATATCATGCTCATCAAAGCCAGCTTCCCCAAGCTTAGAATTTTCCATAGCATTAACAACAATGGTGTTCAAAGCATTCATATTAATATGTTCCATGGGTTTTTTAATTTTCGCATCAAACCATCCATGTCTTAAATCAGGAAATAGAATAAAAAGGTCATTGTTGTCCATTATGCCTAACTAGTGTAAACAAGAAACCAAATGTCGCAATTGCAGAGTCTAAAGGAAATAGCTTCGAGCACACACACAATGGCGCCAGAAAAGTACTGTTACTGGAACCGAAGTATGAGTGCCTTTTACCTTTCCTCCCCGGCAACGACGCCAGAAAAGTGCTTGATGTCTACGGGTGCTTCTATTCTTGTAGACAGTGTTGGGCCTCCAAGAGCAGAGGTTTGTAGAACAGCAGCAAGTTTCCCTTAAGTGGATTACCCAAGGTTTATCGAACTCAGGGAGGAAGAGGTCAAAGATATCCCTCTCATGCAACCCTGCAACCACAAAGCAAGAAGTCTCTTGTGTCCCCAACACACCTAATAGGTGCACTAGTTCGGCGAAGAGATAGTGAAATACAAGTGGTATGAATGAATATGAGCAGTAGTACGGCGCAGAAAAGTGCTTGCTGGCGTGCAGTTGATGGTAGTAATATTGCGGGAAGTAAACATGCAGTAGTAACGCAGCAGTAGTAACTCAGTAAAACAGTAACAAGCAGCGATAGCAGTATTTAGGAACAAGGCCTAGGGATTAGACTTTCACTAGTGGACACTCTCAACATTGATCACATAACAGAATAGATAAATGCATACTCTACACTCTCTTGTTGGATGATGAACACATTGCGTAGGATTACACGAACCCTCAATGCCGGAGTTAACAAGCTCCACAATTAGATGTTCATATTTAAATAACCTTAGAGTGTAAGAAAGATCGATACGACTAAACCAAGTACTAGCATAGCATGCACACTGTCACCTTCATGCTTATGTAGGAGGAATAATACACATCAATACTATCATAGCAATAGTTAACTTCGCAATCTACAAGAGATCATGATCATAGCCTACGCCAAGTACTCACACGGTGCACACACTGTCACCTTTACACACGTGGAGGAGGAATAGAGTACTTTAATAACATCACTAGAGTAGCACATAGATGAATAGTGATACAAAACTCATATGAATCTCAATCATGTAAGGCAGCTCATGAGATTATTGTATTGAAGTACATAGGAGAGAGATGAACCACATAGCTACCGGTACAGCCCCGAGCCTCGATGGAGAACTACTCCCTCTTCATGGGAGCAGCAGCGGTGATGAAGATGGCGGTGGAGATGGCAGCGGTGTCGATGGAGAAGCCTTCGGGGGCACTTCCCCGTCCGGCAGGGTGCCGGAACAGACTCCTGTCCCCGATCTTGGCTTCGCGATGGCGGCGGCTCTGGAAGGTTTCGCGTACCGTGGCTTCCTCTCTAAGGGTTTTCGATGCAGGGGCTTTAAATAGGCGAAGAGACGGCGCAGGAGGGTCGAAGGGGCGACGACACCATAGGGGGGCGCGGCCCAGGCCCTGGCCGTGCCACCCTATCATCTGGGGCCCATAGGGCCCCCTCCGGCTCTCGGGTGTTCTGGATGCTTCCGGGCAAAATAGGAACCTGGGCGTTGATTTCGTCCAATTCCGAGAATATTTCGTTACTAGGATTTCTGAAACCAAAAACAGCAGAAAACAGGAACTGGCACTTCGGCATCTTGTTAATAGGTTAGTTCCACAAAATGCACGAATATGACATAAAGTGTGCATAAAACATGTAGATATCATCAATAAAGTAGCATGGAACATAAGAAATTATCGATACGTTGGAGACGTATCATTGCCCTTAAACAAGAATCCTTGGTGCAAATAGAAATCATCGATGCCCTTTTCAATGGAACACTTTGCAAAAATTGGGCCAAAGAAGGTATCGGAGGCATATTGTTCTTTGATTTCATCAAGACCCAACACATGGAAATCCAAACGAGTGAGTAAAAGGGTGAGTTTGCGGGAAAGGGCATCCGCAACGACATTGTCCTTGCCCTTCTTGTATTTGATTACATATGGAAAGGACTCAATGAACTCAACCCATTTTGCATGTCTTTTGTTCAAATTGTGTTGACTTTTCAAATACTTCAAAGATTCATGGTCGGAGTGAATAATGAACTCTTTTGGCCAAAGATAATGTTGCCAAACTTCAAGAACACGAACCAAAGCATAAAGTTCCTTGTCATATATAGGATAGTTGAGGCGTGCGCCATCCAACTTCTCGCTATAGTATGCCACGGGTTTTCCATTTTGCATGAGGACACCGCCTATTCCAAGGCCACTCGCATCACATTCTATCTCAAATGTTTTTGCAAAATCGGGAAGAACAAGTAGGGGTGCCTCGGTGAGTCTCTTTTTCAATTCATCAAAAGCGTTTTGTTGTGCTTTGCCCCAAACAAACGGAACATTCTTTTTAGTAAGCTCATTTAAAGGGCAAGCGATGGTGCTAAAATCTTTCACAAAGCGGCGGTAGAAACCGGCGAGTCCATGAAAACTCCGAACTTGACCAACATTTGTGGGAGTGGGCCAATTGTGGATGGCCTCAACTTTGGAAGAATCAACTTCAATCCCGTTGGCGGAAACCACAAAACCAAGAAAAACCAATTTGTTTTGAGCAAAAGTGCATTTTGGGAGGTTGGCATAGAGCTTCTCGTGGCGCAATATGCATAAGACTTCTCTCACATGTTGAACATGGTCCTCGAGATTTTTGCTATAGATGAGAATGTCATCAAAGTAAACAACCACGCTCTTGCCAATGAGTGGTCTCAAAATGTGATTCATAAGACGCATGAAAGTCGAAGGAGCATTAGAAAGACCAAATGGCATGACAAGCCATTCATATAGACCAAGCTTGGTCTTGAATGCCGTCTTCCATTCATCACCAATTGCCATGCGAATTTGGTGGTAGCCACTACGCAAATCAATCTTAGAGAAAATGGTGGCACCACTAAATTCATCAAGCATGTCGTCTAAACGCGGAATGGGATGGCGATAACGGACGGTAATGGCATTGATGGGGCGACAATCCATACACATCCGTTGCGTCTCATCCGGTTTAGGCACAAGAATCACGGGAACGGCACAAGGGCTAAGGCTTTCTCGAACGTACCCTTTGGCGAGGAGGTCTTGTATTTGGCGTTGAATCTCCTTTGTGTCTTCGGGGTTGGTGCGGTAGGCGGCTCGGTTTGGAAGGGGAGCGCCGGGTATGAGGTCGATGCGGTGCTCGATGCCCCGAAGCGGTGGTAGTCCATGAGGTAGCTCGTCGGGGAAGACGTCTTGGAATTCCTTCAAAATAGACAACAAAGACGAAGGAATGTTGGTTAAGTCGTTAGTCTCCGCCGAGGGGCCCTTGCAAATGAGCACGTAGTGTAGGGTGGTGGATGGGTTGTGGTGCACTTCTCTCATCTCACTCTTGGTAGCTAGGAGGACACTCTTCATCTCACTCACATATGGTTTGTGGCGCTCACTCTCTTTTTGGTGGATCACTCTCTCACCTCTCAACTCACTAGTGATAGTGGCTTCCTTAGCCCTCGCTAAAGCCTTTGCATTGTCCGCAATTACTTGGCTAGGAGTCATTGGGCGTAGGATGTAGGTCTTGTCGTTGACCTTGAAGCTATATGCATTTGTGTAGCCATCATGGTTGGCTTTCTTGTCATATTGCCAAGGGCGACCAAGTAACATGTGGCACACCGTCATAGGCACGACGTCACAATCAATGGTGTCTTCATAAGCGCCAATCTTGAAGGATATCGTGACGGTGTGTTGGATCTTCACATTTCCATTGTCGCTTAGCCATTGCACATGGTAGGGATGGGGGTGTTTCCGGAGCGGGAGGTTGAGCTTGGTGCATAGTTCGGTGCTTGCAAGATTGTGGCAACTCCCTCCATCGATGATAACCTTTATTGACTTGCCATTGATTCCGGCTCTTGTTTGGAAGATATTGCACCTTTGGTCTTCATTTGGAAGTGCATGGGTTGTCAACACTTTGGTCACCACAAGAGAAGGGCTTGCATCATGCACACATAGGACTTGCTCTTGGTCTTCCAAGTCATCTTCTTCATGAGAGGTTGCGGCTTGTACCAAGGCTTCATATTCACCTTCACTCAAGTACTCCACATCTCCATCATCTCGAGTGATCATAACTCTTGTGTTCTTGCATTCAAAGGATTTATGTCCTTGAGCACCACACTTGAAGCAAGTGATGTTACTAGATCCGGTGGAAGCTTTGGAGGACATGGTTGATTGTTCCGGCTTGAAGCTTGTTGTCTTGATGGCACTTCTTGCTTGCTTTGGAGGATCCTTGGAGGCAAGTGCACTTGTGTTCTTGATGCTTGAGGAGGCATTCATGGCATTTCTTGCGGCGAAGAAGGTCTTTGTCTTTGCACTTGCTAGGTCTTCTCGCACTTGGCGCTCGGCCCTTGTTGCTTGGTGGAGTAGCTCAACCATGTTTTTGTAAGGCAAGAATTCCACTATCCTCTTGACGGGGATGTTCAAGCCATTCAAGAATCTTGCCATAGTTTGCTCTTCTCGCTCATCCACATTTGCACTCATCATGGTCATGTGCATCTCCTTGTAATATTCCTCAACGGACTTGTAGCTTTGCTTGAGTTGAGTGAGCTTGTTGAAGAGGTCACGCTTGTGGTGAGTTGGTACAAAGCGGGTGTGCATGACTTCTTGCATCTCTTCCCATGTGTCAATGGGTGCTAAGTCTTCCTTCTCACGCTTCTTGTTGACCTCTTCCCACCAAACATTTGCATATCCTTCAAACTCAAGTGATGCCATGGCAACTTTCTTTGCTTCGGAGAAGTTGTGGATGCGGAATATCTTGTCAACCTTGAGTACCCAAGACAAGTATGCGTCGGGATCTTCCTCTCCTTGGAACTTGGGCATGGTGAATTTTAGCTTCCCAAAGATTTCTTCCTCATTGCGGTCATTGCGTCTAGGAGGTGGTCTTTCTTCACCATGAGCTTGACGTTGTTGAGGTTGAGGTTGTGGACCTTGAGCATCTTCATTGTTGTTTCTTTGTTGTTGAGGAGGAGGTGGTCTTCCATGACCTTCATCTTGATCATCATTGTTGTGGCGTTGATGAGGCCTCACACTTTCTTCACTTGATGCTTGGTGATGACTTGAGTCTTCCTCCATCTCAACATCTCGTGCTTGATGAGGTGGTCTTCTACCATGAGGGCGATCATCATGATGACGACGGTTGTCTTGACCTTGACGGCGTGGTGCCCTATCACGAGGAGGTTGATCAACATTGATGATGCGGCGGTCTTGGTTCACTTCTTGTTCGGCATTATGGTGGTGCCTTTGAGCATTGGCCACTTGAGATGGGCGAGGTTGCCCTTGATGATGACGTGCGTCTTGCTCTTGGCGGAGCCTTTCTTGCTCACGTGCATGAAGGAGATCTTGATCATGACGAAGACGTTGTTGTTCCTCTTGGAATTGAGCATGGAGATGTTCTTGTTGAAGGCGTTCTTCTTCAAGGCGTAGACGTTCTTGGACAAGTCGAAGTCGTGCTTGCTCCGCTTCTTGAGCTTGTTGTTGAAGCACTTGAGCATCCACATTATGGTGGCGTGGGTCTTGATTGGAATCATGATGCGACGATGTAGGAGCTCGTGACCTTGAGCTATGAGAGCGCGAAGACCTTGAATGGTGTCTTCTATCTTCTTGACGGTTGAGTGTATGGAGGATGTTGTCCAACGCCGTCTTCATTTCTCTTGTCTCTTGACCTTGCATGGCGAGTGTTGCCTTCAACTCATTGCCTTGAGTTTCAATCTTCTCATTGAGTTCTTGAACTTGATTGTTGAGGTCAATCCTTTGCACTTGAGCTCTTTCTTCATAGCGGACGTTGGTATCCTTGAGCATGGCTTCAAATTGATTGAGCTTGGCGTGGACGGCTTGAGTAGCTATCCAATGTTGGTGCCGCGTCATCGGTAGTTGGTTCCCTTCTCCACTAGACATGGTTACAACTAAAACAAGAACTATGTGGTGGGTGGTTAGGAAAGACTACCAAAAGTGTCAAAACTTGCAAACCAAAATCGAAAAGGTGTTTCAAGTCGAGGAACAACCGATATGTATGCACACACACAAAACAAAACTCTATATGGTGTTAGGTATGGATGTGGAAAGCCAAATGGAAGAACCAAACGAAAAGTCTATTGTCAAAAGTGGGTAAGATCCAAAAGTCACAAGTCAAAGGCGGTGATCACAAAAGGCATACACAAGGTGGAACACACACGTGGGACAAAATGGGGTTAGCGCGACGGAAAATGAGCACGAACAAAATGGTCCTAACGAAGACTACTAGCTCGGTGTCACGCTAACGCAAGAGAGACCGTGGCTTGGTTGCAAAATTGAGAAGCAACAAGATTTGCGCAAGACGCCTCTCTTCTCTTTTCTCTCTTTTGCTTATAAGCTTTGGACTCTTTTGTGTATAGGTGTCACTCACACTCTTTTTCTTTTTCTTTTTCTTTTTTTTTTGTATGCTTAGAAGCTTTCTTTTTCTCACTATCTATGTAAGTATGTCACACTTCTTTTGCCTATCTTTTCACACGAGCTTGCTTCGTAGCTTTGCTCAACACACGCACACCCTCACGGTCGGGACGCTTGCGCAATGCTTCGCAACACTAGAAAGCCACTCTCGATAGGAAAGGTACGCAAAGGAAGCTTAGGCTACAAGTTAGGGGGCAAGTTATACCACTTGATGATGGTGGCCGACGATGTTGAACTTGCTATGGTGGAAGGTGTCAAATGAACCGCTTGGATCCTCGGGGTGCCGTCGTCGTTGTTGATGTTGCGGAAGCTTAGTGGTAGCTGAAATGGCACACACAACGAAGTCCAAACACAAGGGGTTAGTGCCAAAACGAAAAACGAAGAATGCTGTCAAAATTTCGGCCAGGCGGAACTTCCGGTCCTCAGGGGCGGAACTTCCGGTCGCAATCAGATCTGCGGGCTGTTCTTCGATTTGGGCGGAAATCCGGGCCGAAAATCTTCGAATTCGTGGAAAATTTGGCACTAAGAGCGGTGGGAAGGTGGGGGAATTGCAGATCAACACCAAAGACAAGTTTCTATTGGACCAAAACCACCAAAAACTCAACAAATCGCGAGATCCAACCAAGGCCAATTTGGGGCTATTTTTTGGGAAAAAATTTTGGAAATTTTTTGGGCGAAATTGGTGGAATTGGTGGGTGTGGGGGTCAAATCCGTGGCAACCAAGGAGCTCTTGATACCATATGATAAGGGCTAAGCCCAGGGATGTGCCCGATCTTCACGGATTTGAAGGGATACGTGGGGGTAGGTGGATGAACGCGATGAACACGTGGGGGAATCGCGGGGATACAACACACACACGCACACAATTCGAGTTTTCCCTCGTTGGCTCGAAACACCAACTCGATAGAGATTGCAGGAAAAGACCTTCCGGTAGAAGTCCCGCAAAGAGATCGACAAATCAAAGCTCGGGAGATCTAGAAGGGCGAAAAGACCGGAAGGCTTGATAGAAGTGCAAGCAAAAGACCAAATAAGGTAGAAGTGCAAGCAAAAGATCAAACAATCGGTAGAAGTCGCCAAAGAGATCTTCACGAGTTGATAAGGAGCCCGGGTGGGGATACAAGATCATAGATCTAGGTAGGGTTCCCACAAGGGTGAGCTAAGCTCAGGTTTTCTTTCAAATCAAGTCTAATCTCAGATCTGAGCCAACTAGGCTATTTATAGGTAGGGGGCGAAGGGTTAAGTTACATGCTGAAAAGTGTTGTTGTGCTGAAGTTCGCGGTGGCGGAAGTTCCGGTCATCTTGGGCGGAAGTTCCGGTCAGGGAAGTTCGGTCCTGGGGGCCGGAAGTTCCGGCCAAGTTCGAAATTAGCCCGTTTCCTTGCAGTAACATCCAGGGGCGTTTTGACGGACTTTCGGAACTTGGGCGGAACTTGGGCGGAAGTTCCGACCGGGCGGAAGTTCCGGTCCCTCGGGGCGGAAGTTCCGGTCCGATGCTTTTTCCTGCGCGCTGGAGGGCATCTTGGGGGCATCTTGGGGGAATCTGGCCGGAAGTTCCGGTCCTGGTGGGCGGAAGTTCCGGCCTGGGCGCTGTAGCTCCATCTTCATCGTTTCCAGCTCTCTCTCCAACGTCTTGGTCTCCATGGCTTGTGTCTTGTTCGATGTACCTGATTGAACATAGGGTATTTGCATGAAGTAGCAAGCCATCCAAGGGGGTGTCAAAGTCATAGGTGGAGAGGAGCGAATTCACCTCTTGGCGTAGTGCTTGGGCTCGAGCTCGTGTCATTGGACCACGAGGAGGGCTTGTCGGTCTTGATGTAGTGTCGACCTTGGGTGGGGCTGCATCAATAGCGGTCTATGTACTTTGTCGTAATGCCCTGATTAAATCACATAGTAATCATCGTTGATATGTATTGAATCTTTATTTGTCAATTGCTCGCCTGTAATTTGTTCACCCAGCATGTTAGTTATCTTATTGGAGAGACACCACTAGTGAACTGTGGACCCTGGTCCATTCTTTTACATCTGAATACATTCTACTGTTTTTACTGTTCTTTGCAAACAAACACCATCTTCCACTCGATACGCTTAATCCTTTTTTCGCAAGCCGGTGAGATTGACAACCTCATGTTACGTTGGGGCAAAGTACTTTGATTGTGTTGTGCAGGTTCCACGTTGGTGCCGGTTTCACTGGTGTTGCGCCGCACTACATTCCTCTACCAACAACCTTCACGTGCTTCTTGGCTCCTACTGGTTCGATAACCTTGGTTTCTTACTGAGGGAAAACTTACTGCTGTGCGCATCACACCTTCCTCTTGGGGTTCCCAACGGACGTGTCGACTACACGCCAGCAATCATAAACCCTAACCCTAACCCTAAACCCTAAACCTATACCTAACCATAAATACTTACCTTTAACCTAAACCCTAGCCCTACCCCTACCCCCTAAACCCTAGCCCTAACCCTACACCTAACCCTAACCAGTAGATCAGGCACACCCTCGATCGTGTGATAATGGCTCTAGCTGCGGGTATATGTGCCAAAGGGTCCCAATCTTGGTTCTCCATGTGTATATGTCCTAAAAAACCTAAAAGAATGAAAATGTACATTGGTGCACCCTCGCGCGGAGAAATCTAGGGGGTAGACCCGCCGGGGCACACGTTCCGCTGTTTTGGGGGAGGAGGGGGAGAACGACCGCCGGAGCACCGGAACCCCACCAAATCTTGCATGTGGACCTATTATATGTGTCAAAGTGTGGTGCAAGGTCTAATGGTGCAAAAGTAGCTCCCCTAAACCCTAAACCCTAAACTGGGGAGGCTTCGAGCCCTAAACCCCTCTAAACCCCTAAACCACGACACCGGAGCTGCAGAACCATGCATCATAAACCCTAACCCTAACCCTAAACCCTAAACCTATACCTAACCATAAATACTTACCTTTAACCTAAACCCTATCCCTACCCCCTAAACCCTAGCCCTAACCCTACACCTAACCCTAACCAGTAGATCAGGCACACCCTCGATCGTGTGATAATGGCTCTAGCTGCGGGTATATGTGCCAAAGGGTCCCAATCTTGGTTCTCCATGTGTATATGTCCTAAACAAACCTAAAAGAATGAAAATGTACATTGGTGCACCCTCGCGCGGAGAAATCTAGGGGGTAGACCCGCCGGGGCACACGTTCCGCTGTTTTGGGGGGAGGAGAGGGGGAGAACGACCGCCGGAGCACCGGAACCCCACCAAATCTTGCATGTGGACCTATGATATGTGTCAAAGTGTGGTGCAAGGTCTAATGGTGCAAAAGTAGCTCCCCTAAACCCTAAACCCTAAACTGGGGAGGCTTCGAGCCCTAAACCCCTCTAAACCCCTAAACCACGACACCGGAGCTGCAGAACCATGCATCATAAACCCTAACCCTAAACCCTAAACCTATACCTAACCATAAATACTTACCTTTAACCTAAACCCTAGCCCTACCCCCTAAACCCTAGCCCTAACCCTACACCTAACCCTAACCAGTAGATCAGGCACACCCTCGATCGTGTGATAATGGCTCTAGCTGCGGGTATATGTGCCAAAGGGTCCCAATCTTGGTTCTCCATGTGTATATGTCCTAAACAAACCTAAAAGAATGAAAATGTACATTGGTGCACCCTCGCGCGGAGAAATCTAGGGGGTAGACCCGCCGGGGCACACGTTCCGCTGTTTTGGGGGGAGGAGTGGGAGAACGACCGCCGGAGCACCGGAACCCACCAAATCTTGCATGTGGACCTATGATATGTGTCAAAGTGTGGTGCAAGGTCTAATGGTGCAAAAGTAGCTCCCCGGTGTGACCTTCCTCACATTTGGGCGATAACACTTAGCAGATTTTCCGAAGCGCGTATTAATTGCTCCGAAACCCTGATATATGTGGGGGATGAACATGGAGAGTAATTTTGTATTGCACATTGTCTTAAGTAACACTAATAAATAGTCATCAAAAAGTAAAACTAATAAAAAATAAATATAAGTATTAGATGAAATAAAATAGAAAGAAAAACAAATCAAATGAAGTATGGCGCACGGCAAAGAAGGAGTGCACGGCAAAGGCGTCTTTGCCGTGCATTTTATGTGGCCTCACAGCAAAGGGAGGCCCACGGCAACGTCCCAGTCCTTTGGCGAGCACAGTTTATTTGCCGTGCGGCCTCTGTTGGCTTTGCCGTCCTGGTTTCTTTGCCGTGCGCTTTTGAGGGAGTTTGCCGTGCGGCACGGGTGAGGTTGCCGTGCTCTGTATCTTTGCCGTGCGCCACCCTGTAACTTTGCCGTGCACATATTTTTTCCCGTGCGTGCCTCTTGCGGCGCACGGCAAAGACTTCTTTGCCATGCGGTGCCTCACGGCAATGATAGGCTGCACGGTAGCGCCTGATTTTCCCGTAGTGCTAGATTACATTCAAACGTAAAACAATGTCGTATGTTTCTTGTAGAATATAGCTAAACTGCATCATACATTTTAGGAACTAAACCGCTAATAACCTTGTTCTCGTGCCCTCTTAATTAGGGTTGTCCGGACATCACAAACATTACTTCCTCGGTTCCTTTGATTGGGGCTTTTTTTATGGCAAATTTCATCACAAAGGAAGGCGCGGGTGAGGCAGTAGTGCGATTCTACCCAGCATACCCGATGCTGATTTGTTGTGCATGCTAATGATATCCTCCTAGCGCCAAATAATATACGCCACGTTCATAGAAACGGAGCGAGTCTTAAATGAAAGAGGTGCATATGTATCACCTTATCTTAAATCTTCCCGATTCAAAAAATAGGGGCCCACATTGTCATTTTCCATGACATTATTTACTTTACTTCCTTTGGACCAGATTTTTAGTTCATTGTACATGATAAACATAGTTAGAAAACTCTGTCAGTCTACAATAACAAGTTTTACTACTACGACAAGCTTGCTCGGGCTTCCATCACGGATGAGCGAGGACGGCTGCGCGTCTTGGCTCATGCTAGTGTTTATAATTGTGTTGCTAGGTGGTTTATGGATTTATTTATAATTTTATTGCTTTTATACTTTTTCATGCACTGTTATTATGTTATTGATGATTATTAATGAATCGATGGAACTTTCAAAGAAAAATGCCTAATAATACTACCACTTAAGAGCGGGTAGACCCACCCACTCACAATACTATACGCCGGTTGTAAATTGCAAGGTCGTCGGAATGGACCAATTCGATAGGTAGCTGCGGAGGCGTTCACCTGTCAGAGACCAAAAGGAGAGAACGTTCTCTGAAGTTTTTCCACTAATATGTATGCAGGTTGGATCTCCAAAGAAGTGGTCATTAGGATGATAAAATGCAGGAAACGAACTAGTCGAGTGGGTGGGCGTAGCAGCCAGCCTTGCTTTCGAGCTTGCTCCTTGTTTTTTTTTTTTTTTTTTTTGAACCCAGATATCTGATTCTATTTAGTAAGGAAACAAGATATTACAGAAAACAACCAGAAACTGGGACAGCTGTCCCCAAATTACAGATAGAACCCTGAAAGAAACATGAAAAACGCAATCAAGTCCTCGGGCTCCACTGAGACGAACACGATCGGCCGCCGCCATCTTCGAGAGCTCCACCTCGCCGGACGGAGAGACGAACCCTCCAGTGGCCGCAGCTAGGTCGCCGGAACGGACCTTTAGAGGACCACGCCTCGTAGAAGGCGCCGCAGTAGCCACCCGACGCGGACGCCGGGATCTGAAGGAGGCTGAAAGCACGTCGGCGGGGGACACGCCCCGGTCCACTCCGGCGGTCAGGGCAGGGTCGCTGGCCAAGACCAACACCCCGGCCTGCAACAGCACACGCCAGAGAAGGAGGAACAGCTGTAGCTTCACCCAGAACAAGCTCCTGTACAAGCAGCAGCATCGCCCGCCGACCAGCGCCGAGCCCACACCGCCGCACCCCCAGCACTTCCATCGCAGATGCAGGAGCAGCTCTACGAAGACGAAGCAGAAGGCAGGGGACAAAAGCTCCCACAGCTGGCCGTCTCCTTCGCACAGACGGCCACACCAGGAGCACCAACACTCACCGGATCGACAGATCCAGCAAGACACACCTTCCGAGAGCTCCTCGACGCCACCCCGAGAGACGCCGTCGAGAAGGGGCTGGAGCACCGGACACCAAACTGGAGACAACACCGCCGCCTCCCTCCAAACGGCGAAGCCCCACCTCCTAGACCTACCTATATACAGCCCCGACGAGATCCCAGGGCTCCCCTCCACCTCGCGGTGCCAGAACGGCAACCGGAGGCGAAGGGGAGCGACGGAATCGCCACCAAGGACCAAGAACCGCGCCGCCTGCGAGTCGCCCCTCTCAAACAGTAACCTTATCGTTTTGTCTGGAGCTTGCTCCTTGTTGTATCCGTAGCATCTACCACTACTGCGAAAGACATACTATCTGGAAAAAGAATGTTTCTTTTGCTGAATGATACGTGCAACATACATGGAATTTGACTTTCTTTCTTCCTCTCTTGGCATCTGACTTTACTATCAGACTTCCGGAAAAGGCAAAGCTTGATAACGAGGGACCTTGATGATGAACATTACTCTCATGGTGGCACGCAACTTGCATAAAATGGAACGATACGTGGATTCACATATGTGCCCACAGCCTTTACAGACTACAGTTGGCAAGGAACCCAGTCATACGACTCCGTATATGGTTAAATTAGCCAAAATAGCACTGGTCTCTTACTGCTGATCCGATATACCCAACGACAGATGCTAACCGTCCTGTTAGCCCAGAGAACAACCTAACGATGATGAAACAAGCTGTTTACAGAAGCTCGTGATACGCGGCGCTAACGCGTCCTAATCAGAATCGTCCAGAAACACCCTTCCAAAAGAACTGCTGGACCAGCTAGGGAACATTCCATTCGCTTGGTTGTTGATAGCACAACTGTATCAATCGATCGACGAGATCACCCCATCATTGTTCCTGCCAGTTTTGTCTAGGCATAATCGTGTTGATTTGGGACACTTGTCCCGTAGATCTGGGAAACTCACATCCGTAATATAAGTCAGCGGAGATGAAAACAGCTCGATTGAATGCCTGGACTAGTAGACTTCCTCCGTGTTGCGACCTGCATGATTCTTAAAGTAGCTCTGGGCGAGGCCCGGAAAGAACTGCTGAATTGGCCGTTTCAGTCGAAAATCCACAATGAGATTTTCATGGAGATGGTACGAGCTCGAGCTGAACGGGGAAAAGCGGTGGGACGAATTGGGTTACCGGCCACTGAATTTTGCCACCGTATTTAGGAGCTCCACTCTCACCGCCAAATCGAAATCCCTCATTTTCCACCACCGTTATTCAAAATTAATCGACATGGCGAGGTTGGCCACGGCGATCGGCCACGGTGTGCAGGCTTCTTCCTCTGTCCCCTCTGACCATTGTAAGCATCTCAAATCCTTGGGTTTTTTCGAAATGGGGAAAATATCGCCCCAGCTTCTGCATCCAACACGGCTTTTTTTTATTAGATTATTCACGAACCTTACAAGAAAAAATACAAAAGACCAATCTCGAAGCAACCTAACTATACCTACAGTGGGATGAAGAGGGTGACAATACACCAACTCACATCAACCAAAACTAAATGCCTTCCCAAACCGCCCAATAGCAGGTGAGAAGCACATCCAGTCAAGCAGACTCTCAGCGCACGCCAACGCCCACGCCACAGGAGTTGCTCCCGCCGTCTTCCTCGACTCCATCTTCAAGAGAGATCATCGCATTAACCTTGCAAGACCTACCGTCGATGCCACCATGACGCCAGACGGCTCCACCATCCTGCACCTATACATCATCCCGCATCTGTCGTTGATACCCTGCAGCACCATGCCGCTGAGACACAGCGCCAAGAATGTGGTAGATGAACACCACTCCACCGAGAACCGCCAACATCCAGCAGCTGCTCCAAAAACGATGCCCCAGGAGGTAGAACGACGCAGGACGCGCCGCCATCGTCCGATCCGGGAGACCCGGACCTAGGGTTTCCCCCGGAGCAGCACAAGTGAGAGACCGCAGACTGCGACGACGATGCCTTCAAGAAGGTAGCGGCGCGACACGTCGCCATCGTCCGCCAACCGAAGTCGGAGCACGGTTTTCACCGGCAGCCGCGCATCCCCAACTCGCCGAGTGTAGTGCCAAGACGGGCAAAGATGACGCCTCGACAAGGTAACGACGTCGACCGACGCCGCCATCATCCGCCAAGACCGAGGTCGAGGCTCGGTTTTCACCGGCCGCCATGTCACCCCAGACTAGATCACCACCGGAGACCTGTGTGAGATCTCATGATCCCCACACAGGACTACCAGCCTGGCCGACCACCTCCGACGGAGAAGATGGACACCACCGCCATGCCCAGGGTAGATACGCTGGATTCCTCGCGTCGCAAGAATAGCCCAAGATTTCCTCCGCGATCCGCCGTCGGGGACCACGCGGAGCAGAGCCATGCCCCAGTCCCGTCCAGGCCCATCTGGGCCCAGATCGGGGCCTAGACCACCGCCGCCACCCGTTGCCATCGACAGCAGGCTCGCCGATGTCCTCCGGCCGCCGCCATGCCACGACGCCCCATCGACCTGGCCGGTGCGGTCGCCGCCGCCAGCGCAAGATGCGCCCCCGCCGAGTCACGGACGAGAACCTCCGCCGCCGCCGCCACGCCACCGAGGCTTTGCCCGGCAGCGCCTCCGGCGGCGGCGGCAGAGAGAGGAGGCACGCGGGGAGGCGAGAGGAGGGCGGTTGCCGGAGCGCCCGGGCGCGGCGCGGCGCCGCCGCGTCGGAGCGGAGTTTGGGCAGATCTAGTGGCTTCAATTGTAGGTCGTGTCTTCTTCCTCGAGCATGGCGATGCTGGTTCTTCCTGGTTCTCCACCGGATTCTCCCGGTTCCCCGACCTCGATGCTATATGTTGTTCCTCTATCCGTAAGAAATCTCAGCTCTTTCATGGTGTAGCTTAGATTTGTATGATTGTGGCAGACGCGTCTTGTTCTTTTGTAAAGATTGTTTGTTAGTGTAACATGCTTAGCAATGTTCTTCATAACGTCCGGTAGGCGATAATGCCTGTTAGCTCTCCCGATCCGTCGGCTCCCTCTAGAAACACTTCCATGTCCTCGATCGAGCCTCCCTATATTGTGCATGATCCAATTAAGTTTTTTTTCGAAATGGGGTGTAACTCGTCCTCTGCATCGGTTGATGCACACAGCCTTTTATTAAACAAATAAATATTCAAAGTTTACAACTCATGGATCAACGAGGGTCGATACAAAAATCAACCATCGAAAAAATAAAAGACTACTAAGCAATCTAAACATCATGTAATCTCTTAACATGCCGCCAAGTAGCCTGGTAAAAAATATCCTGGGCAACCATGCGAAGGCGGTTGCATCCAGAAACCATGCATTCCCGCTAATCCTCCGGGAGCAAGAAACGCCAAAGCTAGATCCAATGGATCATAGTATGGATAACCTGCAAAAAATTAGTAGAGTCATTTTTGTTAAAAACAATATCATTTTTGCAATTCCAAATTGACCAACATAAAGCCGAAACACCAATGCGAATTCTAGCTTTATCGTCTTTGTCAATTCCATTAAGCCAATTTCCAAACATATTTGTTACATTGGATGGAGGTGGAATATTATACGCACAGTAGATAACCCGCCAAATAAGCTTAGCAAAAGGATAGGAAATAAACAAATGTTCAACTGATTCCTCGGCATCACAGAAAGAACATTTCGTATTTCCGTTTCAATTCCTCTTTGCTAGATTATCACGTGTTAAAAGGACTTTTTTACTAAGGAACCACATAAAGATTTTTATTTTCAGTGGGATTTTTATTTTTCAAAGATACTTACGAAGATACTTGTGTGTCCATTTAACATATCAGCATACATCGATTTAACAGTGAATTTCCCTGTGGATGTTAGACCCCAAACAAACTTATCAAGATCATCATTTAAATTTATCATCATTAAATGTTGACATAGGTGTGCCCATTGATCCCACTTATCCCCAATTAGTCTTCTCCGAAAACCAATATTTAAAGGAGTTAACCCCATAACATTTGCCACAGTATCATGCTTACGGTGGACTATATTATATAGTTGGGGATACTGAGTTGCAAGCGTCTGATCACCTAGCCAAATATCCTCGCAAAAACGCACTCCTTCTCCAGAGCCTACCACAAATTTACCTCTACTAAAAAATCCCCCCTTGATTTTCATTAGTCCCTTCCAGAATGGTGAATCAGTCGGCTTATTTTCAACTCCAGCCAGTGTTTTTTGTGATAGGTACTTATTTTTTAGCAATTGTTGCCATAATCCCTCTTCGGAAAGAAGTTTAAACATCCATTTACTAAGAAGGCAAGAATTTTTAGTCTCTAAAACTTCAATACCCAAACCACCTTGGTCCTTAGGTCTACAAATCAAATTCCACTTGGTTAACCTATATTTCTTTTTATTTTCCTCACATTGCAAAAAAAAGCGTGATCGGAAAAAATCTAACCTCTTACTTACCCCTTTAGGTAGCAGAAAAAAGGATAGCATAAACATTGGTGAACTAGTAAGAACTGAATTAATCAACACAAGGAGATCCCCGTAGGAAAGTAATTTTCCAGCCCAATATCCTAATTTGTTTTCAAACCTACTTTCCACTAGATTCCACTCAGAGTTTTTAAATTTTCTATAATGGATTGGAATATCCAAATATCTAAAGGGTAGAGAGCCAGATACACAACCAAATAGTTGTTTATACTGTTCCTCTTCCTCTTTAGCCTTACCAAAACAGAAAATCTCGCTTTTGTGGAAATTAATTTTTAGCCCTGACAATTCTTCAAAAAAATGCAAAATCAATTTCATATTCATAGCCTTTTCAATGTCATGTTCCATGAAAAGTATCGTGTCATCAGCATATTGCAAAATGGAAATTCCTCCATCAACCAGATGAGGGATGAGACCTCTGATCTGTCCATCCTCTTTCGCTCTTGCTATTAGGATGGCTAGCATATCTGCAATAATGTTAAATAACATGGGTGACAGTGGATCACCCTGTCGAAGCCCCTTTCTGGTTTGGAAGTCGTGACCAATATCATCATTGATCCTGATCCCTACACTTCCTCCCCTCACAAATTGTTCGACAAAGTGACACCAACTAGGATGAAACCCTTTCATGCGCATAACTTGTTGAAGAAAAGGCCATTTTACCTTGTCATAAGATTTCTCAAAATAAATTTTAAAAATTACACCATCCATTTTCTTCCTATGAAGTTCATGAATGGTTTCATGTAAGACAACTACTCCTTCAAGAATATGTCGTCCTGGCATAAAAGCCGACTGCGTAGGACTAATAACTGTTTCGGCAAATATATTAGCTCTAATAGTAGCGACTTTTGTGAAAATTTTAAAACTAACATTACGAAGGCAAATTGGTCTATATTGCTGGATTTGAACCGCATTTTCCTTTTTGGGTAACAGGGTAATAACACCAAAGTTCAATTTAAACAACTGTAACTCCCCTGAATGCAGTTGATAGAACATTGGCATAATCGCCCTTGATAACTTCCCAGAAGGTTTGATAGAACTCAGATGGAAAGCCATTAGGTCCTGGAGATTTATTTAGCTCCATCTGAAAAATAGCATCCTTAACTTCCTTCTCTGTGAATTCAGCAACAAGAATATCATTTTCTTCCTAGGTTAATCGCGGTATATCCTGCATATACTCGTCATTCAAAGTGAGGGTAGAAGAAGATGGCTCTCCAAACAACTTCTTGCAGTATTCCGAAATATATAATTGTAAATTTTCATCACCCACTATGGTTCCTTCCTCTTGCTCTAGTTGGAAAATCTTCTTTCTGCGATGTCACTACAAGAAAAGTTGCCATGGCCGACGAAGTTGAAGTCGCGCCGTGGTTGCTGGTGTACCATGGCCGACGATTTTGGTCCCTCCGTGGTGCATGTCAAAACTTTTTTTTTCTCGTTTTTGAGGCCACCTAGCCCGACGAAAGCGGCCAAAACGTGGCGTATGGTGGCCCGGGACGTGGTGCATCTCGAAATCTCGGGTTCGCCGGCCGAGTCAACGCAAATCCGCACCGCCGAGGGATGTAGGGCCCAGATGGCAGCCTCTCTGGCATTGTTTTTTTTCTACATCGCGCCATCTCGTTCAACGTTCTCCGATCGAGCCGTTTACGATGCAGGATCATGGGTCCCGCATGTCATCCTCTATGAACCAAAATTCTTTCTATTCTTGGATTTTTTTGACCCCCTGATTTCTGGCTACTTCCTTTTTCTTTTGATCCCTTGCCGCCTTGGAAACGTTGAGACCGCTGCTGCTAAATGGGACCCGCATGTCATCCTCTATGTGCAATCAACTTTCTTTTCTTGGAGTTTTTTTGGCACCTCAAATTTGGTCACTTGCCTTTTTCTTTCGATCCCCGCCGCCTCTCAAACGGTGATACCGCTGCTGCTATGGGACCCGCATGTCATCCTCTATGTACTATAAAACTTTCTTTTCTTGAATTATTTTGGCACCTCATATTTGGTCACTTACCTTTTCTTTCGATCCTAGCCTCTCAAACGGTGATACCGCTGCTGCTAACGGGACCCGCATGTCATCCTCAATGTACTATAAAACTTTCTTTTCTGGATTATTTTTGGCACCTCAAATTTGGTCACTTGCCTTTTTCTTTCGATCCTCGCCTCTCAAACGGTGATACTGCTGCTAATCGACCCGCATGTCATCCTCAATGTACTATAAAACTTTCTTTTCCTGGATTATTTTTGGCACCTCAAATTTGGTCACTTGCCTTTTTCTTTCGATCCCCTGCCGCCTCTCAAACGGTGATACCGCTGCTGCTAATGGGACCCGCATGTCATCCTCTATGTACTATAAAACTTTCTTTTCCTGGATTATTTTTGGCACCTCAAATTTGGTCACTTGCCTTTTCTTTCGATCCCCTGCCGCTCTCAAACGGTGATACCGCTGCTGCTACGGGACCCGCATGTCATCCTCTATGTACTATAAAACTTTCTTTTCTTGAATTATTTTTGGCACCTCATATTTTTTCACTTGCCTTTTTCTTTCGATCCCCTGCCGCCTCTCAAACGATACCGCTGTAAATGGGACCCGCATGTCATCCTCTATGTACTATAAAACTTTCTTTTCTTGGATTTTTTTGGCACCTCATATTTGGTCACTTGCCTTTTTCTTTCGATCCCCTGCCGCCTCTCAAACGGTGATACCGCTGCTGCTAAATGGGACCCGCATGTCATCCTCTATGTACTATAAAACTTTCTTTTCTTGAATTATTTTTGGCTCCTGATATTTTTTCACTTGCCTTTTTCTTTCGATCTCATGCCACGTTTGAAACGTTGAGGAACCTGCAGGCTCATGGGACCCGCATGTCATCCTCTATGTACTATAAAAGTTCTTTTTCTTGGTTTTTTTCACCATCTGATTTTTGGCAATTTCTTTTTTTCTTTTGATCCCCTGCCACCTCTCAAACGCTGATACCGCTGCTGCTAAATGGGACCCGCATGTCATCCTCTATGTACTATAAAACTTTCTTTTCTTGAATTATTTTTGGCTCCTCATATTTGGGCACTTGCCTTTTTCTTTCGATCTCATGCCACGTTTGAAACGTTGAGGAACCTGCTGGCTCATGGGACCCGCATGTCATCCTCTATGTGCTATAAAAGTTTCCTTTGTTGGATTTTTTTTCACCCTCTGATTTTTGGCTTGCCTTTTTCTTTTGATCCCCTGCCCCCTTTGAAACGTTGAGTAAGCTGTTGGCTCAAGGGACCCGCATGTCATCCTCTATGTCCATCAACTTTCTTTTCTTGGATTTTTTTCACCCCCTAATTACTAGCTACTTTCTTTTTCTTTTGATCTCAAGCCGCATTACAAACATTGAGACCGCTGCTGCAAAATGGGACCCACATGTCATCCTCTATGTACAATAAATCTTGGATTATTTTTGGCTCCCGATATTTGGTCACTTGCCTTTTTCTTTCGATCTCATGCCGCCTTTGAAACGTTGAGTAAGCTGCTGTCTCATGGGTCCCGCATGTCATCCTCTACGAACAATAAAAGTTTCCTTTCTTGGAGTTATTTTTTACCCCTAATTTCTGGCTATTTGCCTTTTTCTTTTGATCCCCTGCCCCCGTTGAAACGATGAGGACGCTGTTGGCAGGTCGGTCCCACATGTCATCCTCTATGAACAATAAAAGTTTCCTTTGGTGGATTTATTTTTGACCCCTAATTAATTTCTGGCTATTTCCTTTATTTTTCTTTTGATCCCCCGCCTTGGAATTGTTGAGAATGCTGCTGCCTCATTTTTCTTTTGGTCCTGTGCCGCCTTGGAAACGTTGAGACCGCTGCTACAAAATGGGACCCGCATGTCATCCTCTATGTACAATAAAGTTTCTTTTCTTGGATTATTTTTGGCTCCTGATATTATGTCACTTGCCTTTTTCTTTCGATCTCATGCCGCCTTTGAAACGTTGAGTATGCTGCTGGCTCATGGGTCCCGCATGTCATCCTCTCGAACGATAAATGTTTTGTTTTCTTGTATTTTTTTACCAACTGATTTTTGGCTTTTTTTATTTTCGATCCCCTGCCGCCTTTGAAACGTTGACTCCGCTGCTGGCTCATGGGTCCCCGATGTCAGCCTCCCCGTACAAGAAACATGTGATATTTTATTTTGCAGACAATAAACGTTGTATTTCGCTCTGAGCTATTGCAAACGGATAAATTAAATCTTTATATCTACATAAACAAACTTATATGTTGAATCTCCTTGTTTTTTGTTTTTGCGAAGCATAGGACTTTCCTGTTTTTTTTGAGAAAAATCCGACCTTTCCTGTTTTGGAGTGGGCTGAAATTGTACGAGTCAAAAGGCCCAGAAGGATAGTTCGAAGGCCCAGATGTCCAGATACAGCCCAATTAAAATCTTTCTTTTCTTGGATTTTTTTCACACCCTGATTTCTGGCTACTTCATTTTTCTTTCGGTCCTGTGCCGCCTTGGAAGCGTTGAGACCGCTGCTACAAAATGGGACCCGCATGTCATCCTCTATGTACAATAAAGTTTCTTTTCTTGGATTATTTTTGGCTCCTGATATTATGTCACTTGACTTTTTCTTTCAATCTCATGCCGACTTTGAAACGTTGAGGAAGCTGCTGGCTCATGGGTCCCGCATGTCATCCTCTATGAACAATAAAAGTTTTCTTTGTTGGATTTATTTTTTCCCCTAATTTCTGGCTATTTGTCTTTTTCTTTTGATCCCCTGCCCCTTTGAAACGATGACGACGCAGCTGGCAAGTCGGTCCCACATGTCATCCTCTATGAACAATAAAAGTTTCCTTTGATGGATTTATTTTTTACCCTAATTAATTTCTGGCTATTTCCTTTTTTATTTTGATCCCCTCCCGCCTTGAAATAGTTGAGGATGCTGCTGCCTCATGGGTCCCGCATGTCATACTCTCAGAAAGGTAAATGTTTCTTTTCTTGAATTTGTTTACCAACTGATTTTTGGCTTATTTTTTCTTTCGATCTCCTGCCACCTTTAAAACGTTGACGACGCTGCTGGCTCATGGGTCCCCAATGTCAGCCTCCCCATACTGCAAATCCTCTTTCTGCAAAGGTTGTATTTCTAGATAGATAAGGTGGATTCGAATCTGCCATGGTTCAGGCAGCTCAGGTAAGCCTTCTTGCACTAATTAATGGAAGTAGTGTATCGCAAGGTCAAGACATGTGGCTCGGTGTAATGAATCTATATGAATCATGTTGTGGGTTCAATCTGATAGTTCTCTAACAGGTCAGCCAAAATAGAAATTAAGTTTTTTTCTAAAAGGGAAATGCAAATTAAGATGAACACAAACATTAGTTATCATAATAGCTGATCATACATACATACTTGCTAAGAGCAAAAGCTTGCCAGAGTTTTACCACCCATACAATTAATTAGCAGTTCAGATAAGATAACCTTATATAAGTATAACTACAAATGCATTTGCTAAGGGCTCATGGGACAACAGAACTAGACAACCGCGAACTTTATGACCAGCATGTCACAGCGGCATCGAAAGATCTTGACCTTCAACTTTGATCCAATGCGAAGTTTGGCACCGTCAATGAACTTTTTCCACCTGGAAGTAACAGCCAAGCGGCCATCTGTGGACTGACAGAGTACCGTCCCTCCACGGTGAGACCTTCACTCTCCATGACGAGGGATATCTTGCCCCTTCGGCCAGCATTGAGATCCTTGGAGATACTTTTAGGCAATTTCTGATTCAAAGCAAGAGATACCACCAAAAATTAGTCAATGGCACCAATGCACTGAACCATGTGAGACTTTGAGCAGAGAAGACATCAAGATAAGAGCAGTTATGCTGTCATATACTCACGAACATAGCCTTCAGATGCGTCCTGGTCACCACACGGGTGGCCACAGCAATGAGCTGAGACCTCGGTGATCTGGCTGGGGCAGTGCAGGAGCCGGGCTGGTACACGAGCTGGTGCTGATGCAGGAGGCAGACTGCCTCTAGAGGAACCAGCGTGGAGACTTGGGCGTGCATGAGCCGGCTGGTACACGAGCCGGTGCTGATGCAGGAGACTGTGGGCAGGGCACGGTGCCTCTAGAGGAACCAGATGCAGAGACGGTGCAGAACGGTAGAGGAACCAGTGCTGATGCAGGAGCCTGCTGGGCATGTGTAGTATATGGGGCCTCTACAGGAACCAATGCTGATGTAGGGGACTGCTGGGTAGATGCAAAACGGAGCTGGTACAGGAACCGGTGCTGATGCAGGAGAGTGGGAAGCCGGTGCCGGTGCTGGTGTGGTTGCCCTTTGTGACATCCGCTCCTGTTCCGTCAGGGGATCTGCAGCTTTGATCATGTTAAACCCAGCAAGCTAGAACAGAGGGAATGGTTTAGAACAACTGCTCAGAATGCAGTTATCAAAAGATATGAGTAGAAAAAAGTTACATATTATATATTTGGAAGTGTCTCCAACTCTGTAAGCAGTTACGTATATCTGCCCGTTTGAGTTTCTGATCCTCAGCTCGTCGCCCTTCTTCAGACCGTAGTCAAAAGCAAACTTTCTCCAATCATGTCCATACAAATATGTGATGGCCTGCGTCTTGTAGACATACACCTCATAGACCGTGTAGGTGTTCATCAATTTGCCATTGCCATGCATAGTGAAAGATCCTTCATGCGGACACATCTGGTTAATCATTGGACGAAGTTCACAAGGTACAGTCTGCATGTGAAAATTGATACAAATGTAAGAAGCAGGAAGACTAAAAACAAGACTTTACTATATGCCAATTCATGCTAAACCACTGAGAATACATACCTGTAACTCTGTGAAGGAGCTACTAGAAAGGTAGATAGAGCCATAGGAGGTGTTATATGCGGGGTATGTACATGGGCCCGCCATATTCCCGCAAGCTCGGCATCGGGATGGTGAAGGAAACATGGGAGGTACTACTGGTGCGTAGCGCTGAACGTAAGTGGAAGAATTAGGTTGTGTAAAGTGCATAGTTCAGAGCAATGCAAATGTTGACAAGCAAGTGCATAACACTATGTTACAAACTGAACAGTGAAAAATTAGTGTATGATGAATATAAGCATGCTAATTTGGTGTTTCCGAATTCCAAAAAGCATCAGACATAAATCATGGCATGTATATGTGGCTTAAGAAAATATACCCGAACCCTTGGATGGTTACGGCCCGGCTGATCCTTGGACTTGAGCTTATATAAGCATCCAGAAGGTGGGGCTGACAGTAACTTGGTGGCAGCCTCTGCAGATGCCTCATCAGCAGCAGTTGCAATCCTTTTGACCAATGAAGGCTTAGCAGTTTCAGTCTGCATATAAAAATTGAAGAGCAACAGACATCAGCAGTGATATATAAAATGAATCTATGAGACACTGATGCATATAGTGCTGGATGTAAGTGGAAGAATAGGTGTGTGTGTTTCTGAACTATTGGTAAGCATTAGACAAAGCCGGCAATAAACAGACAAAAATCAAATCATGTATGAGGATTAAGAAAATATACCTGCTTACTGAAAAGGGTACCACCCAGCTGGCCCGTGGCCTTGTGCTTGAGGAGGTTTTCAGAAGATGGTGGCAGCACCATCGTCTTCACAGCAGCCTCATCAGGATCATTTTTTATCCATTTGAGTAGAGGAACAGAAGTTTCATCCTGCATATGAATAGCAACAGAACTCATCATTGATATTTAATAAATCTATGAGATAGACTGATGCAAATAGTGCGGGGTGTAAGTGGAAGAATAGGGTTGTGCATAGAGAACAGTTGACAACAATGCAAATGATTACAAAAGAAGCCAATGGAAATCAACAGTTTATATACTGGATGAGACAGACTGAAAAGTGAAAAATTAGTGTATGATGATTGTAAGCAAACGCAGTGTTTCTGAACTTTTGGTAAGCATTAGACAAAGCCAACAGTAATTAAACAGATAATAATGAAATCATGTATGTGGATTAAGAAAATATACCAGATTCATTAAAAGGTCACCACCCAGCTGGCCCATGGCCTCGTGCTTGTAGAGGTTTTCGGAAGATGGTGCCGGCACCATCGTCCTCACAGCAGCCTCATTAGCCCCATTTTGCATCCACTTGAGTAAAGGCGCAGCAGTTTCAGCCTGCATAAGAATGGGAACAGATCTCAGCAGTGATATTGAATGACTCTGAGACAGACTGATGCATATAGTGCTAGATGTAAGTGGAAGGGTATGGCCGTGTATGGACAACAGTTCACAACAATGCAAGGGTGTGTTCGGTTCTGAAACAGCGTGGAATGGAATGGAATGGTTCCATTTCAGAGGAATGGAATGGTTACATTTTTGTTCGGTTGGGAAAAATGGAGAGCAGAAGAGATCGAGGTTAAACTAACCAATTGTCTCAAAATTGTAATTAACAATTGCAAATGACATTTTAATCTCAAAGTCGTAATTAACAGCGCCTAATGGTGCTCTTTTAATCTAAAAATCGAAATTAACATCATTTTATGTTGGGTTAGGGGAACTGGAGTAGATGAACATTACTGTATGATGATTGTAAGCAAACGAATTTGGTGTTTCTAAACTTTTGGCTTCGAGATCTTATGGGTTTCAACTCTAGCCTACCCCAACTTGTTTGGGACTGAAAGGCTTGGTTGTTGTTGTTGTTGTTGTAAACTTTTGGCAAGCATAGAAAAAACCAACAATAAACAGAGAAAAATCAAGGCATGTTTTGTGGATTAAGAAAATATACCATATTCATTAAAAGATCACCACCCAGCTGGTGCGTGGCCTTGTGCTTGTAGAGGCATTTAGAAGATGGGGGCGGCATCAACATACTGGCAGCCTGATCAGCCGCAGTTTTGATCTTCCTTTTGAGTAAAGGCCCTAAAGTTTCAGTCTGCATATGAATAGCAAAACAAAAGGCAGACCTCAGCAGTGATATTGAATTACTGTATGAGATAGACTGATGCATATAGTGGATGCTCTTAGCCTTTTGCAGCGTGAACACTAGCTATGGACAGACAAAAAAACTAGTTAACTCAGCTTTGTCTAGATATGAATGTACTACCACCATCCAAAAGCTTAAGCCTTATTTATTTTTGAGAAATCAAAACAAGCAAAGTTTGACCAAAATTTTAGAACATTCTATCAACAAATATAATACTGTGTAGATACCGTAGGAAAATATATTTTATTATCTATTTAATGATATTAATTTTGTATTTTGCATGTTACTGATTTTTGGTAAAAGCTTAGTCAAACATGGTATAGTTTGACTTTCTAAAAATAATATAAGCCCAAAGCTTTGGGATGGAGGCAGTAGTATCTAGAGCTAAAACACATCTAGATACATCCGTATCTACAGATAGTTGAGTCAATTAATTTGGATCTGAGGGAGTATCAGATTCAGACTACATCATGGTAAGTTGGTTAAAAAAATTACCCCTGGGCGGTCCCTGCCCAGCTCGGCAGTGGCATTTCGCTTCTTGTGCTGCAGATCGGGCCATGCTCCTGCAGCAGGTGGGGCGCTATTCTCGTTCCCCATAGCCTCAGCACGGAACCTGGAGGTACCAACCTGATACAGAGAATATAGAGCATGGTGTCACAGAGGCTTTACGCACAAACAGCTGAAGACATGTGCTACTTTAAGCATATTCCAGAACAGGAACAGATTGAGGATGCAGAGACCAGAGAGACACTTAAAAGGTAAAGAGTGGATAAGCAAACGGAGTACCTGCTTCGCGGGGCTGGGGACGCAGCTCAGGCTCAGCCAACTGCCCACATGCGTGGTGGCCTTACGCTCCATTGCCCCCACCGCCGAGGTCTTGCCTTTCCTGTACAAGCTGACAAAAGATACAGTGAGGATCAGCAGAAACTACAAAGGTTGCAAATGTCGACAAATAAAGGAAGAACACCCCAATCCAAGCAAAGGTAGCCCCCGCCCCCACCCCCATCAATCACTCCCAGCTCGAGGGTGACCAGAAAGACACCCCTTTGCCCAGAATAGGAAAGAGATGCGCAAGATATCGAGGAGAGGAAAAAAGAACCGATCTCGAGAAAGGAGAGAACATTACTAGTCCTACCTAATCCGCTTGGGCTAGATGCAGCTTGCCCCTCCAAGCTGGATGCCTGGACGGTGGAGGCGAAAGGAGGGGATCGAGCTAGCGGCTTGCATCCGTCGGCAATCGGCACTCGATCGGGAGAGAAGGGGTGCTACATAAAGGGGAGGGGTAACATATTTTATTACACAGTGAACTTACTGATGTGACTAGTCATTACATGTCTCACTGAAACTAGGGCCCATAGTGTGGCACCCCAAATTTACTTGAAGCTGCCCGGCGGGACGCATTGGCGCGTCAAGAAACCCCCGAATTGTAGCGGGGAAATGAAACATTTCACAAAAATTCGAAATTCAAGCACACCGCCACGCGCCAAGCACGCGGCTGTTCCTTCCTCTTCCTCGGTTCCTCCTCCCCTATCCGAAAAAACCCCAAATCCCAAGCTCAAACCAAAAAAAAACAAAAAACAAATCCCCTGGCCGCCATGCATGTCCTCGTTAACCCGCTGGAGATCGTTCCCGGACGATGCGGACCACCCGCCCTGAGATCCAGAATTCCGTCCACCTCGAGGCACTGCGTGCTGTCTCGCAGCAGCGGCTTGAGGGCGCTGAAGAGGAAGTTCCGCCGGAAAGTGCTCATGGCAACCGTGCAAGCTCACCGGCGTGCTGTATCCCGAGAGGAACTGGTCAAAGCTTTGCTATTCGCCACACACAAAAAATTGCGGGCCAAGATCTGGTCAAAGCTTCGTCGATGGCTTGCCGCGAGAGGCTTGGAGTCCAGAGTCAATAAACTAGCTGCTCGAGGACTTGGGCGGTTTACACGGATTCATATTAACTGACTCAAGTTTGTTAGTCTAGTTAACAAATGCATCTAGATACATCCATATCTAGACAGAATTGAGTCCATTAATATGAATCAGAGGGGAGTACCTGAAAGTGTTTCATGCTACCAACTAATGCGCTGGCAGGAATCGCTGTAGAAGTAATTGTGCTACTACTTGTACGATGAACTGATTGTGTGGGTGTCGAATTTTGCAACGCGATCATCCACTGAATGCTTAATCTAGCGCCAAAGGCGTACAAATCATAACATACTACAGCACCAGAACATAAGAGTACGAATCATAAAGTAGCTCAACATTTTGCATCAGGGCTGGGTGGTCCTGAGACTACCGGGACGCCCCGATGATCTCCGGGTGTGCATCCTCTTCAACGCAAAGCTGTGTACTCGGTCCACGGCCTCCTTCTGTAGGCTGGATAATCTCAGGTGCAGGACCTTCGTCTATGAGAGGCTCGTCATCAGTACCATCCACAGGTGCATCAGGGCTGGGTGGTCTTGAGACTACCCGGACGCCCGTGATGATCTCCGGGCGTGCATCCACTTCAACGCAAAGCTGTGTACTCGGTCCACGGCCTCCTTCTGTAGACTGGATAATCTCAGGTGCAGGACCTTCGTCTATGAAAGGCTCGTCATCAGTACCATCCACAGGTGCATCAAACTGAGATTCATCTTCAAATCTCCCATCAAACTGAGAGACCTCTTTAACTCTATGCTTCTGCAATTAGTACATCAACCGATTAGACAAACATCTAAGGGATGCAACCTGAACAAATGCCGTTTTACATATTTACCTTCTCATCTGGCACAGCACATGTCCCAGAGCTGAAACCCGTTTCCTGAAGCAAGCGCTTTTTCTCTCCTTCCCGTCCATCCATCTGCAACAAGTTAAATTTGAGTACAGAACCTTGCACAGCAATGCAAACTATTGATTGAAACAGCGGCAGCATCAATATAAATAATTAACTACATATGCCAGCACACATACAGTGTGAGCAAGATCTGCTTCTCCTGCTAAAGGATCATTATATGGTTCACCATGCTAAACCCGCCTAACATATGTGCGGTCCATCCCAAAAATGTGTAAATGATCTGCCACTACAGGGTGAGGCCTCTTCTCACCATTCATACATGTGCAGCGCGGGCAATACACGTCCAGGTTGTGACCATCATGAGCTCTAATAAACCCCATAAAGGGTTGAACACCATTTATATATGAAGGGGAACATAAGTGTCCATGCAGTTTCCAAGTTCTGTCCATCTGTTTAATTATGAGATACAGTGGTTGGTGATTAATTTAAGGCGAAGTAGGAAATGTATATCCATCGAGTACAAAACTATACTACATGATTATGCATTTCAGCAATCATGTCGAGTACAAAACAAAAAATGCCCATCGACATTTTAGCAAACAGATCGTGTACAAAACTCTGCCATGGCATTTCAGCAAATTAACGGATCGAGTGCAGAACTGACTCTATATGCCCACGCAAATGAACAAATTGATCGATGACAAATCGAGCGGAAAACTATAAAGTGCCAATTAGTTCGAGCATACTGACGAATTTTTTTAGCAGCATCAAGAAAATATAAATCGTTAGGCTGTCTTGCCCGATACATGATTGAGCTAGAGATAGCAGCCCTACCGTGGATCAACTTGACCGCCGGTGCGTCTCGAGAAGAACGACGGGGAGGGGAAGCTTCTTCTTCGGACGGGACGGGGAGGGGAAGCTCTTCGCACGGACGGGGATAAGTTGTGTACGGGTGGGTGGGGGGTCATGCGGCCGGGCCGCCGGGGTGATAATTAAGGTTGGTAGGTGGCGTTTAATGGAGTTGCGTGTGTAATTTGCCGTGCACAAGGTTGAGGAATAGGCGGTTCCCTTTGCCGCGCGCACAATTCAAACTATCCCGCCCATGTAGTTTAAATTCGCCATATTTTCGTTAAATCGACATAAAGTCATGTGAGTGGGGGAAAATTAGAAAAGTTGCTTGAAAAATAGTAAAACTCTGGAATTATCCTTTAAATATGCTCTACTTCGTGTGAAAATCGGGGTGTGGAAGCATGTTGAGCTGTTTTATTTGTACTTTCTTCATTAAAACTCCCATTTTATGCACTTTGGATGGAAAGAAATCATTTGTACATAAATTTTGACAACGCCATTTGCAAACACTAATTGTTTACATGCCAAGATGCACCCATCCACCAAATATATATGTGGCAAAAGTTTATCACAATCTAGCAGATATGCATAATTAGTGAGGGACCCCTTTTGATTTTGTGCAATTTCCACTAATTAGGTAGAGATCGAGAAGGGTTAATTAATTAGGCCATGTTAGGGGTTATGTGTTTTAATAGGTTGTGTGGATTCAAATACAACTTCTTTATTTGTGTGCTATGATTAATCAAAACTAGATCGATCGACTGCGCACACATTATTAGAGGCGCATGCCTTTGCGCACAAAGTGCATGTGTGTGTTGTTGGCCACCAACGAGAGAGAGAGAGAGAGAGAGAGAGAGAGATAGAGATAGAGGTAGAGAGAGCTACATACGAGAGAGCGATTGAAATCCCCAAATTAAACACATATATATGCATGGCACATTTAATTTAATTAGAGGACCGCGAGGCACCCCTGGCCTGCTTGATGCATAATTAAGTGTCATTGGCCTATATATATAGGGTTTAATTAGGGTTTAGGGTTTAGGGTTAGGAGGTTAGGGTTTAGGGTTTAATGTTTATGGTGTTTAGGGTTTAGGGATTAGGGATTAGGGTTTATTTAGGGTTTAAGGTTTAGGGATCATCGATCGAGTGCGCACACACACATTATTAGAGGCACACGCGCCTTTGCGCATAAAGTGCATGCGTATATGTGTGTGTTTTTTGGCCACCAACGACATATAGATGATCGAGAGAGAGAGATTGAAATCCCCAAGAATATGTTCAAATATATATTAAAATATATGCACGAATTAATGCATGCATGGTAGGCCATGCATGCACACTAATTATATATATATTATGAGGAAACTTAATCAAATGTGTTTTCATTCGAGAGAACTTGTCAAAATTCAAGTTAATTAATTTATCATCGATAATTATATAATTAATTAATGAATCTCAGGGAGATGTTATACAACATATGATCGATATATAGGCCATGTATATATTAATTGGTTTTAATCTACCGTTTTTGCTAGCTAGCTGCATGCTATATATAGAGCATGTTTTTATTAGATCGGGTTATAGCTAGTATAGTTTAGGGTTATGTGTTTTAATTAACTAGGGTTTGATTAGCTAGGGGTTAGTTATATATATATGGTTTAGGGTTAATGCATGTCACATTTAATTTAACTAGAGGACCGCGAGGCACCCCTGGCCTGCTTGATGCACAATTAAGTGTCGTTGGCCTATATATATAGGGTTTAATTAGGGTTTAGGGTTAGCTAGCTGGGTTTAGGGTTTAGTGTTTTGGGTGTTTAGCTAGGGTCTAGGGTTTAGGGTTTAGTGTTTACTGTGTTTAGAGGGTCTAGGGTTTAGTGTTTAGGGTGTTTAGGGTCTAGGGTTTAGGGTCTAGTGTTTAGGGTCTATGGTTTAGGGTTTAATTAGTGTTTAGGGTGTTTAGGGTTTAGGGTTTAGTGTTTACGGTGTTTAGGGTCTAGGGTTTAGGGTTTAGTGTTTAGGGTCTAGGGTTTAGGGTTTAATTAGTGTTTAGGGTGTTTATAGGGTTTAGGGTTTAGGGTTTAGGGTTTTAGGGTTTAGGGTTTAGGGTTTAGGGTTTAGGGTTTATGGTTTAGGGTTTACGGTGTTTAGGGTCTAGGGTTTAGGGTTTAGTACGTGTTTAGGGTGTTTAGGGTCTAGGGTTTAGTGTGTTTAGGGTGTTTAGGGTTTAGGGGATTAGGGATTAGGTTTTAGGGTTGTTTAAGGTTTAGGGATCATCGATCGAGTGCGCACACACACATTATTAGAGGCACACGCGCCTTTGCGCATAAAGTGCATGCGTATATGTGTGTGTTTTTTTTTTTTTTTTGACATATATAGATGATCGAGAGAGAGAGATTGAAATCCCCCAAGAATATGTTCAAATATATATTAAAATATATGCACGAATTAATGCATGCATGGTAGGCCATGCATGCACACTAATTATATATATATTATGAGGAAACTTAATCAAATGTGTTTTCATTCGAGAGAACTTGTCAAAATTCAAGTTAATTAATTTATCATCGATAATTATATAATTAATTAATGAATCTCAGGGAGATGTTATACAACATATGATCGATATATAGGCCATGTATATATTAATTGGTTTTAATCTACCGTTTTTGCTAGCTAGCTGCATGCTATATATAGAGCATGTTTTTATTAGATCGGGTTATAGCTAGTATAGTTTAGGGTTATGTGTTTTAATTAACTAGGGTTTGATTAGCTAGGGGTTAGTTATATATATATGGTTTAGGGTTAATGCATGTCACATTTAATTTAACTAGAGGACCGCGAGGCACCCCTGGCCTGCTTGATGCACAATTAAGTGTCGTTGGCCTATATATATAGGGTTTAATTAGGGTTTAGGGTTTAGTGTTTTGGGTGTTTAGCTAGGGTCTAGGGTTTAGGGTTTAGTGTTTACTGTGTTTAGAGGGTCTAGGGTTTAGTGTTTAGGGTGTTTAGGGTCTAGGGTTTAGGGTCTAGTGTTTAGGGTCTATGGTTTAGGGTTTAATTAGTGTTTAGGGTGTTTAGGGTTTAGGGTTTAGTGTTTACGGTGTTTAGGGTCTAGGGTTTAGGGTTTAGTGTTTAGGGTCTAGGGTTTAGGTTTTAATTAGTGTTTAGGGTGTTTATAGGGTTTAGGGTTTAGTGTTTAGGGTTTAGGGTTTTAGGGTTTAGGGTTTAGGGTTTAGGGTTTATGGTTTAGGGTTTACGGTGTTTAGGGTCTAGGGTTTAGGGTTTAGTGTTTAGGGTGTTTAGGGTCTAGGGTTTAGTGTGTTTAGGGTGTTTAGGGTTTAGGGGATTAAGGATTAGGGTTTTAGGGTTGTTTAAGGTTTAGGGATCATCGATCGAGTGCGCACACACATTATTAGAGGCACCCGCGCCTTTACGCATCAAGTGCATGCGTATATATGTGTGTTTTTTGGGCCACCAACGATATATAGATGATCGAGAGAGAGAGAGATCGATTGAAATCCCCAAGAATATGTTCAAATATACATTAAAATATATGCACGAATGCATTGTAGGCCATGCATGCACACTAATTATATATATATTATGAGGCAACTTAATCAAATGTGTTTTCATTCGAGAGAACTTGTCAAAGTTCAAGTTAATTAATTTATCACGATAATTATATAATTAATTAATGATTCTCAGGGATATGTTATACAACATGATCGATATAGGCCATGTATATTTTAATTGGTGTTAATCTACGGTTTGCTAGCTAGCTAGCTGCTATATATAGAGCATGTTTTTATTAGATCGGGTTATAGCTAGCTAGTATAGTTTAGGGTTATGTGTGTTAATTAAGTAGGGTTGATTAGCTAGGGTTAGTTACATATATATGGTTTAGGGTTAATGCATGGCACATTTAATTTTATTAGAGGATCACGAGGCACCCATGACCCACTCGATCGATGCACAATTAAGTGTCGTTGGCCTATACATAGGGTTTAATTGGGGTTTAGGATTAGCTAGGGTTTAGGGTTAGGGTTAGGGTACGTTTAGGGTCTAGGGTTTAGGGTTTAGTGTTTAGGGTTTAGGGATTAGGGATTTAAGGTTTTAGGGTTGTTTAAGGTTTAGGGATCATCGATCGAGTGCGCACACACATTATTAGAGGCACCCGCGCCGTTACGCATAAATTGCATGCATATATATGTGTGTTTTTTGGGCCACCAACGATATATAGATGATCGAGAGAGAGAGATCGATTGAAATCCCCAAGAATATGTTCAAATATACATTAAAATATATGCACGAATGCATTGTAGGCCATGCATGCACACTAATTATATATATATTATGAGGCAACTTAATCAAATGTGTTTTCATTCGAGAGAACTTGTCAAAGTTCAAGTTAATTAATTTATGACGATAATTATATAATTAATTAATGAATCTCAGGGATATGTTATGCAACATGATCGATATAGGCCATGTATATTTTAATTGGTGTTAATCTACGGTTTGCTAGCTAGCTGCTATATATAGAGCATGTTTTTATTAGATCGGGTTATAGCTAGCTAGTATAGTTTAGGGTTATGTGTTTTAATTAAGTAGGGTTGATTAGCTAGGGTTAGTTACATATATATGGTTTAGGGTTAATGCACGGCACATTTAATTTTATTAGAGGATCACGAGGCACCCATGACCCGCTCGATCGATGCACAATTAAGTGTCGTTGGCCTATACAGAGGGTTTAATTGGGGTTTAGGATTAGCTAGGGTTTAGGGTTAGGGTTAGGGTTAGGGTTAGGGTATGTTTAGGGTCTAGGGTTTAGGGTTTAGTGTTTAGGGTGTTTAGGGTTTAGGGATTAGGGATTTTAAGGTTTTAGGGTTGTTTAAGGTTTAGGGATCATCGATCGAGTGCGCACATTATATTATTAGAGGCACCCGCGCCTTTACGCATAAATTGCATGCATATATATGTGTGTTTTTTGGGCCACCAACGATATATAGATGATCGAGAGAGAGAGAGATTGAAATCCCCAAGAATATGTTCAAATATACATTAAAATATATGCACGAATGCATTGTAGGCCATGCATGCACACTAATTATATATATATATTATGAGGCAACTTAATCAAATGTGTTTTCATTCGAGAGAACTTGTCAAAGTTCAAGTTAATTAATTTATCACGATAATTATATAATTAATTAATGAATCTCAGGGATATGTTATACAACATGATCGATATAGGCCATGTATATTTTAATTGGTGTTAATCTACGGTTTGCTAGCTAGCTGCTATATATAGAGCATGTTTTTATTAGATCGGGTTATATCTAGTATAGTTTAGGGTTATGTGTTTTAATTAAGTAGGGTTGATTAGCTAGGGTTAGTTACATATATATGGTTTATGGTTAATGCATGGCACATTTAATTTTATTAGAGGATCGCGAGGCACCCATGACCCGCTCGATCGATGCACAATTAAGTGTCGTTGGCATATACATAGGGTTTAATTGGGGTTTAGGATTAGCTAGGGTTTAGGGTTAGGGTTAGGGTTAGGGTTAGGTACGTTTAGGGTCTAGGGTTTAGGGTTTAGTGTTTAGGGTGTTTAGGGTTTAGGGATTAGGGATTTAGGGGTGTTAGGGTTGTTTAAGGTTTAGGGATCATCGAGTGCGCACACACATTATTAGAGGCACCCGCGCCTTTACGCATAAATTGCATGCATATATATATATGTGTGTTTTTTGGCCACCAACGATATATAGATGATCGAGAGAGAGAGATTGAAATCCCCAAGAATATGTTCAAATATACATTAAAATATATGCACGAATGCATGGTAGGCCATGCATGCACACTAATTATATATATATATATTATGAGGCAACTTAATCAAATGTGTTTTCATTCGAGAGAACTTGTCAAAATTAAAGTTAATTAATTTATCACGATAATTATATAATTAATTAATGAATCTCAGGGATATGTTATACAACATGATCGATATAGGCCATGTATATATTAATTGGTGTTAATCTACGGTTTGCTAGCTAGCTGCTATATATAGAGCATGTTTTTATTAGATCGGGTTATATAGCTAGCTAGTATAGTTTAGGGTTATGTGTTTTCATTAAGTAGGGTTGATTAGCTATGGTTAGTTACATATATATGGTTTAGGGTTAATGCATGGCACATTTAATTTAATTAGAGGACCGCGAGGCACCCCTGGCCTGCTTGATGCACAATTAAGTGTCGTTGGCCTATATATAGGGTTTAATTAGGGTTTAGGGTTAGGGTTAGGGTTTAGGGTCTAGGGTTTAGTGTTTAGGGTGTTTAGGGTTTAGGGATTAGGGATTAGGGTTTCAGGGTTGTATAAGGTTTAGGGATCATCGATCGAGTGCGCACACACATTATTAGAGGCACCCGCGCCTTTGCGCATAAAGTGCATGCGTATAGTTTAGGGTTATTTGTTTTAATTAAGTAGGGTTTGATCAGCTAGGGTTAGTTACATATATATGGTTTAGGGTTAATGCATGGCACATTACATATAGTTTAAATCTCAAGAATGTTTATACATGATAGGCCATATGTGCAAAGGAATTTTTTTCCTCGTGAACTTGTCAAAATTCAAGTTTATCAGTGCCAATGGAAACTAGTCCAAAAAATTACATAGAGGACCAAAAGTACTAGACAATAACTAATAGAACCTGCAACTTTACAAAAAGGACCCCAAAACATATAGAAGAAAATCAATCGAGTCCTTCTGGACCGCACATCAGATCTCTGCTCCGCATCCTTTCCAGCAACTCCGTCGCCGGGGACGCACCACTTGGGACGGTGTCGCCGGTAGTCGCCAGGACGAAGGAGAAGAAGGGCCTCAGCAACGGCATATTGGCTCTGAGAAGGGTCGCTGAAAGTCCAAGATGTGCACGGGCAAGACGGATGACGCCGTCGTATGCCCCGAGCTTGTGAACTTTAGCAGCTTGACTTCCCCATTGGCCAGATCTGAAGCACTGACCAAAGCAAGCCTCACCGTTAGCGCCATCACATTGATGGCACCAGATCGGGGTTTGGCCGGCAAGATCCGCCAGATTCACCATAGGCCAGATCTGAAGACGATGACGAGATACCCGACTCCATTGCGCCATTCTGCTCATGGGAAACACTGGATCTAAGCTTACAACAACACTAACTCCCTCGGATCCAAATTAGCTGACTCAACTTTGCTTATCTAAATATGGATGTATCCACACATGTTTTTACTCTAGATACATACACGTCTAAGGAAAGTTGAATCAATTAATTTAGTTCGGAGGGTGTACAATATACAGAGAGAAGTCGGCCTCGTCTCCGGCCGGCGAGGCCGCCGGAGAGAAGGGGGAGAGGAGCCGGGGGAGTGGGAGAGACTCGAGAGAGAAAGAGAAGAGGAAGAAATGAGAGCTCCCTGGGGAAGAACATTATTTTTGTCGTTCTGCTCGTAGCTTGAAACTGAAAATTTCGGCCACGCGCCAAATCATCCCGCCGCATCCATTCGAAAATCCCGTGACCAGTTTTACCCTTTTAACCTTGGTCCGGAAGCTACAACCCACCGACCATGGAGGGCTCATTCGGTAACAATGAAATATCTTGCCTAGATCCCGAACCCTCCCCACAGCCCACACCCACCCACCAACCATTCGCCCCATTAGCTCAAAAATACTCTCACACGCCAAAGCTCTGACTCTCTACAGTACTAGATCTGCTTCGCCGCCGGCATACTCCTCCACAGCGTAGCCTTGATCGTGTTGGCTGTCCACCCACCTGATCCGCTCCCCGCCGCCCTCGTCACCGACGGATCTGCTTCACCGCCGACCTCGCCACCGACGGATCTGCTTCACCGCCGACCTCGCCACCGACGGATCTGCTTCACCGCCGACCTCGCCACCGACTACCTCGCCGCAGCGGCTGTATCAACTTCACCGAATACCTTGCCAGCCAACCAGATCTGCTTCACTAACGCCCGCTTCTACTGAAACATGGTCGATTCATCGTCTCCCGCGTTCGCCGCCGCTGGAATGCAAGTTGCCGCCCCCGTCCACCCCGCAGCTTGGTTAGTACGCTGGCCCGTTAGATCGCGGTGTTTCTTTAGCCATGTTTTGTGTAGTTATTTGCAGATCTCATATGCCGTTAACTTTCTTGATGTGTTGCTTCGCATGAAGTTTGTTTAAATGTTGTACAGTACAAAAGCATTATCCGGTCGCTACCATCCTGTTCATTCTACTGACACCTGTGTGCATCCACATATTTATAGCCTTGTACCCATTCATTTGCTGCCAACTGTTTTTGTACTGCATGCTATTGTCGCACTGCTTTTATAGTCATGCTATGGGCATTTCCAATCTGCTTGTTCTTATACCACGTCATTAGCTCACCGCTAGCTGTTTTCTCGTGTCTGCTATTCTCACACTGCTTTTATAATCATGCTATGTGCATTTCCAATCTGCTTGCTCTTATACCTCGTCTTTAGCTTATATAGTTATTGCTGCGTGCATGTCTGGTCTTTGTATTATCGTAGACTGACTTGTCAATGTTATTTTTCCTTGGGATTGATCATGCGAACCACTTATTAGAACATCCAACATTAACAGCGGGGACGCTAGGTAAGGTTGGAATCTGAGTTCGTGGTTTGGCAGTTTACTTCCGTTATTATCTATAACCTATATGCATTGTTCCTTATGCAAGAGATTAACACTTGGAACCCTGCCATAGCAATGCCATTCATGCTTTACTATGTTTATGCCTATTTGATATGCTTGTCTTGGAGAAACTTCGAGGGTGATTTGAACCTGACATTTGGTCATTCTTAATGCCAGTTTACTTTATGTGTAAAACCTTGGCATTACCCTACTCTAAATCTGAATGTCTGAAATTCGTATCTCATGCAAAGCAACATCTAGTTGGTTTTAATTTGATATCTGGTAACTATTGGCTTATTCATTTGGCAGCTCAAGTTTTTTGTTATTTGAAACCAGCTGACTTGGTCTTAAATGTGATATCTAAACACAGATTAAGGACAATGGAGCAGGAGGATTAGCATTTCACTTGATGGCTGAACCTAAAATGATAGGCATGTTGACCACGACTAGTGCACGCAAGAGAAGGACCTGCAGTGAGCCAGTATGTGCTTAGTACATGCATCTTATCTTATCTTGTGCTTATTTCTGCTACATGCTGTTATCTGATCTCTACATTGCGTAATACATGTTTGAATAGTTAATTGTTGTAACTATGTTTACAATGTTACCAGAATGCTGTTTTAATGAAGCAGTCATCATTAGAAGATAGTCGCCAAAAAAGGATCTGTAGCGACCCTGTGCAACATTATGATGTAAGTTTGTGCTTAGTACAAGTTCCATACATGTCTTATTTATGCAACTTGTTATTATCTTATATCTACATTGCATAATAAATGTTTGCATAGTTCATCGTTTAACTCTTTTTGCATTATTATCAGAATGCAGTTGTGATGAAGCAATCTTCATTACCAGTGAGGCCCACAAAAAGTTCTGATCTTTCTTCTGATGCATCTTCTCATAGCCGTCAACCTAGACCATTTCTTTCATCAGACAGTAAATATCTCAAGGCTGTACTTTATAAAAGACATGGTATTGCTGCTTTAAGATCTGTAGCTGATATGTTGACAAAGAGTACACAAGATTCAATCAAGGCGATTGCCAAATGTCAACCTGTTATTGATGATGCTAATAGAAGTCCTCAATGATTCTATGTAATTTTTTTATTTGGGCACATTAATTGCCTTGTAATTTTCCTATTTGTTTTATTTGTGTATGTAATTGTGTGTATCATTGAAATCAGATTTTAGGCTCATGAAATTTAATGCAAGTTGACTAGTCAAACAAGTAGGGCCCTACAACAGGCCGGCCCACTTACGTAGTGTGGGACCCACTCATTTTGGGCCGGCCCACTTCTTTAGTAGGCCGGCCCGGTTACACGATAATGGGCTCCACATGCTTATTGGCCGCCCACTTGCTCTATGGTGGTCCCACATGGTAAATGGGGCCCTTTAATAGGAAGGTGGGACCCACTGTGTTTTGACCCGGCCCACTATCTTGTTGGGCCGGCCCACTTTCTAGATGGTGGACCCCACATACCAAATGGGCCGCCCACTTTCTATATGGTGGACCCCACACACCAAATGGGCGGCCCTTTAATAGGATGGTGGGACCCACTGTGTTTTGGCCCGCCCACTATCTCGTTGGCCGGCCCACTTTCTACATGGTGGACCCCACATACCAAATGGGCCGGCCCATTAACAGGAATGTGGGACCCACATGTTTTTTGGCCCGCCCACTATCTTGGTGGGCCCCACTTGCTATATTGTGGACCCCACATACTAAATGGGCCGGCCCTTTAACAGGAAGATGGGTCCCACTGTTTTTGGCCCGGCCCACTATCTTGTTGGGCCGGCCCACTTGATATATGGTGGACCCCACACACTAAATGGGCCTTTTAACAGAAAGTGGGACCCACTGTTTTTGGCCCGGCCCACTAGCTTGTTGGGCCCCACTTGCTATACGGTGGACCCCACACACTAAATGGGCCGGCCTTTTAACAGGAAAGTGGGACCCACCTGTGTTTTTGGCCCGCCCACTTGCTTCTTGGCCGCCCTTGCTAGTGGACCACATGTTAAATGGGCCGGCCCATTTAACTTTTGACCATCAACATTAGAGGTTAGGCCCGCCCACGTAACTAATGGACCGCCCTATATAGTTGACCGGTCAAACTATGTCATCTCGGCCCGGCCCGCTTAAGACGTGGCAGGCCTCGTGTGGGCCTACCATCTACCACGGGGTTTCAGCGGTTAACGCCGTTAACCGGCATTAACGCCCGCCACGTGTCGGTTGCATGACGTCGCGTCAACGGGCTCCCGAAAACACTTCCGCAACGGTCCGATTTTCCGTGGCGGAAGGGCGCCCAAGCGCGACGGACCGAAAAATCGTCGTTGGACTTTGCCTGACGCAGTTTCCACAACGGAACCCATATCGTCGGGTTAGGCCCATAGGCGACGAAAAATACCCCTTAGCGGACGATTTTGAGACGTTGTCTATCAGAACTTTTCTTGTAGTGTGTTTCCCATTAGCAATGAGATGAAAATATTTACTATTATTCCCCCCTTCTTGAACATGTTTTACCTTAGCCCTTTGTGCCCATTTGATCTCTTCATCTCTACGAAGTTTTGTTAAATCATCATTTGCCTTTCTCATAATTGCTCTCTCATCATCATCTAGAGGAATTGACTCTGCTTTCAAATCCAATTCATCTATTAATGATAGCAATATTCCTTTTTCTTTCTCGTATTGGCCACTTAAACACTTAGCCCAGCCCTTTAAAAAATGCCTAAGGTGTCTAATTTTGTACTGCCATTTGGCAATAGGAGTAGTGCCACGAGTTTCAGCCTCCCATTCAGCTTTCACTATCTCATAGAAATTTTCATGTTTCAGCCATGAAGTTTCAAAAGAAAAGTGAGCTCAGATCCTTCCAAGGCGCAGGGGTTCTCTCTCCATTCACTTTGAGCTGGGTTTCTTGTGATCTTTGTAGTAGTTTTCCGCCAACATGAGCATGATTACCCGAATCAATGAACAAAGGGGCATGGTCTAAACCAGTCCTTGTCAAGGCTCTAACTGTAACTAAAGGAAATTTTTGTTCCCATTCTACAGTCGAGAGTATTCGGTCAAGCTTCTCATATGTTGGACTGTCCCTCCTATTAGCCCATGTGAATTGCCTCCCTGAGAGAGGTTTAGACTTTCAATAATGGCATTAAAGACGAAAGGCCAATGAGGCTTGAAATTATCATTATTCTTGTCCTCTTTTCTTCTTAAAATATTAAAATCGCCCCCAATTAGAGAAGGAGTAGATCCTGAATCACCTATTCTGGCCAGTTCAGCAAGGAATTCTGCTTTCTGAGCATCTTGAGCAGCACCATATACTGGTACTAATACCCACTCAAACCCATCATGTTTACATCTAACATGTAGTTTGACACAGAAATCTCCAGTTTCAACTGTACCAACTTGAAGTGACACATTATTAATCCCAACAAGAATCCCTCCTGACCTCCCATGAGGAGGAAGGCAGAACCAAGAATAGTCTAAACCATTTTCCAATTTTTTTTAGAAAAGGTATGGAAAAGTTTGATCTCCCCGTCTCCAGTAAGGCGATAAAATCCAACTTTTCCTCTCTCAGCTGTTCTTTGACAAACAAGTGCTTAGCCACATCACCAAACCCATCAGAGTTCCAAAATAATCCTTTAATAGAAGACATCTTATCCTACACATTTATTTTTAAATCTAGAGCTTCTACGCACTCCTGATAAATCAAACTCCTTCTTTCTAGATTTTTTTAAATTAATGATAGGAATTAGCAGATCATCCTGCTCCAAATTGTCTTGCGCCTCCTCTATTATCAAGTCTCCAGTAAGACTTGAGAATTTGGAGATTAGAAAACTATCATGTCCTTCTTCCTTATTTAACTGAGCATTAACATTTTTCTTTAAGAGCACTAAACTTTGGTTGACGTCAACTTCTTTAATAGATTGAACTGCTTTTAAAACTTCATGTCTATTTTTTCCCAACGAAATACCTAAGCGACTTGCCTTAACCAAAATATCCTCATCAGACAAAGAAGCAAGTGAAGGTTTATGTTTGTCATAACCTGGAGAAATCAGGTCGTGTCTCTGGCTAATATTCTGCATGGCTCGTTCGATCTGTGTTGCATCCGCATTTGGCTGAGCTCGAATCCTGTCACTCGCCCGAATAGACAATGTTGGAGGTGCAATGCCCCCAAAAGATGCCACGTCATGAGCCAAAGGATTCTTCAAGCTTGATCCAATTAAGTATGCACCAAAATCACAATGGTTTGGGAATCTTCTTTGTCTAAGTTGGTCCAGAACTGTCTCGTTGAGCTCGTAAAAACGGGGATAGTTGTAGGATTGATTCAGAAAGAGCCAGATGAAGAAGGTTTTTAATGATGTTATTGACTTTAGTGGGATCCTAGTGACCACTATTCAGATGTACAACCACGCCAGGTAGTGGAGGATCAGGTGCACACTTGTTTTCTGATTGATGATGATAAGTTGAGGCAACACCTCTTGGTAAGATATTGTGGCCATGTATTTGTAGAGTTTGTTCATACTTCAATCGCAGTGTGCTACCTGGAGCATGTTGGGTTTCGAAAAATTCCATAGTGAACAACTAAGATAAGATTATCTTCACGACCAGGTTTGTTAGCACATTAGTTCTACAAACCACACTTGCCGATCAAGGCACCAAACTACATTGTTGATAACAAAGATGAATGCCCCAAATAAGGTAGGCTACTACCAGGTGAGAGGAGGGACTGGCTTAGGACCTGTCTACGCAATCAGTTTTCTTAGTGTTGATTATTTCATGTTCATCATGATCTCTCAGTGATAATTATGATTTGGTGATGAGATCATGTATATTTTGGAAGGTGGTCTAATATCCCTCCATTAGCAAGGACTAGATTAAACCTGATCAATGGTCTGTAAAATGATGAACTTGTTGGAGGTGGTATATATTAACCTCTCCAACGACGAATTACTTATGCATTACGAACTATATTGATCTACTTGTGGTGCATCACCCATTAGGGTAACTGTTATGTAAGGTGGTGCTGGCTATTAGCACCCCCTTTTGATGAACTGAATGTTGAAATGTGTTATTATTTAGTCATGGTTGCTGGTTAACTTCACCCCTCAAATGGAAGAAGTTACCATAGCGGCCTCATTTGTGCAACCAAATATTAGATGCTTTACACCAGTATAGGCGGGAAAAGAACTGTGTGCAACCTACCAAAAACAGGGGCATAGTTTGCCTCTCCGGTGGAGAAAACGCCTTCACATGCCACCGAACAAAGTGCAAATAATTGCCTAGATGTCGTTCTTAACGGGATAACATCCAAACAGTCTGCCCCGGGAGCCCAAACAAAAGCCTAGGCTACCAAACACACCCTTTAAAAAAAGGAGAAACATATGACCATTACCTGAAGAAAAACTCTATGTGACAGTTGGTTGTAGCAATAAGAGGTTCGAACCTCACGCTCGCGCAATCACTGCACCCCGGTCGCATGCGCCAGTAGCCATGCCCCGCTCGCCTTCTGACTCCCTGCTATCAGTTGGTGCCGCACCGCGCTCCCCCTCTACAAGCAACATCGTCCGTGGCCCCGTGCCCTCTTGTTTCCTGCCGCCAACCACGGCCTTGCGCTCCTCCTTTTTCCTTGCCATGGCCATGATCCATTGATCATGCATGCTTCAGGGCATATCCAACGGTCCGACTTAAATGGACCAAAAGCATCTTTGCTTTCAACTTGAATAAAAGCAATAATTTCGTTTTAATTCGAAAAAACATAGGCATGAGGTTTTTGGCACGCCACAGGTACCAAATACCACTGACGTGACATCGGTGGCATGCCAAATCCATGCCACAAAGGGTGGTTTTGCCACACCACTGCAAGATTTTTCTATACTAATGGATGGAAGTAGTCCTTGTAGAGTCAAACATGGACTTACACTTCAAATTGGGGTTATGTGGCCTCATCAAGCCCCTAAACTTTGGCAGTTGCCTCTCATTGTGCTCATGGATGAAGGTTACCCCGCGCGACCATCAAAACATCGGCATCACCGTCAGACGACATGAAATGATTGTAGAGAAACTCAATCAAGCTACTTCCCATCTACTTGCAACATAAAGGACAATGGTCATATAGATGGTTAGAAGATCAATGTCTATGCCGACACAAGTTGACATCAAAATAGAGGTCGAGTCTATACCTAGATTTGGCAGCACAAATGAATGAACATGCTCTGAGTGTTGCGGGTTGCAGGCGCGTCCGAGCTTACAGTCGGCAAAGTCGTCATGTCCTGGCAGAATCCATGAAGATATCCGCAAAAGGCAACCATCGCCAACGACATCGTGGAGTGAGGTGGGGATGGTGACCGGGATGAAGAGAGATGATGGAGGGGACAACTACAAGGTCGAAGCTCCTCCAGCGTCGGGAAGTGCGTACACACAATGTCAAGAAGGGGACTGGCCTTTGACAAGCAGCGACCGAAGCGGGTGGCTCCAACAGTGTCGAGGAATGACGCAGGCAGTGACGTTGCAATGATGTCGCGACGGAGAGGGAGAGGGACATTGCTTATATGTCAATGGTGGAGAGGCGCATTTTCATCCCAAATATAGGCTAGGAGTGGGTTGTCGCAAACTGGTCCACGACGCTCGCTCCGTGTAGTTTGCATCCTTAGGTTATGCAACAGACATGTTTGAACCAACTCGATCCTTTTAGGCCATCTCTAACCTATTAGATGCTGGTTTTGATGCGCGAATACCCAAGCAGACACACGTGGACCAAATATGTCTCCGTGTTGGAGATGGCCTTAGATCTTTCACAATGGGTGTCTTTTGACATGTGATCATATGCAAAACGTCTATGTGACACTATAGTTAATGAAGAAGGATACTGGTGTTGTTTCTTAGCCAAGAACAACACTTGCATGGAACCATAGGAAAAATACAATCATAGCTAAATCACATGCATATATGTACCAAATGTCATTAAATTTAGATACATTACTTAAGAAACAATGCATTGGAGTAGTGGTGTATCTTACCTAGGCTAGCCACAATGCTAGTATCTTAGCTAGTATCATGCATCCTAGACCCACCAAAATGGTGATGTGTCAACTAATTAAAGAGGGGAGAGAGAGAGGATTAGAGTAACATGGGTAAATACCGTATCATAGCGCATATTACGAGAAAAGTTAATATCAAATAGATCTTGTAGACAAATTTGCAGTGAGATTCTACAAATCAATAAAAATAGTAAGACCATGATACTAGTCCATAGTATCATGCATCATAGAAGTAGTATCATACGCAGGTATCATATGCATAATACTTCTATATGATATTACTCACTATGGCGAGCCTAGATTACCCGCAGTGTGGTATCGGGCTAGTATACATGAATGCGAAAAGATGATGTGTCATATCAATTAATGATGAAATAGATAATAGCTATCATAGGTAGATATCACATCATACTATATAAAACTGAAAACATTAATTCCAAACAAATCTTGTACACAATTTTATTTTAAGATTCTATAAATTAATAAATATAACTAGCCTATGATACGACTACATGATACTATGCATTGTGAAGATAGTAACATATAATAATATTGAAGATAACAGGTGCACGTACACCCGGATTCACATCATCCGCGTGCTGCAAGGATGTGAACCTGGGTGCACCTCGTGCACCCTATTATGAAAAATTTCAAAAAAATGCTATTTTCAAATTTTAGAAAAAAATAAGAAAAATGAATGCATGAATATCCTATGTTGACACTTATTTGTGCAGTTTTGGCATAAAAACGACCATGTGTGACCTATACATAAATGTAAAAAATGAAATTTCGTATTTCTGTGGACAATACAAAACCAATCATTATATCGCCATTTGGGCATTTTTGTCTATGTAGGTCACATACAATCATATTTGTTGCGAAAACTTATATAATTAAGTATCAACATAATATGTATATGGAAAAACTATTTTAATTACTTTTGAGATTTTCAAATAGCATTTTCCAATATTGAAAAAAACAGGTTCACGTGCACGCCGATTCATCCTGGTATTTTCCATGCATGATAGCACTATAGTACTATGACACTTCATGTTGTGACTAGTCTTACTCAATGTTGAAGGAATCGTCAATCATTAATTTAGCGGCCGTCTTGAAATGGAGATTAATCGCTTATCGGCTAATTAATCGATTTTACCAGTCGGTCATTTATCTGATTTTTTTTGTAAATCCTAAGATTTTGCATTAAATTTTCTATAATATTATATGTAAAAATAAAACTTGAGCATTGAGTAGACATATTACCTTGATTCTTTGCATTTGCATTAATAAAAATGAAAAAAATTGAGCTAATATGCACAATTCTACAAGACCGTAGGATGTAAATATCGACTAGTAGGCCGAAATTTAGTAAAAATTTACTGAAAATTGGGCGAAATATTAGCTATCATACTGATAATTGGCCGAAATATCGGTACGCCGATAAATCAGCCGATATAGCGAAATCTTATCTGACGAAGATTTAGGTTGGCCACTTGGGCTCACCGTAGATTCCGAGGAGAGACGTTTACAGAAGCGGATAGAAAAATATCAGAGATTCAAGCACATCAACTGCTAATATCAATGTGTGGTAATAATGCAGGAATTTGTCAACCACGCACCTGTTCCAATCACCTCAACCACACCAATTACACCAGAAATCTCATCTCAATGAAGAAAAATAAAAAACGGAGCAGATAACGCGACGAGTCCAAACAGTTTGAAACCACCACAAAAAGGAGGCCATATGAAATTCAGAAAGAATATAGAAATTCTTCTCCGCTACGCCTACGCCAGCAGCAGCGCCTTCTCCTCCCGTGTACCCCTCTGCCTTTTTTGACCCGCGCCAATCCCGACCACGCTCTCTACTTAAAACCCCACGCCAACCTACCTTCCCAATCTCTCTCTCTCTGCCTCTCTCCGAAACGAAACCAACCGACGCGACCGAATCAAACCGCGCAACCGTGCGCGCGACTCCTCCTCGTGGGGTCAGCCAGCCGCGCGCCATGCCGCTGCCGGACGTCGTCGGCGTCCTGGCCTACGCCGCCCTGGCCGCGGTCGCGCTGCGGGCGGTGCTCTCCTACAAGTCGGCGGCGCACGCGGCGCGCCGGCTGTGGCGCTGGGCCGACGAGTGGGCCCAGGCCTACCAGTACTACGACGTGCCGCGGCTCGTCGTCGGCGGCGCCGGCGACGCGGCCGAGAACCCGCTCTTCCGCAAGGCGGCCGCCTACGTGTCGTCGCTACCCTCGCTGGAGGACGCGGACGCCGCCTGCGTGCTCTCCTCCCCGACCAAGACCAACGACTTCTCGCTGCAGCTCGGCCCGGGACACACCGCTCACGACGCCTTCCTCGGCGCGCGCCTCGCCTGGACCAACGCCGGCGCCGACCGCCTCGTCCTGCGCGTGCGCCGCCACGACCGCACCCGCGTGCTGCGGCCATACCTGCAGCACGTCGAGTCCGTCGCCGACGACATGGAGCTCCGCCGCCGCGAGCTCCGCCTCTACGCCAACTCCGGCGGCTCCGTCTCAGACGGCGCGCCGCGCTGGGCGTCCGCGCCCTTCACCCACCCGGCCACGCTCGACACGGTGGCCATGGACCCGGACCTCAAGGCCCGCGTGCGCGCCGACCTCGAGACCTTCCTCAAGGGCCGCGCATACTACCACCGCCTCGGCCGCGTCTGGCGCCGGAGCTACCTGCTCTACGGCCCGCACGGCACCGGCAAGTCCACCTTCGCCGCCGCCATGGCCAGGTTCCTCGGCTACGACGTCTACGACGTCGACCTCTCCCGCGCCGGCACCGACGACGACCTCCGCGCCATGCTCCTCGACACCGCCCCGCGCTCGCTCATCCTCGTCGAGGACCTCGACCGCTACCTCCGCGGCGGCGGCGGCGACGGGGAAACCTCCGCCGCCAGGGCCGCCAGAGTGCTCGGCTTCATGGACGGGCTCTCCTCCTGCTGCGGCGAGGAGCGCGTGATGGTCTTCACCATGAGCGGCGGCAAGGACGGCGTGGACCCGGCCGTGCTGCGGCCGGGCCGGCTGGACGTGCACATCCACTTCACCCTCTGCGACTTCGACGGCTTCAAGGCGCTCGCCAGCAACTACCTCGGCCTCAAGGACCACAAGCTCTACCCGCAGGTGGAGGAGGGCTTCCACGCCGGCGCGCGCCTCAGCCCCGCCGAGCTCGGCGAGATCATGCTCGCCAACCGCGCCTCCCCGAGCCGCGCGCTCCGCACCGTCATCAGCGCGCTGCAGCACGTCGCGGCGCCGCCTGCCAGAACCAGCTCCGCCACCGCGGCGCGCCCGCCCAGGCTCAGCTCGAGGTTATCCGGGCACCTCGACGAGCCCAACGCGGCGGCGTCCGAGTCCAACGCGGCGAGCCTGTCGCCAGGCGGGGGGTTCGGGAAGGAGACGCCCATGCGAGAGTTCAAGAAGCTCTACGGCCTGATCAAGATCAGGAGCCGCAAGGAGGGCGGCGTCGTGCCGGTGGACGACACGGCGGCCTCGCCGAACAGGCGGGTCAGCGACGCCGAGAAGGACCGGTGATTAATTTATTTGGTTCTGCTTCTCCGTCGTCCATCACACTTGATCGTGATCTCTTAACTTTTAAGTGTACCTTTTTTGCTCTTCTCAATTGTAATTTGGGGGTTGTACATTGTAGTCTAGCTAGTAAAGCAAATTGCAAAGGATGGCACAAGTTGTGCACTCATCAAAAATATTTGAAAAAAGAAGTTGTACATACTACCTACACATGCTTAATTATACCACAGATGTACCACTAGGTTTGGAAGAAATACTGTATAAAACCTTGGAGAGTTCCATTCCACCACATGTTTTTTCTCCAAGCCTGACCTCAGCTGCATATATGCCATGAAGTGGTAGCTTGGCAGGCTGCCCACCCTAGATTTTCCTGGTCCCTCTGTCCACATATGGGGATTTGAATCGAAGGTGAGATTCCATTGCCAATATTCCACCCGGTAGAATCTCCAAAAAAAGAAGGACTATGCGCTCAACATTCAGCTTTCAGAGTTTACCAAAAGTTGTTCAACTTCAGGTAAGAGGATGGTAAACAGTGCTCAATCATACTTTCCCGGTCGAACAAGTTGTGCACTCAAGAAAAATATTTCAAAGAAGAAGATGTACATAAAAGACTACTGTCTAGTAACCACACAAGCTTAATTATATAAGTACAAATTGCAGAATTACGGTATTAGATGTCTGCACATAATAACCGCTACTTTGCGGTCTTGAACGGGAAAAAAAAAGATCACTTAGATACTACATGATCAGCCTGACATGGGAAAAGGTTTTGCAGTTTTCCGCATATCCACCTCTCCGTACATCATAAACCCGGTTTGTGGGGCCATATTTGCCGCTTCCATGTTGCTAGGAAAAAGATGTGCTCCTACAATTTTGGCTTGAGCACACTTAGAAACCCTTGCGCCACCGCCACCTCCTGTCCTAGATTTGAGTCACCCGGCGACACCACGTTGCCAAGAAGTTCCCCTGGCGTCGGCCGCCTCTCCAGTCCCCTCACTCGTAGAGGTCATGGCACGTCTCCCGACCACCAGCCATGGACCAATTGTGGAACTCCGTGGGAGGCGTTGCCAGATCGGAATTTCCTTGACCAACAGTTCTACGCTGCGCAACCTACCTCTGACACCTTCCCGGGACGGCGCCGCTGAATTCGCCACCATTTCTGCAAAAGATTTGAGGCTGATTGACCAACAATTCTGTTGTGCGATCGATTTGAGGTCGGAGGTACGTTTTTCCTTTTTTTTTTACTTTTGCAGTTAAAAATATGGAGCAAATAGTTACAATTATGCATGAATTTCATACAAATTTAGAGGAGTTCATCGTGGACTTCATCAAGGAGTGCGTCAATGGAGTTTTGTTACGAGGATTCCTCATTCTCAAATGATTCTGATTGAGATGATTTGCTCGAGGACAATGACTTTGTTGAGGACATTCTCTTGATGTTCGTCGTGAAGAACCACGATGACGGGGACAATAAGAAGAAAAAGTAGACAGGGTCCACTATCGGCGTCTATGCATTGGTGAAGATACTACACTCAAGTGTTTGAGCATCTTAGAAGACATTGGTATGTGTCTTCGGAGATAAGTACCTCCGAGCTCCCAATGAGGAGGACTCGAAGAGGCTCATGGTGATGAATGGAGCAAGGGGAGGTTGGGCATGCTTGGCAGCATCGCTTGTATGCACTATAGGTGGAAGAATTCCCCGACAACATGGCACGACTAATTCACTTGTTATCATCGTGATCCAACAATTGTTCTTGCAGTAGTGGCCTTAGAGGACCTGCTGATTTGGCATTGCTTCTTTTAGGTTGTCCATATATCTAAGACACCAACATTTTGTAGATATATCATCGATTAGCTAGGCTTGCTATTGGAGATGCTCTGGCCTGCAACTACACCGTTAATGGTCATGACTATACCATGGGGGTACTATCTAGCCGACGAGATCCATGCATCATGGTCAATATTTATGAAGACCATAACAACTCCTACTAGAAAAGGCAAGCTCACTTTGCGAAGTGCCAAGAAGCATATCAGAAAGACATAGAAAGAGCCTTTTGGTGTGTAGCAAGCTAGGTTTGTAATTGTTGAGGTTTTGCTGGTTTTTGGGATAAGAAACCCTTCATAGGATCATGACTTCTTGTGCGATTCTACACAATATGATCATCGAAAATGAGAGTGGTGTGGACCTCCTTTCGATTTTGACAATGTTAGTTGCCATATGAAACCTAGCAGTAACCCGGATCGGATCCAAACATTTTTTCATACATACCGGAAGATTGAAGAGATTGAGACACATACCCAAGTCCATGACGATCTTGCTGAGCATCAGTGGCTGGCAGCTATATGGCCGCTGGTCTCCAATTTTATTTATTTCATTTCCTATTTTTGTAATGTGTGTTTTGAACTAGTCTTTGCATTTTGGACAATCCATTTATTTGTGTAATTATCATATTTAAACAATTATTGTAATTTAGATTATTCTTGTATCGTGTATTGTTGAAACAATAATAAATTTGATTCATATGGTTGTTATATTGATAATATCTTGTCCATGGTAATAAATATGACATAAAACAGCAAAACTATGTATATCTTGTACATGTTTTTGCGGTATCTGCTAGAGATGCTTTTATTTGGTTGTTATTGTGGAAACTGGTTTGGAAAAAACTCTATACAACCTTGGAGAGTTTCACCAGATTTTTTTCTCCAAGCGTGGCCTCAAAGTTGCATAAGCCATGAAGTGGTAGCCTGGTAGATTGCATGTTCAAGTATAAATGTATTACCTAATCTCTTTTATTATATCGATATTTTGGTTTCATTAGCTAGAGAAGGTACGATGGCCACCCTGAATTTCATAGTTTCTCTGTCCACATGTGGCATTTCAATCGACGCCGAGATTCCACTGCCAGTCTTCCATCCGGCAGAATCTCCAAAAATAAGTGTTGAACAGTCAGCTTCCAGATCTTACTAAAGCTTGCTCAATTTCAGGTAAGAGAATGCTAAACAATGCTCAATCATACTCTCTGCTTGCTTAGCACCAATTAACTACTAACAGATATGCCCAGCGCGGTTTTGCACTATGCATCAGTGCACCAACCTTGTCATCAATCCCGGCTTTAACGCTAACTAGTCAGGACGACCGGAGCACCGTCGATGGTCCCCGGCCCTCGCCGGCATTCCGGCCGGCCGGCGGCACCCCCGAGGCACCCGCCGGAGATCACGTTAGCAGCTGTGTGCCTGCCAACGCCCCCCCTGGGTTTTGTTTTATGGACTGTACCTCCCCATGATTGACTACATTAACAAAAACAAGTGCAGGCAGGCTACAACCAAATCGTTCACTGTGATTTGAGTATAGTTTGAGTGTTGTTGCAACTTCGACATCTGGCTGCTTTCAGGCGTCGCGTTAGGCACTTAGGCTGGTGCTTGTCTCGAGCTTAATCTACTCCGCCGCAACACTGGAATTCTGTATCTAGCTCAGGTGGTGGTTCATGCGAGAGTTGCACAGTTTCCTCGGTCCCGTCGTTTTCTTTTCGAACGGATAATCTGCATTATAACGACGGTGTGCGAGCTTTTATAGAAAAGACCCCAAAGAAAAGAAAAAAGAAAATTTACAATATGCTCCAGTTTTTTTTTCATGGGGAGGAAGAGCATGCTCCAGGAGGCATCAAGTTCGAGCGCAGCAGGGCCATCCTCACGGCTGAAGGTACCAGTATCGAACCTGCGTCGTCTTCTGGGAACGGCCGCCGAGGGTGCATGCGCCAACTCCGACGATCACCTCCACATCTCACCAGGCATCGCCTCCACATCTCACCAGGCATCGCAGAATTTTTGCCACAAAGGACCACTTTGCTCACTAAATTGACAAAAAAGACCACCTCTGAATGCAAATGCCAGAAAAGACCACTTACGTTGTGGCGGCAGAGCCCCCAGGCGACACGTGTGGCGTGCCGTCGGAGCTCATGGCGGCAGGGCTTGCCGCCACCGTCAGCGGCGGCACGTCGGGCACCATCGACTGCCGTTTGCGCGCCGTCAGCTGTGGCGGGCCATGCCGCCTTAGCGTGAGACGGAATGTACGCGTGGGATTCCTTCGTCCTGCCCCGACCGGCAGCATCTCTCTTGCGCGCTGATTGCTAGCATGCATGGCACTAATCTCGTCGATTGATCTTTATAATTTGCGTCAGTACTTCCGCTGGTTCTTCGGTTGCTCCTCCCAGGCAGATTATGCAGAGATGTTAAGAATGGTGAACGAGGATGTCTCAAAAGTTTCAGCGCAACACCCACTAATTCTCTTTTTTAAGTGCTCTCAAAATATTTTCTTTTCTAAAGGCATCTCTAACAGAGCGACGCAAACGGACGCGGAGCGACCGTTTACGACCGCATGGTCGAAAATTGCGTGTGGAACCAGGCAGAGCGATCCGACGCATAGTGACCGAGCCATCTGCGGAAACGCAAACGCGGCCCAAATATGTGTCTCGGATGCGTCTCCGCGGGCGTTGAACGGTCGCGCCGCGTGACCACTCGCGCCTGGGCGGACATTTCGTCGGGCCCGCCTGGCAGCGACCCTAGCTCGATGCTTCTTCTCAGCAGCACCAATACTGGCGATGAGGCGTCGCTTTGGTAGTCTGCGCCACGTTAATGGCGATGCCTCGCCTGTCGAGCGGCCACCGCCCATGACTTCCAACGATTATATAAAGAGTGCCGCCGCCCACGACTGCCAACGATTAATGGTGATGCCATGCGTGCCGCGCCCCTCGACTGTCTCTGTCGTATATAAAGAGTGGCGCACACTCGGCTGCCCCATCTCATTTCCTCCACAGAAACCCTAGGCGACGCGTTGTTCTAGCTGGACACGCCGGAGGGCGCCGAGGACTCTGGCCACGGCGACCACTATGCCCTTTTCCAGGCGGAGTGCGGGTCCGAAGGGGTCGCCGGCCTACGCATGTGTGCCAGCCGTGCCGCTGCTCCGCCGCAACGGCCTCAAGCTCTGGCGGAGTAGGCGCTCCTCCTCCTCCCGGACCGTGACCTTGCGCGTGTCCTCCTCTTGCCGGCGCGTCATGGCGAGGAACGCCCACGCGTCGGCGTCCTCCTTGGCCTTCCTGGCCTCCTAGTCCAGGCCCTTCCACATGCGTAGACTCTGAGCCAGCCGGCTCCCAAGGCAGCCGGCCACGGCTCCAGCCGGCTGCTCCTGAGCCGGCCTTTTTCGCGGGCCAGCCGGCCTTGAGCCAGCTGCTCCTTGTCTTCCCTACCCGGGGTCTTCCCCCCGACAGAGCTAGGGTCGCTGCTAGGCGGGCCCGACGAATCGTCCGCCTAGACGCGAGCGGTGACGCGGCGCGGCCGTTCAACGTTCGCGGAGACGCATCCGAGATACATATTTGACCGCGTTTGCGTCTCGGTCACTATGAGTTGGACCGCTGGGCCTGGTTTCAGACGCAATTTTCGACCGCGCGGCCGTAAACGGTCCATCGCTCCGTTAGAGATGCCTTTAGAAAATAAAATATTTTGAGAGCACTTAGAAAAGAGAATAAGTGCGTGTTGCGCTGGAACTTTTCTGACATCTTATTTGACCATTCTTAACTTCTATGCATAATCTGCCTGGGAGGAGCAACCGAAGAACCAGCGGAAGTACTGACGTCAATTATAAAGATCAATCGACGAGATTAGTGCCATGCATGCAGGCCAAGCAATCAGCGCGCGCGAGAGAGCTGCTGGCCGGGGCAGGACGACGGAAATCCCACGCGTACATGCCGCCACGCTGCTTGCCACCTCACGCTAAGGCGGCATGGCCCGCCACAGCTGACGGCAGGCAAACGGCGGTCGATGGTGCCGAACGTGCCGCCATGGACGGTGGCGGCAAGCCCTGCCGCCATGAGCTCTGACGGCACGCCACAGGTGTCGCCTGGGGGGTCGTGCTGCCACACTGTAAGTGGTCTTTTCTGGCATTTACATTCAGAGGTGGTCCTTTTTGTCAATTCAGTGAGCAGAGTGGTCCTTTGTGGCAAAAATTCGGCATCGCATCGCTCATCCTCCACGCCTCTCCCATGATCGACCAGAAAGAGCAGAGTCGCGATCTCTCTTCCGTGTAGAAGCAAACACAGAGAACCGGCACAAAGCTAGGCCTTATTGATGGAGTGAATCTCCAACTCGCCGACCATCACGTTCGGCTCCGACCGAGTGTGAAGAAAAAAGAAGATACAAAAGATCCCTCTATGTTACAAATTTCCTAAACTCATTACGGACGCACACAACCCCACACTACAAGAAGGAAGAAGAAGAAGAAACAAAAGATCTTGCCATGGTGATAAAAACCTTGTAGTTGCAATACAAACAACCGCCAAGACAACACCTGGAGTTCGTGCTCTCAACACAATGACTTCAACAAGACCATTGCGAGGCACAACCAATTAAAATCATACCTTAGATTTTCACCATTGAGCAAGTCCGCCATCTCAAGTGATCTTAGAACATAGGATTAGGAAAACCGCAAGACATGACCATTGAATCCTATAGTATCTCAAACCAAAAGGATATTTCTTCAAGTAGCCTTGTACTCACCAGGAAAACAACAACAAAAAGTGTACATGATGTTTGAGTGGATGGAAAATTTCCTCCCGAACATAGTGTAATGTAATTCTATAAGACTTTTTGTGACGTTTCTAAGGATTCCAATCCTACAAATGAAACAAGCAATGCAGAAAAGAATTAAACGGTGAAAATTCTACTCCCTCTGATTAAAAATAATTTATTAAATTGAGCAATAATTTTGAATCGGAGGAAGTATAAAATTTGTATTCCATTCATTTTAATCAAACGAGGCCTATGTTTGGAGTGAGTGCAATTTGCAGGTATAAACAACGGCTGATTTAGCATCTGGTGATGATTGGGACCTTCCGCCCGTCTCGCGAACCGCGGGATTTCGATGATTGCGTTTGGCACGGCCGTGCTGCCTTTTCCGGTTTTCTATTGCGCCGCAGCAACCAGTGTATAATAATGTAGCAATTTATTCGCAAAAAAAGGCACTAGTACATAATTTTATTCCTTGATTTCATTCACAGGATTTGTGCTGCAGCGCACAGCTAGCTCGATCTAGTTGTGTGGAGTTTAGGACCAGCCGCCCGCTGCAAGGCCATAGTTGTTCTCGTGTTGTTCCAGCTCCTTTTGCTCCTGGCAGAAGGAGTATCTCTGTCCGATGAACTGTGTGTAGGTTGGCGAACGGCGGACAGCCTCACAGGGTGCACGCACAATTCGCCAGTTGGACAGCATCCAGCGGTGCACCGCATGATCGGAATTATAAATCCACATGCACGTCACGATCTTAAACCCTGGGAGACGAAGCAAGATACAAACAAACACCAGCCTGAAAAGTCAGTATTATGAAAACCTAATGCAGAAAATGTCTGAACATTATCCTAATCCTAAGATGAATTACCACTTTCTGAAAGTCAATACTGAACGATTAACTCGACGTTGTCTGCCTCCAGTAGTAGGGAAAGAGTATACTCCCGGTGCAGCTGGAGATCGGCGGCACGGCAGACTAATCGGAGTCGTCGTGTGGAAGCCGGCATCATGTCTGTGCCGTAAAACGCAAGGAATCGTAGGGATTATCTTACACGAAGAGCTAGCAGCAGAAGACTTCCGATGCTGGACTTTCGGGGAACCTTTGACATGATGAGGAGACAAATTTGCCTCCTGTCGAAACTCTACCCAAGTCTGCGGTCGCTTCATGCATGCTTCTGGTTGTCAAAGAGGCCGGACAGCGTGATTGATTTTTGATGGCACGTTTTACTGGGGTGTTTGGACTTTTGGTTCAGCTGATCAACATTTTGCTGCTTCCTTGTTCCCTGTTCAAAGGGGTTTGGGAAACAAATGATGCTGGTCTCACCTGAAATTTTTTTCTTTTCTTTTTTTGGAATTTCATACTTCCTCCAACATTTTGCTAGGTCAGCGATTACCTCCAGCCTCCACGAGAATAAAATGTCCTAAAGACATTAAGGATATGCACAAACCATACTACAAAGGGATTATCTTACACGAAGAGTTACTTCCGATGAGGAGACAATGCCTCCAGCCGAAACTCCAAGTCCATGCAATGCTTCTGGTTGTCAAAGCGGCCGGACATCGTGATTGGTTTCTGTTGACACGTTTTATAGGGGGTTTGGACTTTCTTTTGGTTTAATTAACTCATCATCATTTTGCTGCTTCCGTCTTCCCTGTTTTTTTTTTTTGTGAATAATGTTCCTATTGAAAAGGGTTTGGGAAACAAATGATGCTAGTCTCCTCTGGGAAGGCAAGCATCTCCGTGTGGATCACCTGATTTTTTCTCTCTTCCTTTTCTTGGAAATTCAGTCTAGTACTAAATGCTAACTAAAGTACATAATTACTCCCTCAGTTTTATAATAAGTGTTACACTTTTGTCTATAATTTTATTGGGGTCTATGAACTTTTTGGTTGAGCTGGTTATCATTTTACTGCTTCCGTTTCCATGTTCAAAAGGGTTGGCAAACAAATGATGTTGGGTTCTTCCCGGAAGGCGAGTAATATTTTAGTGTGGGATGAACCTGAGCTGACTTTAATAATATTTTAGTATGTATATTTTCTCTCTTTTTTTCAGGGGAATTTCATACTAGCTACAAAAGTAGAGTAGAAAAAACTCCATTCGATTCATATTGAGTATCCTTGACTTAGTACCACTTTATTTTACTACCTACAAAATGTTAGCGAAAGTACAGAACGGTACCAGTTGCGAATTTCATGCTCACTAATTTTATCGTGAACTGTTATAAAAAATTCTCAACAAATAGCATGTTTTCTTTTTACTATTTTTTTTTTGAGAATCCTTATCCCAGCTTGTTTGTCTTACTACATGTCTATAGAAATTCATGAAATTAGAATTTCTTTCATAAATCAAATGTGTTATTTGTTCTGATATGTGCCGAGAAAAGAAACTTGAGAGACCGTGGCAACGCACGGGCTTACAACTAATCCCTTGTAAATACAAAATTGAAACCACCAAATTATACTTAGTAATAGTTTTAGAATAACATAAAATCTGGTAAACCGATTACAAAATCATTCGGCGACACAGGGACGAAGGGGTAAGGTCGTCCCAAGTATTCTAATGCATAAGATGTTTTTGACATCACCATAGATGAATGGTTTTTTATAGTTTGTCAAAACAGTTTTTGCTCGAGTTTATCAGTCGAACAACACACTTCTTATTCGATTTTGCGGCCAACTTATATATACATCATATTACAAGATGACTTGGAGTTTGACAAGTGCATGCGAACTAATTATATTGTCCTCTCCAAGTCTCGCGGAGCCGCAAACTGAGTTTCTACATTTTGAAACGTACTGGTGGTCAAAGGTACGGCGCGCACGAGAGCTTGGTGTTTGTCCAAACGGATCAGCTGTGCTGCACGCGTTTTTTCTGATGCAATCATCGTCGCAGCTGCAACTTTTTAATCCTCTGCTGCGCCGTGCCCTGCCAAGTGACATGGGATCATGGATGACGATTATCGATTGGCGCAGTTGCGCTGCCATAAGGGTCACGTCGTTGCATTCCTTGGGATTTGGAGGGAGGTGAATGTGCCGCTGCAGAAAGCTCAGACGCGCCATGTCCTGGCTCCTGAGTCCTGACACGTCACGGATAAAGCGCCCAACTGATCCGTGCCCTGCCAATGTACGGCATGAGCGTGGTCATCCAGCAGTCCTGCGATTTTTGACGATTTCGGCCGTGCTCGATCGCCGCTCTGCGTTCACCGATCCGTTGCGCCGGTGAAAGGATGTGTTGGTTGGGTGCACCATGCATGGGCCGGACGGCCGGACAGGCCATGTCTGGTCGTTGAGATGTCACGCGTGGAGAAGCTGACCCGGAAAGGAATTTTTGCTGTGTCTGATTTTATTCCCGGGTTGTCTGAAGAATGTATATGCATATTTATCGGAAAAATCCATTCCAAACGCACGAAGGTGTATGTTTTTGTCCAAAATGGATCGACACCAAATGTGTGTCCGGCCCTTGTCCGCCCTTTGTCTGTCGGGGGCACCCAACGGGGAGACCCATCTAAACAAAAGAAGTTGATAAAAAAAATTAGTGATGACAATTGAGAACAAGCACGCCCTAGCACCCCGCGAAGTACCATGCATGGCCCATATATCATAGACTCTGAAAAATCACCTAATCAAAAGTTGGTGTATTAAACACTAGCTAGTGTAGCGATCGATCCATGCATGTGCTACACAGCCTTGAGCCATGTTGACCTACAGATGGGAATCTCCACGGCGGCGACCTTCGGCTAAATTCATGTGGCGGCAATAGGGAGCGAAGGGGGCGGCAGGAAAGAAATACCGTCGGCGAGGTTGGAGCTCTATCGGTGGGAGGCTCAGTTCTCCGTGCTGCCGGTGAGCTGATGGACCACGACGTTACCTCTTCAGGGGCGGTGAAGGTTGACTTCCCGTCTACAGAGGGGTTGGTCTCGTCTATCCAAGGATTGTTGACGGATAGCGGCATCGGCGCGCCACCTTCTCGTCTTGGTCACCGGCGAGGTCGAGGCCTAGAAGGGCTTCTTTGTAATATTCTTTGTTTTCCAGACCTATATGTAAGATCGAAGTTTTAATATTTCACCTCTTTCCCCAAAAAATAGGGTGTGGGGACGTATATATGCGAATCCACCTAGTACGTTCATTCTCGAGCAAGTTGCGGCCATGAGCGTAATGTTAATGTTCATCACAATCGCTCGTTGTCAAGCTTGCCTTTTCGGGAGTCTGAATGTAAATGCACAGAGAGGAGGAAAGGAAGTCAAATTCCATGTGTGCTGCACGTATCATTCCACCAAAGAAACATTCTTCTGCCAGATATCTTTTGCAGTAGTGGTAGATGCTGGTTAGAAGGATCAAGGCTTAAAAGCAAGTTTAGGTGCCACGCCAACTTGACTAGCTCATTCCCTCCATTTGATCAATTCCAACGATTACTTCCTCTTTGGAGACCGACCTGCATGCTTATTTATGGAAATCTCTTTAGAGAGAACGTTCTCACCTTTTTGTTCTTTGAGAGGTGAACGCACTAGTAGAAAAAAAAAAGATTCCGTTCTGGTTGGTAAGGGCCTTTAGTTCTGGTTTTGCAATCGGGATTATGAAATCGGGACTAAAGCCCCTCTTTAGTTTTGGTTGTGCTGCGAATAGAAACTAAAGGCCCTCCACGTGGGCTGCGGCGCACGCCGGGACATAGGACCTTTAGTCCCGATTTGTAACACCAACCAAGACTAAAGTTCATGACGGCTATTTTTTTATTCAAACTTTTTTCTAATTTTAGAATTTCTAGTATTTCAGTAATTCGGCTAGTTTAGTCTCTAACTACACTTAATCTCAGGTCAAATTGCTCACTTGTGGTCAAATTTCCCGTTCGGTCACTCATCCTCAAACTGCTCCAACACTAGCACATTTAGCTTCTCAGTTCCTTCCGTCCTGTTTCCAAGTGCTCTGCGCGCATGCTATTGATACTAATATCATATCAATCCTATTAATGTGTTGGTCACGATGTCATACTTCTTTATTATTTAAATTCTAAATGTTTATTTTAATTAAAAAAAGTAATGATGTAAAAGTAATCTTGAATAAATAACCAACAATAACTTTTTAATTTTTTTTAATTTTTTTGCAAAACCTAAAACCTGAAAATTTTCATACTTCCCTTTGGCATTTTGAGAATCTAAATATTAGCTAACCGGGTAAACCCCGGTAAATTTGGATGTAACTTTTCACGTAGATACAGTTTCATATATTAGACGTTTTTTTAGTTCGCATGCAAAAGATATTCCCATTTTACCAAAAATGCTGTGTTTTTGCAAAAAAAAAGTCAAAATTCATCTTTGTTATTTTTCATAATAACTTGATCACCTAAGTACTTACATCTTATAGTATTTTTTATTTTGAATTTTTTTATTATTTTCTTCTGTATTTTACAAAGATAAAACAAGCGATCCACGGGGCGGGGGGGGGGGGGAGCCAAAAAGAACCCCAAAAAAGCTTTAGTCCGAGCATTAGTCCTGAATCCAAACACGACCGGGACTAATGCGCTGGAGCTTCGAACGAAAGACTCGTTTTCTACTAGTGACGGTTCCACACCGACTTGTCAAATTGGTCCATTCTGTGGATTTTCGACCTTCTTAGAATATACTACAACTGGCGTATGAGTAGATCACGAATGCGTCGGCGTGGACATGCCGATCACTTTAAGTAGGGCCATAAGTTTGAATTTTACCCATTTCTTATCCGCAGGAACCGAAATAAATATGTTCGGTCCGTTTACTTCGGGCCGCAGTAGATGCCCTTAGGCAGTAGCCTTTACGTTGCCATATAGGATTGTCCATTTAGTTGTATATATATATATAATCTATATTGTTGTCAGGCCTTAAAATAAAGAAGGAACTAAAAATCTGTTAGAGCACATTCACCTTCTCTAGTCGCGCATATGATCCTTTAATTGCCCTCTTGCTAGATATAAATGGAGTGTAGATGGTCAACTTTTAGAAATAATACTAGGTTCTTTCAAAAAAATTACCGTAGGAAATAATGATTTGTTGTTATATGATTAGTTTGAAGGTGTTTTTTCTTGCTTCAATTTACTCTAGTGTTATTAATTTGGACGTGTCTAGGGAGCAATCGGAGGCTGGTTAGTCTAATCAAGCCCTCACTCTAAATATGAAAAGTTTGCACACGGACGACATTAAATGCACATTACTGCATGTAACTATTTTTAAAAAAAGTCATAACTCATACACCGTATGTCGGAATTGTGATCCGTTTTCACCGTTGGTCCTCCTGCACCAAGATCTTCGAAACTAGATATCATTTATATAAGTTTCGATAAACTTTTTTTAAAAGCAACTTAGTGTTGTGGCAAAAGCAACTTAGTATAAAGAGTTGCTTACATTATTATATTTTGTATTTTCCAGTAACTTATTTTGTAGGGGATAATTTACCATTGCAAAGTGCAACTTAGCCCATGTGTGACAACAACAAAAACACCCTCAAAATACAACTTAACACATGTTTGAAGCAATAATTTGCAGTCTTCGTGGATTCTGATGCCGCGAGGTACAACTCCACCTCGACCCAAAAATCAGCTCTAGGGTATACAACTTAGCACAAGTGTGAAGCAATAATTTAATATCTATGAACGTGCCTAATGAAATGTGTGAGAAAAAAATTTATTGTATAAAAAATACAACTTACCTCCTACATGGAACAATAATACCGCCAAAAAAATACAACTTAGCACATGTATAAATTTTTTTTTTGTTGTATTTGTGGAAGACACCACCCGAGTTAAAACTCCACCTCGATCAAAGCGGATGTGGCTGGTGTTTTCTTATTTCAGCATAAAATTTTGCTTTATTTCAGTTACAACCTAGTTGGTAAATGGATGCAACTCGGGATAAAAAGCAACATGTTGCTAGTGGTGTTTTAATTGCAGCCATGCCGGGGTATGCAACATAGCAATAGGTGGTATACAACTTAGCAATAGCGGGGTATCTAACTTAGCACTATGCGGTATACAACTTTGCAATAACAGGGTATGCAACATAGCACTAGGTGGTATACAACTTAGCAATAGCAGGTATCCAACTTAGCACTATGCGGTATACAACTTAGCAATTCCAGGGATGCAACTTAGCACTAGGTGGTATACAACTTAGCAATACCAGGGTATGCAACTTAGCACTAGGTGGTATACAACTTAGCAATAATGGGGTATGCAACTTAGCACTAGGTGGTCTACAACTTAGCACTGAGTGGTATACAACTTAGCAATAGTGGTAATGCAACTTACCACATGTGTGAAGCAATAATTTACGGTAACAAAAACGACTTAACAAAGTGGTTTGAGAACAGGGATTAAACAACTTAGATTAAATGATGTAAACAACTTAAGTATGCTGAATAAGATAACTTAATTAGAATCAAAATACAACCGAGAAACTTAGCTAACGGGGATAAAAACGAGCAATTAACAACTTAATTAAGGGTATGAGCAACTTAGTTACCGGGGATAATCAACTTAACCTTAGTGAAAGTGACTAGCAAGAAGAGTAGTGCATCATGTGTCTAGCGACATGCATCCAACCAGGCATGAAAAATACCAAAACAAGAAGAGTAGTGCATCATGTGTCCAGCGACATGCATCCAACGTTTATGCAACCACACGGCCATGGTCAGATGGGCTAATTCCACGAGTTTAATGAAACAAGATCTGAATGTACACCTTTGGAATATTAGATGCATTTGTGCCTTCAAAGAAACAAATAAATGAATAGATCTGAAATTCGCAGTTCTTGCATTCAAGCAGTCCAGAATGCAAAATCAAAATAATCTAAATCTGTACTGTTAATTACTGACAGTATGCAAACAAAGTTAATCTGAATCTGTACGGTTAACTAATTTTCCATATATAAAGCAGTGATGCCACAATGCAGTAGTTATATGCAGATATTCAATTGACATACGGCAAGCATTCCACTGCTTATCCAACTCCAAGCATGGCTGTATCTGATATTTCTTTAGTTATTAGCTTAAAGCTAAGCAATGTGGCTTACAGGTTTTCCATTATGACATCCCGGTGATTCGCATCACGAATCAAGATTCAAGAACAGTAATTGATCACATTTATGCAAAAAAAATAACTAAAAGTTCAAAACGCGCAAGGATAGTGAAATCTTTGAGCAATAACATTTACGCCCTAGAAGACAGATAAAATCAGGCAAACATAGTATGGACGACGGGATTCTTGATATAAATCGGTGAATCCAAAATACTAAGCAGGAGCACCCCAAAATCAGCAAAAGAAGCGCCCGGTCCTCACCTGCCCAGACTCGACGACGACGGGATCCGCCATGATCTTGGACGAAATCGGGCAGAGGAACTGCGCTGGCACCGCTTCGGCATCCTCCGCGGGCCGGGCCTCCTCTCCGCGGGCACCCTTGTCGCTCGCGCCGACCTCCGCCTGCCTTAGCGACGCGAGCGTCGCGGCCGCCTCGTCGAAGGCGTCCGCGCCGGCGCACCTGGCGGTGATGGTGGCCACGAGCTTCCTCAGGCGCCTCCGCAGCGCCGTAGTCTCCTCCTCTGCTGGCGGCGGCTTCGCCATTTCTAGGGGGAAGGCGTGGGATGTGTGCGCCGTGCCGTGCAAGCGCGCGAGGCGTGTGGGGACCTCAGGTGGGGACCGGTCGGAACAGCAGCCAAATCTGTGGTTGTCGATCCGAGATCCAACGGCCAGATATCGGAGGCTCGGGACAACAAGCTGGCCACCGTGCACTTTTTAGCATTTGGGTATTAATTTTTAGCGTTGATTGATTGCTTGCCACATATACCATGTGGTCAATTCACTCTGGTGTTGCTCGTCATCAGGCTAGAAGATCTAGTCAGCACTACTCGTTTGCAACGGACAGGAAACACGACAAAGAAACAACGTCGGCTGCACTGACCTAGAAAGATTTTCGACGCAGAAGCGTGCACACTTGGCGATATATACTGGTATTCTTTCGTGCAAAGGGAAGATGGGAAGGACCTAGCTCGCCGGAATCTAATCAGAGCTACAGATATGAAAATAGACGGCGCACGTGGCTAGTAATGAGCAGTCAAACAGAGACCAGCTAGGTTTTCAATGAGTTGTAGGAGTACTTTTTGTATGCCGGCCTGAGATCTGCACACGACCCGGCCATGAGCGGTAGGTTGAAGTTTTATTGATGGCACGCCCCGATCTGAAATGAATGCGTGGCTGAGCCGAACAGGGGCAGCGTCGACTGACAGGACAATCATCGATCCATGCATGGCGAGGTTGCTCATTGAAGCGGTCAAGCGTCGTCTAGCGCTGAGGCACGGAGTAGCTAGGCACGGCTGCGTGGAGGTCTTCGGCGAAATTATCGAGCCGCACAGTACAGATAGATTGGTTTAGTGGGGATCAGTGATGACTGTGTTGTGTTAGTCAAAATTCAAAAGGGAGCAAGGGGAAATGAAATGAGAGCACGTTTTGTTAGGAAGAAAGGAAGATTCCCGTGTGGTTAGCCGATTCGATCGAGGGAGATCCTCTCCGGAAAAGAGCACCACCGCGACAACGGGAAAGAGGCAGGTGCGCGCCGGGGACGCAACCCCGGAGGTCGGAGGAAGCACCACCGCGACGTACGGGCGGCGCCCCGGCATCGCCGTCCTGCCAATCCCGCACGGGCGCGCGGAGGCAACAGCGACGCGGCACCGGCCACGGTGGTCCAACCCAACCAAGGCAACAAACGCGTCCGCGCACAAGTCGGACAGGCGACGGCGACGTCACTTTCGCTGTCGTTCCCCAGGAATCGCGCGGCCCGCTCCCTCCGTTTTTCTCTTCTTTCGGAGTGAAAACCATTTTTGTGTGGAAAACGCTTGCGATCCGGCTACCGATCGAGCGAAAAGGATCGGTCGCTCGGTTCGCGCTCGCTGCTGGGCCGCGACCCGCTGGTTCGGCTGCCCCATGGCCCATTACTTGTTCGCCCACACGTTTTAGCCCAGCACTCAAGACACATAGGAACCAATTGCTGCTGCTGTTTCGTTCTTTTTATGCACCCGATTTTTGTTGTATCCGTGTGTGACATTTTGTAAACATATTGATGTTTTTTTGTTGTAATTCAATATGTACCAAATTAAATTTTGCTTGACCACTTTGCAATGTTTTTGCATATATATATTTTTTGTTTTAAATTGTTTCTGACTTTTGTACAAATAGTTGGTGAATTTTTTTTGTAATTCAATATGTAGCAAATTAATTGTTGCTTCACCACTTTTGCAGTGTTTGCAAACATATAGACTTTTGTTGTAATCGTTTGACACCCTTTGTAAATATAGTTTGCGATTTTTATTGTAATTCAATCTATAGCAAATTAATTGTTGCTTGACCACTTTTGATTGTTTGCAAACATATGAATTTTGGTTGTATTTGTTTCTAACTTTTGGAAAAATAAACGATGATTTTTGTTGTAATTCAAGTTGTAGCAAATTAAATTATTTCTTAACAACTTTTGAATTATTTGCAAACATATATATTTAAGTTGTAATAGTCTGCGGTTTTTGTGGATGATGTTTGCGACTTTTGTTGTAAATACCCAAATTATTTGTGTTCTGTGTTGCTAATTATTGTTGTATATATCTTACTGGTTTGTTCTAAAGATATTTCTAGAATGAAAGCGGACTTTTATTGTAAACATCCAAATAAAATAATGTTGGTTTTTGTAATTAATTATTGTTGTAAGTATGTTTCTGATTTGTTGTAAAGATATTTTTGCATGGAAACTGACTATTATTGTAAACACCCAAATAAAAAATATTGTTTTTGTTGTTAATTATTATTGTAAATGTATTGATAATTTGGTGTACATATATGTGAAGATTTACTGTGAAAATTTTGTTGTAATACTTTTTAACTTTTGTACACAAAGCGGCGGGTTTTGTTCCTATACTAAGCAGCGGGTTTTATTGTAAATATCTGAAAGTGTGGGGGCAAAGGAAAACACGTGTTCGGTTTAAACTGATAGGCTTAGGACCGCGGGTTGATTTTCTAAAAACCAGGAGGCAAAATGCAAAAATCGCAATGCTGCTAATTCCGACCACCGGATTACGATCGGACGGCGCAGGAACGATCGAGTTTTTGCACCAAATCTGTCGCCCGACGCCCAGCGTTGGCCTTTTTGTGTGGTCATCCGTCCATACCAAGCTAGTTGAGCACAACGGGTCGACGTTCACAACTAATCAGTCCCCGCGTGTCTGGACTAGGAACCAGCGGTGAGCGCCCTCACGGGAATCATGTACTACCTCTTGTACGTGTTTAATCGACCCGGCCGTCAGTACATACTAAGCTATTATATGTGCACTCTCGCGTCAATTAAATCAGATCGGAGGGAGTAGTAAAGATCCATATGGTTTAGCTATAGCTATTTTTTTCGGGGAAAAAACTTCCGATCTATCCATCAAATATCAAGGTCTGTGGAGGGTGTTGGGCTCACGGTATCCGCCCCCTTGCTCACTAAAGTCGGGTGAGGTTCACATTTTCTACACAATCGGGAAATAGTCATGCCAAGTCCACACGGAAACAAGTGATATACCCTTACGTTTTTAGGGTTTGCTCTGTTCCTGCGACAAAACGGAGGATCTCCACCATATCACCGCCGACTCCGAAGATCTGCTCTGATCGACGTCGAAATAAGCACTGCAACTACGTTGGTGTCGTTGCCTAATCGACGATACCCCGGAGGAGGGATCCTCACGAGGGAGAGAAGAAGTAGGGGCCATAGGGCGGAGTGCACACGGGACGGTGGTACGCGAGTTACCCAGCTTCGGAACACCTGCACGATGACAGGGCCTACTGCTGCTTGTCTGGAATTATCTGCGCGCTTGCGCGTTGTTACAATGGGTGTGGTTGTGCCTCTAGGGCTCCCGGGATCCGGCTTATATAGACGCATGGATCTAGGGTTTACATGGAGAGTCCTAGCCGGAATACAAGTTGCCTAACTACGGTACAGTATCTTGCCGTGTACGTCAAGGATCCGCCTTCCCTCTTGGTCCTGCTGGATCCGGATACTTTATGGGCCTCCACGGATCCGGCCTTCTTCGTAGGTCGGTTGAGATCCGGCTCCTCGTTCCTGGGCTGGACTTCATCCTTAATGATCAACAGCAACTGGGCCGTCCGATGGGCCACATGCCACCATCACCGTCTGTGGGCCACCCGGGCTTGCCGGATCCAGGCCATGTCGTTGATATACCCATAAAGTATACCCACAACAGTAGCCCCCGAAGTTCTCCGAGATTCATCATTCCTCCAATTTTAGTTAACTCGGATCCGAAGAGAATCTTGAAGAGCTTCCAAACTTTCTTGTTTCCGACATCATCTTCTCGGAAATCATATGTCCTTCAATAACGATAATGTAACGGAGTTTCCATCTTTCCCGCGCACAACCTCCTAATTTCCCGCGCTAAATTTTCAGATGCGAATCTTCAGCCGGAAATTTCGGGAGTACACGATTAAGTTACCTCCACGTCATTTTACCGCTTTTAACCTAAGACACGCGTCAAACATCCAACGGCGAGACCGTTCAGTTTCCACCGTCGGATCCGAAACGCGAATCTCCGCGCGAGGTCTATAAATACCCCCACGCGCGGTAACTTCCCATTCTTTTCACCTCCTCACCACTTCGTCTTCTTCCTCGCGCCGCGCCGCCCGTCAGATCTCGATTCCGGTGAACTTTCTCCACGGGAAGCTTCAATCGCCGCCGCACCAAACCTCCCTTCGCACTAAGATTCCCACGATTGATCGGGAATCTTTCCCCGCCGCCGATTAGTGGTCAAAGCGCGAAGTTTATGTCAAGTTAGGCGACCTTCATCCCACCGGAGCATCGCCGGACCGCCGCGCCATCAACGGTACGTGCACCGGACTTGTAGAAGAAGAAGTAGACTAGCGTAGTTTCCGGTTACTCAACTTAGTTTGCATGGGTGCAGCCGGAAGTATGCCGCACGATTCACACTGTACTGGTAGTTCTCCAAATAGCCCGGATCCCAGTTCACTAGAACCAATCTGTCCGGATCCCATAGCATATCTACCACCATACGTTTCCGACATTAGATTTGCTCAACCACTCTCCGCCTCTTCCAGTACCAAACTAAGCCGGATTCCAACCGCTCAAGAGCTCGAAGAAGAACTCCAAGGTCAAGCTAGAATGGCAGCCAAAGTCCAGGAGGCGGAAAACAAGAGGGCTTCCAAAGCTCGGATCCGCGAAGGAGAGCAGGGTGATACGTCCAATTTGCATCACTATTTTGTATCATAATTTGCTGTTATTCATTGATATATTTCATATTGGGACACAATACTTATGTTATTTCATCTATTTTGCATGTTTCATCATCATTGGAGGATCAAGCACCGGAGCCAGGATTCTGCTGGAAAAAGCACCGTCGAACGCAATATTTCGGAAGATCAATGTGGAAGGGAATTTCACGTAAATTCCTATTTTTCCAGATGACGAGGGAGCCAGGGGAAGAAGAGAGGAGCCACGTGGGCCCAGACCATAGGCGGCGCGGCCCATGGCCCGGCCGCGCCACCCCGTGCTCGGGGCCCCACCCCTTTCGCCTCCTTTTCTTCGCGTACTCTTCGTCCCGAAAACCTAAGCCACGGAGAGGACCTCACGAAGGGTTACAGCCGCCTCTGCGGGGCGGAGAACACCAGAGAGAAAGAGCTCTCCGGCGGGCAGGAATCCGCGGGGAAATTCCCTCCCGGAGGGGGAAATCGACGCCATCGCCATCGTCATCGAGCGGGACATCATCTCCATCATCATCATCATCATCTCCACCATCTACACCGCCATCACCACCGTTGCACCTCGTCACCGCTGTAACAATTCGGGTTAAATCTTGATTGTTTGATAGGGGAAACTCTCCCGGTGTTATTCTATACTTGTTGTAGATGCTATTGAGTGAAACCATTGAACCAAGGTTTATGTTCAGATTGTTATTCATCATCATATCACCTCTGATTGTATTCCATATGATGTCTCGTGAGTAGTTCGTTTAGTTCTTGAGGACATGGGTGAAGTCTAAATGCTAGTAGTGAATTATGGTTGAGTAATATTCAATGTTATGATATTTAAGTTGTGGTGTCATTCTTCTAGTGGTGTCGTGTGAACGTCGACTACACGACACTTCACCATTTATGGGCCTAGGGGAGTGCATCTTGTATTCGGTTGCTAATTGCGGAGTTGCCGGAGTGACAGAAACCTGAGCTCCCGTTAGTATATCGATGCAAGAGGGATCGCAGGATCTCAGAGTTTAAGGCTGTGGTTAGATTTATCTTAATTACTTTCTTGTAGTTGCGGATGCTTGCAAGGGGTATAATCACAAGTATGTATTAGTCCTAGGAAGGGCGGTGCATTAGCATAGGTTCACCCACACAACACTTATCAAAACAATGAAGATTATTTAGCTACATGAAGCGAAAGCACTAGACTAAAATCCCCGTGTGTCCTCAAGAACGTTTGGTCATTATAAGTAAACAAACCGGCTTGTCCTTTGTGCTAAAAAGGATTGGGCCACTCGCTGCAATTATTTCTCTCGCATTTTACTTACTCGTACTTTATTCATCTATTACATCAAAACCCCTTGAATACTTGTTTGTGAGCATTTACAGTGAATCCTTCATCGAAACTGCTGCCAACACCCTGCTCCTCGTTGGGATCGACATTCTTACTTATCGAAGATACTACGATACACCCCCTATACTTGTGGGTCATCAAGACTATTTTCCGGCGCCGTTGGGGAGTGAAGCGCTATTGGTAAGTGGAATTGGTAAGGAAAACCTTTACTGTTTGTGCTGATTTTACTGCTGCTATAAGTCATTATGGAGAGATCTTCTCTTCAATTTCTATTTGGGAAATCTACTACTACTGCAACGGTAGTGGATGAAGCGCCAGGTGAGGAAGTAGTACCATATAAAATACCTATGAAAATTATTGAACGTGTTATGGATAACCGCTATGAAGGGGATGGAACTGTCCATCCTGGTGATCATTTATTGTTTTTGCATGAATTATGCGGGTTATTCAAATGTGCAGGTATTTCTATGAATGAAGTTAGAAAGAAACTATTCACTATATCGCTGTCTGGTAAAGCGGCGCACTGGTATAAATTGCTGAAGAATGGTGATTCTATTGATTGGGAGGACATTGTGCCTTTATTTTATTCCAAATTCTATCCTCCAAGTGAAATTCACAAAGATCGGAACCGCATATATAATTTGGCCTCATGATGGAGAAAGTATTGCCCAAGCTTGGGGGAGATTGAAGTCTTTAATGCTCAAATGCCCCATTAATGAGCTTCCTGGTAATGTTATTATTGATAATTTCTATGCAAGACTTTCTTTTCAAGACAAGACCTTGCTGGATACTTCTTGTTCTGGATCATTTACACGCAACAAAGAAGAGTTTAAAAGGGACCTTCTTGATCGGATCCAAGAAAATACTGAAGGATGGGAGAACGACAAAGATAGAGAATCAGGTATAATTTATGATTACAAATGCATTGAAGCTTTTATGGATACTGATAAATTTCGTAATATGAGTGCTACATATGGTCTTGATTCCCAAGTTGTTGCAAATCTTTACAAAGCTTTTGCCTCTCATTATGAATTGCCTAAGAAGAATTTTGGTAAGTATCATGAACCGTATAAAGATAAAGTTGATTCATCTGTAAACAAATGTGTAGTGATTGAAACTATTGATAATGTTATTCCTGAAGCTTATATTGAAAAAACTCCTTTCCCTGCTAAAATGAAGGAGTACTCTGTCATATCTAGTGCAGTTAATAAAAGTGAAAAGAAACCTAAAGAACCTGAAGAACAAATTAAAATTGAACCTGCTGTTGCAATAGTTAAAGATCTTGTGACTGAAAATGTGGAGGATGGTCATATTATTTTCTAAGAAGATGCTTCTAATATTGTTTCACATCCTAATAAACCCAAACAAGTTAGTGTTCCTATGCTATCTGTTAGAATTGGTGATCATTGCTATTATGGTTTATGTGATATTGGTGCAAGTGTTAGTGCTATTCCTTATGAGCTTTACACGGAGATTATGCACGAAATTGGTTCTTGTGAACTTGAAGATATTGATGTGGTTATTCATCTGGCCAATAGAGAAACTATTTCTCCAATTGGTATTGTTCGAGATGTGGAAGTTCTATGTGGTAAGATTAAATATCCTGCTGACTTTTTGGTACTTGGTTCTGCTGCTAGTGATCATTGTCCTATCATTTTTGGTAGACCTTTTCTAAATACTTGTGGAGCTATTATAGATTGTAAGAAAGAGAAAATTTTGACTAGATTTGCTGGTGAACCTTATGAATTTAACTTTTCTAAATTTACCAAAACTCCTTATAAAGCTGACTTGCCTAGTAATGATTTTAAAATGGAGCAGTGTGCATCTATTGTTCTTGTTCCTAATAATCCTTTGCAGCAACATTTGGAGAATAGCGAAAGTGAAGCTTTTAGGAAAGAAAGAGATGAGCTTGAGGAAATTTTTCTTCGCCAACCTATTCTCAAGCATGATTTACCGGTGGAAGATTTGGGTACAACACCGCCACCAAAGGAAGATCCTGTTTTTGATTTAAAGCCTTTACCTGATAATCTTAAATATGCTCATATTGATGATAAGAAAATATATCCTGTTATTATTAGTTCTAAGCTTTCAGAGATTGAGGAAGAAAGGTTATTGGAAATATTGAAGAAACACCGAGGAGCTATTGGCTATACTCTTGATGATTTGAAAGGGATTTCTCCTTCTATTTGCCAACATGCTATTAATATGGAAGAAGATGCAAAGCCTGTTGTTGAACATCAACGTCTAATTCCGAAGATGAAAGAAGTGGTAAGAAATGAGGTATTAAAACTTCTTGAAGCTGGTATTATATATCCTATTGCTGATAGTAGATGGGTTAGTCCTGTGCATTGTGTTCCTAAGAAAGGAGGAATGACTGTTGTGCCTAATGATAATGATGAGCTTATTCCTCAAAGAATAGTTGTAGGTTATAGAATGTGCATTGATTTTCGAAAAGTTAATAAAGTTACTAAGAAAGATCATTACCCTTTACCCTTTATTGATCAAATGCTAGAAAGGTTATCTAAAAATACTCATTTTTGCTTTCTTGATGGTTATTCTGGGTTTTCACAAATTGCTGTTAAAGCTAAAGATCAAGAGAAAACCACTTTTACTTGTCCTTATGGAACTTATGCTTATAGGCGTATGCCTTTTGGTTTATGTAATGCTCCTGCTACTTTTCAAAGATGCATGTCTGCTATTTTTCATGGTTTTTGCGAAAGTATTGTAGAGGTGTTCATGGATGATTTTTCTGTCTATGGGAATTCTTTTGATAATTGCCTGCGAAACCTCGATAAAGTTTTGCAGAGATGTGAAGAAACTAACCTTGTTCTTAATTGGGAGAAATGCCACTTTATGGTTAATGAAGGAATTGTATTGGGACATAAAATTTCCGAAAGAGGTATTGAAGTTGATAGAGCTAAAGTTGAAGCAATTGAGAAGATGCCCTATCCGAGGGATGTTAAAGGTATTCGTAGTGTTCTTGGTCATGCTGGGTTTTATAGGAGATTTATTAAAGATTTCTCTAAAATTTCAAAGCCTCTTACTAATCTCCTTCAAAAAGATGTACCTTTTGTTTTTGATGATGATTGTAAGGAAGCTTTTGAAACTCTAAAGAAAGCCTTAACAACTGCTCCTGTAGTCGAACCTCCTGATTGGAATTTGCCTTTTGAAATTATGTGTGATGCTAGTGATTTTGCTGTAGGCGCTGTTCTTGGACAGCGGGTAGATAAAAAATTAAATGTTATTCATTATGCTAGTAAGACTCTTGATGCTGCTCAAAGAAATTATGCTACAACTGAAAAGGAATTGTTAGCTGTAGTCTTTGCTTGTGATAAGTTTAGACCCTATATTGTTGATTCGAAAGTTACAATTCATACTGATCATGCTGCAATTAGATACCTTATGACAAAGAAAGATGCTAAGCCAAGGCTTATTAGATGGGTACTTCTGTTGCAAGAATTTGATTTACATATTATAGATAGGAAAGGTGCTGATAATCCTGTTGCTGATAATTTGTCTAGATTGGAAAATATTGCTTATGATCCTGTTCCTGTTAATGATAGTTTTCCAAATGAACAATTGGCTGTAATAAAGGTGAGCTCGCGAGAGAGCCCTTGGTATGCAGATTATGCTAACTTTATTGTTTCGAAGTATTTGCCTCCAACCTTTTCAGCTCAGCAAAGGAGGAAATTCTTTTATGACTTGAGGCATTATTTTTGGGATGACCCACACTTATATAAAGAAGGAGTGGATGGTATTATGCGAAGATGTGTTCCTGAATATGAACAACAGGAGATATTGAATAAATGTCATGGTAGTGTTTATGGAGGACATCACGCTGGAGATAGAACCGCTCAAAAGGTTCTACAATCAGGTTTTTATTGGCCAACACTCTTCAAAGATGCAAGGAAATTTATTTTATCTTGTGATGAATGTCAAAGAGTTGGTAATATCTCTAGACGCAATGAAATGCCTATGAATTATACTCTTGTTATTGAACCATTCGATTGTTGGGGATTCGACTTCATGGGTCCTTTCCCTTCTTCAGATGGTAACACTCATATACTTGTCGCTGTTGATTATGTTACTAAATGGGTAGAAGCTATACCTACAAAAAGTGCTGATGGTGAGACCTCTATAAAAATGCTTGTAGATGTTATATTTCCTAGATTTGGAGTACCTAGATATATTATGACTGATGGAGGTTCTCATTTTATTCATGGAGGTTTTAGAAAAACTCTTGCTAAGTATGGTATTAATCAGAATTGCTTCCGCTTATCACCCTCAAACTAGTGGTCAAGTAGAATTATCAAATAGAGAGATTAAAGCTATCTTGGGTAAGACTGTTAATAAATCTAGAAAGAATTGGGCTAGCAAATTGAAAGAAGCACTATGGGCTTATAGAACTGCTTATAAAAATCCTATGGGAATGTCACCTTATAAAATGGTTTATGGAAAAGCTTGTCATTTACCTTTAGAACTAGAGCACAAAGCTTATTGGGCTGTTAGAGAACTAAATAAAGATCCTAAATTAGCCGGTAATAAAAGGTTGTTGCAATTAAGTTCTCTAGATGAATGGAGAAGTGAAGCTTATGAAAATGCTAAACTCTTTAAAGAAAAAGTTAAGAAGTGGCATGATAGAAGGATCATTAAAAGAGAATTTAATGTTGGAGATAAAGTCCTATTGTATCGGTCTCGTCTCAGATTCTTTGCAGGGAAATTACTCTCGAAGTGGGAAGGACCATATGTTGTTGAGGAGGTGTATCGTTCAGGAGCAATTAAAATTAGCTCTCTCCAAGGCAATGCCACACAAGTGGTAAATGGACAAAGACTCAAGCATTATATCTCGGGTGATTCTTATAATATTGATGTTGATATTATTCAAGTGGAAACACCGGAGGCTTTCATTAAAGGACAAATTGACAGTCCGCCAGAACTGGACTTTGAATAGGTAACAGTACAGGTAATAAAAGTCCGCGTTTACCTTTCCGAACATTATTTCTGCTGTTTTTAGAAAATATGAAAAATTATGAGTTCGAAACGGAGTGGAAAGGACGCACGAGGGCGTGCCACCATAGGCCGGCGCGGCCTGACCTGGGCCCGCGCCGACCTATGGTCTGGCCGCCTCGTTGCCCCTTTCCGACTCGTTTTCGACCTGGAACCTTCCTTTTGTCGTAAAAATATTTGCTATATAATCCCCCGGACCCCTGGAGGTCCGTAATATCGTTTTCTCGTCGTATTTTGTTTCGAGCTGTTTTCTGCCAGATTTGTTTTGATCTAGAAGCACCATGGTCTCCAACAACAAAGACAAGGGGCCTTGGAGGGAAGAGATGGATGAAAGGATCAATAAGGAGAAGGAGAAGATAGCATCAGCAAAAGGAGAGTGGGAAACTACGAAGAGTAAGCCAATCTTGGTGGGATCGGTTAACACTGGGCGTTCTTTTTCTCATAACTTGCAGGGAGCTCTTCCGCCTGCTCTGGACCTCGACTCTTTCCCTTGTGTGGAGGAAGCAATACGGGTTGCTGATGAGTTTTGTGATCAATATCGTGCTCTCAAAAGGGAAGTGGAGATACTTCAGGAGGAGAACCAGCGACTTCGCAGAATGCTGGAATATTACTCAAATCCCAGCACAAGGCCGTCACCGCCACACTCGGGTAACAATGAGTCTCTTCAGGTTTTGGTGCAGAATTACAAAATTGAGAAGCTGAAGCTGAAGGAGATCCTTATGAAGCGCGAGAGGAATCCATCGCCATCATCACCGAAGGAGTAATTCATCATCGGTATTGGCATCCCCTTGGTTTGTTCCAAGCTTGGGGGAGTGCCGCGGTATCACATCATCACCACCTTTATCTTTTACTATCAAGTAGTGTCATATCATGAGTAGGGAAGTTATCATATAGAATAGTATGCAATGTGGAAGTATCTCTCTTAGTTGGTTATCTATGTATCCGTTGGTGTGAGTTATCGTTATGGAATATTAATGAGAAGTCTTATCATTTACTTTTTGCACACCTTATTTTAGTTTGCAATCTCCATTATATGATTACTCTTGACATTAGTATTGATATCACTTTGGGAGCATTAAGTAAATCTATTTGGTTTTGGCAAACTTAGCATTGGTCAATAGCAACAATATCTTGATGTTTTAATAAAAGAGAGAAATACACTTAGATATACTACTCTATTATCTCTATGCTTAGTATTCTGAAGTTAAAATTGCTTGTACTTATGAGAAAGATGCATGATTGTTTCTATCATATGTATATTTGTTTGTTTCCCTCAACCTTTATGCTTGCTATCAAACCTTGCTAGCCAAAGACCTGTATCGAGAGGGAATGCTTCTCATACATCCATAACCTTAGACCAAACCTATGCCATTTGTGTCCACCATACCTACCTACTACATGGTATTTTCTGCCATTCCAAGTAAATACTTCATGTGCTACCTTTAAATAATTCAAACTACTACTCCTTATTTGTGTCAATGTTTTATAGCTCATGAGGAAGTATGTGGTGTTTTATCTTTCAATCTTGTTGGGCGGACTTTCACCAATGGACTAGTGGCACATCCACTTATCCAATAATTTTGCAAAAAGAGCTGGCAATGGGATTCCCAGTCCCAAATTAATTAACCAAAATAGACACTCCTCCATGGTATGTGATTGTTGGACGGCACCCGAAGGATTCGGTTAGCCATGGCTTGAGAAAGCAAAGGTGGGGAGGAGTGTCAACATAATAAAAAAAAAGGCACTCCTTCATGGTATGAGATTGTTGGCAGGCACCCGAGGATTCGGTTAGCCATGGTTTGTGAAAGAAAGGTTGGAAGGAGTGCCACACAAAAACAAAAATAAAATGGGAGCCGCTCTTTGAGAGTTTGTCTGGCAAGGGGGTTAGAGTACCCATTACCATTCGACAACAACAAACACCGCTCAAAACTTTACTTTTATGCTCTTTATATGATTTCAAAACTTGAAAAGCTCTAGCACATGATTTAATCCCTGCTTCCCTCTGCGAAGGGCCTGTCTTTTACTTTTATGTTGAGTCAGTAAACCTATTTCCCTCTATCTCAAGCAAGCAATTGAGTTGTTGTGAACCAATCATTTATGCTATGATTCAGTTAATCATGTCTTTTATACTTTCTTGTTTAGTACCAATTTTATCTGAATGAATATGACTTTGAAGTTATCAATGATTATGAAGAGATTGTCATGCTTGAATATGAAGGCTCAGCTATAAAATCTAATATGAAAGCTTTGCTTAGAAGTACAATCCGTTAGTAGTTCTCTGACCAAGAACAAAGTTTGCCATCACCAACTATGATTTCTTATGCACCTTTACTTGTGATTTCTCTTTACCTATTTCAAGATGAGTTATATGAGGAAGTTGTTTACTAGAATGTCTTGTGTGAATGAATATGATGCTTCTTGTCCGTATTTTATTTATCGACTCTTCACTCCATAAACATGTGGTCTTGTTTATCGAGCTCAGTTTCGCTTGGGGACAAGCGAGGTCTAAGCTTGGGGGGAGTTGATACGTCCAATTTGCATCACTATTTTGTATCATAATTTGCTGTTATTCATTGATATATTTCATATTGGGACACAATACTTATGTTATTTCATCTATTTTGCATGTTTCATCATCATTGGAGGATCAAGCACCGGAGCCAGGATTCTGCTGGAAAAAGCACCGTCAGAACGCAATATTTCGGAAGATCAACTGTGGAAGGGAATTTCACGTAAATTCCTATTTTTCCAGATGACGGAGGGAGCCAGAAGGGGAAGAAGAGAGGAGCCACTGTGGGCCCAGACCATAGGGCGGCGCGCCCAATCTGGCCGCGCCACCCGTGCTCTGGGGGCCCCACAGCCCCTTTCGCCTCCTTTTCTTCGCGTACTCCTTCGTCCCGAAAACCTAAGCCACAGAGAGGACCTCACGAAGGGTTACAGCCGCCTCTGCGGGGCGGAGAACACCAGAGAGAAAAGAGCTCTCCGGCGGGCAGGAATCCGCCGGGGAAATTCCCTCCCGGAGGGGGAAATCGACGCCATCGCCATCGTCATCGAGCGGGACATCATCTCCATCATCATCATCATCATCTCCACCATCTACACCGCCATCACCACCGCTGCACCTCGTCACCGCTGTAACAATTCGGGTTAAATCTTGATTGTTTGATAGGGGAAACTCTCCCGGTGTTATTCTATACTTGTTGTAGATGCTATTGAGTGAAACCATTGAACCAAGGTTTATGTTCAGATTGTTATTCATCATCATATCACCTCTGATTGTATTCCATATGATGTCTCGTGAGTAGTTTGTTTAGTTCTTGAGGACATGGGTGAAGTCTAAATGCTAGTAGTGAATTATGGTTGAGTAATATTCAATGTTATGATATTTAAGTTGTGGTGTCATTCTTCTAGTGGTGTCGTGTGAACGTCGACTACACGACACTTCACCATTTATGGGCCTAGGGGAGTGCATCTTGTATTCGGTTGCTAATTGCGGAGTTGCCGGAGTGACAGAAACCTGAGCTCCCGTTAGTATATCGATGCAAGAGGGATCGCAGGATCTCAGAGTTTAAGGCTGTGGTTAGATTTATCTTAATTACTTTCTTGTAGTTGCGGATGCTTGCAAGGGGTATAATCACAAGTATGTATTAGTCCTAGGAAGGGCGGTGCATTAGCATAGGTTCACCCACACAACACTTATCAAAACAATGAAGATTATTTAGCTACATGAAGCGAAAGCACTAGACTAAAATCCCCGTGTGTCCTCAAGAACGTTTGGTCATTATAAGTAAACAAACCGGCTTGTCCTTTGTGCTAAAAAGGATTGGGCCACTCGCTGCAATTATTTCTCTCGCATTTTACTTACTCGTACTTTATTCATCTATTACATCAAAACCCCTTGAATACTTGTTTGTGAGCATTTACAGTGAATCCTTCATCGAAACTGCTGCCAACACCTTCTGCTCCTCGTTGGGATCGACATTCTTACTTATCGAAGATACTACGATACACCCCCTATACTTGTGGGTCATCACGGGGTCAATGGTGGCCCTGCGAAACTACCGACGTGGAGCTTAGAGAGCTCCAAAACGAGGGTATGATCTCCGCTCAATGGAGCTTCATACGCGACACCGTCGTCCCCAAGCCCGGAGCCGGAGAAGTTGTCATGACCAAGGCTTGGGTGGAGCGCGGATTATCGCTCCCCTGTTCGGAGTTCTTCCTCTCCATCCTCAACACATACGGGCTTCAGCCCCACAACATCTGCCCCAACTCATACCTTCTGCTTTCCAACTTCGCGACACTTTGCGAAGGGCATCTCGGAATCCGACCAGATGTCAAATTATGGCAGTTTTTCTTCCGAGTGAAGAAGGAAACGAAGGACAAAGCTATGCTGAACTGCGGGAGCATGACGTTCATGCTCCGGCCTGGCCGCATGTATCCAACTCATGATTCGCACGAATCCGTCCGGTACTGGAACGCCGGATGGTTCTATGAAAAGAACGCCTCGGTTCCGGACATTCACAATGGTTTGCCCAAGTTCAACAACGAGCCTCCGGAAGAGCTCGCAAGCTGGAGCTTTGTTCCCTCGCTCGCCCAGACTCCTATCTTGGAGAAGGCAGCGCGGAGAATCTCCTGGTTAGTCCACGACGGGCTAACCGGAGCTCAGCTTACACTTGGCTGGTTCACCCGGCGGATCCAGCCACTGCGGTACAACGCGCGGTTAATCTGCGCATACACCGGGGCGGATGACCAGCTCCGAGCTACCCGCCACGACCTTCCGGCTGATTCCCTCAAAAGGAGAATCAAAACGCTCGTGAAGATAGGCCGGGCCAACCGGTCCCGAATTGATCAAGGATATCCATACAAACAACCAGTGTCCTCCGTAAGCTCTGATCCCTTCGTTACTTCAAACTTCACAAGTTTTTGGATGTTGACTAACTTATAATAGCTTTCCTTCCAGCTCGATACTTTGGCGGAGGAAAACTTTCGTGCCATACTTCGTGTCCTTGTTAGCGGCGACACGGCAGAGGAGGTTCCGGAAGACGATGAGGAGGAAGAGGAGCAGCACCCGGAAGGCGGCCCTCAACCTTCGGCGTCCCGCGCCAAAGCTTTCCGGAGCCAGCGGCGAGGCCTCCGCCAAAAAACCCAAAATCACCAAGCCACCTCCGCTGAACTCGAAGAAAGCGGAGCGTGAACGTTTGAAGATGCTTGCAACTGCAGGCAAACGCTCTCGCCCCATCATCCCCGGCGCCCCGTAAGTTTCCGAGTATGGCACGTCTATACTTGATGTAATTGTTTCTTATGCGATCCTCGTTTACTTGTTTGCAGAATTCCGACTACCGCTGCCACCCGGACCACCAGCCAAGAGCCCATCACCAAATACATGACAAAGTCTCCGGCTGTTGGTCCTCCGACTCCAGCTCCGCCAAGCACTTCCCACACTGCTCCACCGCCGTCTCCTCCTCAGGCTGATCAATCTCCCCCTCCTGCCGCAAATACTCCTCCGGAAGTAATTCCGGTTAGCAGCGAGAAAGTGGGCGGAGAGGATCCTAAGGCCAAAAGCCCTGCCCAGGACGAAACAGAAGTACAAGGCCAAGGAGAGGCTGAGGTTACTTCTTCCGAGAAGGTCGGAGCCGGTGCTGGCGACGTCGTCGTTTTTCCGAAAAACTTTGGAGATCCGGCTGACCTCACTTCCACCCCCAAGGCATATGCTACCAAGTTTTTCAACAAGCTAACCGAGACGGAAAAATGGGAGCTTGAACAAGATTTGCTCAACGCCATGCTGAACAACGCCTGGGGAAAGCCGGATGCCGCAACGTCGGAAATCCAAGACTTCAAGAAGGACGTCGGCCAGTTCTTCGACAAGCTTATCTGCAAGCAAAAGGTACTCCCCAGTAGCCCCCAAGCATGTAGGCGGAAACTAGATACTAGTTATCGCTTAGATGCTTTAGAATAAAGCCACTCCTGGAGAGTTTTTTAAATTGTCGCAGTAGCCCCCAAGCATTATATCGGAAGGATTCCGACAATGATGCTTGATACGTCTCCAACGTATCGATAATTTCTTATGTTCCATGCCACATTATTGATGATATCTACATGTTTTATGCACACTTTATGTCATATTCGTGCATTTTCTGGAACTAACCTATTAACAAGATGCCGAAGTGCCAGTTTCGCTGTTTTTGGTTTCAGAAATCCTAGTAACGAAATATTCTCGGAATTGGACGAAATCAACGCCCAGGTTCCTATTTTGCCCGGAAGCATCCAACACCCGAGAGCCACAGAGGAGGGCCCCGTGGGCCATGACATGGTGGCGCGGCCCAGGCCCTGGCCGCGCCACCCTATGGTCTCGTCGCCTCGTTGACCCTCCTGCGCCGCCTCTTCGCCTATATAAAGCCCCTGCATCGAAAACCCTTAGGGAGGAAGCCACGATACGGAGAAAAGTTCCAGAGCCGCCGCCATCGCGAAGCCAAGATCTGGGGGACAGGAGTCTCTGTTCCGGCACCCTGCCGGAGCGGGGAAGTGCCCCCGGAAGGCTTCTCCATCGACACCGCTGCCATCTCCACCGCCATCTTCATCACCGCTGCTGCTCCCATGAGGAGGGAGTAGTTCTCCATCGAGGCTCGGGGCTGTACCGGTAGCTATGTGGTTAATCTCTCTCCTATGTACTTCAATACAATGATCTCATGAGCTGCTTTACATGATTGAGATCCATATGATGAGCTTTGTATCGCTACTAGTTGTGTGCTACTCATGTGATGTTATTAAAGTAGTCTATTCCTCCTGCATGGTGTAAAGGTGCTAGTGTGTGCACCGTGTGGTTCTTGTCGTAGGCTATGATCATGATCTCTTGTAGATCGTGGAGTTAATTGTCATTATGATAGTATTGATGTGATCTATTCCTCCTTCATAGTGTAATGTGGACAGTGCGTGCGCTATGTTAGTTCTTGGTTTATTTTGCAATGATCTATTATGCTCTAAGGTTACTTAAACATGAATATCGAATGTTGTGGAGCTTGTTAACTCCGGCATTGAGGGTTCGTGTAATCCTACGCAACGAATGATGTTCATTATCAAACAAGAGTGTATGTAGCACATATGAGAAAGAGTTATTTATTATGCGATCAATGTTGAGAGTGTCCACTAGTGAAAGTATGATCCCTAGGCCTTGTTTCCAATACTGAAAACACCGTTTACTTACTGTTCTGTTGCATGTTTACTCGCTGCCATATTTTATTCAGATTGCTATTACCACTCATATACATCCATATTACTTGTATTTCACTATCTCTTCGCCGAACTAGTGCACCTATACACCTGACAAGTGTATTTGGTGTGTTGGGGACACAAGAGACTTCTTGCTTTGTGATTACAGGGTTGCTTGAGAGGGATATCTTTGACCTCTTCCTCCCTGAGTTCGATAAACCTTGGGTAATCCACTTAAGGGAAACTTGTTGCTGTTCTACAAACCTCGCTCTTGGAGGCCCAACACTGTCTACAAGAATAGAAGCTCCCGTAGACATCAAGCACTTTTCTGGCGCCGTTGTCGGGGAGAAAGGTAAAAGGTACTCACACTCCGGTTCCAACATTTTCTGGCGCCATTGTGTGTGTACTCGAAGCTATTTCCTTTAGACTCTGCAATTGCATCTTTTTGTTTCTTGTTTTTATTTTTCACTAGTTAGGCATAATGGAAAACAACAAAAAAATTAGTGAGCTTCTTATTCTATTTCCTGATTTAAGACATGGATGGTTTGATGCGAAAATTAAAAAACCTATGGAACCTTATTTACATGATAGTAGCAATGTTATTAGTATGAATGCAATTACTGCTAATGCTATGAAGAAGTCTAAGCTTGGGGAAGCTGGTTTACATAAAAATAATCTTTTTAGCTCCTCCGCTTTGGAAGAAATATTTTGCTCTGATAATGCTTTATCTCCCATATGCGATAACTCTAATGATGCTTCTGATATTTTAAATCCACCTGCTGAAAGTATTCCGTATAAAATACCTATGGAAATTATTGAACGTGTTATGGATAACCGCTATGAAGGGGATGGAACTGTCCATCCTAGGAATCATTTACTGTTTTTGCATGAATTATGCGGGTTATTCAAGTGTGCAGGTATTTCAATGGATGAAGTTAGAAAGAAATTATTTGTTATATCGCTATCTGGTGAAGCGGCGCATTGGTATAAACTATTGAAGGACGGGCGCTCTCTTGATTGGAAGGATATTGTGCCTCTATTTTATTCCAAGTTCTATCCTCCAAGTGAAATTCACAAAGATCGAAACCATATATATAATTTTTGGCCTCATGATGGAGAGAGTATTGCCCAAGCATGGGAGAGATTGAAGACTTTAATGCTCAAATGCCCCAATCATGAGCTTCCAGGTAATATCATCATTGATAATTTCTATGCAAGACTTTCTTTTCAAGACAAGACCTTGCTGGATACTACTTGTTCTGGATCATTCACGAGCAATAAAGAAGAGTTTAAAAGGGACCTTCTTGATCGGATTAAGGAGAACGCTGAAGATTGGGAGAACGACAAAGGTAAAGAGTCAGGTATAAATTATGATTATGAATGCATTGAAACTTTCATGGATAGTGATAAATTTCGAAATATGAGTGCTACTTATGGTCTTGACTCTCAAGTTGCTGCAAATCTTTATAAAGCTTTTGCTTCTCACATTGAATTGCCTAGGAAGAATTTTGATAAGTATCATGAACCTTTTAAAGACGCTTGCATGAAGAATGAAATTGTTGTTAATAATTGCAATAAGCGTGCTCAAACTCCTAAGAATGCTATTTCCTATAAGCATGTTAATTTTTGTGGAATACATAGACCTTGTGGAATTAATCAAATAGAAGATGAATATTGTATCCATCACAGAAATGAAAAAACTAGAAAGTGGTCTAGAGCTCTAGATGATCTTGGAGAAAAAGTGTGTGCCCTCTATCCTTTTATTTGTGAACTTTGCCATAGAGTTGGTCATTTTAATTTTCAATGTTCCTCCAATGATAATTCAAACCCCATGAGTGCTGCAAATTTGTATTGTGATGATGAAATTATTCCTAATCAGCATGATGAACTTACCTTATTTTTGAAGTGTGAAGAGTTATCAAGAAAAATTTCTTTGTTAAATATTAACGATCTTGATATTGATGATGTCCTGCATGGTTGTCTTTCTTATTGCATTGATAATAGCCATACAAATACTTACATACAAAATATTTTAGAAGATGACACCTTGCCAAAATATGATAGGACCGCTGTGTGTTTTCAATTAATTAATGAAAAGGAGGGATCCTCCCAAGTTTCTTCTATTGTTTCTAAAAGTAAATCAGGTTATGCGGACAAGCCACCCTTCAAGCCTCTTCCTCCTAAAGAAGGAAGAGAGAAGAGGAAAAGAAGAAGAAGAAGAAGAAGGGAACAAAGAAGAAGAAGAAGAAGAAGAAGAAGAAGAAGAAGGAGAATAAAGAGAAAGAGGCAATGGCATATCCCCGCGTGTATGAGGTAACAATAGGTAACTGTAAGTATGTTGCTCCTAATGATTATTATGATAATGAATCTGAGTACGATGATCTTCCTATACCCTTTACCCATGTTAGTGATCATGATTTGGATGAGCATGCTGCCTTTGATATTGAAAATCTCTTTGGTACTGATTATGAAATTAATGATGATAGCATTATTCATGTCCCCTTAAACGATGATATTGAAAGCTCTAAGCTTGGGGATGTTGTGCTTGAAGATCCTGTATTTGAGACATCTACTTTTAGTGAAAATGATGATATTACATATTCAGGTTTAGATAATTGCTATAGAGATGTATATGACACATGTTACAATTATCCTTATGAAACTTGTCATAGTTATGATGGGCTTGCCAAAAACAATTCTTTTAATATGCAACTTGTTTACCATGTTCAAATTCTTGATAATAATCTTGCTCCAATTACTATTAATGAGAATAACTCTTCTTATGCCAAAATTAATGATACTTCTATGCATATGAACCATGATAAGAATGTTTTAAGTGACGGGTATATTGTGGATTTCATCAATGATGCTACTGAAAGTTATTATGAGAGAGGGAAATATGGTTATATGCATCTTAATAATATTAAGTTTCCCCTCTTTATGTTGAGAATCTTTAAGTTACTCGTGTTTTATCCTCTTATGCTTGCCACTTTGCTCTTCATGAACTTATTTATTTACAAGATTCCTATGCATAGGAAGCATGTTAGACTTAAATGTGTTTTGAATTTGCCTCTTGATGCTCTCTTTTGCTTCAACTACTATTTCTTGCGAGTGCATCATTAAAACTGCTGAGCCCATCTTAATGGCTATAAAGAAAGAACTTCTTGGGAGATAACCCATGTGTTTATTTTACTACAGAAATTTTTGTTTTGTTGAGTCTTGGAAGTTGTTTACTACTGTAGCAACCTCTCCTTATCATGTTTTTGTGCCAAGTAAAGTTTCTATGTTAAAGTTGATGTTATATTTGGGATCGCTGCGCAGAAACAGCATTGCTGTCTGTCACGAATCTGGGCACAGTCCTCTGTAGAAAATTCGAAAAAATCTGCCAATTTACGAGCGTGATCCTCGATATGTACGCAACTTTCATTAGTTTTGAGTTTTTCCATTTGAGCAAGTCTGGTGCCAGCTTTAAATTCGTCTTTACGGACTGTTCTGTTTTTGACAGATTCTGCCTTTTATTTCGCATTGCCTCTTTTGCTATGTTGGATTCATTTCTTTGATCCATTAATGTCCAGTAGCTTTATGCAATGTCCAGAAGTGAAAAGAATGTTTGTGTCACCTCTGAACATGTGAATTTTTGATTATTCACTAACCCTCTAATGAGTTTGCTTGAAGTTTGGTGTGAAGGAAGTTTTCAAGGGTCAAGAGAGGAGGGTGATATAATGAGATCGAGAAGAGTGAAAGGTCTAAGCTTGGGGATGCCCCGGTGGTTCATCCCTGCATATTTTAAGAAGACTCAAGCATCTAAGCTTGGGGATGCCCAAGGCATCCCCTTCTTCATCGACAAAGTATCAGGTTCCTTCTCTTGAAACTATATTTTTATTCGGTCACATCTTATGTTCTTTACTTGGAGCGTCTGTGTGCTTTTATTTTTGTTTTTGTTTTGTTATCTTAGTTCTCTGAATAAGTTCATCCTTGTGTGGGAGAGAGACACGCTCCGCTGGTTCGTATGAACACATGTGTTCTTAGCTCATAATATTCATGGCGAAGTTTCTTCTTCGTTAAATTGTTATATGGTTGGAAATTTGAAAAATGCTACATGTAGTAATTGGTAAAATGTCTTGGATAATGTGATACTTGGCAATTGTTGTGCTCATGTTTAAGCTCTTGCATCATATACTTTGCACCTATTAGTGAAGAAATACATAGAGCTTGCTAAAATTTGGTTTGCATAATTGGTCTCTCTAAGGTCTAGATAATTTCTAGTATTGAGTTTGAACAACAAGGAAGACGGTGTAGAGTCTTATAATGTTTACAATATGTCTTTTATGTGAGTCTTGCTGCACCGGTTCATCCTTGAGTTTGCTTCAAATAACCTTGCTAGCCTAAACCTTGTATCGAGAGGGAACACTTCTCATGCATCCAAAATCCTTGAGCCAACCACTATGCCATTTGTGTCCACCATACCTACCTACTACATGGTATTTCTCCGCCATTCCAAAGTAAATTGCTTGAGTGCTACCTTTAAACCATTCAAAATTTATCACCTCTGATTTGTGTCAATGTTTTATAGCTCATGAGGAAGTATGTGGTGTTTATCTTTCAATCTTGTTGGGCAACTTTCACCAATGGACTAGTGGCTTCATCCGCTTATCCAATAATTTTGCAAAAAGAGCTGGCAATGGGATTCCCAAATTAATTAACAAAAATAGACACTCCTCCATGGTATGTGATTGTTGGACGGCACCCGAAGGATTCGGTTAGCCATGGCTTGAGAAAGCAAAGGTGGGGAGGAGTGTCATCATAATAAAACTAAAATAAAAAGGCACTCCTTCATGGTATGAGATTGTTGGCAGGCACCCGAGGATTCGGTTAGCCATGGTTTGTGAAAGAAAGGTTGGAAGGAGTGCCACCCAAAAACAAAATAAAATGGGAGCCTCTCTTTGAAGGTTTGTCTGGCAAGGGGGTTAGAGTACCCGCTACCATTCGTTGACAACAACAAACACCTCTCAAAACTTTACTTTTATGCTCTCTATATGTTTTCAAAATCAAAGCTCTAGCACAAATATAGCAATCGATGCTTTCCTCTTTGAAGGACCATTCTTTTACCTTATTGTTGAGTCAGTTTACCTATCTCCTTCCACCCTAAGAAGCAAACACTTGTGTGAACTGTGCATTGATTCCTACATACTTGCATATTGCACTTGTTATATTACTTTGTGTTGACAATTATCCACGAGATATACATGTTAAAGTTGAAAGCAACCGCTGAAACTTAATCTTCCTTTGTGTTGCTTCAATACCTTTACTTTGATTTATTGCTTTATGAGTTAACTCTTATGCAAGACTTATTGATGCTTGTCTTGAAGTACTATTCATGAAAAGTCTTTGCTTTATGATTCAGTTGTTTACTCATGTCATTACCATTGTTTTGATCGCTGCATTCATTACATATGCTTACAATAGTATGATCAAGGTTATGATGGCATGTCACTTCAGAAATTATCTTTGTTATCGTTTTACCTGCTCGGGACGAGCAGAACTAAGCTTGGGGATGCTGATACGTCTCCAACGTATCGATAATTTCTTATGTTCCATGCCACATTATTGATGATATCTACATGTTTTATGCACACTTTATGTCATATTCGTGCATTTTCTGGAACTAACCTATTAACAAGATGCCGAAGTGCCGTTCCTGTTTTCTGCTGTTTTGGTTTCAGAAATCCTAGTAACGAAATATTCTCTAATTGGACAAAATCAACGCCAGGTTCCTATTTTGCCCGGAAGCATCCAGAACACCCGAGAGCCACAGAGGAGGGCCCGGTGGGCCCAGATGACATGGTGGCGCGGCCCAGGCCCTGGCCGCGCCACCCTATGGTCTCGTCGCCTCGTTGACCCTCCTGCGCCGCCTCTTCGCCTATATAAAGCCCCCGCATCGAAAACCCTTAGGGGAAGCCACGATACGGAGAAAGTTCCAGAGCCGCCATCGCGAAGCCAAGATCTGGGGGACAGGAGTCTCTGTTCCGGCACCCCGCCGGACGGGGAAGTGCCCCCGGAAGGCTTCTCCATCGACACCGCTGCCATCTCCACCGCCATCTTCATCACCGCTGCTGCTCCCATGAGGAGGGAGTAGTTCTCCATCGAGGCTCGGGGCTGTACCGGTAGCTATGTGGTTAATCTCTCTCCTATGTACTTCAATACAATGATCTCATGAGCTGCTTTACATGATTGAGATCCATATGATGAGCTTTGTATCGCTACTAGTTGTGTGCTACTCATGTGATGTTATTAAAGTAGTCTATTCCTCCTGCATGGTGTAAAGGTGCTAGTGTGTGCACCGTGTGGTTCTTGTCGTAGGCTATGATCATGATCTCTTGTAGATCGTGGAGTTAATTGTCATTATGATAGTATTGATGTGATCTATTCCTCCTTCATAGTGTAATGTGGACAGTGTGTGCGCTATGTTAGTTCTTGGTTTATTTTGCAATGATCTATTATGCTCTAAGGTTACTTAAACATGAATATCGAATGTTGTGGAGCTTGTTAACTCCGGCATTGAGGGTTCGTGTAATCCTACGCAACGAATGATGTTCATTATCAAACAAGAGTGTATGTAGCACATATGAGAAAGAGTTATTTATTATGCGATCAATGTTGAGAGTGTCCACTAGTGAAAGTATGATCCCTAGGCCTTGTTTCCAATACTGAAAACACCGTTTACTTACTGTTCTGTTGCATGTTTACTCGCTGCCATATTTTATTCACATTGCTATTACCACTCATATACATCCATATTACTTGTATTTCACTATCTCTTCGCCGAACTAGTGCACCTATACACCTGACAAGTGTATTTGGTGTGTTGGGGACACAAGAGACTTCTTGCTTTGTGATTACAGGGTTGCTTGAGAGGGATATCTTTGACCTCTTCCTCCCCGAGTTCGATACCTTGGGTAATCCACTTAAGGGAAACTTGCTGCTGTTCTACAAACCTCTGCTCTTGGAGGCCCAACACTGTCTACAAGAATAGAAGCTCCCGTAGACATCAAGCATTTCTGGCGCCGTTTCCGGGGAGGAAAGGTAAAAGGTACTCACACTCCGGCCAGGTAACAGTACTTTTCTGGCGCCATTGTGTGTGTGCTCGAAGCTATTTCCTTTAGACTGCAATTGCATCTTTTTGTTTCTTGTTTTTATTTTTCACTAGTTAGGCATAATGGAAAACAACAAAAAAATTAGTGAGCTTCTTATTCTATTTCCTGATTTAAGACATGGATGGTTTGATGCGAAAATTAAAAAACCTATGGAACCTTATTTACATGATAGTAGCAATGTTATTAGTATGAATGCAATTACTGCTAATGCTATGAAGAAGTCTAAGCTTGGGGAAGCTGGTTTACATAAAAATAATCTTTTTAGCTCCTCCGCTTTGGAAGAAATATTTTGCTCTGATAATGCTTTATCTCCCATATGCGATAACTCTAATGATGCTTCTGATATTTTAAATCCACCTGCTGAAAGTATTCCGTATAAAATACCTATGGAAATTATTGAACGTGTTATGGATAACCGCTATGAAGGGGATGGAACTGTCCATCCTAGGAATCATTTACTGTTTTTGCATGAATTATGCGGGTTATTCAAGTGTGCAGGTATTTCAATGGATGAAGTTAGAAAGAAATTATTTGTTATATCGCTATCTGGTGAAGCGGCGCATTGGTATAAACTATTGAAGGACGGGCGCTCTCTTGATTGGAAGGATATTGTGCCTCTATTTTATTCCAAGTTCTATCCTCCAAGTGAAATTCACAAAGATCGAAACCATATATATAATTTTTGGCCTCATGATGGAGAGAGTATTGCCCAAGCATGGGAGAGATTGAAGACTTTAATGCTCAAATGCCCCAATCATGAGCTTCCAGGTAATATCATCATTGATAATTTCTATGCAAGACTTTCTTTTCAAGACAAGACCTTGCTGGATACTACTTGTTCTGGATCATTCACGAGCAATAAAGAAGAGTTTAAAAGGGACCTTCTTGATCGGATTAAGGAGAACGCTGAAGATTGGGAGAACGACAAAGGTAAAGAGTCAGGTATAAATTATGATTATGAATGCATTGAAACTTTCATGGATAGTGATAAATTTCGAAATATGAGTGCTACTTATGGTCTTGACTCTCAAGTTGCTGCAAATCTTTATAAAGCTTTTGCTTCTCACATTGAATTGCCTAGGAAGAATTTTGATAAGTATCATGAACCTTTTAAAGACGCTTGCATGAAGAATGAAATTGTTGTTAATAATTGCAATAAGCGTGCTCAAACTCCTAAGAATGCTATTTCCTATAAGCATGTTAATTTTTGTGGAATACATAGACCTTGTGGAATTAATCAAATAGAAGATGAATATTGTATCCATCACAGAAATGAAAAAACTAGAAAGTGGTCTAGAGCTCTAGATGATCTTGGAGAAAAAGTGTGTGCCCTCTATCCTTTTATTTGTGAACTTTGCCATAGAGTTGGTCATTTTAATTTTCAATGTTCCTCCAATGATAATTCAAACCCCATGAGTGCTGCAAATTTGTATTGTGATGATGAAATTATTCCTAATCAGCATGATGAACTTACCTTATTTTTGAAGTGTGAAGAGTTATCAAGAAAAATTTCTTTGTTAAATATTAACGATCTTGATATTGATGATGTCCTGCATGGTTGTCTTTCTTATTGCATTGATAATAGCCATACAAATACTTACATACAAAATATTTTAGAAGATGACACCTTGCCAAAATATGATAGGACCGCTGTGTGTTTTCAATTAATTAATGAAAAGGAGGGATCCTCCCAAGTTTCTTCTATTGTTTCTAAAAGTAAATCAGGTTATGCGGACAAGCCACCCTTCAAGCCTCTTCCTCCTAAAGAAGGGAACGAGGAGAAGGAAAAGAAGAAGAAGAAGGGAACGAAGAAGAAGAAGAAGAAGAAGAAGAAGAAGAAGAAGAAGAAGAAGAAAGAGAATAAAGAGAAAGAGGCAATGGCATATCCCCGCGTGTATGAGGTAACAATAGGTAACTGTAAGTATGTTGCTCCTAATGATTATTATGATAATGAATCTGAGTACGATGATCTTCCTATACCCTTTACCCATATTAGTGATCATGATTTGGATGAGCACGCTGCCTTTGATATTGAAAATCTCTTTGGTACTGATTATGAAATTAATGATGATAGCATTATTCATGTCCCCTTAAACGATGATATTGAAAGCTCTAAGCTTGGGGATGTTGTGCTTGAAGATCCTGTATTTGAGACATCTACTTTTAGTGAAAATGATGATATTACATATTCAGGTTTAGATAATTGCTATAGAGATGTATATGACACATGTTACAATTATCCTTATGAAACTTGTCATAGTTATGATGGGCTTGCCAAAAACAATTCTTTTAATATGCAACTTGTTTACCATGTTCAAATTCTTGATAATAATCTTGCTCCAATTACTATTAATGAGAATAACTCTTCTTATGCCAAAATTAATGATACTTCTATGCATATGAACCATGATAAGAATGTTTTAAGTGACGGGTATATTGTGGATTTCATCAATGATGCTACTGAAAGTTATTATGAGAGAGGGAAATATGGTTATATGCATCTTAATAATATTAAGTTTCCCCTCTTTATGTTGAGAATCTTTAAGTTACTCGTGTTTTATCCTCTTATGCTTGCCACTTTGCTCTTCATGAACTTATTTATTTACAAGATTCCTATGCATAGGAAGCATGTTAGACTTAAATGTGTTTTGAATTTGCCTCTTGATGCTCTCTTTTGCTTCAACTACTATTTCTTGCGAGTGCATCATTAAAACTGCTGAGCCCATCTTAATGGCTATAAAGAAAGAACTTCTTGGGAGATAACCCATGTGTTTATTTTACTACAGAAATTTTTGTTTTGTTGAGTCTTGGAAGTTGTTTACTACTGTAGCAACCTCTCCTTATCATGTTTTTGTGCCAAGTAAAGTTTCTATGTTAAAGTTGATGTTATATTTGGGATCGCTGCGCAGAAACAGCATTGCTGTCTGTCACGAATCTGGGCACAGTCCTCTGTAGAAAATTCGAAAAATCTGCCAATTTACGAGCGTGATCCTCAGATATGTACGCAACTTTCATTAGTTTTGAGTTTTTCCATTTGAGCAAGTCTGGTGCCAGCTTTAAATTCGTCTTTACGGACTGTTCTGTTTTTGACAGATTCTGCCTTTTATTTCGCATTGCCTCTTTTGCTATGTTGGATTCATTTCTTTGATCCATTAATGTCCAGTAGCTTTATGCAATGTCCAGAAGTGAAAAGAATGTTTGTGTCACCTCTGAACATGTGAATTTTTGATTATTCACTAACCCTCTAATGAGTTTGCTTGAAGTTTGGTGTGAAGGAAGTTTTCAAGGGTCAAGAGAGGAGGGTGATATAATGAGATCGAGAAGAGTGAAAGGTCTAAGCTTGGGGATGCCCCGGTGGTTCATCCCTGCATATTTTAAGAAGACTCAAGCATCTAAGCTTGGGGATGCCCAAGGCATCCCCTTCTTCATCGACAAAGTATCAGGTTCCTTCTCTTGAAACTATATTTTTATTCGGTCACATCTTATGTTCTTTACTTGGAGCGTCTGTGTGCTTTTATTTTTGTTTTTGTTTTGTTATCTTAGTTCTCTGAATAAGTTCATCCTTGTGTGGGAGAGAGACACGCTCCGCTGGTTCGTATGAACACATGTGTTCTTAGCTCATAATATTCATGGCGAAGTTTCTTCTTCGTTAAATTGTTATATGGTTGGAATTTGAAAATGCTACATGTAGTAATTGGTAAAATGTCTTGGATAATGTGATACTTGGCAATTGTTGTGCTCATGTTTAAGCTCTTGCATCATATACTTTGCACCTATTAGTGAAGAAATACATAGAGCTTGCTAAAATTTGGTTTGCATAATTGGTCTCTCTAAGGTCTAGATAATTTCTAGTATTGAGTTTGAACAACAAGGAAGACGGTGTAGAGTCTTATAATGTTTACAATATGTCTTTTATGTGAGTCTTGCTGCACCGGTTCATCCTTGAGTTTGCTTCAAATAACCTTGCTAGCCTAAACCTTGTATCGAGAGGGAATACTTCTCATGCATCCAAAATCCTTGAGCCAACCACTATGCCATTTGTGTCCACCATACCTACCTACTACATGGTATTTCTCCGCCATTCCAAAGTAAATTGCTTGAGTGCTACCTTTAAACCATTCAAAATTTATCACCTCTGATTTGTGTCAATGTTTTATAGCTCATGAGGAAGTATGTGGTGTTTATCTTTCAATCTTGTTGGGCAACTTTCACCAATGGACTAGTGGCTTCATCCGCTTATCCAATAATTTTGCAAAAAGAGCTGGCAATGGGATTCCCAGTCCCAAATTAATTAACAAAAATAGACACTCCTCCATGGTATGTGATTGTTGGACGGCACCCGAAGGATTCGGTTAGCCATGGCTTGAGAAAGCAAAGGTGGGGAGGAGTGTCATCATAATAAAACTAAAATAAAAAGGCACTCCTTCATGGTATGAGATTGTTGGCAGGCACCCGAGGATTCGGTTAGCCATGGTTTGTGAAAGAAAGGTTGGAAGGAGTGCCACCCAAAAACAAAATAAAATGGGAGCCGCTCTTTGAAGGTTTGCCTGGCAAGGGGGTTAGAGTACCCGCTACCATTCGTTGACAACAACAAACACCTCTCAAAACTTTACTTTTATGCTCTCTATATGTTTTCAAAATCAAAGCTCTAGCACAAATATAGCAATCGATGCTTTCCTCTTTGAAGGACCATTCTTTTACCTTATTGTTGAGTCAGTTTACCTATCTCCTTCCACCCTAAGAAGCAAACACTTGTGTGAACTGTGCATTGATTCCTACATACTTGCATATTGCACTTGTTATATTACTTTGTGTTGACAATTATCCACGAGATATACATGTTAAAGTTGAAAGCAACCGCTGAAACTTAATCTTCCTTTGTGTTGCTTCAATACCTTTACTTTGATTTATTGCTTTATGAGTTAACTCTTATGCAAGACTTATTGATGCTTGTCTTGAAGTACTATTCATGAAAAGTCTTTGCTTTATGATTCAGTTGTTTACTCATGTCATTACCATTGTTTTGATCGCTGCATTCATTACATATGCTTACAATAGTATGATCAAGGTTATGATGGCATGTCACTTCAGAAATTATCTTTGTTATCGTTTTACCTGCTCGGGACGAGCAGAACTAAGCTTGGGGATGCTGATACGTCTCCAACGTATCGATAATTTCTTATGTTCCATGCCACATTATTGATGATATCTACATGTTTTATGCACACTTTATGTCATATTCGTGCATTTTCTGGAACTAACTGATGGCGTGTAACTCACACGTTCGTTGGGAACCCCAAGAGGAAGGTATGATGCGCACAGTAGCAAGTTTTCCCTCAGAAAGAAACCAAGGTTTAATCGAACCAGAGGAGCCAAGAAGCACGTTGAAGGTTGATGGTCGCGAAATGTGATGCGGCGCAACACCAGGGATTCCGGCGCCAACTAGGAACCTGCACAACACAACCAAAGTACTTTGCCCCAACGAAACAGTGAGGTTGTCAATCTCACCGGCTTGCTGTAACAAAGGATTAAACGTATCGAGTGGAAGATGTTTGCAAAGAAAACAGTAAAACAAGTAAATTGTATGCTATGGAAAGAATAGGACCGGGGTCCACAGTTCACTAGAGGTGTCTCTCCCATAAGATAAAAGCATGTTGGGTGAACAAATTACAGTCGGGCAATTGACAAATAGAGAAAGGCATAACAATGCATATACATGACATGGTAAATATAGTGAGATTTAATTGGGCATTACGACAAAGAACATAGACCGCCATCCAACTGCATCTATGCCTAAAAAGTCCACCTTCAGGTTATCGTCCGAACCCCCTCCATTAAGTTGCAAAGCAACAGACAATTGCATTAAGTATGGTGCGTAATGTAATCAATAACTACATCCTTAGACATAGCATCAATGTTTTATCCCTAGTGGCAACAGCACATCACAACCTTAGAACTTTCTGTCACTGTCCCAGGTATCAATGAAGGCATGAACCCACTATCGAGCATAATTACTCCCTCTTGGAGTTAAGAGTAAAAACTTGGCCAGAGCCTCTACTAATAACGGAGAGCATGCAAGATCATAAACAACACATGAACAATAGATTGATAATCACCATAATCATAGTACTCTCTATCCATCGGATCCCGACAAACACAACATATAGAATTACATATAGATGATCTTGATCATGTTAGGCAGCTCACAAGATCTAACAATGAAGCACAACAAGGAGAAGACGACCATCTAGCTACTGCTATGGACCCATGGTCCAGGGGTGGACTACTCACTCATCACTCCGGAGGCGATCATGGCGATGAAGAGTCCTCCGGGAGATGAATCCCCTCCCGGCAGGGTGCCGGAGGCGATCTCCGAATCCCCCGAGATGGGATTCGCGGCGGCGGCGTCTCTGTAAGGTTTTCCGTATCGTGGCTCTCGGTACCGGGGTTTCGCGACGGAGCTTTAAGTAGGCGGAAGGTCAACGCGAGGGGCCACACGAGGGGCCCAGGCAGGGCCGCGCGGCCAAGCCCTAGGCCGCGCCGGCCACCCCTGGCTGCCTCGTGGCCCCACTTCGTTAGGTCTTCGGTCTTCTGGAAGCTTCGTGCAAAAATAGGACCCTGGGCGAAAGTTTCGTCCAATTCCGAGAATATTTCTTTACTAGGATTTCTGAAACCAAAAAGCAGAAAACAGCAACTGGCTCTTCGGCATCTTGTTAATAGGTTAGTTCCAGAAAATGCATAAATATGACATATAATGTGCATAAAACATGTAGGTATCATCAATAAAGTAGCATGGAACATAAGAAATTATCGATACGTTGGAGACGTATCAGCATCCCCAAGCTTAGTTCTGCTCGTCCCGAGCAGGTAAAACGATAACAAAGATAATTTCTGAAGTGACATGCCATCATAATCTTGATCATACTATTTGTAAACATATGTAATGAATGCAGCGATCAAAGCAAAGGTAATGACATGAGTAAACAACTGAATCATATAGCAAAGACTTTTCATGAATAGTACTTCAAGACAAGCATCAATAAGTCTTGCATAAGAGTTAACTCATAAAGCAATAAATCAAAGTAAAGGTGTTGAAACAACACATAAGAAGATTAAGTTTCAGCGGTTGCTTTCAACTTATAACATGTATATCTCATGGATATTGTCAACATAAAGTAATATAACAAGTGCAATATGCAAGTATGTAGGAATCAATGCACAGTTCACACAAGTGTTTGCTTCTTAAGGTGGAAGGAGATAGGTAAACTGACTCAACAATAAAAGTAAAAGAATGGTCCTTCGCAGAGGAAAGCATCGATTGCTGTATTTGTGCTAGAGCTTTTATTTTGAAAACATGAAACAATTTTGTCAACGGTAGTAATAAAGCATATGAGTTATGAAAATTATATCTTACAAGTTGCAAGCCTCACGCATAGTATACTAATAGTGCCCGCACCTTGTCCTACTTAACTTGGACTACCGGATCTTTGCATGCCATGTTTCAACCAAGTGTCACAAAGGGGTACCTCCATGCCGCCTGTACAAAGGTCCAAGGAGAATGCTCGCATTTCGGATTTCTCGCTTTTGATTATTCTCAACTTAGACATCCATACCGGGACAACATGGACAACAGATAATGGACTCCTCTTTAATGCATAAGCATGTAGCAAAGTTATTATTCTCATATGAGATTGAGGATATATGTCCAAAACTGAAACTTCCACCATGGTTCATGGCTTTAGTTAGCGGCCCAATGTTCTTCTCTAACAATTTTGCATGCTCCAACCACTAAAATGATAGACCTTCAGACAAGACGGACATGCATAGCAACTCACATGATATTCAACAATAGTTGATGGCGTTCCCCAGAAACATGGTTATCGCACAACAAGCAACTTAATAAAATATAAAGTGCATAAGTACATATTCAATACTACGATAGTTTTTAAGGCTATTTTGTCCCATGAGCTATATATTGCAAAGGTGAATGATGGAATTTTAAAGGTAGCACTCAAGCAATTTACTTTGGAATGGCGGAGAAATACCATGTAGTAGGTAGGTATGGTGGACACAAATGGCATAGTAGTTGGCTCAAGGATTTTGGATGCATGAGAAGTATTCCCTCTCGATACAAGGTTTAGGCTAGCAAGGTTATTTGAAGCAAACTCAAGGATGAACAAGTGCAGCAAGACTCACATAAAAGACATATTGTAAACATTATAAGACTCTACACTGTCTTCCTTGTTGTTCAAAACTCAATACTAGATATTATCTAGACCTTAGAGAAACCAAATATGCAAATCAAATTTTAGCAAGCTCTATGTATTTTTTCATTAATGGGTGCAAAGCATATGATGCAAGAGCTTAAACATGAGCACAACAATTGCCAAGTATCACATTATCCAAGACATTTTTTAGAATTACTACATGTAGCATTTTCCAATTCCAACCATATAACAAATTAACGAAGAAGAAACTTCGCCTTGAACATTATGAGTAAAGCCTAAGGACACATGTGTCCATATGCAACAGCGGAGCGTGTCTCTCTCCCACAAAGTGAATGCTAGGATCCATCTTATTCAAACAAAAACAAAACGAAAACAAACCGACGCTCCAAGTAAAGAACACCAGATGTGATGAATAAAAATATAGTTTCAGGGGAGGAACCTGATAATGTTGTCGATGAAGAAGGGGATGCCTTGGGCATCCCCAAGCTTAGACGCTTGAGTCTTCTTAAAATATGCAGGGATGAACCACGGGGCATCCCCAAGCTTAGAGCTTTCACTCCTCTTGATCTTAGTATATCATTCTCCTCTCTTGACCCTTGAAAACTTCCTTCACACCAAACTTCAAGCAAACTCATTAGAGGGTTAGTGCATCATTAATAATTCACTCATTCAGAGGTGACACAATCATTATTTTCACTTCTGGACATTGCATAATGCTACTGGACATTAATGGATCAAAGAAATAAATCCAACATAGCAAAAGAGGCAATGCGAAATAAAAGGCAGAATCTGTCAAAAACAGAACAGTCTGTAAAGACGAATTTATAAATGGCACCAGACTTGCTCAAATGGAAAAACTCAAAACTAATGAAAGTTGCGTATATATCTGAGGATCACGCTCGTAAATTGGCAGATTTTTTCGAATTTTCTACAGAGAATTATGCCCAGATTCGTGACAGACAGCAATGCTGTTTCTGCGCAGCGATCCCAAATATAACATCAACTTTGACATAGAAACTTTACTTGGCACAAAAACATGATAAGGAGAGGTTGCTACAGTAGTAAACAACTTCCAAGACTCAACAAAACAAAAAATTGCTGTAGGTAAAAACATGGGTTGTCTCCCATAAGCGCTTTTCTTTAACGCCTTTCAGCTAGGCGCAGAAAGTGCAAATCAAGTAACATCGAGAGTAGAAGCATCAACATCATTACCAGGGGTGTTGGGAGTTTTCTCAACCAAGCATAGTATATTTGATATATAAGTTTTAGCGTCTCCCTTTTCATTAGTCTTAGGCTTGCTACTCTCATCGAACAAATTTTCAGGAACAAGCCAAGCATAGTTATTTTCTAATGCATCATTCATAGCTAGGAGTTTACATGGTATTGGTGCTTTGATTTCCCCACCATCATTAATGTTATTAGTGTACCTTATTCTATCCATGTCCATTTTTTCAAGTAGACCAATAAAATTGGTATGAGAACCTAGCATATTAAATTTAGCAAAAACTTTTCTAGCCTCTCTTGCTAGACCACCAAATTCTCTAAGAAGGGTTTCTAAAACAAAATCTTTCTTTTCCCCTTCTTCCATATCACCAAGTGTAAGAAACATGTGTTGGATTATAGGATTGAGATTAACAAATTTAGTTTCCAACATGCTAACTAAAGCAGCAGCAGCAATTTCATAGGTAGGAGCAAGTTCTACCAAGTGTCTATCTTCAAAATCTTCAGTAATACTAACATGATTGAAAAATTCTTCTATATTATTTCTCCCAACTATGGACCCACGTCCTACCGGTATGTCCTTTGTGGTGAAATTAAAAGGAAACATAATGCAATAAGCAAAAAGTAAACTAGGCAAATAAGGTAAAGACGAGTAACTAATTTTTTTGTGTTTTTGATATAGAGAGCAAGACAGTAAATAAAGTAAAACTAGCAACTAATTTTTTTGTGTTTTGATTTAGGTGCAGCAAACAAAGTAGTAAATAAAATAAAGCAAGACAAAAACAAAGTAAAGAGATTGAGAAGTGGAGACTCCCCTTGCAGCGTGTCTTGATCTCCCCGGCAACGGCGCCAGAAAAAGAGCTTGATGGCGTGTAACTCACACGTTCGTTGGGAACCCCAAGAGGAAGGTATGATGCGCACAGTAGCAAGTTTTCCCTCAGAAAGAAACCAAGGTTTAATCGAACCAGGAGGAGCCAAGAAGCACGTTGAAGGTTGATGGTCGCGAAATGTGATGCGGCGCAACACCAGGGATTCCGGCGCCAACTAGGAACCTGCACAACACAACCAAAGTACTTTGCCCCAACGAAACAGTGAGGTTGTCAATCTCACCGGCTTGCTGTAACAAAGGATTAAACGTATCGAGTGGAAGATGTTTGCAAAGAAAACAGTAAAACAAGTAAATTGTATGCTATGGAAAGAATAGGACCGGGGTCCACAGTTCACTAGAGGTGTCTCTCCCATAAGATAAAAGCATGTTGGGTGAACAAATTACAGTCGGGCAATTGACAAATAGAGAAAGGCATAACAATGCATATACATGACATGGTAAATATAGTGAGATTTAATTGGGCATTACGACAAAGAACATAGACCGCCATCCAACTGCATCTATGCCTAAAAAGTCCACCTTCAGGTTATCGTCCGAACCCCCTCCAGTATTAAGTTGCAAAGCAACAGACAATTGCATTAAGTATGGTGCGTAATGTAATCAATAACTACATCCTTAGACATAGCATCAATGTTTTATCCCTAGTGGCAACAGCACATCACAACCTTAGAACTTTCTGTCACTGTCCCAGGTATCAATGAAGGCATGAACCCACTATCGAGCATAATTACTCCCTCTTGGAGTTAAAAACTTGGCCAGAGCCTCTACTAATAACGGAGAGCATGCAAGATCATAAACAACACATGAACAATAGATTGATAATCACCATAATCATAGTACTCTCTATCCATCGGATCCCGACAAACACAACATATAGAATTACATATAGATGATCTTGATCATGTTAGGCAGCTCACAAGATCTAACAATGAAGCACAACAAGGAGAAGACGACCATCTAGCTATGCTATGGACCCATGGTCCAGGGGTGGACTACTCACTCATCACTCCGGAGGCGATCATGGCGATGAAGAGTCCTCCGGGAGATGAATCCCCTCTCCGGCAGGTGCCGGAGGCGATCTCCGTAATCCCCGAGATGGGATCGCGGCGCGGCGTCTCTGTAAGGTTTTCCGTATCGTGGCTCTCGTACCGGGGGTTTCGCGACGGAGCTTTAAGTAGGCGGAAGGTCAACGCGAGGGGCCACACGAGGCCCAGGCGGCGCGCGGCCAAGCCCTAGGCCGCGCCGGCCACCCCCTGGCTGCCTCGTGGCCCCACTTCGTTAGGTCTTCGGTCTTCTGGCTCGTGCAAAAATAGGACCCCGGGCGAAAGTTTCGTCCAATTCCGAGAATATTTCTTTACTAGGATTTCTGAAACCAAAAACAAGAACGGCTCTTCGGCATCTTGTTAATAGGTTAGTTCCAAAATGCATAAATATGACATATAATGTGCATAAAACATGTAGGTATCATCAATAAAGTAGCATGGAACATAAGAAATTATCGATACGTTGGAGACGTATCACTAACCTATTAACAAGATGCCGAAGTGCCGTTCCTGTTTTCTGCTGTTTTTGGTTTCAGAAATCCTAGTAAGGAAATATTCTGAATTGGACGAAATCAACGCCTGTGTTCCTATTTTGCCCTAAGCATCCGGAACACCCGAGAGCCACCAGAGGAGGGCCCCCCCAGATGACATGGTGGCGCGGCCTGGCCCTGGCCGCGCCACCCTATGGTCTCGTCGCCTCGTTGACCCTCCCCGCCGCCTCTTCGCCTATATAAAGCCCTTGCATCGAAAACCCTTAGGGAGGAAGCCACGATACGGAGAAAAGTTCCCAGCCGCCGCCATCGCGAAGCCAAGATCTGGGGGACAGGAGTCTCTGTTCCGCACCCTGCCGAGCGGGGAAGTGCCCCGAAGGCTTCTCCATCGACACCGCTGCCATCTCCACCGCCATCTTCATCACCGCTGCTGCTCCCATGAGGAGGGAGTAGTTCTCCATCGAGGCTCGGGGCTGTACCGGTAGCTATGTGGTTAATCTCTCTCCTATGTACTTCAATACAATGATCTCATGAGCTGCTTTACATGATTGAGATCCATATGATGAGCTTTGTATCGCTACTAGTTGTGTGCTACTCATGTGATGTTATTAAAGTAGTCTATTCCTCCTGCATGGTGTAAAGGTGCTAGTGTGTGCACCGTGTGGTTCTTGTCGTAGGCTATGATCATGATCTCTTGTAGATCGTGGAGTTAATTGTCATTATGATAGTATTGATGTGATCTATTCCTCCTTCATAGTGTAATGTGGACAGTGTGTGCGCTATGTTAGTTCTTGGTTTATTTTGCAATGATCTATTATGCTCTAAGGTTACTTAAACATGAATATCGAATGTTGTGGAGCTTGTTAACTCCGGCATTGAGGGTTCGTGTAATCCTACGCAACGAATGATGTTCATTATCAAACAAGAGTGTATGTAGCACATATGAGAAAGAGTTATTTATTATGCGATCAATGTTGAGAGTGTCCACTAGTGAAAGTATGATCCCTAGGCCTTGTTTCCAATACTGAAAACACCGTTTACTTACTGTTGTTGCATGTTTACTCGCTGCCATATTTTATTCAGATTGCTATTACCACTCATATACATCCATATTACTTGTATTTCACTATCTCTTCGCCGAACTAGTGCACCTATACACCTGACAAGTGTATTTGGTGTGTTGGGGACACAAGAGACTTCTTGCTTTGTGATTGCAGGGTTGCTTGAGAGGGATATCTTTGACCTCTTCCTCCCTGAGTTCGATAAACCTTGGGTAATCCACTTAAGGGAAACTTGCTGCTGTTCTACAAACCTCTGCTCTTGGAGGCCCAACACTGTCTACAAGAATAGAAGCTCCCGTAGACATCAATGCTTCAAAGGACCCCACTATTGTAGGCGGAATTTTTACTCCTGCTCTGATCTTATTTTACAGGAACAGCAGGCGCTACACTATGAGCTACACAAAAACATTGCCCTGCAGCGCCGCGTTACCTTGGGTCAAGCGGAAAATATCCGGACCCTGAAGAATGAAAATGCAGAACTGAACAAGCAATGGCGGACGCCCAAGGTTGGTTTCCGCCCCCTTTTTTTTGTTAGTAGTTCACATTCCGATTTTTGAACTTGTGTTTGACTTGAATCCTTATAGGCGCATCCTCTTCCCTGGCTACGACCTCCTCCGAACTTGAGAACCTGCGCTCCTCGTACCAAGAATTGGAAACGAAACTGATGGAGGCGGAGCAAAAGAAGGAGCAGGCCGAGAAGCAGCTGGCGGAGAAAAACTCCGAGCTCATCAAGGAAAAGGGCGAATTCTTGTTGAAGAGAAATGCTGATAGCGAGACGATCAAGCGGCAGCAAAAGAACTCAACGGACTCCGGAAATACATGGAGACGCGGAGCGCCATTGGGACTTGCTGACCGAAAACATCCTGGGTACTTTTAACCGGAGTTGTTTATCTTGATGTATATTTTTTATGCTCAACTTGTATACTTATTCTTGTATCTTGTGCAGAGCCGCTTGGATACCCTGAAAGACGTCGGAATCTATTTCCCCGGGACGATCTCCTTACTCTCGCCGGTGATGATTGCAAGGATCTCATCTCCGCCTCACGGAAGATATGCCACAATTTGTCGCTGAAGAAGAGCCGCACCTGCGGTCTGCGCAAACTAGTCAAGAAAATGGATATTCTTCCGGAGCTGGTGACGGATCTGCAAGCTTCATCAGCCCGAGGCGCAGCTGCAATGACCTTGACTATGTGCTTGGCGCATAACCCGGAGATGGATCTTGACCGGGTAACTACTGGTGTTCCTCCGTCAGCAGATGTCGGTGCGCTTTTAGACGCAGTAAGTGGCTATGATACCCGCATCGCGCGGAGGATCCGGCATGAAGAATTCTACGACAAGGTGGTTCTTCCTGCGGACGAGCTCCTTGAAGCCGAACTTCAGAAAGAGCACGACGCGGAAGCCCGACCTGCGGAATCCGGAACTCAGTTTACCTGGACCAGCTCCAAGGATGCTCCCCAAGAGGAACCCAAGGCCAGCGCTGCAACTTCTGAAGAAGAAGAGGAGAGTGAGGAAGATGTATCGTCTCCGGCTGAGGACGCCAAGGAGAAAGATCCAGAGGGCAATGCTTCTCCGTCCAAGGCGGAGTGAAAACTTTTATGTCCTGCGGGAAAAAATAATGCATCATTTTGGCCCCAGCGAGGGTTTGTAATATAACTTTAAATTCTTAAGTAGTTAGGGCTGAAACAATCATGCATGCGTGGGCGGAAAATACTTATCCTGCTATCCGTTTTAAGATTATTTGCATGTGTTGTTTCTTGAAAGCAAGTGCTGGCTTTATAGTTTCCGGCTTGCCCACTTGACCTTCCACGAGCCGGAAAACCCGTGCCGGAGACGCTCGCCAGCGGCGACGAAGCCCAATGGCCACTACAAGAAAAGTTCTGATAGACAACGTCCCAAAATCGTCCACTAAGGGGTATTTTTCGTCGCCTATGGGCCTAACCCGACGATATGGGTTCTGTTGTCGAAACTGCGTCAGGCAAAGTCCAACGACGATTTTTTCGGTCCGTCGCGCTTGGCGCCCTTCCGCCACGGAAAATCGGACCGTTGCCCAAGTGTTTCCGGGAGCCCGTTGACCGCCGACGTCATGCAACTGACACGTGGCAGACGCCGTTAACTGCCAGTTAACGACGTTAACCGGCTGAAACCCCGTGGTAGATGGTAGGCCCACACGAGGCCTGCCACGTCTTAAGCGGGCCGGGCCAGATGACATAGTTTGACCGGTCAACTATATAGCTGGGCTGGTCCATTAGTTACGTGGGCCGGGCCTAACCTCTAATGTTGACTGGTCAAAACTTAAATGGGCCGGCCCATTTAACATGTGGGGTCCACTTCATAAAGAATCGGCCCAAGAAGCAAGTGGGCGGCCAAAAACACGTGGGTCCCACTTTCCCGTTAAAAGGCGGCCCATTTAGTGCGTGGGGTCCACCATAGCAAGCGTGGCCGGCCCAACAAGCTAGTGGGCCGTGCCAAAAACACGTGGGTCCCACTTTCCAAGGGTCGGCCCATTTAGTATGGGGTCCACCATATAGCAAAGTGGGCCGGCCCAACAACAGTGGGCCGGCCAAAAACACGTGGGTCCCACCTTCCCGTTAAAGGGCCGGCCCATTTAGTATGTGGGGTCCACCATATAGCAGGGCTGGCCCACCAAGATAGTGGGCCGGCCAAAACGCAGTGGGTCCCACATTCCCGTTAATGGGCCGCCCATTTGGTGTGGGGTCCTCCATATAGAAGTGCCGGCCCAACAAGATAGTGGGTCGGCCAAAACACAGGGTCCCACCTTCCTATTAAAGGGCCGGCCCATTTACCATGTGGGACCACCATATAGCAAGTGGGCTGGCCCAACAAGATAGCGGGCCCCAATAAGCATGTGGAGCCCATTATCGTGTAACGGCCGGCCTACTAAAGAAGTGGGCCGGCCCAAAATGAAAGTGGGTCCCACACTACTATAAGTGGGCCGGCCCAATCTGTTGTAGGGCCCTACTTGTTTGACTAGTCAACTTGCATTAAATTTCATGAGCCTAAAATCTGATTTCAATGATACACACAATTACATACACAAATAAAACAAATAGGAAAATTACAAGGCAATTAATGTGCCCAAATAAAAAAATTACATAGAATCATTGAGGACTTCTATTAGCATCATCAATAACACGTTGACATTTGGCAATCGCCTTGATTGAATCTTGTGTACTCTTTGTCAACATATCAGCTACAGATCTTAAAGCAGCAATACCATGTCTTTTATAAAGTACAGCCTTGAGATATTTACTGTTTGATGAAAGAAATGGTCTAGGTTGACGGCTATGAGAAGATGCATCAGAAGAAAGATCAGAACTTTTTGTGGGCCTCACTTCTAATGAAGATTGCTTCATCACAACTGCATTCTGATAATAATGCAAAAAGAGTTAAACGATGAACTATGCAAACATTTATTATGCAATGTAGATATAAGATAATAACAAGTTGCATAAATAAGACATGTATGGAACTTGTACTAAGCACAAACTTACATCATAATGTTGCACAGGGTCGCTACAGATCCTTTTTTGGCGACTATCTTCTAATGATGACTGCTTCATTAAAACTGCATTCTGGTAACATTGTAAACATAGTTACAACAATTAACTATTCAAACATGTATTACGCAATGTAGAGATCAGATAACAGCATGTAGCAGAAATAAGCACAAGATAAGATAAGATGCATGTACTAAGCACATACTGGCTCACTGCAGGTCCTTCTCTTGCGTGCACTAGTCGTGGTCAACATGCCTATCATTTTAGGTTCAGCCATCAAGTGAAATGCTAATCCTCCTGCTCCATTGTCCTTAATCTGTGTTTAGATATCACATTTAAGACCAAGTCAGCTGGTTTCAAATAACAAAAAACTTGAGCTGCCAAATGAATAAGCCAATATTTACCAGATATCAGATTAAAACCAACTAGATGTTGCTTTGCATGAGATACGAATTTCAGACATTCAGATTTAGAGTAGGGTAATGCCAAGGTTTTACACATAAAGTAAACTGGCATTAAGAATGACCAAATGTCAGGTTCAAATCACCCTCGCAGTTTCTCCAAGACAAGCATATCAAATAGGCAGAAACATAGTAAATCATGAATGGCATTGCTATGGCAGGGTTCCAAGTGTTAATCTCTTGCATAAGGAACAATGCATATAGGTTATAGATAATAACGGAAGTAAACTGCCAAAATTACCAACCAAGAACTCAGATTCCAACCTTACCTAGCGTCCCCGCTGTTAATGTTGGATGTTCTAATAAGTGGTTCGCATGATCAATCCCTAGGAAAAATAACATTGACAAGTCAGTCTACGATAATACAAAGACCAGACATGCACGCAGCAATAACTATATAAGCTAAAGACGAGGTATAAGAGCAAGCAGATTGGAAATGCACATAGCATGATTATAAAAGCAGTGTGAGAATAGCAGACACGAGAAAACAGCTAGCGGTGAGCTAATGACGTGGTATAAGAACAAGCAGATTGGAAATGCCCATAGCATGACTATAAAAGCAGTGCGACAATAGCATGCAGTACAAAAACAGTTGGCAGCAAATGAATGGGTACAAGGCTATAAATATGTGGATGCACACAGGTGTCAGTAGAATGAACAGGATGGTAGCGACCGGATAATGCTTTTGTACTGTACAATATTTAAACAAACTTCATGCGAAGCAACACATCAAGAAAGTTAACGGCATATGAGATCTGCAAATAACTACACAAAACATGGCTAAAGAAACACCGCGATCTAACGGGCCAGCGTACTAACCAAGCTGCGGCGGGGTGGACGGGGGCGGCAACTTGCATTCCAGCGGCGGCGAACGCGGGAGACGATGAATCGACCCTGTTTCAGTAGAAGCGGGCGTTAGTGAAGCAGATCTGGTTGGCTGGCAAGGTATTCGGTGAAGTTGATACAGCCGCTGCGGCGAGGTAGTCGGTGGCGAGGTCGGCGGTGAAGCAGATCCGTCGGTGGCGAGGTCGGCGGTGAAGCAGATCCGTCGGTGACGAGGGCGGCGGGGGAGCGGATCAGGTGGGTGGACAGCCAACACGATCAAGGCTACGCTGTGGAGGAGTATGCCGGCGGCGAAGCAGATCTAGTACTGTAGAGAGTCAGAGCTTTGGCGTGTGAGAGTATTTTTGAGCTAATGGGGCGAATGGTTGGTGGGTGGGTGTGGGCCTGTGGGGAGGGTTCGGGATCTAGGCAAGATATTTCATTGTTACCGAATGAGCCCTCCATGGTCGGTGGGTTGTAGCTTCCGGACCAGGGTTAAAAGGGTAAAACTGGTCACGGGATTTTCGAATGGATGCGGCGGGATGATTTGGCGCGCGGCCGAAATTTTCAGTTTCAAGCTACGAGCAGAACGACAAAAATAATGTTCTTCCCCAGGGAGCTCTCATTTCTTCCTCTTCTCTTTCTCTCTCGAGTCTCTCCCACTCCCCCGGCTCCTCTCCCCCTTCTCTCCGGCGGCCTCGCCGGCCGGAGACGAGGCCGACTTCTCTCTGTATATTGTACACCCTCCGAACTAAATTAATTGATTCAACTTTCCTTTGACGTGTATGTATCTAGAGTAAAAACATGTGTGGATACATCCATATTTAGATAAGAAAAGTTGAGTCAGCTAATTTGGATCCGAGGGAGTTAGTGTTGTTGTAAGCTTAGATCCAGTGTTTCCCATGAGCAGAATGGCGCAATGGAGTCGGGGATCTCGTCATCGGCTTCAGATCTGGCCTATGGTGAATCTGGCGGATCTTGCCGGCCAAACCCCGATCTGGTGCCATCAATGTGATGGCGCTAACGGTGAGGCTTGCTTTGGTCAGTGCTTCAGATCTGGCCAATGGGGAAGTCAAGCTGCTAAAGTTCACAAGCTCGGGGCATACGACGGCGTCATCCGTCTTGCCCGTGCACATCTTGGCCTTTCAGCGGCCCTTCTCAGAGCCAATATGCCGTTGCTGAGGCCCTTCTTCTCCTTCGTCCTGGCGACTACCGGCGACACCGTCCCAAGTGGTGCGTCCCCGGCGACGGAGTTGCTGGAAAGGATGCGGAGCAGAGATCTGATGTGCGGTCGAGAAGGACTCGATTGATTTTCTTCTATATGTTTTGGGGTCCTTTTTGTAAAGTTGCAGGTTCTATTAGTTATTGTCTAGTACTTTTGGTCCTCTATGTAATTTTTTGGACTAGTTTCCATTGGCACTGATAAACTTGAATTTTGACAAGTTCACGGGGAAAAAATTCCTTTGCACATATGGCCTATCATGTATAAACATTCTTGAGATTTAAACTATATGTAATGTGCCATGCATTAACCCTAAACCATATATATGTAACTAACCCTAGCTGATCAAACCCTACTTAATTAAAACAAATAACCCTAAACTATACGCATGCACTTTATGCGCAAAGGCGCGGGTGCCTCTAATAATGTGTGTGCGCACTCGATCGATGATCCCTAAACCTTATACAACCCTGAAACCCTAATCCCTAATCCCTAAACCCTAAACACCCTAAACACTAAACCCTAGACCCTAAACCCTAACCCTAACCCTAAACCCTAATTAAACCCTATATATAGGCCAACGACACTTAATTGTGCATCAAGCAGCCAGGGGTGCCTCGCGGTCCTCTAATTAAATTAAATGTGCCATGCATTAACCCTAAACCATATATATGTAACTAACCATAGCTAATCAACCCTACTTAATGAAAACACATAACCCTAAACTATACTAGCTATAACCCGATCTAATAAAAACATGCTCTATATATAGCAGCTAGCTAGCAAACCGTAGATTAACACCAATTAATATATACATGGCCTATATCGATCATGTTGTATAACATATCCCTGAGATTCATTAATTAATTATATAATTATCGTGATAAATTAATTAACTTTAATTTTGACAAGTTCTCTCGAATGAAAACACATTTGATTAAGTTGCCTCATAATATATATATAATTAGTGTGCATGCATGGCCTACCATGCATTCGTGCATATATTTTAATGTATATTTGAACATATTCTTGGGGATTTCAATCTCTCTCTCGATCATCTATATATCGTTGGTGGCCAAAAAACACACATATATATGCATGCAATTTATGCGTAAAGGCGCGGGTCTCTAATAATGTGTGTGCGCACTCGATCGATGATCCCTAAACCTTAAACAACCCTAAAACCTTAAATCCCTAATCCCTAAACCCTAAACACTAAACCCTAAACCCTAGACCCTAAACCCTAACCCTAACCCTAACCCTAAACCCTAGCTAACCCTAAACCCCAATTAAACCCTATGTATAGGCCAACGACACTTAATTGTGCATCGATCGAGCGGGTCAGGGGTGCCTCGCGATCCTCTAATAAAATTAAGGGATTTCTATTTTCGTGCCCTCGGGTCCTTAGTTGTGCTCAGTTTTCCCCAGCTCCTTAGTTTTTCCTCAGTTTTACCCAAACGTTTGTCTGAAACCATCACACGTGATGTAACGGCCGGTTCGACGGTTGACCGTTATCTTCCGACTAGTGGGGCCACGTAGAGCCCGCAAAGACACGTCAGACCATCCATCTTTGTTTGACCGTAAGCATCGCTGTATCCCTGACCAAAACGCGAACGAGTGGGGCTTCGGTATATCGAATGACAAGTGGGGCCATGACGCTGATACAAGGGGCAATACACGGGTAGGATTAGATTTTTAAATGGAGCTCTACAGCGATGGCACGGAGGAGGTGGCATGCGGGGTGCCGAGATGAGATCGACGTCCACAAAGAACTGCATGAGGCGAGACCAGACGCATTAGATAGATATGAACTAGACGCGTTTAACCATGCAAAGAAGAGAAGAAATGGTCGACGACATCGAAGACTACGTCAAAACTTTGACTGACCGTGTCGGACACGAACACGAGCAATGTAGAGAAAACTAGTGTCTCTCCTTTCTGGCGTGTATAGGTGGGTGCTAGGAGAGTGTGGTGGCGAAGGGAAAGACCTCGCGGCGGTCTGTGGCGTCCAGCATAGCGGGTCGGCGTGGCCGTGCCCACAGCGGCGTGCATGCATGTTCGGCATTGGCATCAGCATGTACGTTCGGCATTGGCCTCGGCGGTATCTCTGGTGTGTCAGTGATCGAATGAGGGGACGGGATTGAGGGTGCATCCCGACGTTGACCTAGCAGTGGCGGCGAGCATAGCCGTTCTGACCATGCCGATATCGGCATCGGCATCGTTTGGAGGCTGTGGTGCTCGAATCAAGTTGGGATTTGTTTCTCGTAGGCCAAAATGAATTTGAAACAAGTTTCATGTTGAAGGTTAGGTAACGAAAGTTTGTAACTATCCCAAAATTATACTAGCGCCATGGTGAGGTTCTTTTTGATAGAGCTATACGGTTGGGCAAACTTTTTTGACACTTTTTAGATAGGGTTCCTTGTTGTTACACGTATGGCATCATGTATGGAAAATTTGTGGTCATTTGGAGATGTTCGAAAAAATCACTTTGCTTAAGCGCATGCCGTTTCGTCTCGCTGAAACCAGCTTTTCTAACAAGGTGATTTTTTCTACCTTCTCTAAATAACCTCAAATTTCATACAGCTGATCTTCTATACATAGATAGATAGATTGTTTCGTTTTTACATTTTTCGAACTTTTTATTTCCCTTTATAATACCCAATTGATTTTCAGGTCAAAACCTCGAAAAACAGCATCATGTATGGCATCATTTCACCCTAAATTTCAAATTTTCTGAAACTTTCCCTTTTAGATATTCCTTGTTGTTATAGGTATGCCATCATGTATGCCAAACTTGGTTAGGTCTCACTGAAACCAGCTTTTGTAACAAATTAGGTGATGGTTTATCATTTTTTTTTGCGTGAAAAGTAATGGCAACAACAAATCGGTGATGGTTTATCATATTTTTTGCGTGAAAAGTAATGGCTACAACAAATTGTTGATGGTTTATCATTTTTTGCGTGAAAAGTAATGGCTACAACAAATTGTTGATGGTTTATCATTTTTGCGTGAAAAGTAATGGCAACAACAAATCGGTGATGGTTTATCATTTTTTGCGTGAAAAGTAATGGCTACAACAAATTGTTGATGGTTTATCATTTTTTTGCGTGAAAAGTAATGGCAACAACAAATCGGTGATGGTTTATCATTTTTTTGCGTGAAAAGTAATGGCTACAACAAATTGTTGATGGTTTATCATTTTTTTTGCGTGAAAAGTAATGGCAACAACAAATCGGTGATGGTTTATCATTTTTTGCGTGAAAAGTAATGCTACAACAAATTGTTGATGGTTTATCATTTTTTTGCGTGAAAAGTAACGCCTAAAATAGTTTATAATTTTTAGCGCGTGAAAAATAATACAGAAAACCGCCCTTCAGCATACTTAGAGGGTGGAAGCTAATTAACCGCCAAGAGAGAGAGAGAGAGAGGGGTTATCCTGCCCGTTCCCTATATCATACGATCAACGGTCGGCGGGCACGATCCGCGTGACATGGGCTAGACCAATCAGGGCGATGATGCACGTCTGCGAGAATTTGTGAAGAGAGAGGGCAAAACTGAGTACTATCAAGAAACCAAGGGCACCTGAGTAGTAAACAGACTAAGGGATTCAAATTTGAGATTTAAAAAATGGAAAATGTGTGTTTTGTACAATGAAACCCATCTTGGCCTACCTCAAACTATTTGCAATACCAATATACATCAGTGTGAGAATTGTGGCCTCATTTAGACAAAGTATGATTTGGGGGAAGCTGTTTTGGGAAGGGCTTATTGTGGAAAACCATGCACCTTCATAGCTACTAGGTGATTTGAGAAGTGGCAATTTGTGGTAAAACTTGATTTATCTATGATTTGAGAAGTGGCAATTTGTGGTAAAGACTCCATGAGTAAGTGCCACTCTTTTTCGGATTTTTTTGCACATTAAATGACTCATTTAACTAGTTAATCCCATTTGTTGACTCTCTGTTGACCAGCCACTTGAGGGTAAAACTGAGTATATTGCACTAGCCAGTATTAGCACTCGAGGGGAAAATTGAGCACACAAAAAATGCTAGTATAAGACTCGAGGGTATACCTGAGTATATCTAAATTTCCAGGGTTAGACTCGAGGACACGTGCAATTGTTGACGCGTAGACGCGGGTCGCGGTGGAGAAGTCGAGACGTGCAATCGTGGACGCGTGTCGCGTTGCAGAAGTCCAAGACGTGCAGACGTGCACCTGTCGTAGGACGCGGGTCGCATTAACCACCCCTCGCCTTTATAGACGCCTCCTTGCACTCTCTCTGTCACTCTCACTCGCTCACGCATCGCCAACTCTCTCACGTCCCATCATCTTCTCCAAAGCAAAAAACCCTCTCCCTCTCCCTCTTCCTCTTCCTCCGCCGGAGAGATGGACAAGGAGAATGCCAATCCCATCGTCGAGGTTGGCTCAAAGCGCGACGCCTCCATCTTCGGCGCCGTCCCCTCTACGGACGACGCCGTCGCCGGTGCATCGGAGGCTGCTGCCGCCGGTGGCAGTCAGATCCCGGCGGGATGGGACGACCCCTACGACCCCGTGCCGTACGTCCCGCCCCCGAACCCCTACGACACCTCCCTGGAGGACCCATGGAACGAGGTAACTACGGTTTGCTTCCTTTTTTGTTCCCCATTCCTTTTTGAACCCTATTTTTGCTGGTGTAGATGGATCTGTAGATGGATGAGTATTGGGCTAATATTTGCGCCGATTTTATTCCATTTTGTTTTGATCACTTCTTGATTTCGTTTAAGATTTGGGGTTCGGCTGTTCGGTTAATTTATGCAAGTAATATTGGATCTCAATCAGTTAATTTATGCAAGTAATCATGGGATCTCAATCAGTTATTTTATGCACTAATCAAAAGATATCAACCGTTTAATTTTGCAAATAATCTCGAATGTGTTCAAGTTCAGATCTAGTTCAGATCTAGAATCTGTTTCTTTGCCTATGATGAATGGTTGGGCACAAATTTTTACAGGGAGGGTTCAGCGAACCATTGCTGTGTACAAATCTGTTGTGCATGAGCTTTAGTTCGCTAACTCCTTCCCTGTAGATATATAATCATGTCCACTCTAACTGAGGCTGACTCTGTTTTTCTTAACTTTGTTATCATGTACGTTAGTCATCGTTGCAACTCATTCACTAGTTTCTGTTTGATATGGATCAGATGTCTGGCAGCGACGTCGGCAGCGACGAAGAGGAGGAGGACGTCAAGACTCGCCAGGTGCTGCGGAGGCTGCAGGTCGGCCAGTACATCTCCTACTTCTCCAAGGGGGTGTACAGGTGCCCCTTCTGCACCAGGAGACTCGGCGCCACGGACTTCAACTGCCTCGTCACGCATGCTGAGAACATCAGCAACACCTTCCCCAACGTCGGCACGACGGTGAACGTCCACTCCTTCCGCGCCAAGCACAGGGCGGGCTGCACCTCCGCAGCTTCCAGCGGGTGGAGATCTCCGCCGGGCGCATGCCTCCGCTCAAGCCCAAGGCTCCCAAGGGGAGCAAGAGCAACAAGTGGAGGCAGAGCCAGATGGGGTAGGCGGAGTCCTTGACGTGTGCTGCTGCTGCTGCCTCCTAGTTTGTTGTTGGGATCCCTTTGTTGTTAGCTAGGGATCCCTTGTTATGTTAGTATGATGGTGCTGTGAAGAACCTGTTACTATGTTGGCTGCTGTGTATGCAGCCTATTATCTATCCATATTATCTAGGGATTATCTATCCCTAGTCTACTATATTTTGTTGGCCGTACTTAGTTTTCTTGATTTACTATGACTGTGAATTTATCGTACATTATCCTGGAGATTTGCTTCTAGATTTAACTACATACATATGGACCAGAGGGAGTACTAGATTTGCTGCCATATTGGGCAAACAACGAGGGCCAAAAGGCACAAATAATTGAAGAAAGTCAGAAATGCAAGCTTCTCTAGATTTTATACTAATTTGGTGAAAAGGACAGAGAGAAAGAGGGGAAAAAGGTGCACTTAATAATGCCAATTTTGGGCCGAGAGAGACAGAACCCAGCTCCTGCTCACGTGCAACCAAACGCTTCTCGTCCTGTCCCACGCGGTCCCTTTCTACCAGCCCCACGCGACGCGGGCCCACACGATGCGGCCCCACACGACGCGGCCCCACACGTGACAGAACGGTCAACTAAACGGGAATCCTGCCGTCTGAGCTGCTTCTGGGTTTCAGACAAACGTTTGGGTAAAACTGAGGAAAAACTAAGGAGCTGGGGAAAACTGAGTACAACTAAGGAACGGAGGGCACAAAAATAGAAATCCCTAAAATTAAATGTGCCATGCATTAACCCTAAACCATATATATGTAACTAACCCTAGCTAATCAACCCTACTTAATTAAAACACATAACCCTAAACTATACTAGCTAGCTATAACCCGATCTAATAAAAACATGCTCTATATATAGCAGCTAGCTAGCAAACCGTAGATTAACACCAATTAAAATATACATGGCCTATATCGATCATGTTGTATAACATATCCCCGAGATTCATTAATTAATTATATAATTATCGTGATAAATTAATTAACTTGAACTTTGACAAGTTCTCTCGAATGAAAACACATTTGATTAAGTTGCCTCATAATATATATATAATTAGTGTGCATGCATGGCCTACAATGCATTCGTGCATATATTTTAATGTATATTTGAACATATTCTTGGGGATTTCAATCTCTCTCTCTCGATCATCTATATATCGTTGGTGGCCCAAAAAACACACATATATACGCATGCACTTTATGCGTAAAGGCGCGGGTGCCTCTAATAATGTGTGTGCGCACTCGATCGATGATCCCTAAACCTTAAAAAACCCTAAAACCCCTAAATCCCTAATCCCTAAACCCTAAACACCCTAAACACCCTAAACACTAAACCCTAAACCCTAAACCCTAACCCTCTACCCTAGCTAACCCTAAACCCTAATTAAACCCTATGTATAGGCCAACGTCACTTAATTGTGCATCGAGCAGCCCAGGGGTGCCTCGCGGTCCTCTAATTAAATTAATTGTGCCATGCATTAACCCTAAACCATATATATATGTAACTAACCCTAGCTAATTAACCCTACTTAATTAAAACACATAACCCTAAACTATACTAGATATAACCCGATCTAATAAAAACATGCTCTATATATAGCAGCTAGCTAGCAAACCGTAGATTAACACCAATTAAAATATACATGGCCTATATATCGATCATGTTGTATAACATATCCCCCAGATTCATTAATTAATTATATAATTATCGTGATAAATTAATTAACTTGAATTTTGACAAGTTCTCTCGAATGAAAACACATTTGATTAAGTTGCCTCATAATATATATATAATTAATTAGTGTGCATGCATGGCCTACCATGCATTCGTGCATATATTTTAATGTATATTTGAACATATTCTTAGGGATTTCAATCTCTCTCTCTCGATCATCAATATATCGTTGGTGGCCAAAAAACACACACATATATATATACGCATGCAATTTATGCGTAAAGGCGCGGGTGCCTCTAATAATGTGTGTGCGCACTCGATCGATGATCCCTAAACCTTAAACAACCCTAAAACCTTAAATCCCTAATCCCTAATCCCTAAACCCTGAACACCCTAAACACTAAACCCTAAACCCTAGACCCTAAACCCTAACCCTAACCCTAAACCCTAGCTAACCCTAAACCCTAATTAAACCCTATGTATATGCCAACGACACTTAATTGTGCATCGAGCAGGCCAGGGGTGCCTCGCGGTCCTCTAATTAAATTAAATGTGACATGCATTAACCCTAAACCATATATATGTAACTAACCCTAGCTAATCAACCCTACTTAATTAAAACACATAACCCTAAACTATACTAGATATAACCCGATCTAATAAAAGCATGCTCTATATATAACAGCTAGCTAGCAAACCGTAGATTAACACCAATTAAAATATACATGGCCTATATCGATCATGTTGTATAACATATCCCTCAGATTCATTAATTAATTATATAATTATCGTGATAAATTAATTAACTTGAATTTTGACAAGTTCTCTTGAATGAAAACACATTTGATTAACTTGCCTCATAATATATATATAATTAATTAGTGTGCATGCATGGCCTACCATGCATTCGTGCATATATTTTAATGTATATTTGAACATATTCTTGGGGATTTCAATCTCTCTCTCGATCATCTATATATCGTTGGTGGCCCAAAAAACACACATATATACGCATGCACTTTATGCGTAAAGGCGCGGGTGCCTCTAATAATGTGTGTGCGCACTCGATCGATGATCCCTAAACCTTAAACAACCCTAAAACCCCTAAATCCCTAATCCCTAATCCCTAAACCCTAAACACCCTAAACACTAAACCCTAAACCCTAAACCCTAACCCTCTACCCTAGCTAACCCTAAACCCTAATTAAACCCTATGTATAGGCCAACGTCACTTAATTGTGCATCGAGCAGCCCAGGGGTGCCTCGCGGTCCTCTAATTAAATTAATTGTGCCATGCATTAACCCTAAACCATATATATGTAACTAACCCTAGCTAATCAACCCTACTTAATTAAAACACATAACCCTAAACTATACTAGATATAACCCGATCTAATAAAAGCATGCTCTATATATAGCAGCTAGCTAGCAAACCGTAGATTAACACCAATTAAAATATACATGGCCTATATCGATCATGTTGTATAACATATCCCTCAGATTCATTAATTAATTATATAATTATCGTGATAAATTAATTAACTTGAATTTTGACAAGTTCTCTCGAATGAAAACACATTTGATTAACTTGCCTCATAATATATATATAATTAATTAGTGTGCATGCATGGCCTACCATGCATTCGTGCATATATTTTAATGTATATTTGAACATATTCTTGGGGATTTCAATCTCTCTCGATCATCTATATATCGTTGGTGGCCAAAAAACACACACATATATATATACGCATGCAATTTATGCGTAAAGGCGCGGGTGCCTCTAATAATGTGTGTGCGCACTCGATCGATGATCCCTAACCTTAAACAACCCCTAAAACCTTAAATCCCTAAACCCAAATCCCTAATCCCTAAACCCTAAACACCCTAAACACTAAACCCTAAACCCTAGACCCTAAACCCTAACCCTAACCCTAACCCTAACCCTAACCCTAAACCCTAGCTAACCCTAAACCCTAATTAAACCCTATGTATAGGCCAACGACACTTAATTGTGCATCGAGCAGGCCAGGGGTGCCTCGCGGTCCTCTAATTAAATTAAATGTGCCATGCATTAACCCTAAACCATATATATGTAACTAACCCTAGCTAATCAACCCTACTTAATTAAAACACACATAACCCTAAACTATACTAGATATAACCCGATCTAATAAAAGCATGCTCTATATATATAACAGCTAGCTAGCAAACCGTAGATTAACACCAATTAAAATATACATGGCCTATATCGATCATGTTGTATAACATATCCTCAGATTCATTAATTAATTATATAATTATCTTGATAAATTAATTAACTTTAATTTTGACAAGTTCTCTCGAATGAAAACACATTTGATTAAGTTGCCTCATAATATATATATAATTTTAGTGTGCATGCATGGCCTACCATGCATTCGTGCATATATTTTGATATATATTTGAACATATTCTTGGGGATTTCAATCTCTCTCTCTCGATCATCTATATATATGTTGGTGGCCAAAAAACACACATATATACGCATGCACTTTATGCGTAAAGACGCGGGTGCCTCTAATAATGTGTGTGCGCACTCGATCGATGATCCCTAAACCTTAAACAACCCTAAAACCCTAAATTAATTATCGATCTCCCTGTGATTCATTAATTAATTATATATATAATTATCGATGATAAATTAATTAACTTGAATTTTGACAAGTTCTCTCGTATGAAAACACATTTGATCAAGTTGCCTAGCTCATAATATATATATAATTAGTGTGCATGCATGGCCTACCATGCATTCGTGCATATATTTTGATATATATTTGAACATATTCTTGGGGATTTCAATCTCTCTCTCTCGATCATCTATATATCGTTGTTGGTGGCAAAAAAACACACATATATATACGCATGCACTTTATGCGCAAAGGCGCGGGGTGCCTCTAATAATGTGTGTGCGCACTCGATCGATGATCCCTAAACCTTAAACAACCCTAAAACCCTAATCCCTAATCCCCTAAACCCTAAACACACTAAACCCTAGACCCTAAACACCCTAAACACTAAACCCTAAACCCTAGACCCTAAACACCGTAAACACTAAACCCTAAACCCTAAACCCTAAACACCCTAAACACTAATTAAACCCTAAACCCTAGACCCTAAACACTAGACCCTAAACCCTAGACCCTAAACACCCTAAACACTAAACCCTAGACCCTAAACACCGTAAACACTAAACCCTAAACCCTAGACCCTAGCTAAACACCCTAAACACTAAACCCTAAACCCTAAACCCTAAACCCTAATTAAACCCTATATATAGGCCAACGACACTTAATTGTGCATCAAGCAGGCCAGGGGTGCCTCGCGGTCCTCTAGTTAAATTAAATGTGCCATGCATTAACCCTAAACCATATATATAACTAACCCCTAGCTAATCAAACCCTAGTTAATTAAAACACATAACCCTAAACTATACTAGCTATAACCCGATCTAATAAAAACATGCTCTATATATAGCAGCTAGCTAGCAAATTAAACGGTAGATTAACACCAATTAATATATACATGGCCTATATCGATCATATGTTGTATAACATCTCCCTGAGATTCATTAATTAATTATATAATTATCGATGATAAATTAATTAACTTGAATTTTGACAAGTTCTCTCGAATGAAAACACATTTGATTAAGTTTCCTCATAATATATATATAATATAATTGGTGTGCATGCATGGCCTACCATGCATGCATTCGTGCATATATTTTAATATATATTTGAACATATTCTTGGGGATTTCAATCTCTCTCTCTCGATCATCTATATATCGTTGGTGGCCAAAAAACACACACATATGCGCATGCACTTTATGCAAAGGCGCGTGTGCCTCTAATAATGTGTGTGCGCACTCGATCGATGATCCCTAAACCTTAAACCCTAAATAAACCCTAATCCCTAATCCCCTAAACCCTAAACACCATAAACATTAAACCCTAAACCCTAGACCCTAAACCCTAACCTCCTAACCCTAAACCCTAAACCCTAATTAAACCCTATATATAGGCCAATGACACTTAATTGTGCATCAAGCAGGTGCCTCGCGGTCCTCTAATTAAATTAAATGTGCCATGCATATATATGTGTTTAATTTGGGGATTTCAATCGCTCTCTCGTATGTAGCTCTCTCTCTCTCTCTCTCTCTCTCTCTCTCTCTCTGTTGGTGGCCAACAACACACACATGCACTTTGTGCGCAAAGGCATGCGCCTCTAATAATGTGTGCGCAGTCGATCGATCTAGTTTTGATTAATCATAGCACACAAATAAAGAAGTTGTATTTGAATCCACACAACCTAATCTAAAACACATAACCCCTAACATGGCCTAATTAATTAACCCTTCTCGATCTCTACCTAATTAGTGGAAATTGCACAAAATCAAAAGGGGTCCCTCACTAATTATGCATATCTGCTAGATTGTGATAAACTTTTGCCACATATATATTTGGTGGATGGGTGCATCTTGGCATGTAAAACAATTAGTGTTTGCAAATGGCGTTGTCAAAATTTATGTACAAATGATTTCTTTCCATCCAAAGTGCATAAAATGGGAGTTTTAATGAAGAAAGTACAAATAAAACAGCTCAACATGCTTCCACACCCCGATTTTCACACGAAGTAGAGCATATTTAAAGGATAATTCCAGAGTTTTACTATTTTTCAAGCAACTTTGCTAATTTTCCCCCACTCACATGACTTTATGTCGATTTAACGAAAATATGGCAAATTTAAACTACATGGGCGGGATAGTTTGAATTGTGCGCGCGGCAAAGGGAACCGCCTATTCCTCAACCTTGTGCACGGCAAATTACACATGCAACTCCATTAAACGCCACCTACCGACCTTAATTATCACCCCCGCGGCCCGGCCGCATGACCCCCCACCCACCCGTACACAACTTATCCCCGTCCGTGCGAAGAGCTTCCCCTCCCCGTCCCGTCCGTGCGAAGAAGAAGCTTCCCCTCCCCGTCGTTCTTCTCGAGACGCACCGGTCAAGTTGATCCACGGTAGGGCTGCTATCTCTAGCTCAATCATGTATCGGGCAAGACAGCCTAACGATTTATATTTTCTTGATGCTGCTAAAAAAATTCGTCAGTATGCTCGAACTAATTGGCACTTTATAGTTTTCCGCTCGATTTGTCATCGATCAATTTGTTCATTTGCGTGGGCATATAGAGTCAGTTCTGCACTCGATCCGTTAATTTGCTGAAATGCCATGGCAGAGTTTTGTACACGATCTGTTTGCTAAAATGTCGATGGGCATTTTTTGTTTTGTACTCGACATGATTGCTGAAATGCATAATCATGTAGTATAGTTTTGTACTCGATGGATATACATTTCCTACTTCGCCTTAAATTAATCACCAACCACTGTATCTCATAATTAAACAGATGGACAGAACTTGGATACTGCATGGACACTTATGTTCCCCTTCATATATAAATGGTGTTCAACCCTTTATGGGGTTTATTAGAGCTCATGATGGTCACAACCTGGATGTGTATTGCCCGCGCTGCACATGTATGAATGGTGAGAAGAGGCCTCACCCTGTAGTGGCAGATCATTTACACATTTTTGGGATGGACCGCACATATGTTAGGCGGGTTTAGCATGGTGAACCATATAATGATCCTTTAGCAGGAGAAGCAGATCTTGCTCACACTGTATGTGTGCTGGCATATGTAGTTAATTATTTATATTGATGCTGCCGCTGTTTCAATCAATAGTTTGCATTGTTGTGCAAGGTTCTGTACTCAAATTTAACTTGTTGCAGATGGATGGACGGGAAGGAGAGAAAAAGCGCTTGCTTCAGGAAACGGGTTTCAGGGACATGTGTTGTGCCAGATGAGAAGGTAAATATGTAAAACGGCATTTGTTCAGGTTGCATCCCTTAGATGTTTGTCTAATCGGTTGATGTACTAATTGCAGAAGCATAGAGTTGAAGAGGTCTCTCAGTTTGATGGGAGATTTGAAGATGAATCTCAGTTTGATGCACCTGTGGATGGTACTGATGACGAGCCTTTCATAGACGAAGGTCCTGCACCTGAGATTATCCAGCCTACAGAAGGAGGCCGTGGACCGAGTACACGCTTTGCGTTGAAGTGGATGCACGCCCGGAGATCATCACGGGCGTCCGGGTAGTCTCAAGACCACCCAGCCCTGATGCACCTGTGGATGGTACTGATGACGAGCCTCTCATAGACGAAGGTCCTGCACCTGAGATTATCCAGCCTACAGAAGGAGGCCGTGGACCGAGTACACAGCTTTGCGTTGAAGAGGATGCACACCCGGAGATCATCAGGGGCGTCCCGGTAGTCTCAGGACCACCCAGCCCTGATGCAAAATGTTGAGCTACTTTATGATTCGTACTCTTATGTTCTGGTGCTGTAGTATGTTATGATTTGTACGCCTTTGGCGCTAGATTAAGCATTCAGTGGATGATCGCGTTGCAAAATTCGACACCCACACAATCAGTTCATCGTATGAGTAGTAGCACAATTACTTCTACAGCGATTCCTGCCAGCGCATTAGTTGGTAGCATGAAACACTTTCAGGTACTCCCCTCTGATTCATATTAATTGACTCAATTCTGTCTAGATATGGATGTATCTAGATGCATTTGTTAACTAGACTAACAAACTTGAGTCAGTTAATATGAATCCGTGTAAACCGCCCAAGTCCTCGAGCAGCTAGTTTATTGACTCTGGACTCCAAGCCTCTCGCGGCAAGCCATCGACGAAGCTTTGACCAGATCTTGGCCCGCAATTTTTGTGTGTGGCGAATAGCAAAGCTTTGACCAGTTCCTCCGGGATACAGCACGCCGGTGAGCTTGCACGGTTGCCATGAGCACTTTCCGGAACTTCCTCTTCAGCGCCCTCAAGCCGTGCTGCGAGACAGCACGCAGTGCCTCGAGGTGGACGGAATTCTGGATCTCAGGGCGGGTGGTCCGCATCGTCCGGGAACGATCTCCAGCGGGTTAACGAGGACATGCATGGCGGCCGGGGATTTGTTTTTTTTTGTTTGAGCTTGGGATTTGGGGTTTTTCGGATAGGGGAGGAGAACCGAGGAAGAGGAAGGAACAGCCGCGTGCTTGGCGCGTGGCGGTGTGCTTGAATTTCGAATTTTTGTGAAATGTTTCATTTCCCCGCTACAATTCGGGGGTTTCTTGACGCGCCAATGCGTCCCGCCGGGCAGCTTCAAGTGAATTTGGGGTGCCACACTATGGGCCCTAGTTTCAGTGAGACATGTAATGACTAGTCACATCAGTAAGTTCACTGTGTAATAAAATATGTTACCCCTCCCCTTTATGTAGCACCCCTTCTCTCCCGATCGAGTGCCGATTGCCGACGGATGCAAGCCGCTAGCTCGATCCCCTCCTTTCGCCTCCACCGTCCAGGCATCCAGCTTGGAGGGGCAAGCTGCATCTAGCCCAAGCGGATTAGGTAGGACTAGTAATGTTCTCTCCTTTCTCGAGATCGGTTCTTTTTTCCTCTCCTCGATATCTTGCGCATCTCTTTCCTATTCTGGGCGAAGGGGTGTCTTTCTGGTCACCCTCGAGCTGGGAGTGATTGATGGGGGGGGGCTGATACGTCTCCAACGTATCGATAATTTCTTATGTTCCATGCTACTTTATTGATGATACCTACATGTTTTATGCACACTTTATGTCATATTCGTGCATTTTCTGGAACTAACCTATTAACAAGATGCCGAAGTGCCGCTTCTTTCTCTGCTGTTTTGGTTTCAGAAATCCTAGTAAAGAAATATTCTTAATTGGACGAAATCACCTCCCAGGTTCCTATTTTGCCGGAAGCATCCGAACACCGAGCCGCGGGGGCCCTGTGGGCCCGATGACATGGTGCGGCCATGGTGGGCCCGCGCCACCCTATGGTGTGGTCGCCCCTTGACCCTCCTGCGCCGCCTTCGCCTATAAAGCCCCCCCATCGAAAACCCTTACGGAGGAGGCCACGATACGCGAAACCTTCCAGCCGCCGCCATCGCGGGCCAAGATCGGGGGACAGGAGTCTCTGTTCCGGCACCCCGAGCGGGGAAGTGCCCCGGAAGGCTTCTCCATCGACACCGCTGCCATCTCCACCGCCATCTTCATCACCGCTTTGCTCCCATGAGGAGGAGTAGTTCTCCATTGAGGCTCGGGGCTGTACCGGTAGCTATGTGGTTAATCTCTCCTATGTACCTCAATACAATGATCTCATGAGCTGCTTTACATGATTGAGATTCATATGAGTTTTGTATCACTACTATCTATGTGCTACTCTAGCAAAGTTATTAAAGTAGTTCTATTCCTCCTGCACGTGTGTAAAGGTGACAGTGTGTGCACCGTGTTAGTACTTGGTTTATGCTATGATCATGATCTCTTATAGATTGCGAAGTTAACTATTGCTATGATAATATTGATGTGATCTATTCCTCCTACATATGCATGAAGGTGACAGTGTGCATGCTATGCTAGTACTTGGTTTATTCTTTTGATCTATCTTACACTAAAGGTTACTAAAATATGAGCATTATTGTAGAGCTTGTTAACTCCGGCATTGAGGGTTCGTGTAATCCTACGCAATGTGTTCATCATCCAACAAGAGTGTAGAGTATGCATTTATCTATTCTGTTATGTGATCAATGTTGAGAGTGTCCACTAGTGAAAGTCTATTCCCTAGGCCTTGTTCCTAAATACGCTATCACTGCTTGTTACTGTTTTACTGCGTTACTACTGCTGCGTACTACTACATGTTTACTTCCCGCAATATTACTACCATCAAGCCCTGCAACTAAGCACTTTTCCTCCTCATCAACTACGCGCCAAGCACTTTTCTGGCGCCGTACTACTGCTCATATTCATTCATACCACTTGTATTTCACTATCTCTTCGCCGAACTAGTGCACCTATTAGGTGTGTTGGGGACACAAGAGACTTCTTGCTTTGTGGTTGCAGGGTTGCATGAGAGGGATATCTTTGACCTCTTCCTCCCCGAGTTCGATAAACCTTGGGTAATCCACTTAAGGGAAACTTGCTGCTGTTCTACAAACCTCTGCTCTTGGAGGCCCAACACTGTCTACAAGAATAGAAGCACCCGTAGACATCAAGCACTTTTCTGGCGCTCCGGGGAGGAAAGGTAAAAGGCACTCATACTTCGGTTCCAGGTAAGTACTTTTCTGGCGCCATTGTGTGTGTGCTCGAAGCTATTTCCTTTAGACTCTGCAATTGCGACATTTGGTTTCTTGTTTACACTAGTTAGGCATAATGGACAACAATGACCTTTTTATTCTATTTCCTGATTTAAGACATGGATGGTTTGATGCGAAAATTAAAAAACCCATGGAACATATTAATATGAATGCTTTGAACACTATTGTTGCTAATGCTATGGAAAATTCTAAGCTTGGGGAAGCTGGCTTTGATGAGCATGATATTTTTAGTCCCCCAAGCATTGAGGAGAAAATTTACTTTGATGATACTTTGCCTCCCATTTATGATGATTATAATGATAGTAGTCTTTTGTTACCACCTGTTATGGAGGATAAATTTGATTATGATTACAATATACCTCCTATATTTGATAGCTACTTTGTTGAATTTGCTCCCACTACAATTAATAAGAATGACTATGCCTATGTTGGGAGTAGTAATTATTTTATGCATGAGACTCATGATAAGAATGCTTTAAGTGATAGTTATATTGTTGAGTTTGCTCATGATGCTACTGAAAGTTATTATGAGAGAGGAAAATGCAGCAACGTGGAAGAAGTCTTTGAAGCGCCAAATGCAGCAACTCGTAAGTTTTGATCAACTCCTTCCAATATTTGTATCTTTCAAGACTGGTGCATTTTATACATTCATATCAAGGATAGAAGTAACACAGATCTCATCAAAGTGATATCTTTGGAAAGTGACATGGAACAAATTTCGGATGCCACACAGCGAAACCATAGCCAAGTGAATCCTTGAGAAGCCACCTAGTCAGATCCTTTTTAAGGGTGGTAGCACCTAGCCATCCCTGAACTTAAACCCTGCTAGCCTTCCGAATCTCGAGGACGAGATTCTTTTTAAGGGTGGTAGTCTGTAACATCCCAAAAAATTATAATGTTGGAATGTCAAATAAATAAAATTAAGACGATTAACTTGATTGGCTTGCGGTAATTTTTAAGGAAGTTGAAACTTTCGTGGACTATTTCAAAGTTTCTCAACCTCGTTTTTTTTAAAAATGGGTTAACATGACTATCCAAAGTATAAGAATCACGTTTGTAAATATCATAACTGGACATTTGAATTTTTGTGTACATTTATGGAGTTTTGTTGACAATTTCCAATTCAAAGAAAAATAACAGAGAGGAGATAAAATGACGTCTTAAAAATATCGGGTTGGAAGTTTTTTCGTATAATACAGTTGTGGAGTCTGGACTTCATAAAAATAATTTGTTAGTATTTAAAATCTAAAATGTTATTTTAGCGACTCAAATATAGTCATGATAGAGTTTATAAAGACACAATTGTTTTAAAAAATTATGCTGGGCAGGAAACAAAAATTCCAAGACCTGTAGAGGTATTTTGATTTGGTGGGATACGCTAGGCAGTATTTGAAGCCGCATTTTTTTCCTAGGTAAATAGAAGAATTAGAAGAAAAAAAAACAAGTAGGAAAGCTGGACTTACCCCCGTACGCGATGCAGCCTAGCCCGATGCAATCACGCATGCGTGCCAGACCAAATCAGCAATGCAAGCCAGGCACAGCAGCCGCGTCCGCGTTTCTTTTAGGCACGGTAATTGTTTTTCTTTCTTTTGACTGCCTCCAAGCAACAGATCGTTCTCAACCTTCAGCGAAGAGTCCACGCAAGCACGAGATCCATCCCGATCCAAATCCCCCGAAGATCGCACGGAAGTTGGTGTCCCTCGCCACGATTTCTTCTTCTATAAATACACATAATCACCTTCCGTTTTTGCCCCATATAATATCCCTAATCTTTGCGCCGCCAGGCTGATAAATTTCTCGCCGGAGTTCGCGCCACCGCCGCCGTCGCTGAGCTTCGAAGGTTGATGTCGCCGTCGTCTCAGACCTCCTGAGACCCTCTCGCCTACGCCAATATCTTCCTCTTGATCTACCACCCTGCTCTCATCCTTTTTACCCCATCTACAGACCACTAAGAAGCCGGGAGATTGTCGCCGAAGTTGTGCCGAAGACGAGAACGATCAGCTGATTGTTGCCGCCCGTCGAGGAACTAGACGCTGCCAAGACCACACCAATACTGTTGTTGTCTGCCTCATCGATCGGACCACCGTCGTAAACTGTCTGAAGACGTCGAGAACCATCGGGTCCGAGCCGTCCTGCCGTCACCTTGCAGCGCCACTGCCACCGTGAGCCATCTCCTCTGGTTTTACAACTTGAATAATCAATGCAGTATGCAGTAGCGCGTCCGTTAGATTTAAATCTGAAGATCCAAGTTAACTGAATCGGTTCAGTATGTGCTACGACTGAATCGATCGTCACTGCATATGTGCTAGCTGAATTAAGACTTTGAAAATTCATAACAAATAATCTATACCTCCGTTTTAGATGATTCCTTTTGCGTTGAGTTCGTAATTGAATTCTCTGTAACTTTCGTGTAGAAAGTTTCTCCATCCGAGAAACTTTTTCTGACAACTTTTCGGACAAAATTATTAAAAGACCGCGAAATGTTAAATCTTGTAAAATTCATAGAAAATGTTTCGTAACTCGAAATTTAACAAATGATATACCGTTGGATTCATAAAAATGAGAAGAACACCTTGGTACTGTTAGTTTCTATTTTTACAAAAGTTACAGATTTTTAAATTTATAACTAGTGTTATAGTATTTTCAATGTATTATAAATTTGGTAAATGATTTTATTTTGATTCCAACGGGAAATTAAAGATAAGGATAATTTCTATGAACTAGTATATGTTTATAAAATTTATGAAACTATTTTATACAAAAGGTTATTGTTTGTGTTAAATTGCCTATTTGAAATTCCTATTGAATAAACAAATCTGCTTGTAAAGTATTTTCAAATATAAATTTATTTTTGGAGCATGCATGCATTATTTTGTTATGTGTTTTCTCTGTTTATGCTCTCTAGATATTTATTGTGATTATTTTATCGTCTAGATCGTGCGGAGTGTAACACTTGTTCTTGCAAGAAGAGTGCGAAAGCCAACGACAAATAAGGCAAGTTGAACTTTTGATCATAACAGATCTGTTTTCCTATATATGCAGTAGGATTTTAGTACAAGTACATGTGTAGGATTGTTATTGATGGATTGTGTGCTATTGCTATGAAACCCGCGCAGGATAGCCATATGTTTATTATGATTGGATTCATTGGTCGTCAACCCATGTTTGATTGCTTGGATAAGCTTACTTTATAAGTGGGTGGAATATCATGTCATGGGTATGTATTAGTTGAAAGGTTAGTTTTAGTCAACAAAACAACAATTAGATGAATTGGGGTGGATATGAATAGTACTTGAGAAGGTTGTAGGTCGACCAACATGGTAAGGGCTTTGATCCTGACTTACTGACATGTATGGGTCGAGTGGCATGGTAAGGGCATGGAGCCTGACTTACTGACATGTACACTAGTTGAAGGGAGGGTGGCATGGTAAGGGCGTTGAGCCTGACTTACTGACATGTACACTGGTAGTGAGTGGCATGGTAAGGGCGTTGAGCCTGACTTACTGACATGTACACTGGTGGTGGCATGGTAAGGGTATTGAGCCTGACTTACTGACATGCACAATGGAGAAAAGGAGATTAGCATGGTAGGGGCCCTGAGCTTGACCTACTCGCATGTGCACTATACGAGTTCGGAGATTAAAATTGCTGGAATAAAACTAGTACGAGACTATGATTGCTTTGTGCAAAATAAAAGTTTGAACCCTCACCTTGAAAATGTACTTGATAGGTTTGTTATAAGTCTCTAGTGATACTCGCCAATACATTCAATGTATTGACCCTGCGTGGCTGCAACGTTTCATGTTGCAGATATCCTGATGAACGAGTGGGGTTCGATGGTTAGGGTTACGGGTCTATACTCGACATGCTCGCCTGTGGCACATGAAGACGAAGGGCTCCATGCTGATATGTTTCGTTGTAAACTCTGATATAATGCTAGCTTCGGGCTATGCAATTTGTAATGTTTACTTTGTAATTTCTGGATCATGCGATGTAATAAAGACCTTTGTTTCTTGGTATTACATCATGTACTGTGTGTGCTAGCGATTGATCCAGGGACTAGCACAAATATACACAGAGATTCAACCCTTACCGGGTCGGATCGCTTCAGATGGTATCAGAGCATTGTGTTGCCTGTAGGTTCGTGACCTTAGAAAATGGAGTAGATTAGGAAGACCATAGGAACTGAAAAGCTATTTAAGTTTGTCTTCTATCTTCTCGCTCTTTATTTCTCATAATTCTATATCTATCATTTTTCTCGCTCTTCTCTATTCAAAATAAGTAGATGTCCATTACCCACTTTAGTTAACAAGTTAAACCTCTGTTGGATTACTTATTGAAAAATATGAACATGATGATGAGGATGGTAATGGAATCAAAGTTGGTGCAAACACCAAAGAAGAAGGTGACCAAGATGACTCCGAGGAGGTGATCTAAATTATGTCTAATGATTAGGAAGACCCTCCGATGGAGAACACACTGCCAGCAATGAACACTCGCTCGAAGAAGCGCAAGTTCACGAAGGCCTCAGACTACGTCAAGCTCTTCAAAGTTTAACTAGGATTTGCCCACCATTAGTTCTTCGTTAGGAAATCGATATTCGTGATAGCTAGGATATTGACCATATCGTCTTGTGGTATGGCCAAGGTATTGCTTAGGATCTTTTTTTCTTGAACCTTTGAATTGCTAGGAATTTACGTGAGGATTTATAATATTAAAGGTGTTTTTCATAAAGTATTGAATTGAAGAAGTGCAGTTTTCTGGATGTTGCTGTTTACCACGCGATTTTTCACGCTTTACTGGTAACTCCAAAAATCACAAAAAATTCAGGTTAGGTGCGGAATTCGTTCCTGTACATGCATAAAAATTTGCTAATTTTTCTGATGTAATTAAGTACCTCTGTAAAATACGTTTTCACAGTAGTAAAATTCTGGACAGATTCTGTCTTTGTTATAGGGATGTCTTGTTTGATTGTTGTGTGATATGTTTGGTGTGAATGCTTGCTGCCATGATTGTGATTAGTATGGGTAGTCTTTTCCTGTAGTTCTATCTATCTAAAACTCATCTATGCTGACCCAAACAGATGCCGCCTCGACATGCACGCACCGGCAACAACAACGACAACAACACTGGGAACAACAACCCCAATCCCGATGTGCAATTGCTGATCAACGCACAGGCACAGCTCATGCAGACAATGAATCAGTTCATAGCGAACCAGAACCAGAACAACAACAACCACCGCACTGTGGCCGAGTACATAGAGGAGTTCAGCAACTTGGCGCGCTATGCACCGGAAGATGTGGATACTGATGCAAAGAGGAAGGAGAGATTCCTGGATGGTTTGCATGATGATCTGGCTGTTCAATTATCCATTGTGCATATTCCTGATTTTCAGACACTGTTGGACAAAGCAACAATTCTTGAGGGAAAGCGGAATCAAGCTGAGAACCGCAAGAGGAAGCACAACCACAACAACCACAACTCGCTAGCGGATCAGAGGGTCCGTACTCACCATGATGGTAATGGCAATTCTGAACACCGGGAGCATGGAGTAAACATACATGATGATCAAAACCACCACTCTCGGAGAGGTAATGGTCAAAATAATGGTGTCAACAATGGTCAGAATCGCTACATCAACAATACTAGCAAGAGAGATATCCGTCGGGTGCAGTGCTACAAATGTAAAGAGTTGGGACACTATTCATGGGACTGCCCTGAAAACAATAATGGTGTTGGAAATTCGAATGAGAACAATTCCATCCTGCTCCAGAAAGGACACCTAAACCATGTCAACGTGGAAGAAGTCTTTGAAGCGCCAAATGCAGCAACTCGTAAGTTTTGATCAACTCCTTCCAATATTTGTATCTTTCAAGACTGGTGCATTTTATACATTCATATCAAGGATAGAAGTAACACAGATCTCATCAAAGTGATATCTTTGGAAAGTGACATGGAACAAATTTCGGATGCCACACAGCGAAACCATAGCCAAGTGAATCCTTGAGAAGCCACCTAGTCAGATCCTTTTTAAGGGTGGTAGCACCTAGCCATCCCTGAACTTAAACCCTGCTAGCCTTCCCGAATCTCGAGGACGAGATTCTTTTTAAGGGTGGTAGTCTGTAACATCCCAAAAAATTATAATGTTGGAATGTCAAATAAATAAAATTAAGACGATTAACTTGATTGGCTTGCGGTAATTTTTAAGGAAGTTGAAACTTTCGTGGACTATTTCAAAGTTTCTCAACCTCGTTTTTTTTAAAAAAATGGGTTAACATGACTATCCAAAGTATAAGAATCACGTTTGTAAATATCATAACTGGACATTTGAATTTTTGTGTACATTTATGGAGTTTTGTTGACAATTTCCAATTCAAAGAAAAATAACAGAGAGGAGATAAAATGACGTCTTAAAAATATCGGGTTGGAAGTTTTTTCGTATAATACAGTTGTGGAGTCTGGACTTCATAAAAATAATTTGTTAGTATTTAAAATCTAAAATGTTATTTTAGCGACTCAAATATAGTCATGATAGAGTTTATAAAGACACAATTGTTTTAAAAAATTATGCTGGGCAGGAAACAAAAATTCCAAGACCTGTAGAGGTATTTTGATTTGGTGGGATACGCTAGGCAGTATTTGAAGCCGCATTTTTTTTTCCTAGGTAAATAGAAGAATTAGAAGAAAAAAACAAGTAGGAAAGCTGGACTTACCCCCGTACGCGATGCAGCCTAGCCCGATGCAATCACGCATGCGTGCCAGACCAAATCAGCAATGCAAGCCAGGCACAGCAGCCGCGTCCGCGTTTCTTTTAGGCACGGTAATTGTTTTTCTTTCTTTTGACTGCCTCCAAGCAACAGATCGTTCTCAACCTTCAGCGAAGAGTCCACGCAAGCACGAGATCCATCCCGATCCAAATCCCCCGAAGATCGCACGGAAGTTGGTGTCCCTCGCCACGATTTCTTCTTCTATAAATACACATAATCACCTTCCGTTTTTGCCCCATATAATATCCCTAATCTTTGCGCCGCCAGGCTGATAAATTTCTCGCCGGAGTTCGCGCCACCGCCGCCATCGCTGAGCTTCGAAGGTTGATGTCGCCGTCGTCTCAGACCTCCTGAGACCCTCTCGCCTACGCCAATATCTTCCTCTTGATCTACCACCCTGCTCTCATCCTTTTTACCCCATCTACAGACCACTAAGAAGCCAGGAGATTGTCGCCGGAGTTGTGCCGAAGACGAGAACGATCAGCTGATTGTTGCCGCCCGTCGAGGAACTAGACGCTGCCAAGACCACACCAATACTGTTGCTGTCTGCCTCATCGATCGGACCACCGTCGTAAACTGTCTGAAGACGTCGAGAACCATCGGGTCCGAGCCGTCCTGCCGTCACCTTGCAGCGCCACTGCCACCGTGAGCCATCTCCTCTGGTTTTACAACTTGAATAATCAATGCAGTATGCAGTAGCGCGTCCGTTAGATTTAAATCTGAAGATCCAAGTTAACTGAATCGGTTCAGTATGTGCTACTGAATCGATCGTCACTGCATATGTGCTAGCTGAATTAAGACTTTGAAAATTCATAACAAATAATCTATACCTCCGTTTTAGATGATTCCTTTTGCGTTGAGTTCGTAATTGAATTCTCTGTAACTTTCGTGTAGAAAGTTTCTCCATCCGAGAAACTTTTTCTGACAACTTTTCGGACAAAATTATTAAAAGACCGCGAAATGTTAAATCTTGTAAAATTCATAGAAAATGTTTCGTAACTCGAAATTTAACAAATGATATACCGTTGGATTCATAAAAATGAGAAGAACACCTTGGTACTGTTAGTTTCTATTTTTACAAAAGTTACAGATTTTTAAATTTATAACTAGTGTTATAGTATTTTCAATGTATTATAAATTTGGTAAATGATTTTATTTTGATTCCAACGGGAAATTAAAGATAAGGATAATTTCTATGAACTAGTACATGTTTATAAAATTTACGAAACTATTTTATACAAAAGGTTATTGTTTGTGTTAAATTGCCTATTTGAAATTCCTATTGAATAAACAAATCTGCTTGTAAAGTATTTTCAAATATAAATTTATTTTTGGAGCATGCATGCATTATTTTGTTATGTGTTTTCTCTGTTTATGCTCTCTAGATATTTATTGTGATTATTTTATCGTCTAGATCGTGCGGAGTGTAACACTTGTTCTTGCAAGAAGAGTGCGAAAGCCAACGACAAATAAGGCAAGTTGAACTTTTGATCATAACAGATCTGTTTTCCTATACGTGCAGTAGGATTTTAGTACAAGTACATGTGTAGGATTGTTATTGATGGATTGTGTGCTATTGCTATGAAACCCGCGCAGGATAGCCATATGTTTATTATGATTGGATTCATTGGTCGTCAACCCATGTTTGATTGCTTGGATAAGCTTACTTTATAAGTGGGTGGAATATCATGTCATGGGTATGTATTAGTTGAAAGGTTAGTTTTAGTCGACAAAACAACAATTAGATGAATTGGGGTGGATATGAATAGTACTTGAGAAGGTTGTAGGTCGACCAACATGGTAAGGGCTTTGATCCTGACTTACTGACATGTATGGGTCGAGTGGCATGGTAAGGGCATGGAGCCTGACTTACTGACATGTACACTAGTTGAAGGGAGGGTGGCATGGTAAGGGCGTTGAGCCTGACTTACTGACATGTACACTGGTAGTGAGTGGCATGGTAAGGGCGTTGAGCCTGACTTACTGACATGTACACTGGTGGTGGCATGGTAAGGGTATTGAGCCTGACTTACTGACATGCACAATGGAGAAAAGGAGATTAGCATGGTAGGGGCCCTGAGCTTGACCTACTCGCATGTGCACTATACGAGTTCGGAGATTAAAATTGCTGGAATAAAACTAGTACGAGACTATGATTGCTTTGTGCAAAATAAAAGTTTGAACCCTCACCTTGAAAATGTACTTGATAGGTTTGTTATAAGTCTCTAGTGATACTCGCCAATACATTCAATGTATTGACCCTGCGTGGCTGCAACGTTTCATGTTGCAGATATCCGATGAACGAGTGGGGTTCGATGGTTAGGGTTACGGGTCTATACTCGACATGCTCGCCTGTGGCACATGAAGACGAAGGGCTCCATGCTGATATGTTTCGTTGTAAACTCTGATATAATGCTAGCTTCGGGCTATGCAATTTGTAATGTTTACTTTGTAATTTCTGGATCATGCGATGTAATAAAGACCTTTGTTTCTTGGTATTACATCATGTACTGTGTGTGCTAGCGATTGATCCAGGGACTAGCACAAATATACACAGAGATTCAACCCTTACCGGGTCGGATCGTTACACATAGGAAGCATGTTAGACTTAAATGTGTTTTGAATTTGCCTCTTGATGCTCTCTTTTGCTTCAAATACTATTTCTTGCGAGTGCATCATTAAAACTGCTGAGCCCATCTTAATGGCTATAAAGAAAGAACTTCTTGGGAGATAACCCATGTGTTTTTTTACTACAGTACTTTGTTTTATATTTGTGTCTTGGAAGTTGTTTACTACTGTAGCAACCTCTCCTTATCATGTTTTTGTGCCAAGTAAAGTTTCTATGTCAAAGTTGATGTTATATTTGGGATCACTGCGCAGAAACAGCATTGCTGTCTGTCACGAATCTGGGCACAGTTCTCTGTAGAAAATTCGAAAAAATCTGCCAATTTACGAGCGTGATCCTCAGATATGTACGCAACTTTCATTAGTTTTGAGTTTTTCCATTTGAGCAAGTCTGGTGCCAGCTTTAAATTCGTCTTTACGGACTGTTCTGTTTTTGACAGATTCTGCCTTTTATTTCGCATTGCCGCTTTTGTTAAGTTGAATGAGTTTCTTTGTTCCATTAACTTTCTGAAGTTTTGTGCAATGTCCAGAAGTGTTAAGAATGATTGTGTCACCTCTGAACATGTGAATTTTTGATTATGCACTAACCCTCTAATGAGTTTGCTTGAAGTTTGGTGTGAAGGAAGTTTTCAAGGGTCAATAGAAGAGGGTGATATAATGTGATCGAGAAGAGTGAAAGGTCTAAGCTTGGGGATGCCCCGTGGTTCATCCCTGCATATTTCAAGGAGACTCAAGCGTCTAAGCTTGGGGATGCCCAAGGCATCCCCTTCTTCATCGACAACTTATCAGGTTTCTTCTAGTGAAACTATATTTTTATTCAGTCACATCCTATGTATTTTACTTGGAGCGTCTGTGTGTTTTTTGTTTTTGTTTTTGTTTGAATAAATGATTGTTTGGGAGAGAGACACGCTCCGCTGGTTCGTATGAACACATGTGTTCTTAGCTTTTAATTTTCATGGCGAAGGTTGAAACTGGTTCGTTAATTGTTATATGGTTGGAAACGGGAAATGCTACATGTAGTAATTGGTATAATGTCTTGGATAATGTGATACTTGGCAATTGTTGTGCTCATGTTTAAGCTCTTGCATCATATACTTTGCACCCATTAGTGAAGAAATACATAGAGCATGCTAAAAATTGGTTTGCATAATTGGTCTCTCTAAGGTCTAGATAATATCTAGTATTGAGTTTTGAACAACAAGGAAGACGGTGTAGAGTCTTATAATGTTTACAATATGTCTTTTATGTGAGTTTTGCTGCACCTGTTCATCCTTGAGTTTGCTTCAAATAACCTTGCTAGCCTAAACCTTGTATCGAGAGGGAATACTTCTCATGCATCCAAAATCCTTGAGCCAACCACTATGCCATTTGTGTCCACCATACCTACCTACTACATGGTATTTCTCCGCCATTCCAAAGTAAATTGCTTGAGTGCTACCTTTAAAATTCCATCATCCACCTTTGCAATATATAGCTCATGGGACAAAATAGCCTTAAAAACTATCGTAGTATTGAATATGTACTTATGCACTTTATATTTTATTAAGTTGCTTGTTGTGCGATAACCATGCTTCTGGGGAACGCCATCAACTATTGTTGAATATCATGTGAGTTGCTATGCATGTCCGTCTTGTCCGAAGGATCTATCATTTTAGTGGTTGGAGCATGCAAAATTGTTAGAGAAGAACATTGGGCCGCTAACTAAAGCCATGAATCATGGTTGAAGTTTCAGTTTTGGACATATATCCTCAATCTCATATGAGAATAATAATTGTTGCTACATGCTTATGCATTAAAGAGGAGTCCATTATCTGTTGTCCATGTTGTCCCGGTATGGGTGTCTAAGTTGAAGAATGATCAAAAGCGAGAAATCCAATGCGAACTTTCTCCTTAGACCCTTGTACAGGCGGCATGGAGGTACCCCTTTGTGACACTTGGTTGAAACATGGCATGCATGGTAGTCCAAGCTAAGTAGGACGAGGTGCGGGCACTATTAGTATACTATGCATGAGGCTTGCAACTTGTAAAATATAATTTACATAACTCATATGCTTTATTACTACCGTTGACAAAATTGTTTCATGTTTTCAAAATAAAAGCTCTAGCACAAATATAGCAATCGATGCTTTCCTCTTTGAAGGACCTTTCTTTTACTTTTATTGTTGAGTTAGTTTACCTATCTCCTTCCACCTTATGAAGCAAACACTTGTGTGAACTGTGCATTGATTCCTACATACTTGCATATTGCACTTATTATATTACTTTATGTTGACAATATCCATGAGATATACATGTTATAAGTTCAAAGCAACCGCTGAAACTTAATCTTCCTTTGTGTTGCTTCAACACCTTTACTTTGATTTATTGCTTTATGAGTTAACTCTTATGCAAGACTTATTGATGCTTGTCTTGAAGTACTATTCATGAAAAGTCTTTGCTATATGATTCACTTGTTTACTCATGTCATTACCTTTGTTTTGATCGCTGCATTCATTACATATGTTTACAAATAGTATGATCAAGATTATGATGGCATGTCACTTCAGAAATTATCTTTGTTATCGTTTTACCTGCTCGGGACGAGCAGAACTAAGCTTGGGGATGCTGATACGTCTCCAACGTATCGATAATTTCTTATGTTCCATGCTACTTTATTGATGATACCTACATGTTTTATGCACACTTTATGTCATATTCGTGCATTTTCTGGAACTAACCTATTAACAAGATGCCGAAGTGCCAGTTCCTGTGTTTTTGGTTTCAGAAATCCTAGTAAAGAAATATTCTCGGAATTGGACGAAATCACCTCCCAGGTTCCTATTTTGCCCGGAAGCATCCAGAACACCCGAGAGCCGCCGAGGGGGCCTGTGGCCCAGATGACATGGTGGCGTGGCCAGGGCTGGGCCCGCGCCACCCTATGGTGTGGTCGCCCCTTTGACCCTCCTGCGCCGCCTCTTCGCCTATATAAAGCCCCTGCATCGAAAACCCTTACGGAGGAGGCCACGATACGCGAAACCTTCCAGAGCCGCCGCCATCGCGAAGCCAAGATCTGGGGGACAGGAGTCTATGTTCCGGCACCCTGCCGGAGCGGGGAAGTGCCCCCGGAAGGCTTCTCCATCGACACCGCTGCCATCTCCACCGCCATCTTCATCACCGCCGCTGCTCCCATGAGGAGGGAGTAGTTCTCCATTGAGGCTCGGGGCTGTACCGGTAGCTATGTGGTTAATCTCTCTCCTATGTACCTCAATACAATGATCTCATGAGCTGCTTTACATGATTGAGATTCATATGAGTTTTGTATCACTACTATCTATGTGCTACTCTAGCAAAGTTATTAAAGTAGTTCTATTCCTCCGCACGTGTGTAAAGGTGACAGTGTGTGCACCGTGTTAGTACTTGGTTTATGCTATGATCATGATCTCTTATAGATTGCGAAGTTAACTATTGCTATGATAATATTGATGTGATCTATTCCTCCTACATATGCATGAAGGTGACAGTGTGCATGCTATGCTAGTACTTGGTTTAGTCTTTTGATCTATCTTACACTAAAGTTTACTAAAATATGAGCATTATTGTGGAGCTTGTTAACTCCGGCATTGAGGGTTCGTGTAATCCTACGCAATGTGTTCATCATCCAACAAGAGTGTAGAGTATGCATTTATCTATTCTGTTATGTGATCAATGTTGAGAGTGTCCACTAGTGAAAGTCTATTCCCTAGGCCTTGTTCCTAAATACTGCTATCACTGCTTGTTACTGTTTTACTGCGTTACTACTGCTGCGTTACTACTACATGTTTACTTCCGCAATATTACTACCATCAACTGCCCGGCAACTAAGCACTTTTCCTCCCTCATCAACTACGCGCCAAGCACTTTTCTGGCGCGTACTACTGCTCATATTCATTCATACCACTTGTATTTCACTATCTCTTCGCCGAACTAGTGCACCTATTAGGTGTGTTGGGGACACAAGAGACTTCTTGCTTTGTGGTTGCAGGGTTGCATGAGAGGGATATCTTTGACCTCTTCCTCCCTGAGTTCGATAAACCTTGGGTAATCCACTTAAGGGAAACTTGCTGCTGTTCTACAAACCTCTGTCTTGGAGGCCCAACACTGTCTACAAGAATAGAAGCACCCGTAGACATGGGGGCGGGGGCTACCTTTGCTTGGATTGGGGTGTTCTTCCTTTATTTGTCGACATTTGCAACCTTTGTAGTTTCTGCTGATCCTCACTGTATCTTTTGTCAGCTTGTACAGGAAAGGTAAGACCTCGGCGGTGGGGGCAATGGAGCGTAAGGCCACCACGCATGTGGGTAGTTGGCTGAGCCTGAGCTGCGTCCCCAGCCCCGCGAAGCAGGTACTCCGTTTGCTTATCCACTCTTTACCTTTTAAGTGTCTCTCTGCATCCTCAATCTGTTCCTATTCTGGAATATGCTTAAAGTAGCACATGTCTTCAGCTGTTTGTGCGTAAAGCCTCTGTGACACCATGCTCTATATTCTCTGTATCAGGTTGGTACCTCCAGGTTCCGTGCTGAGGCTATGGGGAACGAGAATAGCGCCCCACCTGCTGCAGGAGCATGGCCCGATCTGCAGCACAAGAAGCGAAATGCCACTGCCGAGCTGGGCAGGGACCGCCCAGGGGTAATTTTTTTAACCAACTTACCATGATGTAGTCTGAATCTGATACTCCCTCAGATCCAAATTAATTGACTCAACTATCTGTAGATACGGATGTATCTAGATGTGTTTTAGCTCTAGATACTACTGCCTCCATCCCAAAGCTTTGGGCTTATATTATTTTTAGAAAGTCAAACTATACCATGTTTGACTAAGCTTTTACCAAAAATCAGTAACATGCAAAATACAAAATTAATATCATTAAATAGATAATAAAATATATTTTCCTACGGTATCTACACAGTATTATATTTGTTGATAGAATGTTCTAAAATTTTGGTCAAACTTTGCTTGTTTTGATTTCTCAAAAATAAATAAGGCTTAAGCTTTTGGATGGTGGTAGTACATTCATATCTAGACAAAGCTGAGTTAACTAGTTTTTTTGTCTGTCCATAGCTAGTGTTCACGCTGCAAAAGGCTAAGAGCATCCACTATATGCATCAGTCTATCTCATACAGTAATTCAATATCACTGCTGAGGTCTGCCTTTTGTTTTGCTATTCATATGCAGACTGAAACTTTAGGGCCTTTACTCAAAAGGAAGATCAAAACTGCGGCTGATCAGGCTGCCAGTATGTTGATGCCGCCCCCATCTTCTAAATGCCTCTACAAGCACAAGGCCACGCACCAGCTGGGTGGTGATATTTTAATGAATATGGTATATTTTCTTAATCCACAAAACATGCCTTGATTTTTCTCTGTTTATTGTCGGTTTTTCTATGCTTGCCAAAAGTTCACAACAACAACAACAACCAAGTCTTTCAGTCCCAAACAAGTTGGGGTAGGCTAGAGTTGAAACCCATAAGATCTCGAAGCCAAAAGTTTAGAAACACCAAATTCGTTTGCTTACAATCATCATACAGTAATGTTCATCTACTCCAGTTCCCCTAACCCAACATAAAATGATGTTAATTACGATTTTTAGATTAAAAGAGCACCATTAGGCGCTGTTAATTACGACTTTGAGATTAAAATGTCATTTGCAATTGTTAATTACAATTTTGAGACAATTGGTTAGTTTAACCTCGATCTCTTCTGCTCTCCATTTTTCCCAACCGAACAAAAATGTAACCATTCCATTCCTCTGAAATGGAACCATTCCATTCCATTCCACGCTATTTCAGAACCGAACACACCCTTGCATTGTTGTGAACTGTTGTCCATACACGGCCATACCCTTCCACTTACATCTAGCACTATATGCATCAGTCTGTCTCAGAGTCATTCAATATCACTGCTGAGATCTGTTCCCATTCTTATGCAGGCTGAAACTGCTGCGCCTTTACTCAAGTGGATGCAAAATGAGGCTAATGAGGCTGCTGTGAGGACGATGGTGCCGGCACCATCTTCCGAAAACCTCTACAAGCACGAGGCCATGGGCCAGCTGGGTGGTGACCTTTTAATGAATCTGGTATATTTTCTTAATCCACATACATGATTTCATTATTATCTGTTTAATTACTGTTGGCTTTGTCTAATGCTTACCAAAAGTTCAGAAACACTGCGTTTGCTTACAATCATCATACACTAATTTTTCACTTTTCAGTCTGTCTCATCCAGTATATAAACTGTTGATTTCCATTGGCTTCTTTTGTAATCATTTGCATTGTTGTCAACTGTTCTCTATGCACAACCCTATTCTTCCACTTACACCCCGCACTATTTGCATCAGTCTATCTCATAGATTTATTAAATATCAATGATGAGTTCTGTTGCTATTCATATGCAGGATGAAACTTCTGTGCCTCTACTCAAATGGATAAAAAATGATCCTGATGAGGCTGCTGTGAAGACGATGGTGCTGCCACCATCTTCTGAAAACCTCCTCAAGCACAAGGCCACGGGCCAGCTGGGTGGTACCCTTTTCAGTAAGCAGGTATATTTTCTTAATCCTCATACATGATTTGATTTTTGTCTGTTTATTGCCGGCTTTGTCTAATGCTTACCAATAGTTCAGAAACACACACACCTATTCTTCCACTTACATCCAGCACTATATGCATCAGTGTCTCATAGATTCATTTTATATATCACTGCTGATGTCTGTTGCTCTTCAATTTTCATATGCAGACTGAAACTGCTAAGCCTTCATTGGTCAAAAGGATTGCAACTGCTGCTGATGAGGCATCTGCAGAGGCTGCCACCAAGTTACTGTCAGCCCCACCTTCTGGATGCTTATATAAGCTCAAGTCCAAGGACCAGCCGGGCCGTAACCATCCAAGGGTTCGGGTATATTTTCTTAAGCCACATATACATGCCATGATTTATGTCTGATATTATCACCGGCTCTGTCTAATGCTTTTTGGAATTCGGAAACACCAAATTAGCATGCTTATATTCATCATACACTAATTTTTCACTGTTCAGTTTGTAACATAGTGTTATGCACTTGCTTGTCAACATTTGCATTGCTCTGAACTATGCACTTTACACAACCTAATTCTTCCACTTACGTTCAGCGCTACGCACCAGTAGTACCTCCCATGTTTCCTTCACCATCCCGATGCCGAGCTTGCGGGAATATGGCGGGCCCATGTACATACCCCGCATATAACACCTCCTATGGCTCTATCTACCTTTCTAGTAGCTCCTTCACAGAGTTACAGGTATGTATTCTCAGTGGTTTAGCATGAATTGGCATATAGTAAAGTCTTGTTTTTAGTCTTCCTGCTTCTTACATTTGTATCAATTTTCACATGCAGACTGTACCTTGTGAACTTCGTCCAATGATTAACCAGATGTGTCCGCATGAAGGATCTTTCACTATGCATGGCAATGGCAAATTGATGAACACCTACACGGTCTATGAGGTGTATGTCTACAAGACGCAGGCCATCACATATTTGTATGGACATGATTGGAGAAAGTTTGCTTTTGACTACGGTCTGAAGAAGGGCGACGAGCTGAGGATCAGAAACTCAAACGGGCAGATATACGTAACTGCTTACAGAGTTGGAGACACTTCCAAATATATAATATGTAACTTTTTTCTACTCATATCTTTTGATAACTGCATTCTGAGCAGTTGTTCTAAACCATTCCCTCTGTTCTAGCTTGCTGGGTTTAACATGATCAAAGCTGCAGATCCCCTGATGGAACAGGAGCGGATGTCACAAAGGGCAACCACACCCACCGGCACCGGCTTCCCACTCTCCTGCATCAGCACCGGTTCCTGTACCAGCTCCGTTTACTGCATCTACCCAGCAGTCCCCTACATCAGCATTGGTTCCTGTAGAGGCCCCATATACTACACATGCCCAGCAGGCTCCTGCATCAGCACTGGTTCCTCTAGCTACACCGTTTACTGCACCTGCCCAACAGCCTCCTGCATCGCACCGGTTCCTCTAAAGGCACCGTTTACTGCACCTGCCCAGCAGTCTCCTGCATCAGCACCAGCTCGTGTACCAGCCCAGGCTCATGCACCTGCCCCAGCCAGATCACCGAGGTCTCAGCTCATTGTTGTGGCCACCCGTGTGGTGACCAGGACGCATCTGAAGGCTATGTTCGTGAGTATATGAAAGCATAACTGCTCTTATCTTGATGTCTTCTCTGCTCAAAGTCTCACATGGTTCAGTGCATTGGTGCCATTGACTAATTTTTGGTGGTATCTCTTGCTTTGAATCAGAAATTGCCTAAAAGTATCTCCAAGGATCTCAATGCTGGCCGAAGGGGCAAGATATCCCTCGTCATGGAGAGTGAAGGTCTCACCGTGGAGGGACGGTACTCTGTCAGTCCCACAGATGGCCGCTTGGCTGTTACTTCCAGGTGGAAAAAGTTCATTGACGGTGCCAAACTTCGCATTGGATCAAAGTTGAAGGTCAAGATCTTTCGATGCCGCTGTGACATGCTGGTCATAAAGTTCGCGGTTGTCTAGTTCTGTTGTCCCATGAGCCCTTAGCAAATGCATTTGTAGTTATACTTATATAAGGTTATCTTATCTGAACTGCTAATTAATTGTATGGGTGGTAAAACTCTGGCAAGCTTTTGCTCTTAGCAAGTATGTATGTATGATCAGCTATTATGATAACTAATGTTTGTGTTCATCTTAATTTGCATTTCCGTTTTAGAAAAAAACTTAATTTCTATTTTGGCTGACCTGTTAGAGAACTATCAGATTGAACCCACAACATGATTCATATAGATTCATTACACCGAGCCACATGTCTTGACCTTGCGATACACTACTTCCATTAATTAGTGCAAGAAGGCTTACCTGAGCTGCCTGAACCATGGCAGATTCGAATCCACCTTATCTATCTAGAAATACAACCTTTGCAGAAAGAGGATTTGCAGTATGGGGAGGCTGACATTGGGGACCCATGAGCCAGCAGCGTCGTCAACGTTTTAAAGGTGGCAGGAGATCGAAAGAAAAAATAAGCCAAAAATCAGTTGGTAAACAAATTCAAGAAAAGAAACATTTACCTTTCTGAGAGGATGACATGCGGGACCCATGAGGCAGCAGCATCCTCAACTATTTCAAGGCGGCAGGGGATCAAAATAAAAAAGGAAATAGCCAGAAATTAATTAGGGTCAAAAATAAATCCATCAAAGGAAACTTTATTGTTCATAGAGGATGACATGTGGGACCGACTTGCCAGCTGCGTCGTCATCGTTTCAAAGGGGGCAGGGGATCAAAAGAAAAAGGCAAATAGCCAGAAATTAGGGGAAAAAAAAAAATCCAACAAAGAAAACTTTTATTGTTCATAGAGGATGACATGCGGGACCCATGAGCCAGCTTCCTCAACGTTTCAAAGTCGGCATGAGATTGAAAGAAAAAGTCAAGTGACATAATATCAGGAGCCAAAAATAATCCAAGAAAAGAAACTTTATTGTACATAGAGGATGACATGCGGGTCCCATTTTGTAGCAGCGGTCTCAACGCTTCCAAGGCGGCACAGACCGAAAGAAAAATGAAGTAGCCAGAAATCAGGGTGTGAAAAAATCCAAGAAAAGAAAGATTTCAATTGGGCTGACATCTGGGCCTTCGAACTATCCCGCTGGGCCTTTTGACTCGTACAATTTCAGCCCACTCCAAAACAGGAAAGGTCGGATTTTTCTCCAAAAAAAACAGAAAGTCCTATGCTTCGCAAAAACAAAAAACAAGGAGATTCAACATATAAGTTTGTTTATGTAGATATAAAGATTTAATTTATCCGTTTGCAATAGCTCGGAGCGAAATACAACGTTTATTGTCTGCAAAATAAAATATCACATGTTTCTTGTACGGGGAGGCTGACATCGGGGACCCATGAGCCAGCAGCGTCAACGTTTCAAAGGCGGCAGGGGATCGAAAATAAAAAAAGCCAAAAATCAGTTGGTAAAAAAATACAAGAAAGAAAACATTTATCGTTCTGAGAGGATGACATGCGGGACCCATGAGGCAGCAGCATCCTCAACGTTTCAAAGTCGGCATGAGATCGAAAGAAAAAGGCAAGTGACATAATATCAGGAGCCAAAAATAATCCAAGAAAAGAAACTTTATTGTACATAGAGGATGACATGCGGGTCCCATTTTGTAGCAGCGGTCTCAACGTTTCCAAGGCGGCACAGGACCAAAAGAAAAATGAGGCAGCAGCATTCTCAACAATTCCAAGGCGGCAGGGGATCAAAAGAAAAATAAAGGAAATAGCCAGAAATTAATTAGGGGTCAAAAATAAATCCACCAAAGGAAACTTTTATTGTTCATAGAGGATGACATGTGGGACCGACCTGCCAACAGCGTCCTCATCGTTTCAACGGGGGCAGGGGATCAAAAGAAAAAGGCAAATAGCCAGAAATTATGGGTAAAAAATAACTCCAAGAAAGGAAACTTTTATTGTTCGTAGAGGATGACATGCGGGACCCATGAGCCAGCAGCTTACTCAACGTTTCAATGGCGGCATGAGATCGAAAGAAAAAGGCAAGTGACCAAATATCAGGAGCCAAAATAATCCAAGATTTATTGTACATAGAGGATGACATGTGGGTCCCATTTGCAGCGGTCTCAATGTTTGTAATGCGGCTTGAGATCAAAAGAAAAAAAAAGTAGCTAGTAATTAGGGGTGAAAAAAAATCCAAGAAAAGAAAGGTGATGGACATAGAGGATGACATGCGGGTCCCTTGAATCAACAGCTTACTCAACGTTTCAAAGGGGCAGGGGATCAAAAGAAAAAGGCAAGCCAAAAATCAGAGGGTGAAAAATCCAACAAAGGAAACTTTTATAGCACACAGAGGATGACATGCGGGTCCCATGAGCCAGAAGGTTCCTCAACGTTTCAAACGTGCCATGAGATCGAAAGAAAAAGGCAAGTGACCAAATATGAGGTGCCAAAAAAGCTCCAAGAAAAGAAAGTTGATTGCTCATAGAGGATGACATGCGGGTCCCATTTAGCAGCGGTCTCACCGTTTGAGAGGCGGATCGAAAGAAAAAGTCAAGTGACAAAATATGAGGTGCCAAAAATAATCCAAAAAAAGAAAGTTTTATAGTACATAGAGGATGACATGCGGGTCCCATTTAGCAGCAGCGGTATCACTGTTTGAGAGGCAGCAGGGATCGAAAGAAAAAGTCAAGTTACCAAATATGAGGTGCCAAAAAAATCCAAGAAAAGAAAGTTTTATAGTACATAGAGGATGACATGCGGGTCCCATTTAGCAGCAGCGGTATCACCGTTTGAGAGGCAGCAGGGGATCGAAAGAAAAAGTCAAGTGACCAAATATGAGGTGCCAAAAAAATCCAAGAAAAGAAAGTTTTATAGTACATAGAGGATGACATGCGGGTCCCATTTAGCATCAGCGGTATCACCGTTTGAGAGGCGGGGGATCGAAAGAAAAGGCAAGTGACCAAATATGAGGTGCCAAAAATAATCCAGAAAAGAAAGTTTTATAGGACATAGAGGATGACATGCAGGTCCCATTTAGCATCAGCGGTATCACCGTTTGAGAGGCGACAGGGGATCGAAAGAAAAAGGCAAGTGACCAAATATGAGGTGCCAAAAATAACTCCAAGAAAAGAAAGTTGATAGCTCATAGAGGATGACATGCGGGTCCCATTTAGCTGCAGCGGTCTCAACGTTTCCAAGGCGGCAAGGGATCACAAGAAAAAGGAAGTAGCCAGAAATCAGGGGGTCAAAAAATCCAAGAAAAGAAGGAATTTTGGTTCATAGAGGATGACAAGCGGGACCCATGATCCTGCATCGTAAACGGCTCGATCGGAGAGCGTTGAACGAGATGGCGCGATCGAGAAAAAAACAATGCTAGAGAGGCTGCCATGTGGGCCCTACATCCCTGGGCGGTGCGGATTTGCGTTGACTCGGCCGGCGAACCCGAGAATTCACGATGCACCACGTCCCGGGCCACCATACGCGACGTTTTGGCCGCTTTCGTCGGGCTAGGTGGCCTCAAAAACGAAAAAAAGTTTTGACATGAACCACGGAGGGACCAAAAATCGTCGGCCATGGTACACCAGCAACCACGGCGCGACTTCAACTTCGTCGGCCATGGCAACTTTTCTTGTAGTGGGCGATCCGTCAATAACCGCGGAAACAAGCCCCCAGCCCAAGTGCCGGAAGTCGCTACCAGGAATCCATGGGTTTGCAACAGAAAAAATTTCCGCCAGAAAACTTAAGCTTACGTCCTAAAGGACGATTTTGAAAATCACAACTTTCATACACGCCTAGGCGGAAAGATCCAGCTCTGCGGTTTTAGTCGGAAAAACATACACGATCCAGAAATGAAAAATTAAAGGAGGTAAAAGACTCTAAGAGTGAACCAAAAGCTTTATTTCATTGATCATGTATCATAGATATTACAAGGTATGTAATGCGTAAAGCGCTAAGTGTGGAAAGGACGTAGCTATGTTCCAGGGACGATCTGTTTCATCATATATGTCACCCGGATCCTCTCGTTTTCGTTTCCGGTGCCAGTTGGCAGGTCTATCCTTTAATTCCCGGAAATCGACAAGATAATAAGATCCGTTGTGTAGTACTTTGCTGATGACAAAAGGTCCTTCCCATGGAGATTGCAACTTATGATCTTTCACCTGACGAAGGCGGAGGACTAAGTCTCCGACCATGAACGAGCGGTTCCGAACTCGACGGCTATGATAGCGTCGGAGCTTCTGCTGATAGATGGTGGAGCGTTGGTCAGCTAAATTCCGAGCTTCTTCGATCAGGTCCACAGATAGCTGTCGAGCCTCATCAGCAGTTTCTTCATTGTAGGCGGAAACTCGCGGTGAATCATGGATGATGTCAGTGGGGAGCACAGCTTCGGATCCATATACCAGGAAGAACGGAGTAAATCCGGTTGACCTGTTAGGGGTAGTTCGCAAACTCCACAGAACAGAGTCTAGCTCATCAGCCCAGCTGCGCGACGCAGCGGTTCTTCAAGGCGAGGTTTGATTCCGGCTAGTATAAGACCATTGGCTCGTTCGACCTGACCGTTGGATTGTGGATGGGCCACAGACGCAAGGTCAAGCCGGATCCCAACTTCATCGCAGTAATCCTTGAGTTCTCCTTGCGCGAAGTTTGTGCCATTATCTGTGATTATGCTGTGTGGGATGCCGAATCTCGTCACGAGGCTGCAAACAAATTTTAGTGCCGTAGCACCGTCGGCTTTTCTCACTGGTTTTGCCTCAATCCACTTACTGAACTTGTCAATAGCGACCAAGAGGTATTCATGACCACCAGGAGATGATTTCTTTAACTTACCAACCATATCGAGCCCCCAGACCGCGAACGGCCAGGTGATAGGTATGGTCCTCAGCTCTTGGGCTGGAGCGTTTGGTTGAGTAGCGTAGTACTGACAACCTCGGCAAGTTTTCACCAGCTTCTCAGCGTCTTCTTTAGCTGTTAGCCAGTAAAATCCTAACCGAAAAGCTTTTGCAACGAGGGACCTGGGGGCGGCATGATGCCCGCAATCCCCTGCATGGATCTCTCTGAGGATTTCAATGCCATCTTGACTAGAGACGCATTTGAGAAATACCCCATTTGCACTTCGTTTGTAGAGCTGTCCATCAACAATTGTGTAGGATCTTGCTCGCCTGATGATCTGTCGTGCGTGGACCTCGTCCTCCGGCAACTTTCGATCGATGAGGTAATCCAGAAACGGCTGAGTCCAGGCCGGAATGACTGCCATCACTTCCTTAGCCGGAGAAACTGCCAGATCGGGATTTTCCGGGTTTGCGCCCTTCACTGAGGGTACTCGTAGATGCTCAAGGAAAATTCCAGGCGGAATTGGCTTCCTGCCGGATCCGAGCTTGGACAGCATGTCTGCTGCTGTGTTATCGTCTCTCCTGACGTACTTGACTTCGTATCCGAGAAAGCACTTGGCGATCTCGTCAACTTCGTCTCTGTAAGCCGCCATGACGGAGTTTCTGGCGTTCCAGGTTCCGGCTACTTGTTGTGCCACCAGGTCGGAATCTCCGCAGCATATGATGTGCTTGATCCCAATTTCCTTAGCGATGCGCAGACCGTGTAGTAGAGCCTCGTATTCCGCCATATTGTTGGTAGCTTCGAAGTGAATCTGCAGGACGTACTGCAGTTCTTCTCCGGTAGGTGACTTCAGGGTAACTCCAGCCCCCGAGCCTTGGTGTTGCTTGGATCCGTCAAAGTGCATGACCCAAGCTTCAGGTTCCGGCACAGGTGTGCCCTCCGGCGCTTCAGTCCAATCCGCGATGAAATCCGCTAGGACCTGTGACTTGATTGCAGTTCTGACTTCGTAGTTGATGTCAAAGGCAGATAATTCGATGCCCCATTTTGCTACACGCCCCGTTGCGTCGGAGTTGTTGATGATTGTTGCCAGCGGAGCTTTGCTCACCACTGTCATGGGGTGCTCCTGGAAGTAGTGTCTCAGCTTCCGGCTGCCTAGGAAAACTCCATAAGCCAGCTTCTGAAAGTGAGGGTATCTCTGTTTGGATTCCGTCAAGACTTCGCTGATGTAGTATACTGGCCTTTGGACTCCATGTTCATACCCTTCTTCCTGTCGCACTACCACGATCACGATGCTGATTACCTTGTTGGTGGCCGCCATATAGAGGAGCATAGGCTCTGACTCAATTGGAGCTGCCAAGATTGGTGGTGAGGAGAGTATGTTCTTCAATCCCTGAAGCGCTTCGTCTGCTGCCTCATCCCAGACAAATTTGTCTGCTTCTTTAGCAGCTTGTAGAGGTAGGGCTTTCTCGCCAAGACGGCTAACAAATCTACTGATTGCTGCTACACAACCAGTTAATCGTTGCACATCTTTGAGACAAGTTGGCCTTTTGATGTTCAGGATAGCCTTGATTTTTTCCGGGTTAACTTCGATTCCTCTGTGGGAAACAATGAAGCCAAGGAGTTTTCCGGCTGGCACGCCAAAGACGCACTTCAGCGGATTTAACATCATCTTGTACCGACGGAGATTGTCAAAGGTTTCCTTAAGGTCGCTGATCAAGTCGGATCCCTTTCGGGTCATGACCGCGATGTCGTCGACGTATGCGTGCACGTTCCGGCCAATTTGGTCCTTCAAGCATCGCTGCATCGTACGCTGATATGTGGCGCCTGCATTTTTCAAACCAAAAGGCATGGTAACATAACAGTAAGTGCCAAAGGGTGTGATGAACGAGGTCGCCTTTTGGTCGGACTTCTTCATCCGGATCTGGTGATACCCGGAATATGCGTCAAGAAAACATAGAAGTTCCGCCCCTGCCGTCGAATCAATGACTTGGTCAATGCGCGGCAAGGGGAACGGATCCTTCGGACAATGCTTATTCAAGCCGGAGTAATCGATGCACATTCTTAGTATTTCAGAATTCTTTTTGGGTACAAGGACGGGGTTTGCGACCCAATCAGTATGGATAACTTCTATTACAAAACCTGCCTCTAGTAACTTTGCTAATTCCATTCCTATGGCGCGGCGCTTCTTATCTCCAAAGCGTCGCATAGCTTGCTTCACCGGTTTAGCCCCCGGATTTATGTTGAGGTAGTGCTCGGCGAGTTCCCTTGGTACTCCGGACATGTCAGAAGGTTGCCATGCGAAGATATCCATGTTAGCTCTGAGGAACTCGACGAGCGCGCTTTCCTATTTGGGGTCCATGTTGGCTCCGACTGAAACCTGCTTGGAGCTGTCGCCTTCAACGAGGTCATGCTTCTTGGTTTCTATCGCGGCCTTGAACGAGGTCTTCTGTTCGGAGATCTGCTTCTTGGTGGTCTGCATCTCAGTCGGATCCACCGCGGCTCTGTAGCCTTGCAACTCCTCTCCAGATAGGACGGATTCTGCAAAGGCGGCCTCGCCTTCCTCGCAGTCCCTAGCTTTCTTGTAGTCTCCGGACACGGTGATCATGCCGTTAGGACCCGGAATCTTGAGCTTGTTGTAGATGTAGCATGCCCTGGCGTGGAACTTGTGGTAGGTGGGCCTGCCGAAGATCACGTGGTAGGAGCTTTTGAAGGGCACTACTTCAAACGTGATCATCTCTTCGCGGTAATTGTTAACATCGCCGAAGGCCACGGGAAGTTTGATGCTACCCAGGGAGTTGGCCTTTTTACCCGGAACCACACCATGAAATTCAGTGGTGCTGTGCTTCAGCTGGTCCTTGGTCAGGTTCATCTTCTCCAGGGTCTCCAGGTACATGATGTTCAGGCTAGCTCCTCCATCCATAAGGCACTTGGAGAAGTCATACCCGTCTATGCGGGGACTTACAACCAGAGCGTAGCATTCTTTGGGGATGACGGCCGGGTGATCCGACCTGTCAAAGGTACAGGCTTTCTCCGACCACTTGACATACTGCGGCACAGCCGGAACTGTGGCGTTCAAGAGCCGGAGCGCCGATTTTTTCGCGCGGACAGTTGGGGTTCCGAGGAAGGTGTGGTAGGTTCCGACACTCTTTTTGCCGAAGGGATTGGATTTGTTGGCTGCGGTACCCTCCTTGGGTTCCGGCGAAGCGTCATCCTCATCCATGGCCTCGGAACTGTCCTCCTCTTTGTCCTTGTTCTTGCCCTTGCCTCCTTTGCCGCGCGGGCGGTGCTTCCGGGCTCGCTTGTATCCTGCCTCCGGGTCGTTCTTCAGATCGTTGACCCACTTGCAGTTGCGATTGGTGTGAGTGGATTTGCCCGTAGCCGGATCCAGATGAGCCAGGCACGGCATATCCCTGTATTCTTCGTACGTTTGGGGGCGCGGGATCCGGCTGCGGTGACCTCGTCAGCGCGCTGCTGGCCCCTGCCTGCTCCGCCTCCACGTCCGCGGCCTCTTCCTCCTCCTGGACCTCCGCGTTGGAACGTCATGGCGACCATGTCGGATCCTCCGCCTTTCTGGTCTTCAGGGGGTTCTTCCGCTTGTTGCTGTTGCTGACGCCGTTGTCACGGTTTTTCTTTTGTTGGTGCAGGGGTATGGCTGTAGCTGCGAGATCTCCGCCTGCGTCGTCATCGGCGGCAGTGTGATCGCTGGCGATGTTTATCATCTCATCAAGAGTGAGCTTGTTCGCGTTCACCAGGCAAGTAAGCTTGTGGCGCAGCAGCCCCCCACGCTGCAAACCACCAATGAAGGCGTGCATTGCTGTGCGGTTATCTATGTTCTCGCACTCGTTTCTGGTCGCCAACCATCGGGTAAGGAAACTTCTGGATGTCTCACCCTTCTTCTGGATGCAAGCTTGAAGATCGCTGGTGGTGGCCGGTCTCTTGTAGGTGCCCCTGAAGTGGTTCTCGAAAGCCTTCTTCAGGTCAAACCAGCAAAAGATGGTGTTTTCCTCGAGGTCGCTGAGCCAAACTCGAGCTGGACCAATAAGGTACAACTGGAGCATGCGGCAGGCTATATTCGGGGTTCCTCCGGCAAAGGTTACCGCATTGTAGTAATCCTCAATCCAGGTATCCGGCCTCTCGCTGCCATCATAATGCTTCAGGTTTCTAGGTAGCTTAAGGTTCAAGCTTCTTGGCTTTGGTTCCTCTCGGATCATCCGGCCAAAGCACCTTGGACCAATGTAGTCGGATCTGTACTCGTTGAGGCGCTCCCGAGCGTCGCGAGGACCGCCGCCGGGTGACTTTGAGCGGGAACGGGATCTCCGGCCTCCGCCTCCGCCTCCGCCTCCACTGGGTGGTGGCGAGGGAGATCTGCGAGGGGGCCTGTAAGATGATCTTCCGCCTTCGGACTCTCGGCGCTGCTCCCGCGGCTGGCTCCGGCTTCGGTGGCTCCTTTCCTCTTGGTGGTGGTTGCCTCCGTCGTTCCGGCTCCTGCGAGGCTCAGGTGCGCGCTCTTCGTTCCGGCTCCTCCTTGGTTCAGGCTCGCGTCCTTGGCTTCTGCGAGGCTCAGGCTCGCGTTCTTGATTCCGACGAGGCTCAGGCTCGCGGTCTTGGTTCCGGCTTCTGCGTGGTTCCGGCGTACGCTCCCTGCTCCTGTCCCTAGGAGGCGGCATGTTGTCGCGGATGTTGATTCCACCTGGCCCATGGGGCCTGGTGTTTCCGGCAGGACTGCGACGTCGAGGGGGTAGCGGAGGACGCGAAGCTCGGGGTGGTGGTGATGGAACACGGTACTTGTCTCTGCCAGTATACATCGGATCCTTTCCCTTTAACGGATTTTTCGGGGTTGAATCCGAGGGCACCGGGATTGGATTCGGATGTTCTCTGACTTTCCTCCTGCGCTCCGTGGATCCGGTGCGCGACTCGCCATCACGGTGTTGACTTGCTATGGCGTCCTTCTGCGCGGTGGATATGCAATGCTCCGGATTGGATTCTAACCTGCGCGAAGTGTCTGCCTTGCTCTGTTGCTGCATTGCTGAGGCAACGAGCTTCCGGACGTAGTTGATGTCAATCTCCTCGTCCTTCTTCTTCAGGAGCTCCGCAGCCTTCTTCATGTTATCCTTTGGAGTTGCGAGCGGCTGCTGCTCTGTGGGTGTTGCAAAGGTAATCTTGCGGGGAAGGATGGCTTCTCGCCTGATTCTAGCTTCTTCCTCCTGCACAAATTTTACCTTGGCCTCCCAGTGCTTCTCGAGTTGCCTGACCTTTTCAAGAGATTCATCGACCTCGCGATCCTTCTTCTGAAAGTGGTCCACGAAGTTCGCCGCTATGGTTCTTTCTTCCAGCATTGCGGCAGCGGTCTTGGCAAACTTCTGAGCTGTTGCCAGCATCTCCTGTCTTTTGGCTTCTAAGGCCTCCGGATCTGCAGCTTCCTCGGGAGTTATTGGTTTGTTGAGAATATCAGACTGCGCGACTAAATCCATGCGTGCTTGCTCGACCATCTCTTCTGGTGACAGGACATCCTTTCGTGGTCGTGCCCGATCTAATGGAGACCTTACGTTGGATGGTCCTGGGTCGGAGTTGGAGTCTTCGTCTTCCGTTTCCTGCTGATCCAGCGGTGCTACGGTTGCTAGAACCTGCATTGGCTGGGCGGATTCTACGTCAGCTTGCTCACCGCCTCCGAGTTCCTCGAGCTTGCGGTTGAATTCTTCTGTATTCATGGATGAGGCGCCGTCAGCTTCTTCCCCGATCTCGAGCTCTTTCGTCAAGCGATTGTATTCTTCTGTGCCTATTGAGGAGGTGATACGTCCCCGACGTATCCATAATTTCTGTCGCTCCATGCTTGTTTTATGACAATACTTACATGTTTTGCTTGCACTTTATGATGTTTTTATGCGTTTTCCGGAACTAACCTATTAACAAGATGCCACAGTGCCAGTTCCTGTTTTCGCTGTTTTTGGTTCCAGAAAGGCTGTTCGGCAATATTCTAATTGGACGAAATCAACGCCAAAGATCTTATTTTTCCCCGGAGGCTCACACCGAAGGGGAGACGGAGAGGAGGCCCAGGGCCCCGACACCACAAGGCCGCGCGGCAGCCCTGGCCGCGCCGGCCTATGAGGAGGGCGCCCTGGTGCCCCTCGACGCCGCCTCTTCGCCTATTTAACCCCTTTCGACCTAAAAACACCGTACCACTTGACGAAACTCCGTAAAGACTCCGGCGCCGCCGCCATCGCGAAACTCCAATCGGGGACAGAGTCTCGGCACGGCCGGGACGGGGAAGTGCCCCGGAAGCCATCTCCATCAACGCCATCGCCTCCATCATGCTCCGTGAGTAGTTCCCCCATGGACTACGGGTTCTAGCTGTAGCTAGTTGGTATTCTCTCCCCCATGTACTTCAATACAATGATCTCATGAGCTGCCTTACATGATTGAGATTCATCTGATGTAATCGGTGTTGTGTTTGTTGGGATCCGATGGATGATACATTATGATTAGTCTATCTATAAAGTTTGTGAAGTTATTGTTGCTGCAATCTTGTTATGCTTAATGCTTGTCACTAGGGCCCGAGTGGCATGATCTTAGATTTGAGCTTTATAATTATTGCTTAGATTGTATCTACAAGTTGTATGCACATGTCACTGTCCGGAACCAAAGGCCCCGAAGTGACAGAAATCGGGACAACCGGAGGGGATGGCGGTGATGTGAGGGACACATGTTTTCACGGAGTGTTAATGCTTTGCTCCGGTGCTCTATTAAAAGGAGTACCTTAATATCCAGTAGATTCCCTTGAGGCCCGGCTGCCACCGGCTGGTAGGACAATAGATGTTGTGCAAGTTTCTCATTGCGAGCACGTACGACTAAATATGGAAAACATGCCTACATGATTAATGAATTGATGTTCTTTCTTAATGCCTTATCAATCCTATCAATTGCCCAACTGTAATTTGTTCACCCAACACTTGTTATTGGAGAGTTGCCACTAGTGTAGATAGCTGGGAACCCCGGTCCATCTTTCATCATCATATACTCGTTCTACATGTCAACTATTTTCGGGTACCATTGCTCTCATATTACTACTACTGCTGCTGTGTTACTGTTACTATTGCTCTCATATCACTGCTACTTTCACATCACCCCTGTTGCTAGTGCTTTTCCAGGTGCAGCTGAATTGACAACTCAGTTGTTAAGGCTTATAAGTATTCTTTACCTCCCCTTGTGTCGAATCAATAAATTTGGGTTTTACTTCCCTCGAAGACTGTTGCGATCCCCTATACTTGTGGGTTATCAAGACTATTTTCTCGGCGCCGTTGCCGGGAGGCATAGCTCTACTCATAAGTTCACCTGGGGAGTACACTCTACCTCTCTGCTTTTATTTTATTTTGTCTTGCTAGTTTATTTCTGTCTAGTTTATTTGTGCTTAGTTTATTTCTGTCTAGTTTTACTTTGCTTAGTTTACTTTTGTCTAGTTTATTTTTGTCTTGTTTTATTTTCCCTATATACCCGAAAATCCATAAAAATTTGAAAAACCTAAAAATTAAAAACTGCTGTTATGGGAGAACCAACAACCTACTTGGAGCTTATAGAATTTTATAATAATTATAGAGAATCAAGAACTGGTAAAATAATGAGTGCTATGATAGAAAAATTGAATACAATGGCTAGAATCTTGCTTAGACGCCATGATATAAACTGTTGCTCTCAACATGATACTAAACATCTTAAATTTCAATGTGGCTCTAGTGAGGAATTTTTAATTAAGAACTATAATCGGAATTGCTATATTCATTATGGGTTCGAAGAGGTAGAACAATTTGTCTTATTTATGGGAGCCTCCGAGATAGAATCCTTCATGGTTGAGAATTATGAAACTTGTGCTATTTGTAAGGACCTTAAAGATTATGTCTCTACTATCCTTAATTCTTGCATAGAATGCTACAGTAGGAATCCTTATATCCTTGATTATAAAGAGAGACACATTAATGCACAAGAATGCACTCACAATTTGCAGGAACCCGTGGAAGAAGAAATTGATGAACCTGAAAGCTCATTGGATGAAAAAGAGGAGGAAATTGATGAACTTGAAAGCTCATTGGATGAAAAAGAAGAAGAGAGCGACGAACAAAAGGAGGAAGAATGGATTAGCTACCCATGTCAACCTTCTAATGAGAGTAACTCTTTATCTCTTACACTATTTGATTGTCCTCCATGCTTACCGGAAGAGGTTGAATGTTATGTTCCTGTGGATTCTCTTGAAATAGTACCTATGAGTAATACTTGTGAGAATGATTATGCTGCTGTTATATATGATAATCCATGCTACTTTGATAAATCTTATGATAATGCTTTGTTTGTGCCTGATGTCGAAATGCATGGTACTAAAGAATTTTGCTTGGCAAATGTTTATGATAAAGCTCTAGATGATGGTCCTATGTTACTTGACAATATTAAATGTGCTACTAATGAAAATGGGATTGGAGAAGTATTGACTTTATTTAGGAGTCCCATATCTCTTGAGATTGATCAACTACCTTGTTATATTATTAATAAAAGTAAGTTTGAAAGTTTTAATTCCACTATTCTTGAACTTGATAAAAATTATGTGTTTGGAAATCATGAAAAGTATGCTGCATGTGATAGTTATATTGTTGAGTTTATTCATGAAGCTACTGAAAATTATTATGAGAGAGGAAAATATGGTTGTAGAAATTTTCATGTTACTAAAACACCTCTCTATATGCTTAAAATTTTGAAGTTACACTTGTTTTATCTTCCTATGCTTGTTACTTTGCTTTTCATGAACTTGTTTATTTACAAGATTCCTTTACATAGGAAGCATGTTAGACTTAAATGTGTTTTGGATTTGCTTTTTGATGCTCTCTTTTACCTCTACTCTTGTTTCTTAGTGCATCATTAAAACTGCTGAGCCCATCTTAACGGCTATAAAGAAAAGAACTTCTTGGGAGATAACCCATGTGTTATTTTGCTACAGTACTTTGTTTTATATTTGTGTCTTGGAAGTTGTTTACTACTGTAGCAACCTCTCCTTATCTTAGTTTTGTGTTTTGTTGTGCCAAGTGAAGCCTCTAATCGAAGGTTGATACTAGATTTGGATTCCTGCGCAGAAACAGATTTCTATCTGTCACGAATCTGGGCAAATTTCTCTGTAGGAAACTCAGAAAAATCTGTCAATTTACGTGCGTGATCCTCAGATATGTACGCAACTTTCATTAGTTTTGAGTTTTCTGATTTGAGCAACGGAAGTACCATTTTAAAATTCGTGTTTACTGGCTGTTCTGTTTTGGCAGATTCGCTCTGTTTTTTGCATTGTCTCTTGTGGACTTTATGTGAGGCTTTCTAGACGTGGAGAGCTGTAGCTAATGTTTTATTGAGTTCTTGCAATGTGTCACTACAGGACCAAGGTGGATTCAAATTTTTTTGAGTACTAACCCCTCTAATGAAGTTTATGAGAAGTTTGGTGTGAAGGAAGTTTTCAAGGGTCAAGAGAGGAGGATGATATATGATCAAGAAGAGTGAAAAGTCTAAGCTTGGGGATGCCCCCGTGGTTCATCCCTGCATATTTCAAGAAGACTCAAGCGTCTAAGCTTGGGGATGCCCAAGGCATCCCCTTCTTCATCAACTTATCAGGTTTCTTCTATTGAAACTATATTTTTATTCGGTCACATCATATGTGCTTTACTTGGAGCGTCTGTGTGTTTATTTTTCGTTTTGTTTATGTTTGAATAAATTCGGATCCTAGCAATCCATGTTTGGGAGAGAGACACGCTCCGCTTTTTCATATGAACACTTGTTCTTCGTTCTACTTTTAATGTTCAATGATAAAAGTTGGAAGCTACAATATTTATCTTTATTTGGTTGGGAAAAGAAAATGCCTCATAATGTCTTGAATAATTTGACACTTGGCAATTGTTTTGAGCTCTCAAGTAGATCATGATTAAGTTTTTTTTTCATGTAGTTTAAACCTATTAGTGGAGAACTACCGTAGAGCTTGTTAAAATTGGTTTGCATAATTGATCTCTCTTAAGGTCTAGATATTTTCTGGTAAAAGTGTTTGAGCAACAAGGAAGACAGTGTAGAGTATTATAATGCTTGCGATATGTTCTTATGTAAGTTTTGCTGTACCGGTTCATACTTGTGTTTGCTTCAAATAACCTTGCTAGCCTAAGCCTTGTATCGAGAGGGAATACTTCTCATGCATCCAAAATCCTTGAGCCAACCACTATGCCATTTGTGTCCACCATATCTACCTACTATGTGGTATTTTCTGCCATTCCAAAGTAAATTGCTTGAGTGCTACCTTTAAACAATTCAAAATTTATTACCTCTGATTTGTGTCAATGTTTAATAGCTCATGAGGAAGTATGTGGTGTTTATCTTTCAATCTTGTTGGGCAACTTTCACCAATGGACTAGTGGCTTCATCCGCTTATCCAATAATTTTGCAAAAAGAGCTGGCAATGGGATTCCCAGTCCCAAATTAATTAACAAAAATAGACACTCCTCCATGGTTTGTGATTGTTGGACGGCACCCGAGGATTCGGTTAGCCATGGCTTGTGTAAGCAAAGGTGGGGAGGAGTGTCATCATAATAAAACTAAAATAAAAGGGCACTCCTTCATGATATGAGATTGTTGGCAGGCACCCGAGGATTCGGTTAGCCATGGTTTGTGAAAGAAAGGTTGGAAGGAGTGCCACCCAAAAATAAAATAAAATGGGAGCCGCTCTTGAAGGTTTGTCTAGCAAGGGGGTTAGAGTGCCCACTACCATTCGTTGACAACAACAAACACCTCTCAAAACTTTTACTTTTATGCTCTCTTTATGTTTTCAAAACCAAAGCTCTAGCACAAATATAGCAATCGATGCTTCCTCTTTGAAGGGCCATTCTTTTACTTTTATGTTGAGTCAGTTACCTAATTCCTTCCACCTTAGAAGCAAACACTTGTGTCAACTGTGCATTGATTCTTACATACTTGCATATTTGCATTCATCATATTACTCTATGTTGACAATATCCATGAGATATACATGTTGAAAGTTGAAAGCAACCGCTGAAACTTATATCCTCCTTTGTGTTGCTTCGATGCCTTTACTATGAACTTATTGCTTTATGAGTTAACTCTTGTGCAAGACTTTTGATGCTTGTCTTGAAAGTACTCTCCATGAAAAGTTTTGCTATATGTTATCTATTTGTTAGCAACTATAGATCATTGCCTTGAGTCACTTCATTCATTTCATATGCTTTGTAATAGTATGATCAAGGTTATGTAAGTAGCATGTCACTTCAGAAATTATCTTTGTTATCGTTTTGCTCGGGACGAGCAGAACTAAGCTTGGGGATGCTGATACGTCCCCGACGTATCCATAATTTCTGTCGCTCCATGCTTGTTTTATGACAATACTTACATGTTTTGCTTGCACTTTATGATGTTTTTATGCGTTTTGAACTAACCTATTAACAAGATGCCACAGTGGCCTCGTTTTCTGCTGTTTTTGGTTCCAGAAAGGCTGTTCGGCAATATTCTCGGAATTGGACGAAATCAACGCCAAAGATCTTATTTTTCCCGGGAGGCTCCAGAACACCGAAGGGGAGACGGAGAGGAGGCCCAGGGCCCCGACACCACAAGGCCGCGCGGGCAGGCCCCTGGCCGCGCCGGCCTATGAGGAGGGCGCCCTGGTGCCCCTCCGACGCCGCCTCTTCGCCTATTTAACCCCTTTCGACCTAAAAACACCGTACCACTTGACGAAACTCCGAAAGACTCCAGGCGCCGCCGCCATCGCGAAACTCCAATTGGGGGAAGTCTCTGTCCCGGCACCCCGCCGGACGGGGAAGTGCCCCTAAGCCATCTCCATCAACGCCATCGCCTCCATCATGCTCCGTGAGTAGTTCCCCATGGACTACGGGTTCTAGCTGTAGCTAGTTGGTATTCTCTCCCCCATGTACTTCAATACAATGATCTCATGAGCTGCCTTACATGATTGAGATTCATCTGATGTAATCGGTGTTGTGTTTGTTGGGATCCGATGGATGATACATTATGATTAGTCTATCTATAAAGTTTGTGAAGTTATTGTTGCTGCAATCTTGTTATGCTTAATGCTTGTCACTAGGGCCCGAGTGGCATGATCTTAGATTTGAGCTTTATAATTATTGCTTAGATTGTATCTACAAGTTGTATGCACATGTCACTGTCCGGAACCAAAGGCCCGAAGTGACAGAAATCGGGACAACCGGAGGGGATGGCGGTGATGTGAGGGACACATGTTTTCACGGAGTGTTAATGCTTTGCTCCGGTGCTCTATTAAAAGGAGTACCTTAATATCCAGTAGTTTCCCTTGAGGCCCTGCCACCGGCTGGTAGGACAATAGATGTTGTGCAAGTTTCTCATTGCGAGCACGTACGACTAAATATGGAAAACATGCCTACATGATTAATGAATTGATGTTCTTTCTTAATGCCTTATCAATCCTATCAATTGCCCAACTGTAATTTGTTCACCCAACACTTGTTATTGGAGAGTTGCCACTAGTGTAGATAGCTGGGAACCCCGGTCCATCTTTCATCATCATATACTCGTTCTACATGTCAACTATTTTCTGGTACCATTGCTCTCATATTACTACTATCTGCTGTGTTATCACATTATTGCTCTCATATCATCGTTACTTTCACATCACCCCGTTGCTAGTGCTTTTCTGTGTGCAGCTGAATTGACAACTCAGTTGTTAAGGCTTATAAGTATTCTTTACCTCCCTTGTGTCGAATCAATAAATTTGGGTTTTACTTCCCTCGAAGACTGTTGCGATCCCCTATACTTGTGGGTTATCAGGAGGCATCGTCGGAATTTGGGCTCAAGTTACCGAGGATTGATTCCTCAGGGTTTCCGGCTTCCTCTTGTCCCGGAGTGTCGCTGTCTCCGACTGCTTCTTGCAGATCCGGAGCGACGTTGTTTCCGGGTGCCCCAACCTGCAAAGGATCGGCCTCGTCCTGGTGGAGGGCGTCTCCTGCGGTATGGGCCAAGAAGTGCACGAAGTGACACCTTTGCTTCTCTAACACCTGGGAGACCCAGGCGGATCTGCATTGGTCTTCCACCGTTTTCTCCTGCTCAGGGGCGGATTGGGTTTTGATTTTTCCAGATCTAAGGCGGAATCTTCCTTAGGAAGTTCCTGCGACTCAGATCGGATCTTCGCGACGGCGTCCAGCTCAGCGGACGCGTCAGCGTTACTTACCAGTGCGTTTCCGTCGGAATCGACGGTCTCGCCGATGAAGATGTGGATGCCGCCGATTGGGACGATGGAGAGCTTGACGGGGTTTGACCTAGCCGGAATCCAGAATTCGTCCGGAGGGACGATCGGAAAATTCCCGGCGTAGAGTACGCGCCCCACAGCGATCGAGTCGTCGTAGCTTCCCATGGCGGAGCCCTCCCGGTTCCGGCCTCCAGACGCCTCAGCCCCACGGTGGGCGCCAACCGCCGTTGCCTAATCGACGATACCCCGGAGGAAGGATCCTCACGAGGGAGAGAAGAAGTAGGGGCCATAGGGCGGAGTGCACACGGACGGTGGTACGCGAGTTACCCAGCTTCGAACACCCGCACGATGACAGGCCTACCGCTGCTTGTCTGGAATTATCTGGGCGCTTGCGCGTTGTTACAATGGGTGTGGTTGTGCCTCTAGGGCTCCCGGGATCCGGCTTATATAGACGCACGGATCTAGGGTTTACATGGAGAGTCCTAGCCGGAATACAAGTTGCCTAACTACGGTACAATATCTTGCCGTGTACGTCAAGGATCCGCCTTCCTCTTGGTCCTGCTGGATCCGGATACTTTATGGGCCTCCACGGATCCGGCCTTCTTCGTAGGTCGGTTGAGATCCGGCTCCTCGTTCCTGGGCTGGACTTCATCCTTAATGATCAACAGCAACTGGGTCGCCCGATGGGCCACATGCCACCATCACCGTCTGTGGGCCACCCGGGCTTGCCGGATCCAGGCCATGTCGTTGATATACCTATAAAGTATACCCACAACAGTTGGGAAGGATCTTTGGACGCTCCATCTTGCTCCACCACACTCGCCGCCCTGAACCATGCGCTACCACGGCCTTGCAAGCACCACCGCCGTCTCATCGTGACCAACGAAACAGGGTCAACGCGAACATGAAGGACCAGCCGGGAGCGGGAGGCAGCACGTCAGCAGCCACGCCGGAGGGAACCTCCTCCACCTCCACCTGCGCACACCGATCGGACGCATCGACCGGAACAAACTAGGCCCACCTGGTCGTGAAGTTCCCAACCAATTCACGAAACTCGCGGGTGAATCAACAGATTCCTCATCCTCATGCGGTTAATTGCTTCGGCAAAGGGAGAGTGTGGGATCCTCGATTCCTGGAATGTACATACTAGGTCTTGCTAGGGCTCCGTCGGTTGGCGTGTGGGAGGTGGCGGCGCTGCTGGTATTGTGTGCGTGGTCGACGTGCTTCTCCTCTAGCGGCGGTGTTTTCCGGAACCTCAGCGTCGTGCATCCGGCCTCTGGGTGCTCTGGGCCCCTCGAGTTTTTGCTTGCTGCTCCAGATCCGGCAAGATCTGGAGGTTCAAGACGGTGGGTCAAAGCTTCGCGGCGGAGCTGATGGACCACAACGTTACCTCTTCGGGGGCGGTGAAGGTTGACTTCTTGTCTTCATAGGGGTTAGTCTCGTCAATCTAAAGATCGTTGACGGACAGCGGCAGCGGCGTGACACCTTCTCGTCTTGGTCGCCGGCAAGGTCGGGGCCCGCAAGGGCTTCTTTATAATTTTGTTTATTTTCTGGTCCTATCTGTAAGATTAAAGTTTTAGTATATCAACCCTCTTTTCACAAAAAAAAGGTGTGGGCACTGGGCACATATGCGAATCCACCTAGTCCGTTCCATGTCGAGCAAGTTGCGGCCATGGGCGTAATGTTCATCACAATCGCTCGTTATCAAGCTTGCCTTTTGGGAGTCTGATTGTAAATGCCCAGAGAGGAAGAAAGGAAGTCAAATTCCATGTGTGTTGCACGTATCCTTCCACCAAAGAAACATTCTTCTGCCAGATATGTCTATATCTTTTGCAGTAGTGGTAGATGTTGGTTACAAGGATCAAGGCTTAAAAACAAGTTTAGGTGCCACGCCTAGTGGCCGGTGGTTGAGAAGGATACGGCGGTAGCCCAGCCGACTTGGAGTACACACCAAGATACCGAGTCCTAGTCTTATACGTGTTGTAACCATCTTGTAATATTTGTGCTATATATATGTGGAGGCTGGGGCGTGCGGCCAAGCACCCCAGATCATATTTTACATGGTATCAGACACCGGGCACCGATCCTCCTAAACCCTAGCCTCCCCGATCCAATCTACCCTCGTATCTCTAACCCCCCACCATGGCCACAGCCGCCGAACTCCAAAAGCTCGAGGCCGAGCTCAAGGAACGCGAGTCTCTCCTCCAAACTCGTCAAGCTGAACTTGATCGCCGTCTCGCCGAGTCAGGCAAAGCCCCAGCCACCACCACCCAAAACCCCTCCTCCTACGTAGCCTCCCTCAAACCCAACGTCGCTATCACCCTTGACCTCCATGACTCCAACTACATCAAGTGGCGCGAGCTTGTCCTCGTCGCTCTAGGTCGTTACGGCCTCACCCACCATGTCATCGGCACCGATGCCGCCACACCATCCGACACATCGCCGACCTCTGATTGGGCGCGCGATGACTTCACGGTTCTCTCATGGATCTACGGCTCGATCTCCCCCGAGCTCTTTGGTATCATCATGGCACCAGGGTCTACGCGCGGCTGATCTGGGACTCCATCGCCAATCTCTTCCACGACAACAAGAAGAGCCGCGCCTTGCTCGGATGCGGAATTCCGCAACACGCCCAAGGCGACATGTCCGTCCATGATTACTGCGCCAAGCTCAAGTCTCTCGCCGACGCTTTGGGTGACGTTGGTGAGAAGATCTCCGACGAGACGCTGGTGCTGACAGTGCTCCATGGCCTCAACGAGCAGCACAGCCACCTCCGCTCCTTTTTACTATATCAGGTGTCGTTTCCCTCATTTTTGCAGACCCGCTCCGCACTCGTCCTCGAGGAAACCCAGAAGAAGGCCGACGCAATGCTTCGCCACGGCCCGGGCCGTGGCACAGCGTCCTTCCTCCGGCGGGGCACCGCCACCAACACCTCCAGCTGACCGTGGCTCTGCCTCTAGCATCATCGATCTGCGCCACACTGCCCTCGTGCCCTACTCCAACCCTGGCCGTGGCGGTGGCTACGGTGGCCATCGTGGACGTGGAGGCGGTCGTGGGCGCGGCCGCGACAACAACAATCCCTGGATGTTCAATCCATGGACTGGCCTCCCGACTCGAGCCGGCCAGCAGCAACAGCAGTCTTCACCACCACCATGGCAAAAGCCTCCCTCCGCACCATGGCAGCCCCGGTGGCGCGCTCCTGGCCTCCTAGGACCCCGCCCCGGTGCTGTCCACAACTGGCGCGTGGTTGACGTGGGAGGTTTGATGGCGGTTGTCGGGCTTGATGGAGTGTCTTGATTCGTCCCCGGCAACGGCGCCAGAAAATAGCTTGATGTCTACGGGTGCTTCTATTCTTGTAGACAGTGTTGGGCCTCCAAGAGCAGAGGTTTGTAGAACAGCAGCAAGTTTTCCCTTAAGTGGATCACCCAAGGTTTATCGAACTCAGGGAGGAAGAGGTCAAAGATATCCCTCTCATGCAACCCTGCAACCACAAAGCAAGAAGTCTCTTGTGTCCCCAACACACCTAATAGGTGCACTAGTTTGGCGAAGAGATAGTGAAATACAAGTGGTATGAATGAATATGAGCAGTAGTACGGCGCCAGAAAATAGCTTTGGCGTGCAGTTGATGGTAGTAATATTGTAGGAAGTAAACATGCAGTAGTAACGCAGCAGTAGTAACGCAGAAAACAAGAACAAGCGATAGCAGTATTTAGGAACAAGGCCTAGGGATTAGACTTTCACTAGTGGACACTCTCAACTTTGATCACATAACAGAATAGATAAATGCATACTCTACACTCTCTTGTTGGATGATGAACACATTGCGTAGGATTACACGAACCCTCAATGCCGAGTTAACAAGCTCCACAATTCAATGTTCATATTTAAATAACCTTAGAGTGCATGAAAGATCGACACGACTAAACCAAGTACTAGCATAGCATGCACACTGTCACCTTCATATCATGTAGGAGGAATAGATCACATCAATACCATCATAGCAATAGTTAACTTCATAATCTACAAGAGATCATAATCATAGCCTACGCCAAGTACTAACACGGATGCACACACTGTCACCATTACATCGTGCAGGAGGAATAAAACTACTTTAATAACATTACTAGAGTAGCACATGGATAAATTGTGATAAAAAACACATTGCAATCATAAAGAGATATAAATAAGCACTTCACTATGCCATTCATAACAGTGAATAAGTATTCTGTGAAATATAGCCTAAGAGACCCACACGGTGCACACACTGTCACCTTTACACACGTGGGACAATGAGTCTCCGGAGATCACATAAGTAAAACCCACTTGACTAGCATAATGACATCTAGATTACAAGCATAATCATATAAATCTCAATCATGTAAGGCAGCTCATGAGATTATTGTATTGAACTACATAGGAGAGAGATGAACCACATAGCTACCGGTACAGCCCCGAGCCTCGATGAAGAACTACTCCCTCCTCATGGGAGACATCAACGGTGATGAAGATGGCGGTGGAGATGGCAGCGGTGTCGATGGAGAAGCCTTCCGGGGCACTTCCCCGTCCCGACGGCGTGCCGGAACAGAGACTCCTGTCCCCCGATCTTGGCTTCGCGATGGCGGCGGCTCTGGAAGGTTTCGCGTACCGTGGCTTTTTCGTATCGTGTTTTAGGTCAGGGACCTTTATATAGGCGAAGAGGCGGAGTCGGAGGGGCGAAGGGGCGACGACACCATAAGGCGGCACGGCCAGGGCCTGAGCCGCGCCGGCCTATCATCTGGGGGCCCTATGGCCCCCCTCTGGCGGCTCTCGGGTGTTCTGGATGCTTCCGGCAAAATAGGAACCCGGCGTTGATTTCGTCCAATTCCGAGAATATTTCCTTACTAGGATTTCTGAAACCAAAAACAGAAAACAGGAACTGGCACCTCGGCATCTTGTTAATAGGTTAGTTCCAGAAAATGCATAAATATGACATAAAGTATGCATAAAACATGTAGATATCATCAATAAAGTAGCATGGAACATAAGAAATTATCGATACGTCGGAGACGTATCAGCATCCCCAAGCTTAGTTCTGCTCGTCCCGAGCAGGTAAAACGATAACAAAGATAATTTCTGAAGTGACATGCCATCATAACCTTGATCATACTATTTGTAAACATATGTAATGAATGCAGCGATCAAAACAATGGTAATGACATGAGAAAACAAATGAATCATAAAGCAAAGACTTTTCATGAATAGTACTTCAAGACAAGCATCAATAAGTCTTGCATAAGAGTTAACTCATAAAGCAATAAATCAAAGTAAAGGTGTTGAAGCAACACAAAGGAAGATTAAGTTTCAGCGGTTGCTTTCAACTTATAACATGTATATCTCATGGATAGTGTCAATATAAAGTAATATAACAAGTGCAATAAGCAAGTATGTAAGAATCAATGCACAGTTCACACAAGTGTTTGCTTCTTGGGATGGAGAGAAATAGGTAGACTGACTCAACATAAAAGTAGAAGAAAGGTCCTTCAAAGAGGAAAGCATCGATTGGTATATTTGTGCTAGAGCTTTTATTTTGAAAACATAAAGAGAGCATAAAAATAAAGTTTTGAGAGGTGTTTGTTGTTGTCAACGAATGGTAGCGGGTACTCTAACCCCCTTGCCAGACAAACCTTCAAAGAGCGGCTCCCATTTTATTTTATTTTTGGGTGGCACTCATTCCAACCTTTCTTTCACAAACCATGGCTAACCAAATCCTCGGGTGCCTGCCAACAATCTCATACCATGAAGGAGTGCCTTTTTATTTTAGTTTTATTATGATGACACTCCTCCCCACCTTTGCTTTCTCAAGCCATGGCTAACCGAATCCTTCGGGTGCCGTCCAACAATCACATACCATGGAGGAGTGTCTATTTTTGTTAATTAATTTGGGACTGGGAATCCCATTGCCAGCTCTTTTTGCAAAATTATTGGATAAGCGGATGAAGCCACTAGTCCATTGGTGAAAGTTGCCCAACAAGATTGAAAGATAAACACCACATACTTCCTCATGAGCTATAAAACATTGACACAAATAAGAGGTAATAACTTTTGAATTGTTTAAAGGTAGCACTCAAGCAATTTACTTTGGAATGGCGGAGAAATACCATGTAGTAGGTAGGTATGGTGGACACAAATGGCATAGTGGTTGGCTCAAGGATTTGGATGCATGAGAAGTATTCCCTCTCGATACAAGGCTTAGGCTAGCAAGGTTAATCGAAGCAAACACAAGGATGAACCGGTGCAGCAAAACTCACATAAAAGACATATTGTAAACATTATAAGACTCTACACCGTCTTCCTTGTTGTTCAAAACTCAATACTAGAAATTATCTAGACCTTAGAGAGACCAATTATGCAAACCAAATTTTAGCATGCTCTATGTATTTCTTCACTAATAGGTGCAAAGTATATGATGCAAGAGCTTAAACATGAGCACAACAATTGCAAAGTATCACATTACCCAAGACATTTTAGAATTACTACATGTAGCATTTTCCAATTCCAACCATATAACAATTTAACGAAGAAGAAACTTCGCCTTGAACATTAAAAGCTAAGAACACATGTGTTCATATGAACCAGCGGAGCGTGTCTCTCTCCCACACAAGGATGAACTTATTCAGAGAATGAAAATAACAAAAAAAAAAAAACACACAGACGCTCCAAGTAAAGTACATAAGATGTGACCGAATAAAAATATAGTTTCAAGAGAGGAAACCTGATAAGTTGTCGATGAAGAAGGGGATGCCTTGGGCATCCCCAAGCTTAGATGCTTGAGTCTTCTTGAAATATGCAGGGATGAACCACGGGGCATCCCCAAGCTTAGACTCTTCACTCCTCTTGATCATAGTATATCATCCTCCTCTCTTGACCCTTGAAAACTTCTTCCACACCAAACTTTAAGCAAACTCATTAGAGGGTTAGTGCATAATCAAAATTCACATGTTCAGAGGTGACACAATCATTCTTAACACTTCTGGACATTGCTCAAAGCTACTGGAAGGTAATGGAACAAAGAAATCCACCCAACACAGCGAAAGAGGCAATGCGAAATAAAAGGCAGAATCTGTCAAAACAGAACAGTCCGTAAAGACGAATTTTAAAATGACACCAGACTTGCTCAAACGGGAAAACTCAAAACTAATGAAAGTTGCGTACATATCTGAGGATCACTCACGTAAATTGGCATAATTTTCTGAGTTACCTACAGAAAAATAGGCCCAGATTCGTGACAGACAGCAATGCTGTTTGTGCGCAGCAATCCAAATCTAGCATCAACTTTACCATAGAGACTTTACTTGGCACAAAAACATGATAAGGAGAGGTTGCTACAGTAGTAAACAACTTCCAAGACTCAACAAAACAAAAATTGCTGTAGTAAAATAAACACATGGGTTATCTCCCAAGAAGTTCTTTCTTTATAGCCATTAAGATGGGCTCAGCAGTTTTAATGATGCACTCGCAAGAAATAGTAGTTGAAGCAAAAGAGAGCATCAAGAGGCAAATTCAAAACACATTTAAGTCTAACATGCTTCCTATGCATAGGAATCTTGTAAATAAACAAGTTCATGAAGAGCAAAGTAACAAGTATAGGAAGATAAAACCAGTGTAACTTCAAAAATTTCAGCATATAGAGAGGTGTTTTAGTAACATGAAAACTTCTACAACCATATTTTCCTCTCTCATAATAACTTTCAGTAGTAACATGAGCAAACTCAACAATATAACTATCACATAAAGCATTCTTATCATGAGTCTCATGCATAAAATTATTACTCTCCACATAGGCATAATCAATTTTATTAGTTGTAGTGGGAGCAAATTCAACAAAGTAGCTATCATTATTATTCTCATCATCAAATATAGGAGGCAAAGTATCATCAAAGTAAATTTTCTCCTTAATGCTTGGGGGACTAAAAATATCATGCTCATCAAAGCCAGCTTCCCCAAGCTTAGAATTTTCCATAGCATTAGCAACAATGGTGTTCAAAGCATTCATAGTAATATGTTCCATGGGTTTTTTAATTTTCGCATCAAACCATCCATGTCTTAAATCAGGAAATAGAATAAGAAGGTCATTGTTGTCCATTATGCCTAACTAGTGTAAACAAGAAACCAAATGTCGCAATTGCAGAGTCTAAAGGAAATAGCTTCGAGTACTTACAACGGCGCCGTAAAATAGCTTAGTAGCCGAGATCCGGAGTATGAGTACCTTTTACCTTTCCTCCCCGGCAACGGCACCAGAAAATAGCTTGCTGTCCACAACTGGCGCGTGGTTGACGTGGGAGGTTTGATGGCGGTTGACGGGCTTGATGGAGTGTCTTGATTCGTCCCCGGCAACGGCGCCAGAAAATAGCTTGATGTCTACGGGTGCTTCTATTCTTGTAGACAGTGTTGGGCCTCCAAGAGCAGAGGTTTGTAGAACAGCAGCAAGTTTTCCCTTAAGTGGATCACCCAAGGTTTATCGAACTCAGGGAGGAAGAGGTCAAAGATATCCCTCTCATGCAACCCTGCAACCACAAAGCAAGAAGTCTCTTGTGTCCCCAACACACCTAATAGGTGCACTAGTTCGGCGAAGAGATAGTGAAATACAAGTGGTATGAATGAATATGAGCAGTAGTACGGCGCAGAAAATAGCTTGCTGGCGTGCAGTTGATGGTAGTAATATTGTAGGAAGTAAACATGCAGTAGTAACGCAGCAGTAGTAACGCAGTAAAACAGTAAACAAGCAGCGATAGCGTATTTAGGAACAAGGCCTAGGGATTAGACTTTCACTAGTGGACACTCTCAACTTTGATCACATAACAGAATAGATAAATGCATACTCTACACTCTCTTGTTGGATGATGAACACATTGCGTAGGATTACACGAACCCTCAATGCCGGAGTTAACAAGCTCCACAATTCAATGTTCATATTTAAATAACCTTAGAGTGCATGAAAGATCGACACGACTAAACCAAGTACTAGCATAGCATGCACACTGTCACCTTCATATCATGTAGGAGGAATAGATCACATCAATACCATCATAGCAATAATTAACTTCATAATCTACAAGAGATCATAATCATAGCCTACGCCAAGTACTAACACGGATGCACACACTGTCACCATTACATCGTGCAGGAGGAATAAAACTACTTTAATAACATTACTAGAGTAGCACATGGATAAATTGTGATACAAAACACATTGCAATCATAAAGAGATATAAATAAGCACTTCACTATGCCATTCATAACAGTGAATAAGTATTCTGTGAAATATAGCCTAAGAGACCCACACGGTGCACACACTGTCACCTTTACACACGTGGGACAAGGAGTCTCCGGAGATCACATAAGTAAAACCCACTTGACTAGCATAATGACATCTAGATTACAAGCATCATCATATAAATCTCAATCATGTAAGGCAGCTCATGAGATTATTGTATTGAACTACATAGGAGAGAGATGAACCACATAGCTACCGGTACAGCCCCGAGCCTCGATGAAGAACTACTCCCTCCTCATGGGAGACAGCAGCGGTGATGAAGATGGCGGTGGAGATGGCAGCGGTGTCGATGGAGAAGCCTTCCGGGGCACTTCCCCGTCCGGCGGCGTGCGGAACAGATACTCCTGTCCCCAGATCTTGGCTTCGCGATGGCGGCGGCTCTGGAAGGTTTCGCGTACCGTGGCTTTTTCGTATCGTGTTTTAGGTCAGGGACCTTTATATAGGCGAAGAGGCGGAGTCGGAGGGGCGAAGAGGCGACGACACCATAAGGCGGCGCGGCCAGGGTGTCGTTGCCTAATCGACGGTACCTCGGAGGAGGGATCCTCACGAGGGGGAGAAGAAGCAGGGGCCATAGGGCGGAGTGCACACGGGACGGTGGTACGCGAGTTACCCAGCTTCGGAACACCTGCACGATGACAGGGCCTGCTGCTTGTCTGGAATTATCTGGGCGCTTTCGCGTTGTTACAATGAGTTGTGGTTGTGCCTCTAGGGCTCCCAGGATCCGGCTTATAAAGGCGCACGGATCTAGGGTTTACATGGAGAGTCCTAGCCGGATTACAGATAGCCTAACTACGGTATAACATCTTGTCGTGCACGTCACGGATCCGCCTTCCGTACATGTCGTACTGGATCCGGATTCCTCATGGGCCTCCATGGATCCGGGTTACTCCTAAGGTCGGTACGGATCCGGCCTGCTGATCCTGGGCTGGACTTCTTCCTTCATGATCAACAGCAACTGGGCCGCCCGATGGGCCACATGCCTCATCACCATCTGTGGGCCACCCGGGCTTGCCGGATCTAGGCACCGTCGATGGTACACCCATGAAGTATACCCACAACAGTAGCCCCCAGAGTTCTCCGAGTTTCGCCTGCAGTTTCCGCCATGCTTCTACCATAAATTTCCGGCATCGTTGGTAACGCGGAGAAACTTGAAGAGCTCCAACTTTGTATTTTCTTCTTTTCTCAACTTTCAGTCGGAAAATGCTCCCATCCTGCGGGACTTCACCCATCGACAGTCCGAAGAACATTTCCGGGTTACTCCCTGCTCGCGAATGGAAGCCAACTTACTTTCACGCGATTACCCGGAATCTTAAAAGACTCAAACGGTTCCGCCAAATCTGGCGCCATTTTCGCGCGATTTCCGCGGTAACTTATCTTTAGCCATTTTTACTGTTAGGGTTCAAGACACGTGTCACGCATCCAACGGTGCGACGCTTGCGTTCCGACCACAGGATGCGGAACACGAATCTTATCCACTCAGCCTATAAATATCGGCCGTCGACCCCTTTACCCCTCATTCACCCCCTTCTCACCTCTCTGCCGAGCGCCGCCCGAGAGCTCCTCCTCCGCCGCGCCGGAATCCCGTCGGAAAGTCACCGGAGCATCACCGGAGCGAACGCGCCACCGTGGTGTTCTTCGTGTTCATAACTCCGGCGAACCACTGCAACTCCGACCACCGCACGCCATTACGGTAACCTTCGAGCTCCTTTCGCGCTGTAGCTGGTAGGGATGAACTTGGAGAAGACGATGTGGGATCCGACTAAAGTAAGTTTCCGCCAACCTTTTTGCTTCAGATGTCGTCAGCAACTCCGCCTCCGACCTCAGAGCCAATTATGGCGACCCCGCTCTCCTCCGCCCCTCCTCCCTTCATTCCAATCAACCTGGATCCTTCAAAGGATTCCGGTAAGGAGGTGGCGGGGACCTCTGCTCACCCGGAGAAAACCTCCGGAGCAGATCAGACGGAGCACCCAGCGGACGAGGCCATCAAGAAAACGAAAGCTCGGAAGCGAGACTCCGAAGCTAAAGGAAAATGGTGGCCATGCACCACCACCGAGATGGAACTGAAGAACCTCGAATCGGAAGGCTTTCTGCAGCCCGGAAGCTGGAGGTCAGTTCCGGATGAACCTGCTCCGGCTCCGAGGGATGATGAGATGGTGCTGACAAAAGCACTGGTGGAGCGCGGATTTTCGTTTCCGCCTTCTGAATTTTTCTTGGAGATTCTGAAGACGTATGGGCTCCAACCTCACAACATATCTCCAAACTCCGTGCTCGCCATTAGCAACCACGTCGCCCTCTGCGAAGGCCATCTCCGGGTAACCCCCGAGATTTCTCTGTTCCAACATTTTTTCTCTGTCAAGAAGATCCGGCAGGCTGGCGAGCTCGCCACATGCGGATCCATCACTTTTATGCTCCGCCCGGGCCGCGTCTACCCTCCAACCGACCGTCACGAATCCGCGAGGTACTGGTCCGCGGGCTTCTTCTATCTGAAGGACGTTTCCGACCCCGCGAGCGAAAAGAAACTTCCTGCCTTTAAGAACTGCCCCGCCGTCGAGCTTCCGTCATGGACGCACTGCCCCCACTTCTCCGACTCGCCTCAGCTGACCCGCGCTGTTAGGCGGATCTGCAAGCTCACGGAGGAGGGGCTAACGGGGAAGGACTTAACCCTTTCGTGGTTCACCAAGCGGATCCAGCCGCTGCAACACAGGGACCGCCTGATGTTTGAGTACACAGGGCGCGACGATCCAATGCGCGCCACCAAAGACAACCTTTCGGCCGACGCCCTCGACAAAAGGATCCGGGTCCTCATCAAGATCTCACGTGAACTCCATGTTCACGTGTGTAACAAAGACATCCATACAAATGGATCCGGAACTGCGGTACGTCGCTTTGACTTTGGCCTACTGTTTTTCTCACTTTCTTCATCTAAGTGTTTAACTTTGTACTAGCTCGAGGCGCTTGAGGAAAATGAACTCGGAACTCTCCTCCGAGTCCCATCCAGCAGCAACATGGACCCGGAAGCCGCATCGGAGGCGGAAGCTCCCGAGGCTTCCCGCCCCGCTAAGAGGAAGAAGCCGGCACCTTCCAGCCCTCGTGCAAAGCGTGCCCGCGAAGTGCCCAGCACTGCGGCCACCCGGAAGTTGGAGGCGGAAAAGAAACGCCTTTCGCTAATTAACACCAGCAATAGAGGACAATCTGCTTCCCAGCACTTCTTCAAACCCTCCGGGTAAACGTTCACTTCCGAGACCCAAGTTTTGATTCAACACTCGCTCTTATATTTGTATGTTTTTTACTGAAGCTCCGGAAGCCAGCCCCCCAAGGCCCCAAAGACCTTTACGAGGAGAACCAAGCCATCTCCGGCTTCTTTTCCCATCACTCCTGAAGTTGAAGCTCCTCTTAAAGCTTCATCCACCTCCAAGCCGGATCCAAAGGAAATCATCAACATTGATGACCTTCCGGAAGACCCCGCTCATCATGGCGACTCCGCCAAGGGGACCTCCTCACCAACTCCTCCGCCAGATCAACCAAGCTCCGCGTTCGCGGAGCCCACTGAAGAGGAACAGGAGCAAAAGGTTAAGCTCCTCCAAGTGACCAACGCGACCCGAGTTCACCTCCAACCAACTCCGTCCTTCCAGAAGCTCACCCTCTCACAACGTCACGCGGAAGTTTCCGCCATGTTGAATAAAGTGTGGGGTAAACCGGAGGAGGAGGTGCGTGAACTCGCGACCTGGAGGTCAGCCTGAAGGATTTTTTCGCCAAGCACAGGGAAGTGCGGCAGGTAATACTAGCCCCCAAGCATTGGGTGATATATTTCCGTGTAACATGTATTAACCGATGCTTTCCCGAAAGATGTACCTGAGGCGGAAATTTAAAATTTTTGTACCAAGACTTTGAATTCCTCGCCAGCCCCCAAGATTTTAAATATCCGACTGACTGTTCTGCACAGACCACGCGGAAACTGCACGAGGACCTGCGCGTACATGTGCTGGAGCAGATCACGGAGATCGAAGGGCTGCGCCAGAACGCGGAAAATGGCCAGAAGGCTATCCAGCTGCTTGAGACCCGCCTTCAAGGTACAAGATCCGGGTCAAACGGTCTTGTTTTTATATAGCTGATCCGGAGACATAACATGTATACTATTCTATCTCCGAACAGAAGAAACTGCCAAGCATGCCAAGTTTGACGAGCTGTCCGCCAGGATCCAGGTGCTGGAGGCGGAAAATGAATCTCTCAAAGATTTTGTTAAGACATCCGCCTCTCAGGAACATCGAGCAAGGAAGGAGCTGCGCGAGAAACATGCCCGCGACCTGGCGGAGCTGAATGAAAAATTGGAGAAAAGCCAAGGCCGCACGGTTACCATGATATCCAAGAACAAAGCTCTGGAAGCGGAGGCGGAGGCCATTGACAAACTCATCTTCCGTAAGCGTTTTCCGTGTTGTTGCTCCGACTATCCCGCAAGTTTTATCTCTAACGGAAACTGTTTCCTCTTCCACAGCGAGCCTTGGCTTTGAATGGACAAAAGATTCAAACCTTTCGAGGACGGAGGCGTACGATGAAGCGCGCATATCAATCGACAAGTTATTTGAAGCCTGTCGCGGAATCGCCACGGCTCTGTCTCTGAAGAAGGCCAAAACCACAGTCATCGATACGATGACCAAACTTATGGGACTGGTGCCGGATTTCATCAAGGACTGGCAGGAGTCTTCAGCACGCGGAGTCGCCTCTCTAGTCTTGGCCACCTGCAAGGCTCACTTCCCCTCGCTCAACTTGGCGACTGTTGCACGCGGAGCCCCCCAGGGTTCCGACATGGGCGCCCTCCTCGCGGAAACCGAAGGATACGAACAGCTCTTTGTCAGGCGAGTGGATCACTCGTTCTGGTATAACAAGCACGATCTACCCGAAGGATTTTCCGACGCTGAGGAGGAAGCAGGCGAGCCAGAATTTTACGGAGAAGGATCCGGGTCAAGCGACGAGCATTCCGGGGAAGGCTCTGGCGACGGCTCCCAGGCCGGATCTGGTGACAGTGATGATGGCTCCAACTATCAGCAATCCGAAGAGGAAGATTCCGAGTAGATCTCCTGTTTTAGAACAATGAAACAAGTTGCATCATTTTGGCCCCGGAGCGGGTTTGTAATAATACTTAAATTCTTAAGTAGCTAGGTACGAAACAACTATGCGTGGGCGGAAACAACTTATCCTGCTATCCGTTAATATTATTTCTGCATGTTTCGTTTTATGTCGGAAAGCAAGTGCTGATGTCGTTGTTTTCCGGCTTGCTCGCTTGACCTTCCGCGAGCCGGAAGATCTTAGCCGGAGACGCTCGCCAGCGGCGACGAAACCCAATGGTAATCCGTCAATAACCGCGGAAACAAGCCCCCAAGCATAGATGCCGGAAATCGCTACTAGGAATCCACGAGGTCGCAACAGATAACAATTTAATCAGAAAACTTAAGCTTACGTCCTGAAGGACGATTTTTGAAAATCACAACTTTCATACACGCCTAGGCGGAAATATCCAGCTCTGCGGTTTTAGTCGGAAAACATACATGATCGAAAAATGAACAAGTAAAGGAGGTAAATGACTCAAAGAGTGAACCAGAAGCTTTATTTCATTGATCATATATAACTATTACAGAGTTTGTAACTCGGGAGAAAAATGCTAAGTGTAGAAAGGACGTAGCTGTGCAATGTTCCAGGGACGATCTGTTTCATCGTAGATGTCCTCCGGATCCTCACGCTTGCGTTTCCGGCGCCAATTGGCAGGTCTGTCTCTTAGCTCGCGGAAATCGACAAGGTAGTATGACCCGTTGTGAAGTACTTTGCTGACGACGAAGGGTCCTTCCCATGGAGATTGCAGCTTATGGTCTTTCACCTGTCGAAGGCGGAGGACCAGGTCTCCTGCCATGAAGGAGCGATTCCGTACTCGACGACTGTGATAACGTCGGAGCTTCTGCTGGTAGATGGCGGAGCGCTGGTCAGCTAGGTTCCGAGCTTCCTCGATCAGGTCCACAGATAGCTGTCTGGCCTCTTCAGCTGTTTCTTCATTGTAAGCGGAAACTCGCGGTGAATCGTGGATGATGTCGGAGGGAATCACGGCTTCGGATCCGTATACCAGGAAAAACGGTGTAAACCCTGTTGACCTGTTAGGGGTAGTTCGCAAACTCCACAAGACAGCGTCCAGTTCGTCAGCCCAAGCTGCTCGTCGCAGCGGTTCTTCAAGGCGTGGCTTGATTCCTGATAATATTAGACCGTTAGCCCTTTCAACTTGACCATTGGATTGTGGATGAGCCACAGATGCAAGGTCCAATCGAATCCCCATGGTCTCACAATAATCCTTTAATTCTCCCTGAGCGAAGTTTGTGCCATTATCTGTTATGATGCTGTGTGGGATGCCGAATCTCATTACGAGGCTGCAGACAAATTTTAGTGCTGTAGCACCGTCGGCTTTTCTCACTGGCTTTGCCTCTATCCACTTGCTGAATTTGTCAACAGCGACCAAGAGGTATTCACAACCACCAGGAGATGATCTTTTTAACTTACCAACCATATCAAGCCCCCAGACCGCAAACGGCCAGGTGATAGGTATGGTCTTCAGCTCTTGAGCTGGAGCGTTTGGCTGAGTAGCGTAGTACTGGCAACCCCGGCAGGTTTTGACTATTTTATCAGCGTCTTCTTTAGCTGTGAGCCAATAAAAACCTAGCCGAAAAGCTTTGGCAACGAGTGACCTGGGGGCGGCGTGATGCCCGCAGTCCCCTGCATGGATCTCTCTGAGGATTTCAATGCCATCTTGATTAGAGACGCATTTGAGAAACACTCCTGTTGTACTTCGTTTATAGAGCTGTCCATCAACAATTGTGTAGGATCTTGCTCGTCTGATGATCTGTCGTGCGAGGACCTCGTCCTCCGGCAACTTCTGATCGATGAGGTAGTCCAGGAAAGGCTGTGTCCAAGCCGGAATGATGGCCATCACCTCCTTGGCCGGAGACACTGCCACCTCTGGGTTTTCCGGGTTAGCGCCCTTCACCGAGGGTATCCGGAGATGCTCTAGGAAAATTCCAGGCGGGATTGGCTTCCTCCCGGATCCGAGCTTGGATAGCATGTCTGCCGCTGTGTTGTCGTCTCTCCGGACATACTTGACTTCGTATCCTAGAAAGCACTTGGCGATCTCGTCAACTTCGTCTCTGTAAGCCGCCATGACGGAATTTCTGCGCGTTCCGGCTACTTGCTGTGCCACCAGGTCGGAATCTCCGCAACAGATGATATGCTTGATCCCTATTTCCTTAGCGATGCGCAGTCCGTGTAGTAGAGCCTCGTACTCTGCCATGTTGTTTGTAGCTTCGAAGTGAATCTGCAGGACATACTGCAGTTCTTCTCCGGTAGGGGACTTCAGGGTGACTCCGGCTCCTGAGCCTTGATGCTGCTTGGATCCGTCGAAGTGCATAACCCAAGTCTCTGGTTCCGGCTCCAAATTTGCATCCGGAGCTTCCGTCCAATCTGCGACGAAATCTGCCAAAACCTGGGATTTGACCGCGGTCCTGGCTTTATAGGTGATGTCGAAGGCGGATAATTCAATGCCCCATTTTGCTGTGCGTCCTGTTGCGTCAGCATTGTTGAGAATTGTTGACAGCGGAGCTTTGCTCACGACTGTTACTGGATGTTCTTGGAAGTAGTGTCTCAGCTTCCTGCTGCCCAGGAATACTCCGTAGGCTAACTTCTGAAAGTGGGGGTAGCGCTGTTTGGATTCCGTGAGGACTTCACTAATATAGTAAACTGGCCTTTGGACTCCATATTCGTGACCTTCTTCCTGTCTTTCCACCACGATGACGAGGCTGATGACCCTGTTGGTGGCTGCCAGGTAAAGGAGCATAGGCTCTGACTCTCCTGGAGCTGCTAGGATAGGTGGGGAGGTAAGTATCTCCTTCAACCCTTGTAGCGCTGCATCTGCTGCCTCGTCCCAGACAAACTTGTCTGTTTTCTTCAACAGCTTGTACAGGGGAAGTGCCTTCTCGCCAAGACGGCTAACGAACCTGCTGATTGCTGCGACGCAGCCAGTAAGCCGTTGCACATCTTTGAGACAAGTTGGCCTCTTTATGCACAAAATTGCCTTGATTTTCTCCGGGTTCACTTCAATGCCCCTGTTAGAGACAATGAAGCCAAGGAGTTTTCCAGCTGGCACGCCAAAGACGCACTTCAGCGGATTCAACATCATCTTGTACCGACGGAGGTTCTCAAAGGTTTCTGTGAGGTCGCTAATCAAGTCGGATCCTTTCCGAGTCATGACTGCGATGTCGTCGACGTAAGCGTGTACGTTCCGGCCGATCTGGTCCTTCAAGCACCGCTGCATCGTACGTTGGTAGGTGGCACCTGCGTTTTTCAAGCCGAAGGGCATAGTAACATAACAGTAAGTGCCAAATGGGGTGATGAACGAAGTCGCCTTTTGGTCGGACTCCTTCATTCGGATCTGGTGATAACCGGAATACGCATCAAGAAAACACAGAAGTTCCGCCCCTGCCGTCGAATCAATGACTTGGTCAATGCGCGGCAGGGGAAACGGATCCTTTGGGCAATGTTTGTTCAAGCCAGAGTAATCGATGCACATTCTTAGTATTACGGTGTTCTTTTTGGGTACAAGGACGGGATTTGCGACCCAATCAGTGTGGATAACTTCTACTACAAAACCTGCCTCTAGTAACTTAGCTAGTTCCATTCCTATGGCGCGGCGCTTCTTATCTCCAAAGCGTCGCATAGCTTGCTTCACCGGTTTAGCCCCCGGATTTATATTGAGGTAGTGCTCGGCGAGTTCCCTAGGTACTCCGGACATGTCAGAAGGTTGCCATGCGAAGATATCCATGTTAGCGCGGAGGAACTCGACGAGCGCGCTTTCCTATTTGGGGTCCATATTGGCTCCGATTGAGACTTGCTTGGTATCGTCGCCTTCTTTGAAGCTGACTTTTTTGGTCTCTATCGCGGCCTTGAAGGACGCCTTGTCTTCAGAGATTTGCTTCTTGGTGGTCTGCATCTCAGTCGGATCCACCGCGGCTCTGTAGCCTTTCAGCTCCTCTCCAGATATCACAGACTCTGCGAAGGCGGCTTCGCCTAACTCGCATTCGTGAGCCTTTTTGTAGTCTCCGGACACGGTAATCATACCTTTGGGACCCGGAATCTTGAGCTTGTTGTAGATGTAGCACGCCCTTGCGTGGAACTTGTGGTAGGTGGGCCTGCCGAAGATGACGTGATAGGAGCTCTTGAAGGGCACAACTTCAAATGTGATCCTTTCTTCGCGGAAATTGTGAACATCGCCGAAGGCCACGGGAAGTGTGATGCTGCCAAGGGAATTTGCCTTCTTACCCGGAACCACGCCATGAAACTCAGTCGTGCTGTGTTTGAGCTGTTCCTTGGTGAGGTTCATCCGCTCCAGAGTCTCCAGGTACATGATGTTCAAGCTGGCTCCACCATCCATGAGGCACTTGGAGAAATCATACCCGTCTATGCGGGGACTTACAACCAAGGCGTAGCACTCCTTTGGCACAATGACGGGGTGATCCTCTCTGTCAAATGTGCACGGGATTTCCGACCATCTGACGTACTGCGGCACGGCCGGAACTATGGCGTTCAGGATCCGAGCAGCAGACTTGGTGGCACGTACTGTTGGGGTTCCGAGGAAAGTGTGGTAAGCCCCCACGCTCTTTTTGTCAAATGGGTTGGATTTACCTGCGGTCCCTGACTTGGGGTCCGGCGAGTTATCATCCTCTTCCATTGCCTCGGAACTATCCTCATCCTTGTCCTTGTTCTTGCCCTTGCCTCCTTTGCCGCGAGGGCGGTGCTTCCGGGCTCGCTTGTATCCTGCCTCCGGGTCGTTCTTTAGATCGTTGACCCACTTGCAGTTGCGATTGGTGTGTGTGGACTTCCCTGTAACCGGATCCAAGTGGGCCAGGCAGGGCATGTCCCTATACTCTTCGTAGGTTTGCGGGGCGCGGGATCCGCCAGCTGTGGCCTCAGAGCCCTGCGGCTGACCCCTGCCAGCTCCGCCACCGCGGCCGCGTCCTCTTCCGCCTCCTGAACCTCCGCGTTGAAACGCCACGGCGACCAAGTCGGATCCGCCGCTCTTCTGGTCATCAGGATTTTTGCGTTTGTGGCCGCTGTTATTGCCGTTATCACGATTCTTCTTTTGTTGGTGTAAGGGGATTGCTGTGGCCGCGATATCACCGCCTGCGTCGTCATCGGCGGCAGTGTGGTCGCTGGCAATGGAGATCATCTCATCCAAAGTTAACTTATTTGCGTTAGCTAAACAAGTGAGCTTGTGCCGCAGCAGTCCTCCTCTTTGCAGTCCGCCGATGAAGGCGTACATGGCAGTGGTGTGATCGACGTTTTCGCACTCGTTCCTGCACGCCAACCACCGTGTAAGGAAGTTTCTTGAGGATTCTCCCTTCTTCTGGATACAGGCTTGCAAGTCGCTTGCCGTGGCAGGTCTTTTGTAGGTGCCCCTAAAATGTTTCTCGAAAGCTGTTTTCAGGTCAAACCAACAAAAGATGGTGTTCTTCTCGAGGTCGCTGAGCCAGATCCGGGCTGGCCCTACAAGATACAACTGGAGCATGCGGCAGGCGATATTAGGGGTTCCTCCGGCAAAGGTTACTGCATTGTAGTAGTCCTCAATCCAGGTATCCGGCCTTTCGGTGCCATCATAATGCTTCAAGTTTCCGGGTAGCTTGAGGGAGCTCCTTGGCTTTGGTTCCTCTCGAATCATCCTGCCAAAGCACTTTGGTCCGATGTAGTCGGTTCTGTATTCGTTGAGGCGTTCCCGTGCATCGCGCGAGCCGTGCCGGGGGGATTTTGAGCGAGAGCGAGATCTCCGGCCGCCACCTCCGCCTCCACCTCCGTCGCCACCGCTAGGTGGTGGTGAGGGAGATCTGCGAGGGGGCCGATCCGACCTCCTGCTTCCGCCTTCATACTCTCCCCGGTCCTCCCGGTGCTGGCTCCGGCTCCTGTGGCTGCCTTCGTCGTGGCGCTGGCTGCCCTGGTCGCCACCGCTCCGGCGAGGTTCCGGGTCGCGCTCCTCATTCCGGCTCCTCCTGGGCTCCGGGTTGCGTCCTTGGCTTCTGCGAGGCTCAGGGTCGCGTTCTTGACTCCGACGAGGCTCCTGCTCGCGGTTTTGGTTCCGGCCTCTGAGTTGCTCCAGCGTACGCTCCCTGTTCCTGTCTCTAGGAGCCGGCATCGCGTCGCGAATGCTGATTCCGCCTGGCCCATGGGGCCTGGGAATTCCGGCAGGACTGCGGCGTCTAGGGGGTAGCGGAGGACGCGAAGCTCGGGGTGGTGGTGATGGAACACGGTATTTGTCTCTACCAGTGTACATTGGGCCCTTACCCCTTGCTGGGTCTCTCGGAGTTGAATCCGAAGGAACCGGGATCGGGTTTGGGTGCTCTCTTGCTTCTCTCCGGCGTTCCGTGGAACCGGTGCGCGATTCATCATCACGGTGTTGATCTCCTGGGGCGTCCTTCTGCGCGGTGGATACGCAAATATCCGGGTTGGATGCCAACCTGCGTGAAGTATCTGCCTTGCTTTGTTGCTGCACTGCTGAAGCAACGAGCTTTCGGACGAAGTCGATGTCAATCTCCTCATCCTTCTTTTTCAGGAGTTCCGCGGCTTTCGTCATGTTGTCCTTTGGGGTGGCAAGCGGTTGCTGCCCCGTTGGAGTTGCGAAGGTGATCCTGCGGGGAGTTATCATGTCACGCCGGAGCTTTTCGACCTCATGATGAGCTTCAACGATCTTGTCCTCCCAATGCTTTCGGAGTTCCTTGACCTTTACCAATCCTTCGTCCACTTCCTTCTCACGCTGGATGTAACCTGACACAAAAATTTCTGCGTCTTTCCGTTCCTCCAGTATGGCGGCTGCAGTGTTCTTGATCTTTTTGGCTGTGGCCAGTAGCTCCAGTCTTTTAGCTTCTAAAGCTTCAACATCGTCGGGAGTGATGGGTGTGTTAAGAACATCCAAGGGATAAGCCGCATCCATGGCTGCTTGTGCGATCATGTCTTCAGTTGACAGGTGGTCCTCCGGGGTAGGGTCCCTGCGAGGTCGCTCTCGCGACATCGGGGATCCCCTACGAGATGGCTGGGGGTCAGATTGGGTGTCTGCTGCTTCTGATCCGTGTTCTCCCAGCGCCGCAATGGTCGCCAGGACCTGCTTTGGTTGGGCGGAATCGACTTCAGGCTGGGCACCGTATCCATATTCCTTCACCTTACGATCGAACTCTTCAGTGTCCATGGATTGAGTATCTCCGGAAATTGGGCTTAAGTTTCCCAGAATCGACTCTTCTACCGGAGATCCGCTTTCTCCGACAGCCTCTTGCTGATCCGGAGCAGCGTTTTCCGGCGCCTCAACCTGCACGGGACCAGCTCCGTCCTCTTGAGGGGCGGCTCCTGCGGTATGGGCTATGAAGTGTACGAAGTGACACCTTTGCTTTTCTAACACCTGGGAGACCTGCATTGGTCTTCCACCGTTATTTCCTGCTCGGGGCGGATTGGGTGGGTTTAAAATTTTTCAGATCTAAGGCGGAATCTTCCTTAGGAGGCTCCTGCGTCTCAGATCGGAACTTCGCGACTGCGTCCCGCTCAGCGGCGGTCGCGTCGCGCTACTTACCAGTGGGTTTCCGTCGGAATCGACGGTTTCCCCGATGAAGATGTGGATGCCGCCGATTGGGACGATGGAGAGCTTGACGGGGTTTGACCTAGCCGGAATCCAAAATTCGTCCGGGGACGATCGGAAAATTCCCGGCATAGAGTACACGCCCCACAGCGATCGAGTCGTCGTAGCTTCCCATGGCGGAGCCCTCCCGGTTCCGGCCTCCAGACGCCTCAGGCCCCACGGTGGGCGCCAACTGTCGTTGCCTAATCGACGGTACCTCGGAGGAGGGATCCTCACGAGGGGGAGAAGAAGCAGGGGCCATAGGGCGGAGTGCACACGGGACGGTGGTACGCGAGTTACCCAGCTTCGGAACACCTGCACGATGACAGGGCCTACTGCTGCTTGTCTGGAATTATCCGGGCGCTTTCGCGTTGTTACAATGAGTTGTGGTTGTGCCTCTAGGGCTCCCGATCCGGCTTATAAAGGCGCACGGATCTAGGGTTTACATGGAGAGTCCTAGCCGGATTACAGATAGCCTAACTACGGTATAACATCTTGTCGTGCACGTCACGGATCCGCCTTCCGTACATGTCGTACTGGATCCGGATTCCTCATGGGCCTCCATGGATCCGGGTTACTCCTAAGGTCGGCACGGATCCGGCCTGCTGATCCTGGGCTGGACTTCTTCCTTCATGATCAACAATGGGCCGCCCGATGGGCCACATGCCTCATCACCATCTGTGGGCCACCCGGGCTTGCCGGATCTAGGCACTGTCGATGGTACACCCATGAAGTATACCCACAACAGGGCCCGGGCCACGCCGGCCTATCATCTGGGGGCCCTGTGGCCCCCTCCGCGGCTCCGGTGTTCGGATGCTTCCGGCAAAATAGGAACTCGGGCGTTGATTTCGTCCAATTCCGAGAATATTTCCTTACTAGGATTTATGAAACCAAAAACAGCAGAAAACAGAACTGCACTTTGGCATCTTGTTAATAGGTTAGTTCCAAAATGCATAAATATGACATAAAGTATGCATAAAACATGTAGATATCATCAATAAAGTAGCATGGAACATAAGAAATTATCGATACGTCGGAGACGTATCACCCGACGCTGCATATACAGCCTACGGTCACCAGCAACCACCCACCGGCACGCCTCCTCAGCACCTGGACCCGGCTCTGCTCACCGCCCTCCAGAACTTGCAGCTCCACGGAAATCAAGAATGGGTCATGGACACCAGCGCATCATCCCATATGGCATCCGACTATGGTACACTCTCCTCCATCACTCCCACTTCTTCACATAAAATAATAGTTGGTAATGGTGCATCTCTCCCTGTCACTCACACCGGCTCATCCACTCTTCACTTAAATTCCTCTAAACCCTTTTACCTTCATAATATTCTCATTGTTCCACATATCATGCAAAACCTTACCTCTGTTCGCCAATTCACAATTGATAATCTTTGTTCCATCGAGTTTGATCCGTTTGGTTTTTCTGTGAAGGATCTTCTTTCCAAGACCGTTCTTCTTCGATGCAATAGTTCCGGCTCCCTCTACCCACTCTGCAGTCCGACTCAAGCTCAGGCCCTCCTCGCCGCCTCCATCACTGACCTTTGGCATCGCCGTCTTGGACACCCTGGCCATCACACCATGTCCCGCCTCCAACAACGTCAACATATACCACCCAATAAAATGTCATCACACTTATGTCATGCTTGTCAATTAGGTCGTCATGTTAGACTACCGTTTTATACTTCGATGTCATCTACTATTGCACCTTTTCAATTACTGCATTGTGATCTCTGGACATCTCCAATTCCTAGTACCTCTGGTTTTTGTTACTATCTTATCATTGTTGATGACTATACACACTACTTCTGGAGTTTTCCCCTACGCAAAAAATCTGACGTATATGCCACTCTCCTAGCTTTTCATGCCTATGCTCACACTCAGTTCAACCTTAATATCCTCTCTATCCAATGTGACAATGGCCGCGAATTTAACAACACAAAAATTGACACCTTTTGTTCAACTCACGGTATACTACTTCGCTTCTCTTGCCCCTACACCTCTCAACAAAATGGCAAAGCCGAGCGTGCGATCCGCACCACCAACAATGTCATTCGCACGCTCCTTTTTCAAGCCTCCATGCCACCGTCGTTCTGGGTTGAAGCCCTCTCCACTGCCATCTTCCTCATTAACATCCGACCCACCTCCGCCACTTCTTTTCCTACACCATTTGAATCTCTTTATGGCACCACTCCTCCCTATCAAACTCTTAGAGTATTTGGCTGCCTCTGTTACCCCAACGCCCTTGCTACCTCACCAAATAAACTCTCTCCTCGGTCCACTAAATGTGTCTTCCTTGGTTACCCCTCTCGCCACCGAGGTTATCGCTGCCTTGATCTCTCTAGCCGTCGCATTATAATCTCCAGACATGTCGTCTTTGATGAACACGTCTTCCCCTATGCCCCTGCCTCTCCTGACCCGCCATCAACACCACCTGAACCTGATCTATTTGATCTTGTCCCCATCCCTCCCGCCCACCCTGCCCCACCGCCCGCCCCGACAGCTCGTCAGCCTGCCTTGGGCGAAACCTCTGCCCCGCCAGAACCACCCACACCTAGCCCGCCACCATCCCCTCAACATCATCCCACACCACCTCCCCCTACACCACCTCCCCCTCCTCCACCTTCCCCTCCACACCGTACTCGTTCTACCACCGGTCATCTTCCTGGTCCTCCCAACAAACTCAACCTCTCAGCAATAGCCTCTTCCCCTATTCCTCATAATTATCTCACAGCTCTATGTGATCCTAGTTGGCGTCAAGCTATGCAGGAGGAATTCGATGCTCTCACCCTTAATCAAACCTGGACTCTTGTTCCTTCCCCTCCAGGTGCCAACATTGTTAGTGGCAAATGGATCTTCCGTCATAAATTCAACTCCGATGGTTCTCTCTCTCGTCACAAAGCTCGCTAGGTTGTACGGGGTTTCTCGCAACAGCCTGGCATCGACTTTGATGAAACCTTCAGCCCTGTCGTTAAACCTGCCACTATCCGCATTGTTCTTTCTCTCTCTTTAACTAATGATTGGCCTATTCATCAACTAGATGTTAAAAATGCCTTTCTTCATGGCCATCTTAATGAGGTGGTCTATAGTCAGCAACCTTCGGGTTTCATTGATCCTCAACATCCCACTCATGTCTGTCGTCTTCTCAAATCTCTCTATGGTCTAAAACAAGCCCCTCGAGCTTGGTTCCAACGTTTTTCCTCCCATGCTCGCTCCCTTGGCTTTGTTGAATCTAAATCTGACGCCTCTCGTTTTATCCTTCGCCGTGGTACGGATATAGCCTATCTCCTTCTCTATGTCGATGACATTATTCTCACCGCCTCCTCTCAAGCCTTTCTTACCACCATCACTACTGCCCTTAGCCATGAATTTGCTATGAAATACCTCGGTCCTCTCCATCATTTCCTTGGTATCTCTGTCACTCGCACATCAACTAGTCTCCACCTTTCCCAAAAACAATATCTGTTGGATGTTCTATCTCGCGCCGGCATGAGTGATTGTCACCCTGTCTCCACTCCCATTGACATACAATCTAAGCTATCTGCTACTTCCGGCTCTCCTTTTCCTGATCCTTCCCTATATCGTAGCCTTGCTGGTGCTCTTCAGTATGCTACTTTAACTCGTCCAGAGATTGCGTATGCCGTCCAACAGATTTGCCTCCATATGCATGCACCACGTGACTCCCACTTTTCTCTTATCAAACGTGTGCTTCGTTATCTCAAGGGTACTCTTGATCTCGGTCTTGTTCTTCACCGTTCATCCACACATTCCTTAGTGGCCTATTCGGATGCCGACTGGGCTGGTTGCCCGGACACCAGACGTTCTACTTCCGGGTTCTGTATGTATCTTGGGGACAATCTCATCAGCTGGTCCTCCAGACGTCAGACGATTGTGTCTCGTTCCAGCGCTGAAGCAGAATATCGTGCTGTGGCTACATGTGTTGCTGAGTCTTGCTGGGTTCGACAGATTCTTCAGGAGCTGCACCGTCCTATTCATCATGCGACTATTGTCTACTGTGACAATGTCAGTGCAGTCTACATGTCAGCCAATCCGGTTCATCATCGACGGAAATGTCAGTGCAGTCTACATGTCAGCCAATCCGGTTCATCATCGACGGACTAAACACATCGAGCTGGATATTCATTTTGTCCGCGAGAAGGTTGCTATTGGTGCTGTGCGTGTTCTCCATGTTCCCTCATCCTCGCAGTTTGCTGATATATTCACCAAAGGGCTGCCCACTCTATTGTTCCGAGAATTTAGGTCCAGTCTTCACGTCGATTCTCTCCCTGGTTCAGCCTGCGGGGGCGTGTTGGAGAAGGATACGGCGGTAGCCCAGCCGACTTGGAGTACACATCAAGATACCGAGTCCTAGTCTTATACGTGTTGTAACCATCTTGTAATATTTGTGCTATATATATATGTGGAGGCTGGGGCGTGCGGCCAAGCACCCCAGATCATATTTTACAGCCGGACTAGCTCATTCCCTCCATTTGATCAATTCCAACGATCACTTCCTCTTTGTAGACTCCGACCTGCATGCTTATTTATGGATATCTCTTTAGAGAGAACGTTCTCTCCTTTTTGGTCTCGGACAGGTGAATGGTTCCACACCGACTTGTCAAATTGGGCGTATAAGGGCATGCCCAATGCACTGCCCTAGAGCTACTGCCTCACACCTTTAACTAGGTCCGAGTGGTCCAAAATAGGTTCGGATGAGGAGGCAGCCTCCTCTTCAAGAAGTGGGATCTTAAGCTTAAAAAAGCATACTTTTTGGAGAGAGAAAGAGATGCATAGTGTCATATTTGTGGGGTCTCTTCTCTCTTTTTTTTTGACTAAATTTGTAGCTTTAATTGAACAGATAAAATTGACCATGTTGCTTCTGACAACTTTTTTACAAGGAGCAGCTAGTTGTGTATGCCACAATTGCTCATGCCTTAAGTAGATCACAAATGCCTCTGCAAAAATAGGACCGTCACTTTACGTCAGACCGTTAGGTAAGTATTTTACCAAATTTCTATCCATGCCGACCGAAATAAATATGTTTGATATGTTTGCATCGAGCCGTTGTAGATGTCCTTAGGCAGCAGTCTTTACCATCCTTTACTTCTTGCATCTTGTTTTTTTTCCTTGCTTGTATCTTGCCACATAGGATTGGCCACTTAGTTGTGTATCTAGAAAATCCATATCCTTATTAGGCATTAAATTAAAAAGGAACTAAAAATCTGTTAGCGCATGTATCTCCTTTAGTCGCTCATACGATCATTTCAATTGCCCTCTTGCTAGATATAACTTGCGTGTAGTTAGTTGTGCCCTGAAGATTAGGACAAAACATGAAAGTATTTTTATGTTAAAATTGCGATACTAAGTTCATTGATCGAGATGTGTCCGTTTTTATGGTTGGTGTTGTTGGTCTTTTATGGAAGATATGGAATGATGCATGTTTTATCAGAAAATGCCTAAGGATTATATTGGTGTTATACATGCATTTTTCATCAGAATGGCCGAGACAAGCTGGTCTAGAAGGATTTTTGGCGATGATATGTGGGTCCATCCAAAAGATTGCAATGTTTCGTGAAGAAAAGACATATGGTGCATCATAGATAGATAAAATAAATTAAACAAGAAACATGTATCTAAAGAATCTAGTTTAATAGCGCTGATTGTGTGATTAATTTTTATATTACCTGCAGTTTGAAGGTGTGTTTTGCTTCAATTTACTAGTGTTGTTTTTGTAAGCGTTTATTGATTGGTTGCCACATATACCATGTGGTCAATTTACACTGGTGTTGCTCGTCATCTAGCTAGAAGGTCGAGTCAGCACTACTCCTTTGCACCGGACAGGAAACACGTACTGACAAAGAAACAACGTCAGCTACACTGACCTAGAAAGATTTTCGACGCAGAAGTGTGCGCACTTGGCGATGGTATTGTTTGGTGCAAAGGAAAGAGGGGAGGACCGTCGGCGCCAGAATTATAATCTGGGTCGGGCTAAAAATATGAAAGTAGACGGCGCGCGCGCACGTGGCTAGTAATCAGCAGTCAAACAGAGACCATCTTGGTTTTCAATGAGTATCTTTTCTATGCCGGCCTCTTAATGAGATCTGCACACGACCCATGATCGAGCGGTAGTTGAACCTTGATGGCCGTAACCCATGAGCGCAGCGATGAAACTCCCCGGTCGAAATGAATGCGTGGCTGAACCGAACAGGCCGGGCCAGCGGTGACTGACAGGACAATCATCCATGCATGCATGGCGAGGTTGCTCGTTGCCATTGAAGTGGTCATGCGCTCAGGCACGTACGGAGTAGGTAGGCACGTACGTTGCTTGTACGGCTGCGTGGAGTTCCTCTATCGGCGGAATTATCGAGCCGCACAGTAGTCTAGTAGCTAGGGATCAGTGATCGCTAGCTGTGTGTTGTGTAATTGTTTTAGTCAAAAGTGAGCAGGGGAAATGAGAGCACGTTTTGTTAGGAAGAGAAGAATGATTCCCCTGCGGTTAACCGATATATTCCAGGGAGATCCTCTCCGGAAAAGAGCTAGCACCACCGCGAGAAAGGAAAGAGGCGGGGACGTACGCAACTCCGGAGGAAGCACCACCGCCCCCCGCATTCCGTCCTGCGAATCGAGCACGGGCGCGCGGAGGCTGCGACGACACGGAAGACGGAACCGGCCACCGGGGGACGGATTCGGACAACCCACGCACGAACGCGTCCGCAGGCGCGCACACAAGTCGACATAGGGCCGGCTGAGTCGCTTTGGCTATAGAAATCGCGCGGCCCGCTCCCTCCCTCGGCCGATACACGGCGCCATGCACGTCCTACATGTAGGTAGTATCATGCATATCATGTATTCCTTCTGGTTTTATTTAATTGACTCAGATTTAGTACAAAGTTGTGCTAAATCTGAGTCAATTAAAAGAGACCAGAAGGAGTAGGTAAAAAATTTATGTGACACATCAATTAATGAGGAGAGAGGTGAGACTAGTAGTAGTATCATAGATAGATACCGTACCATAGCACGTAAAACTAGAAATTTTAATGACAAACATATCATGTACCATTAAATATGATGAAACTACTATGCATTGTAGGTGTTGTATCATAAATTAGTATCATATGTATGATACTAGCCTATGATATTTTCCATTGTGACTAGTCTAAAATGGTAGTCACGCGGGAAATACTACTAATTTAGCACGCGAAACAAGATTAGCCACTTCAGCAAACTTGTCAGCGCGCGAAAAACATTGCCGCGGAAAGTGGTATCGCGCATCTCCCACGCCAGCTCTAATGCGCGACGCTCAACCGTCGATGAAGCCTCCTCCTCTCCCAATTTCGCCACCGTCCCACCGCCGAAGCATGCCGTTGTCGGTTCTCGCCGCCAAATCCTCCACCCTCCACGCAACCGAGCATCGGCGCTGTTGACATGCCTCCGCGCCGCCGCAAACCGCTCAACTCCTCTGGCTACCATGACTTTACCTGGCCAGCCGCAATTTCAAACCCGATCTTGCCTATGTAGCTTTTTTTTGTCATTGTCCAGATGGGCTGCTTGTATACCACGACTTCACGCCCGGCCATCAACAGTTTCAGATCTGATATGTTCTCTCTCTGATATGTTCTCTCTCTGCTCGGTATAGCATGAAACGTGAAACCGCCTACCTGACCGAACCAACATGTTGGGTGAACGGATCGTAGCGAACAAGAGGGGGGCAATGCGGAAGTAAATGTGATAGCTTTGGTGATAGGGGTGTTCCTAGTATGATCCTAGGCTAGTGCAACAAGCAAAGGAACCAAACAAGATAGTAAAGTGAGGGAACGGGACAACTGGAGATATTTAGGCGGCCACACCACGAAGGAAGGCCTCACCTTGTTCCTCGAGAAAGCCCCACGAAGGAGCTTCCCCTTCTCCACTAAGTAGCCGGTCGAGGCGGCGATTCCTTCACAAGGTTGGGGCGAGCTCCACAAACACAAGGAGGCTCCCAACATCCTATGAGGCTAGCACAACTCCAAGCTAGCCTCCATAGAAGCACTTCCTCCAAGATCCCACAATAGAAACCCTAACTCCCAGATCCATTAAGGACTAGCCGGTATTGGTGAAATCTCTCTTGGTAGAACTATAGATCGAGGCCTCCTCCACCACTCCTCAAAGTTTGGGCAAGATTGGTTGGATAGGTGGGGAGATCCTCAAGGTTTGAGCTCAGCAACAATGGAGGAGAGAGAGAGAGAAGAGATAAAATCGAGCTGGAGAAGAAGGGGCCCTTTTATAGGCTCCCCCAAATCCAACCGTTATCTGCAGATCCCGCACAACCGGTACTACCGCTTGGGCAAGCAGTAGTACCGCTCTGGGTTTCGAATCAGCCCACAGATTCGCCACGTGGGCTTGAAGCGGCAGTACCACTGCCGGTACCGCTGAGGTACTGACATGGCCTCTGCGAGCCCCGGACTCCATCCGGTACCTTGGCGGTACTAGAGCGGTAGTGTCGTAACTCGAATTACGGTACCAAAGCGGTACCATGCCGGAACTACCGCTTGGGAGCGGTACTTCCGGTCGAGGTACCGTCGAGGTACCGCACTTCGCTCTGTGGGCTTTTCCGCGTGCAATTCCCAGAGCGGTACTTTGGGCCGGTACCAATAGGGTAGCGGTACTACCGCTACTGGGACCGGTAGTACCGGTTAGGCAGATTCTGCATCTCCTCTATTTCTCTCCAACCATGTCACCTCACGACGCACACACAAAACCAGAAAACCTATAAGCTACGCTTCAGTCTTCCGATCATGATGTGTTCATCGAGGGCACCGTGCACCTGCAAATCTATCAAAGACAATCTATGCACACGGTTAAATTCATTCAAATGTTGTTATCAAACACAAAACACGAGGTATAGACATTGCTCTTTCACGGGGGAGGAATATTCTAGAAGTCGGTTACGTGTCAAGCATGTAGACGTGTGTTACCACGTACACACACCCAATGCACTAAGCAAAAAAGATGGTCTTTCATAATTCCAGTTTCGAACTTAAACCCGATTCACGAAACGCGATATATGAGTTTACCTTATAAAACACTATCTATAAGCTGCTACCATAGGTGTGGGCCCTAAAATTTCAAAAACCTAGGTTGCATGGGTTTGCTACTTCGGCTGCAGCCAATCTACATCAAACAGATAATACTCCGCAGTGCTAGTATTGCGGAGTACATTTTCCAGAAAATTTGTTATCGTGTACTATTGCTGTTTTTCTAGCGTGCGTGCTACACATGGAAGAAGTAGCCTTCCAAGCTTCTGGTTTCTTAATACTTTTTTTAATAAGGGAAAAGATTTGCCATTTTCATTGAGGAGAAGATTTTAGAAGTTTTACATCCCGTGTCGGCTAAAAGCCAAGACCAAATATTACAAGCAACTACTCTCGCGACATTACATTACTTAGAGCCTTCGCACCAACTAAACGCCACAAATTCGCCTCTTCTTTGATTTTTGTCACAAGTATAGCGATGGTGACGGGTTTGTTACGGAAGACCCGAGCATTCCTTTCTTTCCAATTTCTGAAGAGACGAGCATTGCGAGAGAGGTCAAATCTTTCCTTGATTGTCCTCTCTTGTGACGACGTGGGCTTAGCCTAGTGGTTGGGGTCGCAATGACGCACCCCAATGACGGGAGTTCGATTCCTGTCAGGGACGAATTTCGGAATTGTCATGCCAAGTCCCACTTCTACTATATCAAAAAAAATGTCTAGTTCCTCCTAGACACGGTTTTTTTTATTGTCCTCTCTTGTGAATCACCTCCGCCCACCACCTTTTGACGGAGTGGAAGTCATGCCAAGTTGTTGGGTCGAGATCATCGATACCAAGCGAATTCTTTAAATTGGACCACACTCGAATTGAGTCCGACACTTGAAAAGAAGGTGGGCTGCCGACTCTTGGTGTTGGTTGCAAAGCTTACAAATGCCACAATTTTGTCACCCTCTCTTTGCAAGCTTATCCACCATCCAAACCCGGTTTTAAAGGACCAACCAAGCAAAGATCTTGCAGTTAATAGATTCCATATGTAAAGTGCAATCAAGAAAGGATAAGTATAATTTTCGTGGAGGCAAGAGTATCTAAACTTGCAGCGGTTCGCAGTCTCCGAGCTAACTCTCTGTCTACAAGGCCATTGCTTACGCAGATAAACCTTTCTTCAGTTTATTCTAATCCGGCGTCGCCATCCAGTAGTAAAGATGTGGATGGGTGATGTGTGAGGTATACGCTCTAGTCTCACCTGCACCGCTACTTGGAATACAAATCTGCGTCCCGGCCGCGCGCGCCATCGAATCGACGCCGCAGCTTTCAGGCCAGACGAAAACGATGATCAGCTCGCCGCCATCACTAGGGGTAGAGTTGTTCCGAGGCTGGACGGGTCACAAGCAGGTTGCTGTCGATCGAGCTCCCGAGAAGATTTCAGCTTTTTTTTTTTTTTTTTTTGAAGGGAGTTCGTGTACAACATCAGCAACAAGAACGCACACGCACGAACAGAGGAAGGAAACACACACCAGACGGCGAGATCGGAGCCACCACGCCGCACACCTCCTTCGAGCTCCAGCAGCAAGCCACCGGAGAGGAAGAAGGCGAGCTTACCTCGCACCGAAGACAACGGCCCGACCAACCTTGTTGAAAAGCTGCATGATCCAACCGACGCAGGCGCCGGCATCTGAACGGTGAACGACCATCAGCTCGAAGCCGCCGCCAGCACCACCCTTCTTCCACAACGCCATCCGAGCCCGCCGTCGAGGAGGAGCTTCCCGCCTGCAACTCCCACAGATCTTGAGCAAAAGCACCGCCTAGCACCGAGGTGAAGGCCGAAGAACCCCACGAGCAAGAGCCAGCTCCGCCGTCACGAACGCCGGCTCGGGGGGAGGCACGCCGCGGCTCCAAGAAGCGGCGGACGCGCCAAGGACGACGGATCTGCAACGAGCCTCCACCGGAGCACCTCGAGCAGAGGAGAGAACCGCCGACACCAAAAGCCTCTCCGGCAACGCCACCACCTCCACAGCGCCGCCGGCAAGCACCCCACGCACACCTAACTATGTACACGCCGGGATCCATCGATTCCCCACCCTCCCGCCGCCGGAGCGGCCGCGGAGGGAGAGGAATCAGCCGGATCGCCGGCGGCGAGCTGGGTAGCACGGAGAACGCCCAAAAATCGCCCTTTATCACTGTAGACGGGGAAAAGGGAGGAGGTTAGATTTCAGCTTTTTGATACTCCCGCGTTTATATTTAATTTCTTTTACAACGAAATTAAGAGAGGGTCTCTCTCTCCTGGCTCCTGACACCGTCCAACCATCAATCGATGCATGCACACACGATTTTGGCATCTATTTTTATCACCGGTTTGGAGTCGACAGAGAACTAGCACGTACAGGCTATTTTTGGTTCAACGATAAACCCTAATGTTCCGCCGGCCGACATGTCCTTATTCAGGAATATATCACTTTTTTTTTGCGGGGGAGGAATATATCACTTTAACCTGAATAACTTTGCTGCAAAAATCGAGCACTGCATCTGGATTCTGTCGCGGCATCGCTTATTATCTGAAAGCGACTATCTTTTTTTCCACTTCATGTAAATCTGTACTGCAATTGTGGAAAATGTAAGTATGTAACATTGTGGTATCTATGCGATCTGCGCTAACCATAATGCATGTGCACACACTTCAGACACGTCTAGGCCTAGCTAGCTTTCCGCGCCTTTCTCCAGCCGAACAGGGCGAGCTTTGCAGCTGGAATAGCATTTGGACACGCCGGCAAGTGTAAGATGGAATCGAAGATTAGAAGCCAAAGAAACGACTGCTCACTTGAAAAAGTCGAATAGGAACTTTCCCAACCAGAGTCGTCCAGAGATTTTCTCCTAGATTGATTCCTACGCTGCCACAGCAGACACTGTAGCTTTAAAGCATTGGTTTGACAGAATATCTCCAAATTATGGAGAAGAAAAAGGGAAGATGCTTACAGTGGATTGCCTAACATGATCTGCGGTAAGAATCGTCAACATGCATGCATGTATATGCACATTTGCTATATATATTCGTGCTGACGATGAGCGCGCTTTGTTCTACCTTCCGAGAGCGAGAGCATGCTGTGCGCTCTAGTTTCGCTTCAGAAAGCGACCTATAGCTTTGAACCTTACGTGTTAAGAAATCAACAAATCTGAAATTCTCATATGCGGATAGTTAGAATTAGCAGGCATCTCCGAGAAATATTGGCCACGGTGACCTACTGATGACCAATACGAGAAGACCACAAAACATTTCACACTGCAGTGCTACAGCGGCACATACTCCAAGACAAACTCAGCTGCGCACAAAAAATTGCACAACGTATATTTGATTCATTCGAAGCCTTTGACAGGAAGATAAGGATCTGTACTTTCTCAAAAAAAAAAAGGTTCCACTCAGAAGTAACTTAAAAGAAATATGGATGAACTAGGAAGATGGTGTCATTGGAATTTGGAGAAGGGGGAGTGGCAAAGGCACTCAGTCCATAAGACAATCTGCCTGCCGTAAGCAAAGTATTTTGTCAGTATAACCACGGCCATGAGGAGTTATAGAAATAGTCGGCCAAAAGTTCACAACAATACCCTGTTGTGCTGTTAACATCTATTTACTTTTAAGAGCGTGGAAGGCCCTACCACATGAGAAAGTTATTTTTCATCTTTGTAGTATCCACGAGAAAAATTCCAAATTGGGATCGTTCTACAATTATTCTATGACTAATCTAAAGTAATTCGTGGAACCTACTTTCTTTGTCAATTCTTGTCGTCACTCATCAGTACAGAAGATTTGACTTCTTTATTTGTATAACTAGCTTTTGGTGTGGACAAACCTTTTATTCAAGCTTCAGAAGTTACAGGGGAAAAAGAATTGTCAGGGACATGTGTAACGCCATTTTGGGAGGCGACAACTTTCAGAAGATGCAATGAAAACACCGACTGTTACCACATCGGCTCGGCCATACCCTCTGCCGCGTGCCATCCCATTGAATGGCGCTCAAAAAAGGATCAATGACTGTCAACCCCCGAGGAGGAGAGAGTCGGGGTGTTTGTCAGGTGGATGCAGTGTGTTCACTTCACGAATTACTACGAGCATTGGAAGTTCGGGAGTTCAAGAATAGGGACCAGCCTCACTACAGGAATGGCGACATACCGCCGACGGCCGTGACGTACGCCGACGGCCAAATGTCGGGGCCGTCGGCGTATGGCCCGGCACGGCCAGCCAGCCGTCTGACCCTCGGCGTATCGTTGCCGTCGGCGTAGCGAAGTCTACGCCGAGGGCAGCCCTCGGCATATATTTGGTCCTAGGCGTAGATAGGGCTACGCCGACGGCCACCCTCGGCGTAGACTATTTTTCAAATTTATCTAATTTTGTAAAAATCATAACTAATTCATATGATGTCAAAAAAATGCGTATAAGGTATCAAAATGTTCAGAAAAACATCCTCTATCCGTTTATGTCAAAATTTGAATCATGTACAGTACCATGTTAACATAGTAACAATTCAAACACTTTTTTATATGTCCTCGGTTTCCGTTTTGGCTAGATGGCAATTTAAACAAAGTCAGAAAATCCCGCAGATCCGCATGGCGTCATTTTATGTGTCCTAGTAACCACTCCAATAGACGGAATTGGGATACGGCAGTTATTTTGGAAAACCCATCACAAACAGGGCTATCAAGTCTGGAGTTATATGGCTTTTAGGAGAAATGAGTAGGAAACGGCCCGTGAAACCGCATAGTTTGTCGGAACGAGGCCATATTTTGCACGTGCGTGGTCCCTGGGATGGGAAGCAAGACCCCGGAAGCGGATTTCCAATCCGACCCATGGGCGATGATTTTTTTCATTTTCGGGGTGCCAAAATGGTTTTTTTGTGTCGTTGCTGCAAAACCCACCTGAGCAGCGACGGACAACACGGAGAGCCGGGAGGCTCCTGGACTGTTGTGGGCCCCGGTCCCTGGCGACGGCCCGCAATGCTCGGCACACGTCCCGGCGGTTGCAGGCGTGCCACCCGACCTATACCGGTCAGGAAGGTGTTGGATTGCTTCAATTAGTTTCCTGCATGGTAGACACGTAAACATTAAATGAGCCTCGATCGGCTCTCAGGTTACCCTGTGAATCGGCTCAAAAGAGCCGATTAACCCATGGTTCATAATGGATCTGCAATAACATGGGTTTTCTGCTTTATCAATACCAAGCTAAATCGATCTATGACAGTTTAGGGTTTTCACCGCATAACTATGTGTATATTCTTCAAGCCCATCTCCATCGCGGCCCATCTCCTGATTTGGCCAAAATCTGGTGATAACACATGCCCCCTGGTTTTGGCAATAATAATTCCAAAACCACTCTGTTTTCCTTCACCATGATTTGACATAACAGAGCAAAACCGCGCTGCAGAGCCGAACCGCTGCAGTTGCTCTTTCATCATGATGCCTTGCCTTCTCAACTTCTCCGTATTGCACGATTTGACAGTTTGGCAACGCATCCTCGAAACTGCCACAGCATTGAATCACCTTTCATTATATCCCCTTTATTTAAACTCATCCGGGCAGTTCGCTTCTTCATTCCCCTGTTCCGCACTAGCCATCGGCAAAAAACCCCCTCTGCAGCCATGTCTTCCTCTTCCTCCTCTGCTTCTTCCGCCTTTCTTCCGCTCCTCCTCCTCCAGCGAGCTAGAGCCGGAGGTCAACTGACGGCCATATACGAGGCCCTCGCCCCGAGTATTGGGATGCGAGGGATTGGGACTCCTCCATTGAGTCGGAGGACGACGAGCCCCTCACCGACGGGGAAGAAGACCTCCAGTTCCTCGTCGACGGGGAGCTGGAGGCGGCGAGCGACGACGACCTCTTCTCATGGGAGGCGGACCTCTCCTCCGACGAGGAGGAAGAGGAGGCAGAGGAGGACTCCTCCTCCGAGGAGTACCCACCGGCCAAGCGCTTCCGCGCCGGGTCGGACGACGACGACGACGACGACGACGAGGAAGATGAAGCCCCTGCCGGCGGCTTCATCAGCAGCGACGAGGACGCCGCCGGCAGCAGCGCCGACAGCGGCAAAGACGGCGACGACGAGGGCAGTAATGGCCCGTAGATTAGGGATTAGTATAGGGCCAGTAGTAGTGCATTAGGCACTAGATGATCCTTTTGAGAGCAATCGGCTCCTCCTTGTAAAATCCCTCTTTGAATCAATGAAAATGTTCTTCCAATTTGATTTTCCAATTGTCCAATTTCAAATCTTCCGATTGTCAAAGCAGGTCAACGCACCAAGAACCGATAGCAGCGTATCGGTCTTTCACCATCAAACGCCCATAAGGCCAACCCGAAAACCAAATTAGACAGGTTCAAGCAAACATTCCCAATTCAGATGATAACTTGATACCTACTCATAATATTTTGTAGCTCTAGAGTCGATGGCTGCGCATCGGCTGTTTTATTCTAAAGTCGATGTCTGTGCATCGGCTGTGCTTAGCATCCTGTTGCTTTGCATATATCTTTTTCTTAGCCGATTTCATGCATCGGCCCCCATATTTCACTGCGTAATTTTTTTTTACTGGCCGATTTCATGCAATCGGCCTCCATGTTTTACTGTCCATCATCCCACATACTTGGGAAATACTTCTTGAGATGCTGGCCATTGACAACCACTGGGAATTTCACACCGTCCAGCTGCTCGAGCATGTATGCATTACCCTTTAAAACTTGGTCGACTCTGTACGGCCCGTGCCAATTTGGAGACCATTTACCATATACTGCATCCTTAGTTCCCAATGGCAATACAGCTTCCCATACCATGTCACCAACGTGGAACTCCTTCGGTCTCACCTTCTTATTATATGCACGAGCTACCTTAGCTTTGTTCTCCTTAATCTTCTCAAGCGACCACAGCCTGAGCTCCGTCACATCCTCAATGCTATCACTCATCAGGGCTGCATATTCTTCAGTTGTTAAATCATTCTGAAACGCAACACGTCTCGATCCAGCCGTGATTTCCCAGGGCAGTACAGCTTCTTGTCCATAGACCAGATGATATGGCGAGGTTTTGATCGCTCCATGACATGACATACGGTAAGCCCACAAAGCTTCCGACAATACCTCGTGCCAACGTCTAGGATACTCGTCGATCTTTCTCTTAATCAGCCTGATAAGGCTCTTGTTGGATGCTTCAGCTTGTCCATTTGCTTGAGCGTAATATGGAGACGATCGGATCAACTTAATTCCCATAGCCTCGCAGAACTCTCTGAACTCGTTAGAAACGAAAACCAAACCTCCATCGGTCGTGATAGTCTGGGGATTCCCGAATCTATGAATGACATGTTCTTTCACAAAATTGATAACATCTTTCGATGACTTCATAGGGACAGCCTCCACCCATTTAGTGAAATAATCTGTAATAGCCAGCACCCACGCATGGCCTTTGCTCGATGGAGGATTGATTTTGCCGATCATATCCATGCCCCACCCTCGAAACGGCCACGGCTTGATGATGGGGTTCATTGCTGATGCGGGTACCATCTGAATGCTCCCAAACTTCTGACATGCTTGACACCCTTTGTAGTAATTAAAACAGTCCTCAAGCATGGTGGGCCAATAAAACCCTGATCGCCTGATCAGCCATTTCATCTTATGAGCCGATTGGTGAGTTCCACAGGCACCTTCATGTACCTCGTGTAAGAGCCGATTCGACTCGGCTGGTCCCAAACATTTGAGAAGTAAGCCTTCCAAAGTCCTATAGAACATGTCATCTCCAATAAGGACATACTTCGTGGCCTTCTATCTTATCCGTTTAGGTGCCTGATGACCCACAAGTATAGGGGATCGCAACAGTCTTGGAGGGAAGTAAAACCCAAATTTATTGATTCGACACAAGGGAGGTAAAGAATACTTATAAGCCTTAACAACTGAGTTGTCAATTCAGCTGCACCTGGAAAAGCACTAGTAACAGGGGTGATGTGAAAGCAGCAGTAATATGAGAGCAGTAGTAACAGTAACACAGCAGCAGTAATAGTAATATGAGAGCAATGGCACGAGAAAATAGTTGATACTACTTCCAATGACATGTAGAACGAGTATATGATGATGCGAGATGGACCGGGGTTCCCAGCTATCTACACTAGTGGTAACTCTCCAATAACAAGTATTGGGTGAACAAATTACAGTTGGGCAATTGATATGATTGAAATAGCATTAAGACAGAACATCAAGTCTATTAATCATGTAGGCATGTTTTCCATATATAGTCATACGTGCTCGCAATGAGACTTTTGTCCTACCAGCCGGTGGCAGCCGGGCCTCTAGGGAATCTACTGGAAATTAAGGTGCTCCTTTTAATAGAGCACCGGAGCAAAGCATTAACACTCTGTGAAAACATGTGATCCTCATATCTAAGCCTTTCCCTCCAGTTGTCCCAATTTCTGTCACTTTGGGGCCTTTGGTTCCGGACATAGACATGTGCATACAACTTGTAGATACAATCTAAGCAATAATTATAGAGCTCAAATCTAAGATCATGCCACTCGGGCCCTAGTGACAAGTATTAAACACAACAAGATTGCAGCAACAATAACTTCACAAACTTTATAGATAGACAATCATAACGTAACAATCCATCGGATTACACCGATTAAATCAGATGAATCTCAATCATGTAAGGCAGCTCATGAGATCATTGTATTGAAGTACATGGGGGAGAGTGTACCAACTAGCTACAGCTAGAACCCGTAGTCCGTGGGGGAACTACTCACGGAGCATGGAGGCGGTGGCATTGATGGAGATGGCTTCGGGGCACTTCCCCGTCCCGGCAGGTGTGCCGGAACAGAGTTCTGTCCCCGAATGGAGTTTCGCGATGGCGGCGCCTCGGAGTCTTCTCGAGTTTCGTCAATCGGTGCTGCTTTTAGGTCGAAAGGGCTTAAATAGGCGAAGAGGCGCGCGGGAGGGGCGACAGGGTGGCCCCACACCGTGCCGCGCGGCCGGGCACGGGGCCGCGTCGCCCTGGTGTGTGGTGGCCTCCTGGCCCCTCTCCGGTTCTCCTTCGGTGTTCTGGGCCTCTCGGGAAAAATAGGATGCCGGGTCTTCGTTTCGTCGATTCGAGAATATTGCCGAACAGCCTTTCGGAACCAAAAACAACAAAACGAACGCACTGTGGCATCTTGTTAATAGGTTAGTTCCGGAAAACGCATGAAATCATCATAAAGTGCAAGCAAAACATGTAAGTATTGTCATAAAACAAACATGGAACGTCAGAAATTATAGGTACGTTGGAGACGTATCAGCATCCCCAAGCTTAGTTCCTGCTCGTCCTCGAGTAGGTAAACGATAAAAAGAGTAATTTCTGTAGTGACATGCTACTTACATAACCTTGATCATACTATTACAAAGCATATGAAATGAATGAAGTGACTCAAGGCAATGATCTATAGTTGCTAACAAATAGGTAACATATAACAAAACTTTTCATGAAGAGTCCTTTGAAGACAAGCATCAAAAGCCTTGCACAAGAGTTAACTCATAAAGCAATAGATTCAAAGTAAAGGCATCGAAGCAACACAAAGGAAGATTTAAGTTTCAGCGGATGCTTTCAACTTTCAACATGCATATCTCATGGATAATTGTCAACACAAAGTAATATGATGAATGCAAATAAGCAAGTATGTAAGAATCAATGCATAGTTGACACAAGTGTTTGCTTCTAAGATGGAAGGAAGTAGGTAAACTGACTCAACATAAAGTAAAAGAATGGCCCTTCGTAGAGGGAAGCATTGATTGCTATATTTGTGCTAGAGCTTTGGTTTTGAAAACATGAAAAGAGCATAAAAGTAAAGTTTTGAGAGGTGTTTGTTGTTGTCAACGAATGGTAGTGGGCACTCTAACCCCCTTGCCAGACAAACCTTCAAAGAGCGGCTCCCATGAATTATTTTATTTTTGGGTGGCACTCCTTCCAACCTTTCTTTCACAAACCATGGCTAACCGAATCCTCGGGTGCATGCCAACAATCTCATACCATGAAGGAGTGCCTTTTATTTTAGTTTTATCATGATGACACTCCTCCCCACCTTTGCTTTCTCAAGCCATGGCTAACCGAATCCTTCGGGTGCCGTCCAACAATCACATACCATGGAGGAGTGTCTATTTTTGTTAATTAATTTGGGACTGGGAATCCCATTGCCAGCTCTTTTTGCAAAATTATTGGATAAGCGGATGAAGCCACTAGTCCATTGGTGAAAGTTGCCCAACAAGATTGAAAGATAAACACCACATACTTCCTCATGAGCTATTAAACATTGACACAAATCAGAGGTGATAAATTTTGAATTGTTTAAAGGTAGCACTCAAGCAATTTACTTTGGAATGGCAGGAAATACCACATAGTAGGTAGATATGGTGGACACAAATGGCATAGTGGTTGGCTCAAGGATTTTGGATGCATGAGAAGTATTCCCTCTCGATACAAGGCTTAGGCTAGCAAGGTTATTTGAAGCAAACACAAGTATGAACCGGTACAGCAAAACTTACATAAGAACATATTGCAAGCATTATAATACTCTACACTGTCTTCCTTGTTGCTCAAACACTTTTACCAGAAAATATCTAGACCTTAAGAGAGACCAATCATGCAAACCAATTTCAACAAGCTCTATGGTAGTTCTCCACTAATAGGTTTAAACTACATGAAAAAACTTAATCATGATCTACTTGAGAGCTCAAAACAATTGCAAAGTGTCAAATTATTCAAGACATTATGAGGCATTTTCTATTTCCAACCAAATACCAATAAGTATTGTAGCTTCCAACTTTTATCATTGAACATTAAAAGTAAAACGAAGAACAAGTGTTCATATGAAAAAGCGGAGCGTGTCTCTCTCCCAAACAAGGATTGCTAGGATCCATCTTTATTCAAACACAAACAAAAATAAAGGCGCTCCAAGTAAAGCACTTATGATGTGACCGAATAAAAATATAGTTTCAACAGAAGAAACCTGATAAGTTGATGAAGAAGGGGATGCCTTGGGCATCCCCAAGCTTAGACGCTTGAGTCTCCTTGAAATATGCAGGGATGAACCACGGGGGCATCCCCAAGCTTAGACTTTTCACTCTTCTTGATCATATATCATCCTCCTCTCTTGACCCTTGAAAACTTCCTTCACACCAAACTTCTCATAAACTTCATTAGAGGGGTTAGTACTCAAAAAACTTTAATCCACCTTGGTCCTGTAGTGACACATTGCAAGAACTCAATAAAACATTAGCTACAGATCTCCACGTCTAGAAAGCCTCACATAAAGTTCACAAGAGACAATGCAAAAAACAGAGACAGAATCTGCCAAAACAGAACAGTCAGTAAACACGAATTTTAAAATGGTACTTCCGTTGCTCAAATCAGAAAACTCAAAACTAATGAAAGTTGCGTACATATCTGAGGATCACGCACGTAAATTGGCATATTTTTCTGAGTTACCTACAGAGAAAACAGCCCAGATTCGTGACAGATAGAAATCTGTTTCTGCGCAGAAATCCAAATCTAGTATCAACCTTCGATTAGAGGCTTCACTTGGCACAACAAAACACAAAACTAAGATAAGGAGAGGTTGCTACAGTAGTAAACCACTTCCAAGACACAAATATAAAACAAATTACTGTAGCAAAATAACACATGGGTTATCTCCCAAGAAGTTCTTTCTTTATAGCCATCAAGATGGGCTCAGCAGTTTTAATGATGCACTCAAGAAATAGTATTTGAAGAAAAAGAGAGCATCAAGAGGCAAATTCAAAACACATTTAAGCCTAACATGCTTCCTATGAAAAGGAATCTTGTAAATAAACAAGTTCATGAAGAGCAAAGTAACAAGCAAAGGAAGATAGAACAAGTGTAGCTTCAAAAATTTCAGCACATAGAGAGGTGTATTAGTACCATGAAAATTTCTACTACCATATTTTCCTCTCTCATAATAATTTTCAGTAGCTTCATGAACAAACTCAACAATATAACTATCACATGCAGCATACTTTTCATGATTTTCAAACACATAATTTTTATCAAGCTCAAATATAGTAGGATCAAAACTTCCAAACTCACTTTTATCAATAATATAACAAGGTGATCGATCAATCTCAAGAGATATGGGACTCTTAAATAAAGTCAATACTTTTCCAATCCCATTTCCATTAGTAGTACAATTAATATTATCAAGTAACATAGGACCATCATCTAGAGCTTTATCATAAACATTTGCCAAGCAAAATTCTTTAGTACCATGCATTTCGACATCAGGCACAAACAAAGCATTATCATAAGATTTATCAAAGTAGCATGGATTATCATATATAACAGTAGCATAATTATTCTCACAAGTTTTACTCATAGGTAATATTTCAAGAGAATCCACAGGAACATAACATTCAACCTCTTTCGGTAAGCATGGAGGACAATCAAATAATGTAAGAGATAAAGAGTTACTCTCATTAGAAGGTTGGCATGGGTAGCTAATCCATTCTTCCTCCTTTTGTTCATCACTCTCCTCTTCTTTTTCATCCAATGAGCTTTCAGGTTCATCAATTTCTTCTTCCACAGGTTCCTGCAAATTGTGAGTGCATTCTTGTGCATTAATGTGTCTCTCTTTATAATCAAGGATATAAGGATTCCTACTGTAACATTCTATGCAAGAATTAAGGATAGTAGAGACATAATCTTTAAGGTCCTTACAAATAGCACAAGTTTCATAATTCTCAACCATGAAGGATTCTATCTCGGAGGCTCCCATAAATAAGACAAATTGTTCTACCTCTTCGAACCCATAATGAATATAGCAATTCCGATTATAGTTCTTAATTAAAAATTCCTCACTAAAGCCACATTGAAATTTAAGATGTTTAGTATCATGTTGAGAGCAACAGTTTATATCATGGCGTCTAAGCAAGATTCTAGCCATTGTATTCAATTTTTCTATCATAGCACTCATTATTTTACCAGTTCTTGATTCTCTATAATTATTATAACATTCTATAAGCTCCAAGTAGGTTGTTGGTTCTCCCATAACAGCAGTTTTTAGGTTTTTCAAATTTTTATGGATTTTCGGGTATATAGGGAAAATAAAACAAGACAAAAATAAACTAGACAAAAGTAAACTAAGCAAAGTAAAACTAGACAGAAATAAACTAGCAAGACAAAATAAAATAAAAAGAGAGAGAGGTAGAGTGTACTCCCCAGGTGAACTTATGAGTAGAGCTATGCCTCCCGGCAACGGCGCCAGAAAATAGTCTTGATGATGGCGTGTAACTCACACGTTCGTTGGGAACCCCAAGAGGAAGGTATGATGCGCACAGTAGCAAGTTTTCCCTCAGAAAGAAACCAAGGTTTAATCGAACCAGGAGGAGCCAAGAAGCACGTTGAAGGTTGATGGTCGCGAAATGTGATGCGGCGCAACACCAGGGATTCCGGCGCCAACTAGGAACCTGCACAACACAACCAAAGTACTTTGCCCCAACGAAACAGTGAGGTTGTCAATCTCACCGGCTTGCTGTAACAAAGGATTAAACGTATCGAGTGGAAGATGTTTGCAAAGAAAACAGTAAAACAAGTAGATTGTATGCTATGGAAAGAATAGGACCGGGGTCCACAGTTCACTAGAGGTGTCTCTCCCATAAGATAAAAGCATGTTGGGTGAACAAATTACAGTCGGGCAATTGACAAATAGAGAAAGGCATAATAATGCATATACATGACATGGTAAATATAGTGAGATTTAATTGGGCATTACGACAAAGTACATAGACCGCCATCCAACTGCATCTATGCCTAAAAAGTCCACCTTCAGGTTATCGTCCGAACCCCCTCCAGTATTAAGTTGCAAAGCAACAGACAATTGCATTAAGTATTGTGCGTAATGTAATCAATAACTACATCCTTAGACATAGCATCAATGTTTTATCCCTAGTGGCAACAGCACATCACAACCTTAGAACTTTCTGTCACTGTCCCAGGTATCAATGAAGGCATGAACCCACTATCGAGCATAATTACTCCCTCTTGGAGTTAAGAGTAAAAACTTGAGCCTCTACTAATAACGGAGAGCATGCAAGATCATAAACAACACATGAACAATAGATTGATAATCACCATAATCATAGTACTCTCTATCCATCGGATCCCGACAAACACAACATATAGAATTACATATAGATGATCTTGATCATGTTAGGCAGCTCACAAGATCTAACAATGAAGCACAACAAGGAGAAGACGACCATCTAGCTACTGCTATGGACCCATGGTCCAGGGGTGAACTACTCACTCATCACTCCGGAGGCGATCATGGCGATGAAGAGTCCTCCGGAGATGAATCCCCTCTCCGGCAGGGTGCCGGGCGATCTCCTGAATCCCCGAGATGGGATTCGCGCGGCGGCGTCTCGTAAGGTTTTCCGTATCGTGGCTCTCGGTACTGGGGTTTCGCGACGGAGGCTTTAAGTAGGCGGAAGGTCAACGCGAGGGGCCACACGAGGGGCCCAGGGGGCAGGGGCGCGCGGCCAAGCCCTAGGCCGCGCCGGCCACCCCCCTGGCTGCCTCGTGGCCCCACTTCGTTAGGTCTTCGGTCTTCTGGAAGCTTCGTGCAAAAATAGGACCCTGGGCGAAAGTTTCGTCCAATTCCGAGAATATTTCTTTACTAGGATTTCTGAAACAACAGAAAACAGAACTGGCTCTTCGGCATCTTGTTAATAGGTTAGTTCCGGAAAATGCATAAATATGACATATAATGTGCATAAAACATGTAGGTATCATCAATAAAGTAGCATGGAACATAAGAAATTATCGATACGTTGGAGACGTATCAGCATCCCCAAGCTTAGTTCTGCTCGTCCCGAGCAGGTAAAACGATAACAAAGATAATTTCTGAAGTGACATGCCATAATAATCTTGATCATACTATTTGTAAACATATGTAATGAATGCAGCGATCAAAGCAAAGGTAATGACATGAGTAAACAACTGAATCATATAGCAAAGACTTTTCATGAATAGTACTTCAAGACAAGCATCAATAAGTCTTGCATAAGAGTTAACTCGTAAAGCAATAAATCAAAGTAAAGGTGTTGAAGCAACACATAGGAAGATTAAGTTTCAGCGGTTGCTTTCAACTTGTAACATGTATATCTCATGGATATTGTCAACATAAAGTAATATAACAAGTGCAATATGCAAGTATGTAGGAATCAATGCACAGTTCACACAAGTGTTTGCTTCTTAAGGTGGAAGGAGATAGGTAAACTGACTCAACAATAAAAGTAAAAGAATGGTCCTTCGCAGAGGAAAGCATCGATTGCTGTATTTGTGCTAGAGCTTTTATTTTGAAAACATGAAACAATTTTGTCAACGGTAGTAATAAAGCATATGAGTTATGTAAATTATATCTTACAAGTTGCAAGCCTCATGCATAGTATACTAATAGTGCCCGCACCTCGTCCTACTTAGCTTGGACTACCGGGTCTTTGCATGCCATGTTTCAACCAAGTGTCACAAAGGGGTACCTCCATGCCGCCTGTACAAAGGTCTAAGGAGAATGCTCGCATTTCGGATTTCTCGCTTTTGATTATTCTCAACTTAGACATCCATACCGGGACAACATGGACAACAGATAATGGACTCCTCTTTAATGCATAAGCATGTAGCAAAGTTATTATTCTCATATGAGATTGAGGATATATGTCCAAAACTGAAACTTCCACCATGATTCATGGCTTTAGTTAGCGGCCCAATGTTCTTCTCTAACAATTTTGCATGCTCCAACCACTAAAATGATAGACCTTCAGACAAGACGGACATGCATAGCAACTCACATGATATTCAACAATAGTTGATGGCGTTCCCCAGAAGCATGGTTATCGCACAACAAGCAACTTAATAAAATATAAAGTGCATAAGTACATATTCAATACTACGATAGTTTTTAAGGCTATTTTGTCCCATGAGCTATATATTGCAAAGGTGAATGATGGAATTTTAAAGGTAGCACTCAAGCAATTTACTTTGGAATGGCGGAGAAATACCATGTAGTAGGTAGGTATGGTGGACACAAATGGCATAGTAGTTGGCTCAAGGATTTTGGATGCATGAGAAGTATTCCCTCTCGATACAAAGTTTAGGCTAGCAAGGTTATTTGAAGCAAACTCAAGGATGAACAAGTGCAGCAAGACTCACATAAAAGACATATTGTAAACATTATAAGACTCTACACTGTCTTCCTTGTTGTTCAAAACTCAATACTAGATATTATCTAGACCTTAGAGAAACCAAATATGCAAATCAAATTTTAGCAAGCTCTATGTATTTCTTCATTAATGGGTGCAAAGCATATGATGCAAGAGCTTAAACATGAGCACAACAATTGCCAAGTATCACATTATCCAAGACATTTTTAGAATTACTACATGTAGCATTTTCCAATTCCAACCATATAACAAATTAACGAAGAAGAAACTTCGCCTTGAACATTATGAGTAAAGCCTAAGGACACATGTGTCCATATGCAACAGCGGAGCGTGTCTCTCTCCCACAAAGTGAATGCTAGGATCCATCTTATTCAAACAAAAACAAAAACGAAAACAAACCGACGCTCCAAGTAAAGAACACCAGATGTGACTGAATAAAAATATAGTTTCAGGGGAGGAACCTGATGATGTTGTTGATGAAGAAGGGGATGCCTTGGGCATCCCCAAGCTTAGACGCTTGAGTCTTCTTAAAATATGCAGGGATGAACCACGGGGGCATCCCCAAGCTTAGAGCTTTCACTCCTCTTGATCTTAGTATATCATTCTCCTCTCTTGACCCTTGAAAACTTCCTTCACACCAAACTTCAAGCAAACTCATTAGAGGGTTAGTGCATCATTAATAATTCACTCATTCAGAGGTGACACAATCATTCTTTTCACTTCTGGACATTGCATAATGCTACTGGACATTAATGGATCAAAGAAATAAATCCAACATAGCAAAAGAGGCAATGCGAAATAAAAGGCAGAATCTGTCAAAAACAGAACAGTCCGTAAAGACGAATTTATAAATGGCACCAGACTTGCTCAAATGGAAAAACTCAAAACTAATGAAAGTTGCGTATATATCTGAGGATCACGCTCGTAAATTGGCAGATTTTTTCGAATTTTCTACAGGGAATTATGCCCAGATTCGTGACAGACAGCAATGCTGTTTCTGTGCAGCGATCCCAAATATAACATCAACTTTGACATAGAGACTTTACTTGGCACAAAAACATGATAAGGAGAGGTTGCTACAGTAGTAAACAACTTCCAAGACTCAATAAAACAAAAAATTGCTGTAGGTAAAAACATGGGTTGTCTCCCATAAGCGCTTTTCTTTAACGCCTTTCAGGCGCAGAAAGTGCAAATCAAGTAACATCGAGAGTAGAAGCATCAACATCATAGCTTGTTCTAATAATAGAATCAAAAGGCAACTTCATTCTCTTTCTAGGGAAGTGTTCCATACCTTTCTTGAGAGGAAATTGATATTTAATATTACCTTCCCTCATATCAATAATAGCACCAACAGTTCGAAGAAAAGGTCTTCCCAACACAATTGGACAAGATGCATTGCATTCGATATCCAAGACAACAAAATCAACGGGGACAAGGTTATTGTTAACCGTAATATGCACATTATCAATCCTCCCCAAAGGTTTCTTTTTAACATTATCGGCAAGATTAACATCCAAATAACAATTCTTTAATGGTGGCAAGTCAAGCATATCATAAATCTTTTTAGGCATAACAGAAATACTTGCACCAAGATCACATAAAGCATTACATTCAAAGTCATTGAATTTCATTTTAATGATGGGCTCCCAACCATCTTCTAACTTTCTAGGAATAGAAGTTTCAAGTTTTAGTTTCTCTTCTCTAGCTTTTATGAGAGCATTTGTAATATGTTTTGTAAAGGCTAAATTTATAGCACTAGCATTAGGACTTTTAGCAAGTTTTTGCAAGAACTTTATAACTTCAGAGATGTGGCAATCATCAAAATCTAAATCATTATGAGCCACAGCAATGGGATCATTATTCCCAAGGTTGGAAAAAATTTCAGCAGTTTTATCACAAGCAGTTTCAGCAGTTTTAGCAATTTCAGGCAGTTTTGTACGCTTTGCACTAGGAGTAGAAACATTGCCAACACCAATTATTTTACCATTGATAGTAGGAGGTGCATCAACATGTGAAGAATTAGCATTACTAGTGGTGGTAATAGTCCAAACTTTAACATTATTCTCTTTAGCTAGTTTTTCATTTTCTTCTCTATCCCACCTAGCACGCAACTCAGCCATTAATCTTATATTCTCATTAATTCTAACTTGGATGGCATTTGCTGTAGTAGTAATCTTATTATCAAGATCATTATTAGGCATAACTTTCAACTTTAAAAGATTAACATCAGAGGCAAGCCTATCAACTCTAGAAGCGATAGTATCAATTTTATCAAGCTTTTCCTCAACAGATTTGTTAAAAGCAGTTTGTGTACTAATAAATTCTTTAAGCATGGCTTCAAGACCAGAGGGTACACTTCTATTATTGTTGTAAGAATTCCCATAAGAATTACCATAACCATTACCATTAGTAGAAGGATATGGCCTATAGTTATTACCGAGTTGTTCCTATAAGCATTGTTGTTGAAATTATTATTTTTAATGAAATTCACATCAACATTTTCTTCTTGAGCAACCAATGAAGCTAAAGGAACATTATTTGGATCAACATTAGATCTACCATTCACAAGCATAGACATAATCACATCAATCTTATCACTCAAGGAAGAGGTTTCCTCAACAGAATTTACCTTCTTACCTTGTGGAGCTCTTTCCGTGTGCCATTCAGAGTAATTTATCATCATATCATCAAGAAGTTTTGTAGCCGCCCCCAATGTGATGGACATAAAGGTACCTCCAGCAGCTGAATCCAATAAATTCCGCGAAGAAAAATTTAGTCCTGCATAGAAGGTTTGGATGATCATCCAAGTAGTCAGTCCATGGGTTGGGCAATTCTTTACCAAAGTTTTCATTCTCTCCCATGCTTGAGCAACATGTTCAGTATCTAATTGTTTAAAATTCATTATGCTACTTCTCAAAGAAATAATTTTAGCGGGAGGATAATATCTACCAATAAAAGCATCCTTGCATTTAGTCCATGAATCAATACTATTCTTAGGCAAAGATAGCAACCAATCTTTAGCTCTTCCTCTTAATGAGAAAGGAAACACTTTCAATTTAATAATATCACCATCTACATCTTTATACTTTTGCATTTCACAAAGTTCAACAAAATTATTGAGATGGGCAGCAGCATCATCAGAACTAGCACCAGAAAATTGTTCTCTCATAACCAAATTCAGTAAAGCAGGTTTAATTTCAAAGAATTCTGCTGTAGTAGCAGGTGGAGCAATAGGTGTGCATAGGAAATCATTATTATTTGCATTTGTGAAGTCACACAACTTAGTATTTTCAGGGTTGGCCATTTTAGCAACGGTAAATAAAGCAAACTAGATAAAGTAAATGCGAGTAACTAATTTTTTGTGTTTTCGATATAGAGAGCAAGACAGTAAATAAAGTAAAACTAGCAACTAATTTTTTTGTGTTTTGATTTAGTGCAGCAAACAAAGTAGTAAATAAAATAAAGCAAGACAAAAACAAAGTAAAGAGATTGAGAAGTGGAGACTCCCCTTGCAGTCTTGATCTTCGGCAACGGCGCCAGAAAAAGAGCTTGATGGCGTGTAACTCACACGTTCGTTGGGAACCCCAAGAGGAAGGTATGATGCGCACAGTAGCAAGTTTTCCCTCAAAGAAACCAAGGTTTAATCGAACCAGGAGGAGCCAAGAAGCACGTTGAAGGTTGATGGTCGCGAAATGTGATGCGGCGCAACACCAGGGATTCCGGCGCCAACTAGGAACCTGCACAACACAACCAAAGTACTTTGCCCCAACGAAACAGTGAGGTTGTCAATCTCACCGGCTTGCTGTAACAAAGGATTAAACGTATCGAGTGGAAGATGTTTGCAAAGAAAACAGTAAAACAAGTAGATTGTATGCTATGGAAAGAATAGGACCGGGGTCCACAGTTCACTAGAGGTGTCTCTCCCATAAGATAAAAGCATGTTGGGTGAACAAATTACAGTCGGGCAATTGACAAATAGAGAAAGGCATAATAATGCATATACATGACATGGTAAATATAGTGAGATTTAATTGGGCATTACGACAAAGTACATAGACCGCCATCCAACTGCATCTATGCCTAAAAAGTCCACCTTCAGGTTATCGTCCGAACCCCCTCCAGTATTAAGTTGCAAAGCAACAGACAATTGCATTAAGTATTGTGCGTAATGTAATCAATAACTACATCCTTAGACATAGCATCAATGTTTTATCCCTAGTGGCAACAGCACATCACAACCTTAGAACTTTCTGTCACTGTCCCAGGTATCAATGAAGGCATGAACCCACTATCGAGCATAATTACTCCCTCTTGGAGTTAAGAGTAAAAACTTGGCCAGAGCCTCTACTAATAACGGAGAGCATGCAAGATCATAAACAACACATGAACAATAGATTGATAATCACCATAATCATAGTACTCTCTATCCATCGGATCCCGACAAACACAACATATAGAATTACATATAGATGATCTTGATCATGTTAGGCAGCTCACAAGATCTAACAATGAAGCACAACAAGGAGAAGACGACCATCTAGCTACTGCTATGGACCCATGGTCCAGGGGTGAACTACTCACTCATCACTCCGGAGGCGATCATGGCGATGAAGAGTCCTCCGGGAGATGAATCCCCTCTCAGCGGGGTGGGAGGCGATCTCCGAATCCCCCGAGATGGGATTCGCGGCGGCGGCGTCTCAGGGTTTTCCGTATCGTGGCTCTCGGTACTGGGGTTTCGCGACGGAGGCTTTAAGTAAGCGGAAGGTCAACGCGAGGGGCCACACGGGGGCCCCAGGGCAGGGCCGCGCCAAGCCGCGCCGGCCACCCCCTGGCTGCCTCGTGGCCCCACTTCGTTAGGTCTTCGGTCTTGGAAGCTTCGTGCAAAAATAGGACCCTGGGCGAAAGTTTCGTCCAATTCCGAGAATATTTCTTTACTAGGATTTCTGAAACCAAAAACAGCAGAAAACAGCAACTGGCTCTTCGGCATCTTGTTAATAGGTTAGTTCCAGAAAATGCATAAATATGACATATAATGTGCATAAAACATGTAGGTATCATCAATAAAGTAGCATGGAACATAAGAAATTATCGATACGTTGGAGACGTATCAATGACCCACAAGTATAGGGGATCGCAACAGTCTTCGAGGGAAGTAAAACCCAAATTTATTGATTCGACACAAGGGGAGGTAAAGAATACTTATAAGCCTTAACAACTGAGTTGTCAATTCAGCTGCACTGGAAAAGCACTAGTAACAGGGGTGATGTGAAAGCAGCAGTAATATGAGAGCAGTAGTAAAGTAACACAGCAGTAATAGTAATATGAGAGCAATGGCACCAGAAAATAGTTGATACTACTTTCAATTACATGTAGAACGAGTATATGATGATGCGAGATGGACCGGGGTTCCCAGCTATCTACACTAGTGGTAACTCTCCAATAACAAGTGTTGGGTGAACAAATTACAGTTGGGCAATTGATAGGATTGAAATAGCATTAAGACAGACATCAAGTCTATTAATCATGTAGGCATGTTTTCCATATATAGTCATACGTGCTCGCAATGAGAAACTTGTACAACATCTTTTGTCCTACCAGCCGGTGGCAGCCGGGCCTCTAGGGAATCTACTGGAAATTAAGGTGCTCCTTTTAATAGAGCACCGGAGCAAAGCATTAACACTCCGTGAAAACATGTGATCCTCATATCTAAGCCTTTCCCTCCAGTTGTCCCAATTCTGTCACTTTGGGGCCTTTGGTTCCGGACATAGACATGTGCATACAACTTGTAGATACAATCTAAGCAATAATTATAGAGCTCAAATCTAAGATCATGCCACTCGGGCCCTAGTGACAAGCATTAAACACAACAAGATTGCAGCAACAATAACTTCACAAACTTTGTAGATAGACAAGCATAACGTAACAATCCATCGGATCACACCGATTACATCAGATGAATCTCAATCATGTAAGGCAGCTCATGAGATCATTGTATTGAAGTACATGGGGGAGAGTGTACCAACTAGCTACAGCTAGAACCCGTAGTCCATGGGGGAACTACTCACGGAGCATGATGGAGGCGGTGGCGTTGATGGAGATGGCTTCCGGGGCACTGTCCCGGCGGGTCTTAAGAGAGTTCTGTCCCCCGAATTGGAGTTTCGTGATGGCGGCGGCGCCTGGAGTCTTTGGAGTTTCGTCAATCGGTACTGCGTTTTTAGGTCGAAAGGGCTTAAATAGGCGAAGAGGCGGCGCAGGAGGGGCGACAGGGTGGCCCCACACCAGGCCGGCGCGGCCAGGCCTGGGGCCGCACCGCCTTATGGTGTGGTGGCCCCCTGGCCCCTCTCCGGTTCTCCTTCGGTGTTCTGGGGCCTCCCAGGAAAAATAGGATGCCGGGTCTTCGTTTCGTCGAATTCCGAGAATATTGCCCGAACAGCCTTTCTGGAACCAAAAACAGGGAACTGGCACCGTGGCATCTTGTTAATAGGTTAGTTCCGGAAAACACATGAAATCATCATAAAGTGCAAGCAAAACATGTAAGTATTGTCATAAAACAAACATGGAACGTCAGAAATTATAGGTACGTTGGAGACGTATCAGTGCCCCCCGAGCCGAATCCTTCAAGTAATTGAAGATATCGGCTCTCCAATCATCTGGTTCCAGGGCCTGTACCTGGACATCGGCTCCATCTGCTACGTCCTTGTATCCTGACGCTATCTGTGCGAGATCGTTTGCCTCGGTATTTTGCGACCTTGGGATCCAATTGAAGTTTATATACTTAATTGTGCCATCAGCTCACGGCATTGCATCCATAATGGGAAGAGCGACTCTCTCACATTTGTATTCCTCGTGAGTTGGGAAATCACCAATTTGGAGTCTCCAAGAGTTCCTCTGCCCCGGCTTCCAACAGCAACTCCATTCCCTTGCATATGGCTTCATACTCAGCAACATTGTTGGTGCAAGGGGTAGGTAACCTGATGGAGAAGGAATATGTTGCCCCCCGGGGCGACACGATTAGAATGCCGATGCCGCAGCCACCATCACAAACCGATCCATCGTAAAACATGGCCCATGCCCGCACAGACAATGCTGCTATATCGGTGTTGATTCGTTCAGCAATAAGATCGGCCAACGCTTGTCCCTTGACTGCTTTCGCAGGCTGATACCGGATATCGAATTCCGATAATGCATACATCCACTTACCGAGTCGGCCTTTCAACACAGGAGCCGACAGCATATGTTTGATGACATCTGATTTGCAGATGACGACAATCTCCGCAGTCAGCAAGATGTGGTGAAGCTTGGTGCAGTAAAAAATAGGCAGAGGCACAACTTCTCGATCTCAGGGTACCTCGTTTCTGCATCCAACATCCTTCTGCTGAGGTAGAAAACGACACTCTCCAGGCCATCATAAACTTGCACCACCACTGAGGCAATGGAAGTGTCAGCTACTGACAAGTAAATATAGAATGGCCTGTCTTGCTGGGATGGCACCAACACAGGTGGTTTCGTGATACTCTTTAATCTCGTCAAACGCTGTTGCCCCAGTGGAACTCGTCATCAGATTTGATTTTTACCAAACCCATGAACAGCTCAATTCGTCCGACGGGTTGGAGATGAACCTTCGACGAAGTTGATTTTGCCGATGAGACATTGGAGTTCCTTCTTCGTGGTAGGTGGCTTCATCGTTCGCACTGCCTCCTGACTTTTCAGGCCGATCTCAATTCCGCGCTCATGAACCAAGAAACCCAAGAATTGACCGGCCGTGACACCAAAGGCACACTTCTTTGGATTCATTCTCAATCCGAACTTTCTAGTTCGGTCTAGGACGTGTCGCAGATCCTCCAAGTGTCCTTCCACTGAGACAGACTTGACTACCATGTCATCGATGTAAATCTCCACCAATTTGCCGATCAGATCATGAAAGATGTAATTCATGGCTCTTTGGTATGTTGCGCTGGCATTTTTCAGTCCAAACGTCATGACTACACATTCAAACAAGCCCACCGATCCTGGCACTCGAATGCGGTCTTGTGTATATCTTCTGGAGCCATGAAAATCTGGTTGTAACCGGCATTGTCATCCATGAAACTTAAAACCTTATGACCAGCAGCCGCATTGATCAATGTCTGCTACGGCATTGGATACTCATCCTTTGGAGTGGCACTATTGAGATTCCGAAAATCTATGACGCGCCCATCGGCCATCCTTTCTGTACGACATTAGAAATCCATTCAGCATACCTGCATGGCCTGATGAACCCCGCGTTCAACATTTTCTCGATCTCTTTCTTAACTTCTTCTAAAATTTCGGCCTTCATCTGTCGTGCTGGAACGGCCGAAATCCTTTCTTCGAGGGAGCCGATGCTCGATGATGCTCTGTCTAACCCGGGCATCTCTGTAATACCAGGCAAAGCAATCTGGTATTCCTTCAACAAAGCTATCATCGGGCCCCTCAGATGCGGTTCTAACTTTTTGCTGATAAATGTTGGTCGTGGCTTATCCCCAGGACCAATGTCAATCTCTTCTAGCTCATCAGCTGATGTAAACCCATATCCTAGCTTTCCGTCGCCTGCTAGATCGATGATGAACACATGCAAAACGTATGGTGAGGATAATTTTGGCCGATTGCTGGAATCGGCCTCCTTTTCAATTGCATTGCACAATGAAGGTTTACAACTTATCTGTGCTCTATGACTACGTGACATGCTTGAGGTGAGATCCTTGCTTTTTATTTTTTGGGGCCGATCGCTGGGATCGGCCTTGCCACGTACGTCCGTCGACTTTGGTCTTGCTACTCTGTCAGGCCGGTGGATAAGACCAGCCTCACCCCGTTTTTGAAGCCTCGATGCGCTCACAGCCGTCCAAACTGACTCCAGAGATCGGCTCTTGATCATCTGCGTCCCAAATATTCATGCCAGCTATCGAGATCTCGATCGAGTCATCTGCATGAACGACCTCAACTTCATCTCCATCCCACTGTATCAGGCATTGGTGCATTGTGGATGGAATGCAGCAGTTGGCGTGAATCCAATCCCTACCTAGCAGGACAGCGTAGGTGCTTTTGCTGTCGACGATGAAGAATGACGTAGGGATGGTTTTACGGCCCACGGTTAGGTCCACGTTCAGAACGCCTTGCGCTTCTGATGCTTGGCCGTTGAAATCGCTCAGTGTGACGTTGGTTTTGATCAGATCTTCGGTAGAGCATCCCAAACGCCGTAGCATGGAGTATGGCATTATATTGACTGCCGCTCCCGTGTCAACCAGCATCTTGCCTACAGGCTGCCCGTTGATGTAACCTTTTAGGTACAGGGCCTTCAAATGTCTGTAGCTCCTCTCTCGTGGCTTTTCAAAGATCAGCCGTGGGCCGCAGTCAACGAGCCCTGGCACGTCTTCAGTTCTTGGCGCACAAAACTCCGACGGAAGTATGAACACCATGTTCGTGCCAGCCGATGCCTTCGCATCGGCTTTCGTTTGTTTTGGGCGCCACACTTTCTTCTGTGGACGCATTTCCGTCTCCAACGTTTGCTGAATTTTCTCGGCCAGATCTGGCCGAGCTTTCCTCAAAGTGTACAAGTATTGCGCCTCGGCTTCTTCCAAGTTACGTAGCCGCTGAACCCTACGCTTTTGGGAGTGGCTGAGTCCATCGGGGCACCACCTTGGCCCGTGGTATCTATCTTCTTCTTCATCTTATGACTCCTCGAAATCTTCCCCTTGAGATGACTCAGCTTGTCTGTTCTGAGATGGGAGAGGTCCTAGACGCCTGAACACTGAAACCTCGTTGGTGCCCTTCCTGTCTGCACTCCGGGCAGTTGTCGATTGTGGGCAATCGGCTCATTCCCGAATCCCAGCAATGTTTGAAGAAAGGACAATCCCAGTGCCTGTCCATATCTTCCTACTCTCTCGACTTCCCCTTAGCGCGGCGCTCATAACCTTCGTCGTCTCTATCATATCGATGATATTTTCTGTTGTCGGCATCAGACCGACGATATCTTTCATCATCCATATCGTACCGCCGACGTCGATCGTACTGATTCTCATATTTGTTAAGGAGGTGTGCAGAGAGTGGTCGTTGATACCGCACGCTCCTCACTTGTTCTTCGGTCAAGTACCTCTTTTCATCACGTCGGGGCCGGTCGCGTGGGCCGGCCTCCTCTTTTTCTTTGCCACGGGAGTGACCGATTTCTTCTTTATCGTTGCCCTGGTGGCGTACATGCCCTGCCATGTTAATACCGAATGAGAAACCTGGCCGACGCTGCATGGGGTGATCGAGTTCCACCATGTTGACGCTAGGAAACGGTTGCGTGTCCACTTTCATGGCAAACTGACTAAAGATCAAACGGCCTTGTTCTATCGCCAACTGGATCTGCCGACGCAACTCTTTGCGTCATTGGTGACATGGGTGAACGAGTGATGCCACTTGCAGTATGGTCTCCCGTTCATCTCTTGCGCCGTAGGGATTTTATGGCCTTCGGGTAACTTCATTGTTTCTCCTTGAGCAATAAATCGAATATCTGCTCAGCTTTGCTTATATCGAAGTCGAACCCTTTTGCAGGCCCTTGTGGTTTCACCCATTTGAGGACACGGGGACTGCCCCCCGAGCCCATTCAGCCACGGCTACTTCCTGGTCTTCAGGGTCCTCAGCGTCTGCTGTCTCGACCAGGCTGATCGGGCGCTTGACGAACTTGTCTTGGTACAATTCTGGATGGCGCTGCTCATACAAAGTTAATTTCTGGACCATGTGCGCCAGTGAATTGTACTCCGCTTGTAAAGCCAGATCCTTGAGCGGCGCGGCGAGGCCCAACGCTGCCAGCTCGACTGCTTTTTTCATTCAAACGAGCCGAATAACATCGGTTCTGACGTCCTGAAGCGCTGAATGTATTCGACACCGTTTCTCTCGCTTCTGCCGTACATGCGTCAGATCGGCAATGCCAGCCTCGGTAGCCTCGAGTGATATTGCACGTGAACTGCTCTTCGAGTTGCTTCCAGGTCCGGACCGTGGCAACGAGGTGTACCACCCAAAAGATGGTCCAGTGAGAGACTGCGAAAAATCTCACACGTAACGGGTCGATGCTGAAATCATGCCCAGCTGTGCCAAATATCGGCTCACATGCTCAATTGAGCTAGACCCTTCGACCCACTGAACTTTGAGAACTCGGGAGCCGATATTTGGGTGGCGGTGGAATCAAATCATATTCATTGGGGTACGGCTTGGAATAGCCGATTGTTCTCCTCTTTGGCAGGATGCCAAATTGGTCTCTCAAGATTGTACTGATCTGTTCCACTGTATGAGCTGCAGGGGCCGAACTTTCATGACTCGTTCGGTGGCATACTTAGCTAGCCACGCCTGTTTATCGGCATCTGCTCCAGAAATTCCTCTGAAACCCCTCCTGCTGCAATCTGGTTTGTGCGCGCGAAATTGTTGCAGCCAGGCACGTATGTACACACGTATCCATGTGGGATTTCTTTGGGCGGCTCATACAGGAATTGGCAATCGCCAGGATCGCCTCCAACCTTGTAGACGACGTATGCCGGTGAAGCATGTTGCTCTGGAGCGGCAAGTGCGAATGGCAGTGGCGGTCTGGTCTGGAACGGTATCTCTCCCTGGTGAGTCCCTAGATTAGGTCCTGAAGGAGAGTACTGATGCTTCATGATTTCCTGAACCACGTGAACCGCAATGCGCTCCAAAGAGTTCAGCAGGCTCTCAGAATGATGGTGCATAGAATGAGCCACCATGTAATTGACTTCCTGGCGCAGAGCTCGTGCGTTCCTCTGAAGGGAGGGACAGGTCTACTCCGTCGAGAACGCCTTCAGTGAAAATCCCTTCCACCGATACCATGTGAACGGGTTCTCTCGAGCCGATGAGATCGGCTTCGATAAGAGCTTTGACTTCATCGTATTTCTTCTTGTGATCACCAGTGAGCTCTTCGTATGTGACTGGTGTGTCCGCCATCTCAGCTGCAGATGTTGACGCAATTGTTGTAGAGTGTCCCACCGGGCGTGCCAGAATGTTGCACCCACCAAACCCAGCACGGACAACACGGAGCCGGAGGCTCCCAGACTGCTGGTGGGACCTGGTCCCTCGGGCGACGGCCCGCAATGCTCGGCACACGTCCCGGCGGTTGCAGGCGTGCCACCTGACCTATACCTGGTCGGGAAGGTGTTGGATTGCTTCAATTAGTTTCCTGCATGGTAGACACGTAAACATTAAATGAGCCTCGATCGGCTCTCAGTTACCTGTGAATCGGCTCAAAAGAGCCGATTAACCCATGGTTCATAATGGATCTGCAATAACATGGGTTTCCTGCTTTATCAATACCAAGCTAAATCGATCTATGACAGTTTAGGGTTTTCACCGCATAACCGGAACATCCTCCACGTAGTTGAGCCTGGCAGATACGAAAGATAACAGAAAACTAATCCTAGAGGAGGCCTAAAAACCAAGACGGAGTTGATTCCCGGAACTTCCCTTCTTGGATCGTGGACCCTTACGCACTACTGGATCATTCAACCCGTTTGCAAGGCCTAACCATACGGATATCAAACTAATCCTTGAAGAACAAGGAACAACTATAACAGATCAAATCTACTAAGCAAAGATAAAGCAAGATGCTGCCCTTACACCTAAAATAGGTGTAAGGACAGCTAGATATTCAAGGGCAGCATAGCTAAGTAAATATATCAGAAAAGCATCGATGCAAGCCCTAAAACATCTACGATAAACAGCGTTACTCGCCATCAAAAAGGCTTCGACGAGCAACACCAAACAACGAATAAACATCTGCCTAGATCGCAAGATGCGATCTAGGCAGCATGTACCGGAAGAAACCCTCGAAACAAGGGGTGGCGATGCGCCTAGATTGTGTTTGTTGTGAACGTGATCGTCCTTCTTTCTCAATAACGCTAGATACATATTTATAGTCCGTGGACTTTCTATCTTTAGAAAAGACCTAACTGTGTACGAGCCAAACTCTATCTCTTAATTCTAAACTAACATGCGATCTATCATAATGTACAGATACACGGGCAATTCAGCCCAAATTCACATACGAGGCCGATTCTGAAACACACTATGTGTATATCCTTCAAGCCCATCTCCATCGCGGCCCATCTCCTGATTTGGCCAAAATCTGGTGATAACAGAAGCAGCTACATGGGGCGTATTTTTGTATTGCGTGAGACCTCCGCGTAGTAGTAGGACTCCGCCTCCGCACCACGTATCACATGCCATATGTGCGCGCTAGCTATCTGGGAATCCATGCGGCTTCCTGCGGTGTCTCGAATCCGGAAACGACCGGATTTGAACTAGGGGTACACTTTCCGTCGCTCAATAAATTCCGCGAAAAATGTTTTTAGGTCTACGACACATAACTTTATGTGCTAAATTTTTCCGTTTAGCGCGATGGTGAACGGGTGCACCAGCGCGCCCGGTACAGCCATACCGCATCTCCGTGGGGCCGTTTTGGCCGGAGGCAATTTAAACTAAGTTATAAAATCCCTTGGAGCTGCATGGCGTCATTTTATGTGTCCTAGTAACCACTCAAAAATTAGAATTAGGATACAGACATTATTTTGGAAAACCCTTCACAAACAAAGCTATCATGTTCGGGGTTCTATGGCTTTTAGGGCAAATAAGTAGGAAACGGCCTGTGACACCGCATAGTTTGTCGGACCGAGGCCATATTTGGCACGTGTGTGGTACCTAGGATGGGAAGCAAGGCCCCGGGAGCGGATTTCCAATCCGACCCATGTGAGATGGTTTTTTCATTTTCGGGGTGCCAAAACGGGTTTTTTTTTTGTGAAGCAACTACATGGGGCGCATTTTAGTATTGCGCGAGACCTCCGCGTAGTGGTAGGACACCGCCTTCGCACCACATATCACATGCCATATGTGCGCACTAGCTATCTGGGAATCCATGCGGCTTCCTGCGGTGTCCTGTCGAATCCGGTGGAAACTGGCAGGATTTGAACTAGGGGTACACTTTTCGTCGCTCAATAAATTCCGGGAAAAATGTTTTTATGTCTATGATACATCACTTTATGTGCTAAATGTTTTCCGTTTAGCGTGATGATGAACAGGTGCACCAGCGCGCCCGGTACGGCCATACCGCATCTCCGTGGTGGCCCGTTTTGGTCAAATGACAACGTAAACGAAGTCAGAAAATCCGTTGGAGCCGCATGACATCATTTTATGTGTCCTGGTGACCACTCCAAAAGTCGGAATACGGAAATTATTTTGAAAAATCCTTCACAAACAGGGTTATCACGTCCGTAGTTCTATGGATTTTAGGACAAATGAGTAGGAAACGGCCCGTGACACCGCATAGTTTGTCGAAACGAGGCTATATTTGGCACGTGCGTGGTCCCTGGGAAGGAAGGCATGGCCACGGGAGCGGATTTCCAATCCGACCCATGGGCGGTGGTTTTTTCATTTTCGGGGTGCCAAAACGAGTTTTTTTGTGAAGCAGCTACATGGGGCGTATTTTAGTATTGCGCGGGACCTCCGCGTAGTGGTAGGACACCGCCTCTGCACCATATATCATATGTCATATGTGCGAGCTAGCTATCAGGGAATCCCTGCGGCTTCCTGCGGTGTCCCGCCGAATCCGTGAAAACGGATTTGAAATAGGGGTACACTTTCTGTCGCTCAATAAATTCCACGAAAAATGTTTTTAGGTCTATAGCACATCACTTTATGTGCTAATTTTTTCCGTTTAGCATATTGGCGAACAGTGCACCAGTGCGCTCGGTACGACCATTTCGCATCTCCCGAGGGGGCCGTTTTGGCCAGATGGCAAACTAGACGTCATATTTGGATTCCTCTAATTTTTAGGTTCAAATGATGATATGGATGTTATATTTAGATTCCTCTCATTTTTCTGATCGATTTAGACATATTATTTGTGGAATTTCGATTTTTCGATTTAAAGATATTAATTATTCCATATTAAATAGAAAAAAACCAAAAAATAAAATCATTTTATTGTTATTTGAATTCAATATTATTAATCATTGTTACTTATATATTCATTATTGTTTACTAAATTAATTGTTTGGAATTCAAAAATAAAGAGTTGTGACATCACGGTCCAAGGGTTAATAGGGTTGATAGGCTATTATTATCAGCAAGGTGTCAATTCTTAAAGGGGAGCTTAACCATGATTGTAATTTGACCTAACTGGGAAGTTTAACCATGATTGTAATTTGACCTAAGATTAAGTGTACTTAGAGTTAAAAGTGTATGGTGAAAGATAAACAAGTAAAAAAAGAACAAAAATGGTGTAAAAAATTAAATTTTGAAAAAATTTAAAACTCTATGCCGAGGGCTTTGCCGTAGGCATATAAAAAAAAGTATTTTTTCGATTTTTTTTTTGAATTTTTTTTGGAAAAAATAAAATTCGAATTTTTTAAATTTGTGTGCCGACGGTTTTGCCGTCGGTGTAGCGTGCTACGCCGAGAGCCGGGCTACCCCGACGGCAATATTGTCTATGCCGAGGGACCTAAACGCCGATGCCATACGCCGAGGGTGCCGTCGGCGTAGCCTACGCCGAGGGCCAGGCATGGCTACGCCGAGGGCAGCTAGCCGTCAGCGTATGCGTCCATTCCTGTAGTGCCTTGTGGAAACGAGCAAGCATCATAGCTAGAATCTTCGCAATAGCATGGATAAAGCTGATAGTTTATTGTACCGGATATGTCCAGCGCATTCCTTCTTTTGGGATGAAAACGATATTAACACAGTTAAGCCACTGAAAATTGTTTGGGGTCCAGGTACGGCTGGATTGCCCTCAGGTTATCACTTTTTTTCTTCGAAATGGGAGCTTATAGCCCCACCCTCTGCATCTAGAAGATGCACACAGCCATTTTATTAAAGCATAGAGTATCAAACATCCAGTAAACTGATATTACACCCCGCTCACGGGTCAATCAAAGTGGCTGTAAAAATCAGCCAAAGAAATAGAGATGAAACCAAAAGAAGTCTAATTGCCATCTTCAATGTGTCTAGATTGCAACCAGCCACCCTCGCTGAAGATAGCCCGAACGACCGCCATCAAACGATTGCATCCGGTATTCGAAGGTTCCTGCTGCTCCACAGGGAGGAGGTATGACCATAGGTGAATCAATGAAGCCTCCATGTGAATAACCTGTAAGAAATTTGGATTAGCACACCTATTAAAAACGACCTCATTCCGACAATTCCAAATTGTCCAGACTGAACCACAAACCCCAATGCGGATTCGTTCCTTTGTTTTTTTATCAATCCCATTTAACCAATTACTAAACAAATTAGTTATATTCATGGGTGGAGGTATATTAAAAGTAAAATGCACTACTCTCCAAACTAAACGGGAAAAATGGCAAGCAATGAAAAGGTGATCGATTGTTTCTCTTTGACCACAAAAGACACAACCGGTACACCCATTCCATCTTCGTTTTGCCAGGTTATCTTTCGTTAGAATCACCTTGTTGTAAAGGAACCACATAAAGATCCTAATCTTGAGTGGTACCTTCATCTTCCACAAGTATTTTTTCAAGAAAACAGTATGTCCATTCAAATAATCAACATACAAAGATTTAACTGAGAAAATACTAGTGGAAGAGAGTTTCCATACAAAACTATCTGGTTCATTTGTTAAGTGGACAGCCATCAACCGTCGCACTAAAGAGATCCAAGCATCTCATCTATCTCCAGTTAACATCCTATTAAATCTTATATTTAGTGGTACATTACCCAGGACGTCGGTGACTAAGACATTTTTAGTTGTGGCCACATTATATAAACTAGCATATTGGATATTCAGGGGCGTGTCACCTAACCAGGTGTCTTCCCAAAACCTGGTTTTCATACCGTCTCCTACAGTAAATGAACCCAGCTTAAAAACATCATCTTTAGCCTTCATAATCCCCTTCCAAAAGGGGGAAGTGTAGGCTTAGACTGAACTTGAGACAAAGATTTACTCCCAAGATACTTGTTTGTCAACAACTCTTGCCAAATTCCTTCCTCTGTCAGCATTTTGAATAACCATTTGCTAAGTAAGCATATGTTCTTAATATCAAGCACCTCAATGCCAAGACCCCCCTGGTCTTTAGGTCTACAAACAATGTTCCATTTAGTTAGTCTATATTTCTTATTCTGTCCATCACTTTGCCAGAAAAATCTAGACCTATAAAAATCAAGTCCCCCTTAGGTATTTCAAATAATGAGAGTAGAAACATTGGTAGACTAGATAAGACCGAGTTTATTAGAACGAGCCTATCCCCATAAGATAGCAATTTTCCCACCCATGCAGCAAGCTTTCGCTCAAAACGATTTTCTATCGGCTTCCATTCCTTATTTCTAAGTTTCCGAAAATGAATAGGAATTCGGAGATATTTGAAAGGAAGTGAGCCAATCTCACATCCAAAAATACTCCTATACTCATCTTCTTCATCTTTGGCCTTGCCAAAACAAAAAAAGTTCACTCTTATGAAAGTTTATTTTCAAACCAGATAGTTGTTCAAAAAGGGAAAGAATTTATTTCATGTTTACAGCTTTTGCCAAATCATGCTCCATAAACAAAATGGTATCGTCTGCATATTGTAGAATCGATATACCCCCATCCACCAAATGAGGAACTAAACTACCAACTTGCCCATCCTCATTTGCTCTTGCAATGAGAATAGCAAGCATATCTGCGACGATGTTCAAAAGAATAGGTGAAAGTGGATCTCCTTGTCTAAGACCCTTTAGTGTTTGGAAATAATGTCCAATATCATCATTGACTTTAATTCCGACACTACCTCCCTGAATGAAGCGTGCTATCCAATGACACCACTCAGGTGGGAACCCTTTCATTCTAAGAGCTTGTTGTCAGAAGGATCATTTCACATTATCGTAAGCCTTTTCAAAATCAATTTTGAAGAGAACCCCATCCATCTTCTTCATATGAAGTTCATGGATGGTCTCATATAAAACAACAACCCCTTCTAGGATGTTTCTACCAGGGATAAAAGCAGATTGAGTTGGACGAACAACCTTATGTGCAATAACTGTTGCACGATTGGTACCAACCTTTGTGAAAACTTTAAAGCTAACATTGAGTAGACAAATTGGGCGATATTGTTCTATTTTCCTCGCACCCTCTTTCTTAGGCAAGAGAGTAACGAGGCCGAAATTAAGTTTATATAATGGTATATCCCCCTCTTGTAACTGGGCGAACATTGCCATCATATCAGGCTTAATGACAGGCCAGAACTTCTGATAAAACTCAGCAGGCAACCCATCTGGCCCTGGAGCTTTATTATGTTCCATATTAGAGATAGCCTCAAACACCTCCTCTTCTGTAAAAGGAGATGTGAGAATGGTTTTCTCCGTTTCAGAAAGCTGAGTAATATCATGAGTGACTTGTTCTCTCATGGTGAAGAAATTCATTTCAGGAGCTCCAAAAAGCTTCTTATAATACTCAGTTATGAATACTTTCAGATTTTGTTGACCCACAATGGTCCCCTCATCTTGCTCAAGTTGGAAAATCTTTTTTTCCTATGTTTACCATTCGCAATAAGGTGGAAATATTTGGTATTATTACCTCCTTCTTGAATATGCTTAACTTTTGCGCGTTGAGCCCATTTGGTCTCTTCATCACGCCGAAGCTTAGCAATGGCAAAATCAGCCTCCCTTTTCTGAGCCCTCTCGGCTGCACTTAGGGGAATTGTTTCTGCTTTTAAATCAAGCTCATCTATAAGAAGAGAAAGCCTTTCTTTCTCTTTCCTATAAACACCACTAAGGTTCTTAGCCCAACCCCGTAAAAATTGTCTAAGATGTCTAACCTTATGTTGCCATATTTCGACAGGTGATGAGCCTAAAAGAACAGAATTCCATTCATGAAACACCATTTCATAAAAACCATCTTGCCGCATCCAAGATAGCTTAACTAAAAAAGTGTTTTTGTTGCCCATATGAGCCGCCTCACCAGAATCGATAAAGTGGGGAGTATGATCCGAGCCAGTACGTGTGAGTGCCCGTACTGTGACCAAAGGGAACTTCTGTTCCCACTCCACATTAGTTAGAACTCGGTCTAACTTTTCGTAGGTGGGTATTTCCCGCCTGCTTGCCCAAGTGAATTGTTGTCTACCAGACATAATGATCTCTCTTAGATCAAGTGTCTCAATGATCGCATTGAAAATAAACGGCCACCTCACATTAAAACGATCATTATTTTTCTCCTCTTGTCTCCTAATAATATTAAAATCCCCTCCCACCAACAAAGGGAGGTAGTCAAATTCACAAATTCTAACTAATTCTGCAAGAAAATCTGGTTTTAGTTCATCTTGGGCTGCCCCATACACCCCAACAAGAATCCACTCAAAACCATCAGCTTTATTTTTTATGAACATTTTAACACATAAATCACCTGTCTCCACTCTTTGGATCAAAGTAGTTTCCATATTGATGCCCACCAAAATACCCCCAGACCTTCCCCTAGGTGGTAGACAATACCACATGTAGTCTATTCCCCCTAGAAAGGTGCAGAAAAATTAGCTCTCCCAATTTCTAACAAAACTATGAAATCTAATTTGTGCTCCCTTACTGACTCATGGATAAAACAAATTTTAGCAAGATCCGCTAGACCCTCGCAATTCCACCAAATTCCTCTCATATATCCAGATTCTTAAGTTTCTTAATCCTAGAACTTCGTCGAATCAAACGAGAAGACTTAACCTTATTTTTATTACGCCACTTGATAAGTGGAACATGCATTAGATCCTCATGATCATCATTGTCAGCATCTACCAAGTCCTCGGACAAGTTAGATGCTTTTGAAAGAACTAAGCTAGACGAATCCTCCCCAAGGTTTGTAGATTTATTAAGAAAAATTAAATTTCATTGCACTTCTAATTTTTTTAGAGATTTAATGGAATTTAAGACCTGATCTAAGGACTGTCCTAATGAGATTCCTAAGACACTAGCTCTATGTTCTATCTCACTATCTGGAAGATCAAAAAAAATTAACTTCTTAATGCAATTCGTACCTTGAGTGGAAGAAGGAGTCCGCCGTGCAGCAAGCTCCATTGCCCGCTCCATCTGCAGCGCGTCCGCATTAGGCTGCGCTTGAATCCTTGAGCTCGATCGCAGGGACAGCTTGGAGTGGTCCTTGATGCCTCCGAACGCCACCACATCCTCGTACGACGGCGACCCGCGGCGAGCCGGAGTAGAGGGTGGTCGCGGTGAAGCCCCGCCCGCGTGTGGAGATCCTCCTGATCTCGACACACACGGTGTCCGCAGCGAAGAAGGGCCGCCATGCGGAGACCCTCCTGATCTCGACGCATGCGGCTGATGGCGCGGTGTAGAAACAACAAAACCCTCCAGCTTGTGCTCAGCAACACAGACCACCGCCTCTGGAACTGTAGCCAGAACAGTGGCAAACAACGCCGCCGCTTCGAGGCCATCCTCCTTGTCATGCATAGACATATCAGCCACAGCAAAAGTAGGAGTATGCAGCGGTATAGTCGCAGCAACATGCGATAATGGTGCCCCAGTACCGACCCCTGCCCCTCCTGGGCTGTTCTCAATCGACGAAAGGATAACTGCATGTTCAGTTTCAGTTTTTTGAGCAGCCGACACCGAGGAAGCATATTGCGCCTTAGCCTCTGCCATCTTCAGCTTGAGAGTTGGAGAGAAAATGACCCCCGGAGTGAACCATTTTGCAGTTTGCACCATATTTGAAGGAGCCGAACCCGCAAGACCTCTAGGCGCGGCCTCGGCATTAGTAGCTCCCTTAGCTAAATTCTGTCGTCCCCCTTGACCTTCTCCCAAGCCACCCAAACTACCATTACCACCATTGGTATCATCGTCATGAGCATAAGCATCATGCATAATTGCATCAGCTTGAAGCATGGCTGCATTCTCCACCTCCAACAGAAGATCAAAAAATCCATCTTTGATAAACACCGATTTGAGCGCAGGTATTTTGGTGTAGTCCATGCAACCAATGCGAACCCTGGCAATACCATGCTGTCTAGTGAAAGGCATATCCACTTTGGAAGTTTTTCCAAAAAGAGTGCCAAGAGCCCAAACAGCCAAGTAATCTCCTCTATGTCGAGGAGGAATCCCTGCAACTCTTATCGACACCTCCGGCAGACGCACATTAGGATCAACCCTTGCTCCCCAACTGTCTACGGTCATAGTGCACCCAATATTTGGAACAGCAAGCCCCAAAGACCTTGATCCTCTCTAACTCAGCCTTGTTAGGGAACGTTGCACGAAACAAGTTATCTTCGGTAGGAAATACATCCCAATGATAATTTTCCACCGAAACCAAACGCTGCAACTGTGAAACAATCTGTTGCGCAGTAAGAACCCCTCCTTCAATGGAGATCCTACCTGTGCGTGAATTCTCCATCTTTGGCTTATAAGAAGCAGTACAAGGCATCTCAAAGAAACAGAGCTCATCATCAGCTATACCATGCATAATCATCTGTGGTTTTGGAGCATTGTGCAAGGGACAATCAGCATTAGCATGTCCAGCCCGCTCACAGAAATCACACAACACTTGTACACATCCATAGAATATATGACATGTCAGACCACACCGATTACACTTGATCTTATCGGGGTTTTTACCTTTCTTCTGGTTGACAGCAGCATTAAGATCAACCACCATTTGCGGCAAAAACTGGTTTACGGGTATATCCCCGCCTTGGTTCACAACCTGAGCAGCCCCCTGTGGAGGCACAGCCGACATCTGCGCCACCACACCATTACCGCCATTGTCGGCCGCATGTACTGGCGCAACCTGAGGTTGGCCTAGCTGTTGAGCAGCTTGCTGTGCTCCTTGATGCTGCGGCCCTACAGCACGCGGAGCCGCATTGCCCGTCCATGGCCACGTCCACGCAGCATGCCATCCCGGCAAGGCCCTGGTCGTCATTCCGCCTGCGGCGTCCAGCACCACCCCGACCTGCTTCTTCAAAGCCAGCGCCAGCGTTGAAACCAACAGGCAGCATAGGTGGATTTCCGAACAGTAGGAAACTGGGAAAATACCCGATGAAGCCTTGCCCGCCCGGCATAGCACCGCCAGGGTACACCGGCGCGCCGCCTTGAAAGCCTGGCATCCAAGGCTGGAACCTCGCCGCAGCCTGGAAACCAGGGTTGAAGAAAGGCCCCGCCATCGCGCCGAGACCGCCAGTCGTCCCGCTTGGACCGCCTTGAACAAAGGATGTGAACTGCAGCACAACATTGCCGTTGTCCACACCCGCGCCTAGCTGCGCACCACGGCCGGCGTTATTGTCGCGTCCGCCGTGGCGTCGCCTCGTCCTTGCCCATCCGTTCCCCCTCGTCCGCCTCCTCGTCCGGCCATAGCTACAGCCGCCGGTACCAGAGGAGCTCCTACGTATCTTTGTTTTGTCAAAAACCCTAGCGATCGGTGCCTCACGCGACCGAACCTAGATAATAATCGACTAGAATTCGGATGTTTGATCCATCGGCCCTCTTGGCTTGATGAGACCAACGAAGGCCCACATGCGATTGATCCGACAGCTCGATCCGAGAAACTCGGGCAGGACTCAGGGAATTTGAAAAACAAACATAGCCAGAAGAAATTACCTTCGCCGGCGAAGGTCGCCGCCGGCCGTTCTGACGTATTCGTCCCCATCTGTGCACCTCCTTCCTCTTCCTATGCTGCACCAACGTCCAAGCCACTGACTCCAACTCGTTGTCGAGGCAGAACGTAGACGGTTCCAGCACAGGATGCTTTGACCGCGCAAGCCTGGCCTTCGTCCATGGCGTCGCTGATCTGCAGGGTGAAACAGACGAAGACGAAGAACTCACCTGGCCACACAGCTTGATTGCTGCTTCTCTCTGCATCCGCCTCTTTTCAAACCTCTTGGAGGCCCTGGATGTCGATGTTGATGGCAGATCCCTGCCAGAAACGGGCGACACCTCCGCGAAGCGCAGGACTCCCCGGCGTCAGAGTCGACCTCGTCGCCGTCATGCCGGAGGATCCAAAATCGCCCAAACGTCACCTGGCCAGTCGCCCCTAACGTCTCTCCGCTAAACGCGGTCATCAGTTACTCAGCCTTATGTTTTTTTTTTTTGAGCGGTAGTTACTCAGCCTTATGTGAGTTCTTCTCACTTTTAATTATGGTCCTAGAAGTTTTGAAGAACGTCCCTAGATGTCATTAATTGGGCCGGATGCCTTGTTCCTGGCAGTCGTGAAATGGCAGCAGGCGTCCTCTTCAGTTGAAGAATTTCCGAGGCTCGGCGGATCGATGGTTAGCATCTTTTGTGTGGCTTTTGAAGAACGTCCCCTCCGAAAAAAAATGCCAGCAGGCACTGCCCTTTTCTGGCTGTAGAAGTCAAATCTTTGGTAGTGAAAACAGGAATATACAAAGAAATTAAGTTCCATCCAACTACTTTATATTAGTCATTGAATAATCCTAGTATTTTCCTCATGGATACTCCGTGACATATATGCAGTAGGTCCAAAGTTAGATGTATTTTCTCATTCAGTTGTATATCTAGATAAGACTATGGGAACGACGTAACATTAGCCAACACTAACACATAAAAACTGTTTGCAAAAAGTAACGACGACCTCTGTCGCATCAGCATCACAAAACATATAATCTAACTTGGTATTACTGTGACCTTTTTCGACGACTATCTTTGTAACCCATCACACTGTCGTTATCCTGACAAAATACTTTGCTTACGGCAGGCAGATTGGCTTATGGAGTGAGTGCCTTCGCCACTTCCCTGTCTCGAAATTCCAATGACTCCATCTTCCTGTGCTAGTTGATCAGTATCCCTGTTATTTACTTTTGAGTGGAACCCTTTTTGAGAGAAAGTATATGTCGTAATCTTCCTGCCAAAGGCTTCAATGGAAGAAAAAAATGTGTGCTATTTTCTGTGCCCTGATAGTAACAGCTGAGATTGTGTTGTGTGCCTTCGCTGTAGCACATCGCTGGGAAGGGTTTTGTAGTCTGCTCGTATTAGTCAGTAGGTCACCATGGCCAATATTTCTTGGCTATCCAAACAATCAGAATTTCAGACTTGTTGATTTTGTTAACATGCAAGATTCAAATTTCGCTTTTTGAAGCGAAAGCAATGGCGCATGGCATTCTCTCGTTCAGATGCTGAACACTCAACGTCAACACGAATATAGAATGTGTGCATAAGTACCTATGTTGAAGATTCTTCTTCACACATGCATTACTTATCTGTCGATTTTAAACCAGCAGTGAATAAAATGGATGCCAAATCATGTGTGCGTCGATTGATTGTTGGAGGGGGTCAGGAGCCAGGAGAGACCCTCTCTTAATTCCGTTGTAAAATAAATAATTGCGAGAGTATCAAAACTAAAATCCCATGCATATTCATGTCCTCGACATCGAGAGCACGATTGACAGCAACCTATGTGCAGCCCGTCTAGTCCCGAAACACCTCCCCCGCAGTAGGTGTATACAAGACTAGAGCGCATGCTTCACACATCACCCATCCACATCTTCAATACTGGATTGCGACACACGCTTCGAATAAACTGAAGAAGAGTTTCTTTCGTAAGCAACAGCAGTGTAGAGATTTAGGTCGGCAAATGCGAGAACCACTCCAAGTATACTCTTGCCTCCACGGAAATTATACTTGTAGATCCTTTCTTGATTGCGCTTTACATGCGGCGTAATTAAGCAACTAGAAGCTTGCAAGGCTATCCTACTCCTACGGGATGTAATAGTAGTAGCTAGGTTGCGAACAAGTAGTAAATACTGAACCACGTTGTATTCAAATATATTCTAGAGTGTATTATCAACGATCTTACTATTTGCCAGATGTTGGTACTGTATAGGTTTAGATACTGTAATTGATTCAGTCTATGTTTCAAATACTTGTACGACACATTATATTTCTTGATGCCGCAATGCATCGCTCCCATAAAAATACATACCACACGGCTTGATAGATGTCACAATGAACAGACCATCAGTAGACAGATTTCTTATGTCAGTGTATAATATGGGTTAAGATAATTGTAGTGATTCATCATCAAAGGTTTTTTTGAAACTGGAGGCTTCTACCTATATCTATCTTACTGGTTACAAAGGTTTTTTTTCCAAACTGGAGGTTCCTACCTATAGCTAACTTAGTGGTTACAAGATCTCAAAAAACTTAGTGGTTACAAGGAGTACATGCGTTTGTGGATACATGTTCGGTTGGTATATATGCCCTTTCATTTGAATAGTATGTCAATTTGTAAAAAATGCTGCTTGTATTATTCACTTATTAGACATCACATGAACAAACCATCAGCTACCCAAATTTCTTATGTTGGTGATTTATCATCAAAAGATGATTGACTTATCAAATCACACAAACTTCACAGTTTTTTCTTATACTTAAGTTCTTGGGATCATTTAACAGCCATAACAAGTCACACTTATCATGTCTACTTTGCAAGATGTACAAATCATATCATGAATCAGAACAACAATAGATCATTCACTTTCAGCCAGAAGAAGCCACCATTAGCATGTCTGATGTGTAAGATGTACAGATCATATCGCGGATCAGAACAACAATAGAGCATTCACTTTATAATTAGTTGCAGGGCATAGTGGTGCTAATCTCTATCGTTAGATTCACATGATGTTTCACTAGCTACCTCATAACATAATCTTTCTCCTGTTCATCTTCATCTTCTTCCTCCACATCATCTAGCAGACGGCGTCGAGCTCTCATGACTCCTTTGCCTTTCTCATTCCTTCCCCTTCCCCTGCCCCTTCCTCTGCCAGCGCTGGAGCCACCGGCCGCAAACATTTGTTGTGGATCGGTGCATGAAGCCTTATTGTGACCTTCAAAAAGGCCGCAATTGCCACACACCATTGTGCATAACTTTGGCCCCCGTGCGCCGATGATTTGTTTTACTCCAGCTTTAGTTCTAGAACCCTTTGTTTTAGACTTTGTTGGGGCCTTAAGAACGGTTCCCAAATGGCCATCTTGATCATGAGTGGCTGGCTCACCACACGCACCGGCATCTCGTCCGCAGGAATTTTTTCCAGTTGCTTCCTAAGTTCTTTGAGGACTGTCATGGCTCTTTTATAGGCTACGGTTGATCTCCTCCCTGCTTGAACATTGCAAAAGCTTCCGAGAGCAAGTCAGAATTCCAACCACTCAATGAGCTGCCATCGGGTCTGGTTTAGATAGTGTCGTTCCTGCCATAGGGCAGTTCAATATGCGCATTCCTCGAGTATCTTCTTAGCACGTACTGGCTAGGGATCTTCTGAATCTGTTCATTTATCAATAGTATGATGATGTGTGGGCATAGCAGTCCTTCACAATGACACGCATAATTAATATAAATGTAGTTCCAATCATGCTATTTTCCATGTGTAAAATTTTGGAGATCCATATTTTGGTTACCTATGTGCTCCCACCCTCTGCACTCACATGTGTACTTTTCTTCCTCTTCATTGCAAACTACTTTAAACTCATGTGTGACCATGAAAAGGTAGGTCCCTCTCTACCATAGTACGCAAGGAAATTACATGTGTCAACCTTTTTTGTACGGAAATATGTTGCAGCAAAATAGGCGTCTTGGTATTTTCTGAATACTGCACGGGTATAGATTCTGCCCAGTCGATGTTCCAGAGGGTAGTTTGTTTTTGTATCAGGAGGGTCCTACAACCGAAAAGAACACTGAATGAGTGAGATGTTACTGTGGTTCATTTAATAGGATGCCAACAATATTTGAAATTACCAAGCTTAATGATGGGAAGAATTAACATACTTGCAAAAGTAGAGCAGAGTTATAGATATGGAGATCAAAGCCTTATCACATATCCTTACTGCCTCATTTACCATTGATGTACCTTTCAAGAAGAAAAAGATCCAGATTTGTTCGCCACAAGAATATGCTATAGACACTACTAGGAAAAGGCTTACCGCCGGCGATCTGGAAAGGCTTACCGCCGGCACTTTCGTATTCGCCGGCGATCACCTCGCCGGTGGTAATGGCCTACCGCCGGCACTTTCGGAAACGCCGGGGGTAACCGAGCTTACCACCGGCGCCCCCATCCAATCCGCCAGGGGTAATACTTACCGCCGGCGCTTTCCAATCCGCCGGGGGTAACATTAAGCAGGAGCAAAAAAAAAATGCTCGGATTACACAGAATATGCAGAATATACACAACATATACAAGAATATACACAAAAACTAGGTGTACCCATTAGACGCATTTTCAATTGTTTGAATATACACAAGAATATACAATAATCCTCAATACAATAATATAGACCAAGAATACTGTCACATGGAACAACCGAGACGGTCATGGCTAGTATTGCATACCAGCCACCGACCACGCCCAACGCAGGCATATATTGCAGCGGCCGGACACCACCTGTGAAATGTCCTTGATCTTGAACGGTCACGTCCAGGAGCACCTGGGGGCTGCTTCTCCTTGCTGCTCGCCTCCGCCATGTTCGTCTCCGATTCCAGCCAAACAACACTGCAACATCATGAAAAAACAAGATAACTGACCTGCCATCTAAGGAGTATACCATGGCAGCATTTATGTTTAGAAGGCAATTTGAAAGGAAAAAAAGTAAGGAATATCTTCCTGCTATTACTACCAACTACTGCTACTGAATTATTATCCAGGAGCAAGCTACAGAAAACACTAATGGCAAGTCTGAAGAAGAGCGGTAAATGAAATGCATGGGAGTTTCAGACTACCCATGAGACACAAAAGTGAGCTGATATATGTGCCTGGCATTTCAGACTAAGCAGGTTTGTAAATTATAAAGTGTTCAGATCATCTCAAAGCAGATGCCAGTAGATTATGTAAGAATACAAGTTACTTTCATAAATCAGCATGCATGAGAAGATAGTATAGAACTAACAGTTTTGAGTTATCACACACCTATCAACAGAAGCACTAATAAGAGGATAGAAACAACGGCCATTGTTTCCAGCTGTACAATGCAAGCAAAGTAGTATTCATCTCAAAAATTAAGCAAAGAAAACACTGCTAACTGTTCCACAATACAGGTTTCACTTTTATAGCTTCTATCTAGGATGCCAAAAGAAATTTGTATAGCAGCTTTGGCCCAAAAAGGAGGGAGCATAACTAAACTGACAAACATAGCACATTGTCAAGCAAAAGCAGACTTACTGATGCATCCATGCAAATCTAGCTGAACTAAACCTACTACTTACTAGGTACGAGATATTATACTGGGAGCCGGCTTGTTTCAAATAGTCAAGGAACAATTTTGGAATCACGTATATTCAGGTTACCGGTAGCAGTATATCTGAAAACCAACATGTCACAACACATTCAGACACACTACTCAACAATCGTATATTCAGGTTTCAGAATTTTTCTAAGAGCAACAAGTAACTCCATTGCTAGAATGTGTTCAATTGGAATCCACTAGTACTGGAAGCACACATGGGTATCGAAGAATCGTAAACGCAAGCAGGGGAAGCAATTGACCTACATTCGTGCTGCTTATTGTCCAGCGAGAGCTCGAGCCCGGACACCGCCGAGATCACTGAAAATAGAGCAAGAAGAGGACATCAGGCAGGCTGCATAATCTGTGGGGGAGGAGGGCGCCGACCGGAGACGGCAGGGGTGAGCACGCCGTCGATGACCATACAGGTCCCGAGGAGGGCGAGCAGGAGCAGCAGCCTCTGCAGGACCTGTGCCGCTCCAGGGCGGCGCGCACCCTCGAGAGTCGGAGCGCCGCGTCCTCGCGCGGTTGCACGGCGAGCTCGCCGCCGCCGCCCGGGAGGAGGCCGGCACGGACGCGGCGGCAGATGAGGGAGTAGAGCGCGAAGGTGCCGCCCTCGCCGTGGTCGTCGGCGCGGAGCACGAGGAAGACGTACTTGATGAGCGGGATGAGGGTCAACGTCCAGAAGACGAGGGAGAGCACGCCGTAGATCTCCTCGTTCCCCGCCGAATGCTCGATGTCCCCGCCGGCGAAGGCGCTCTTGAAGACGTAGAGCGGCGCCGTGGCCACGTCGCCGTACACCACCCCGAGGCTCTGGTACGCCAGCAGAAGCTCCGCGCTCCACGGCCGCTGCGAGCGAGCAACCGCCGCCAAGAAACCAAGAAACCGTCGTCAGTCGCCGTGGAACCGAGAACCACACCAGAGATCGAAATCTTGCACACGGCCGGCGTCGAGGCAGGGTTTCGTGGCGGCGCGGTTTGAAGGTCGATTGGAGGCGGGTTGGCGAGCGATTCGGCAGGGCTGCGGTGGTGAGGTCGCGGTGGGTCGGTAGGCGGCCAGGATGGAGCGCCGGAGCTGGGGCGAGGTCGTGGGGAAGGAGGGCGGATGCGGCGTGGATCTGGTCCAGTGGGGAGGCGGGCGGGCGGAGGAGAGTCGTGGGTGTGTGAATGTGATGTGTGGGTGCGGTGAGGGTTGGATCGTGTGGCTGGTAGGTGGGGAGGTGGAAGGGGTGGTACCGCCGGCGCCTTCGAAGTGGGTTGGCCAGCGTAAGGCCCGCTACCCCCAGCGTTATTGGGCTGAATTCGCCGGCGGTAAGGTCAGGTTGGACATAGGCTCCACGGCCCAATATATCGCCGGCATCTTCAAATCGAACTCGCCGGCGGTAACGATGTACCCCCGGCATCTTCCTTTCGACCTCGCCGGCGGTAGGTTTAGGCCACCATGGAAGGCCTTACCGCCGGCATCTTCAGATCGAACTCGCCGGCGGTAAAGAGTGCTGCTATAAGCCTTTTCCTAGTAGTGAGAGTGCAAACAACCGACTATCACAAATTATAAATAATGATTTTCGCTAGGTCATTTAGAAGGTTAAACTAGACATTTTACGTAGCTTTGTACAGGGCATGTACTTCCATTCAATGAATGCTACAAGATAAACTTATATTCTTCTAAACTTACCATTGTTTTGCTACGTGATATTACAACAATAAACAATACAATAAATTGTTGATCTGTTTACATAACCACACCATGAAAGAAGTTGTTGTCATACAAGATCTCATACCTGCGAATAAACTGTTTCTAGGCCTTCATCATCTTTTCTCATTTGCAACATTTGGTACATTCTTCTGGCAAACATATGCAGGATTGTTGACTTATCGACGTGATATCTATTCATCATTCTGTTGGTGCTCTCACTACGTTGAGTCGATGTCATTGTCCCGCAGAAAATGCCATTGAAGTATGCAGCAATCCAACTTGAACGGTGCTCATATAGACCACGCAATGTGGGATCATTCTGGAGTCCATGCTCACTCACCATCTCCTGCCATGCATTCTCAAACTCCAGAGGGGTCAGTGGGTGATTCATCGCTATGAGTAGCTTTTCTTCCAATCCTTTATGCAAGTAATAAAGTTTATTTAACTCCACCGTGTGCTTTTCAACATATGCCATCTACAAAGTCTATGAATCGTTTCTAGAAACACACGTCCATAGCATTTGCCATAGCTTGGTCTTGATCTACAAAGTATTTGTCAGCAAACAGATTTGCACCAAACTAATTGGTTGAGAATGTATGTTGGCACGAAAAAGGCAAGTATACCGGTAAGTATGAAGTAGGATCTTTGCCTTCCATGCATCTTTGGAAACTCCGGAAAACCCATTCAAAAGTTTCCTCTGTCTTGTCACCGACGAGGGCAAACCCAAAAATGACGTTCTGTAGATGGTGGTTGCTTCCAACAAAAATCCCCAACAGCATGCGGTAAAAATTGCTCCTGTATGTGGTGTCAAACGTGACCACATCTTTAAACTCAGCATAGTTGGTTTGGCAACTAGCATGACTCCTGAAAATATTCTTCACTACACCCTCCGAGTCATAATCAATATCAGAATAAAATTTTGGGTTCTGTGCTCTACATTCATTGAAGAAGGTCACGTGCTTTTTTACATCATCCACTTGCTCCTTTCGTAAATTAGCCGCCCTTCTGCATTTCATAGATCAATTTATGTCATTGGAGAGTGATGAAGTTTCAGGTACAACACCCACCACGGAAAAGAGAATGGAGTCAAAGGTGAGTCAGACTTTACCTATTTTCCAGGTCACGTGCATTCATTAGCATGTGCTCATAGTCTCCATGTAGTTTAGTCAACACATTCACAGTTGCGTTGGGGGTGACTCCACGATCATCAACATAATCCATCATAACAGCCAGCAGGGTGCTTGTTCTTGTGTGAACGCATGTGCTTCACCTCACATGGATCAGTGTTGAGAGTATGGTTGTGCTCCAACTCTACTCTCTCATAGAACCATTCTTTTCCTATCGGCTTGAGCTTGACGATGCCATGCAACCGGTCCTCTTTGACATCCTTGCTCGTTTGCGCTTCTCGTCTTCCTTGTAAAATTCAGAAGAACCTTGCCTAGAGCACACATACACATGTGACATCGACTTGTTCTTGTGTTTCTTACTTCCAAACACTGTTGCTCTTGCATATTGCATATAAAACGGCCTTCATGTTCTATAGCAAAAACCATATTTTACTTTGGGATATAATCCTGATGAACTTGATCACCCTGGACATCGATTGTAAAGATAAACAAGTGAAAAATGCTACCATAATATTTATGTGTTCCACAATAACTAGAGAGGTAGAGTACATGTATATATCTTGCGTTGGGATCTGGTGTCATCATTTCTTGTGGTTCAACCGGCTGCGGCTGCGTTATTGTGGACACATGCATTGCTGGATGAAGCCTCATTGGGTTCTCACCGGCCATCGATCTAGTTGAGCAGCCGGCGCCTGAAGTTCCGGTGCCATGGCTTGGAGTGCGGAAGGATATATGTGAAAGCGCATGGTCAGGCACAACCATGTTCTCCGGAGAATCTGATGTGTCATCAGGCTCGCCGGTGGAAGCTTGGAGAGGAGTCCATGATAGTATACTGCAATTCATTTTCGATCAGAACATAAGATTGCTGGCCACAAAGATTAATCTACACTGTCTCGTAAGAAATGAAACATGGTTGCTTTCTCTTTTATATAGTTTGTATCATGGAGAAACCATCTCAACATGTTGTTGCTGTTCGTAATTAAACATTTACTATTTTGGACACCTCATTTACGATCCTATGAGGCCCAATCATATTCCACATGCCAAATTAAACATAGGCGAAGAAACAAACTAGGACATATATTAATTGGAAGTGCTTAGTTTTTTTAACGATATAGTTTCATTTCCGAAAAAAGCAACAGTGCTTAGTGAGTAGCAAGACTCGCCAAATCTCTGTACCTGTTCGGCGGGTATGCTTAGTCCTCATATTTGAACCTCATAGACTAGTTCCCCTACCTCTATTGTTTTACCTGAATGTTGTATGTGCACAAACCACCACACTCGTCTGTTGTAGTTATATATTACAGTAGAGAACCAAATCGCTTGCATCAATCATCAGAATATAAAAATCAATCATCAGAAGGCACTATTTCACATAGTCAATTTATTAGACAATAGGTAGTTCAAGATTCTTGGAGAATTCAATTGCCACCGTATGTCCAATTTGTATATCAAAGAAAAAACGCATATAGTTGCAGAGTATTAATATGAGATGCAAATATGATTAGTGCAAACTTTACCTCCGTTTGGAGATATTGCCTGAATTTGGTTTCAGATGATCGCTGCGGCGCGAGGTGTGTCCAGTACCTGTGTCATCAGCAACTATTATGCGCTCGGAGATGTATCGCCGGCGTCTCTGCGTTTGAAGTTGTTTTGGTCGCCGGTGTCGAGAGATGTGACTTAAGGTGAGAGGGGAATAAAGGGGACGTGAGGGCTCGCACTTCTTTTCGGTGGCCTCCGTGATAACCACCACGAGCCCCACGATCTGTTGTTGCCACGCATGGAACTGACCGACAGTTGCCATGGTCGTGGAAGGCGAGACAGAGGGATCACGGGAGGTGGCCCCCGGGGGATTGGGAAGGTGACGGTGCAGGGAAGGGCCGTGGTATCATGGTGGGGGGTGAGGGATGCGGCGCGGGGGTCGACGGTTGGTGGCGCGCCGGTGCTACGCCAGCTATGATGGTGATGCTCCATGGAGGTAACTAGATGCAGTTTTCAGGTTGCTGCCCGTAAGGATACGGTGTTCTTTTACCTCGCGTGCAAGCCTACGGTGACGCGCTACCTGAATAACATAGGGACCCAGGACTAGCAAGCTTAGAAGTATTTCACCTAGTATGCTAAATTCATGACCATATTCTCTCTCGATATAACTATTTGATCATGTAGAATACCGTTTGTCATTAGTTCCTTTAACCAGTGTAATAAAATTACAGTCAGACTTTTTAATTCCACATATTTTGAAGCAATATTTGATCACGGCATTTCTTGTCGCAAATTATTTGTAACACGCTATAGGAAAACCTGAACCATAAATTGTACATTTTTTCTTTTGATCCGGTGTGTTCTTTTATTCTCAATCACATTTGGTGTACAGTAAACCAGAGAAATACCAAACAGGCGTAATTGAAGCCACAATTATTGGGCAATACACATATTGAGAGGTAACAACATACAATAATTCTACCTAGATTTCCAGATCGTCCTCTACTGAGTGTACACCGAGGATGCACACCGAATATTGCATTATGTTAACTAAAATCATAAGTACGAAGACAAAAAAGATATTAGATCTTTTAAATTAAAATGGGAACAAAACTGACCTATTGTTCATCTAGGCAGTGTGATGCCGGCTGACCCAGATAGCCGTCGTATTTGGCAAACAGTTAGGAGCTAATGGATAAATGTGCCAATGAAAAAAAGCAGCTCGTAAGCTTTTTTAATGTTTTAAATGCTAATGAACATCTCCCATTCACCTTCAACGTAGTATTTTCCACCCTCCTTCCGGATATCAAATTCATACCACTCGCGTGTTGGCTCCACCTCCAATTTCCATTCGCATTAAACGGCGAATGAAGTGCTCCCCTACCATGCAAGGTAACACCTACACATTAATAATTGATATCAGAGTAGGCTACTGATAAAAACATTTGTGGAGAATAAATGTTACGGCTTACCATGCCAGTCTTGAAAACTCTCCTAATATTGGGAGTTCATTGATGTAGTCCAGTGAAAAGTCTTCAGCACATACACCATTTAGATAGTTACAAACATTGCATCTTGAATCAAGATTGTTGCTTACCATTATAAATGATATGAACAAGCCTGTGTCAAACTTCTATTTATATCGATATGTTTGAAATCCTTTGCATTTCTAACCACGTAAATCCTATGTATGATCCGTGTTTTCTGATTCACCATGACCAAAAACTCATACCGACGCATTCGAAACCACTCAAAAAGATGATTTGGTCTTGTACACGATAAAGATAGTCTCTCTATAATTAGCTTTCATAATTCTGGCCATTCATAAATGATATCCTAAAAATGGATTTTCTTGTGTTGACTCAACTTTTTTACACATTCGTTGCCAATTAAAAATAGCTAAATATTTGTTCCTACTATAATTACCCCCATTGATTCTGAAAAATAAGTTTTCTTATAGTTCTCTTGCGTAGGTTTAATTTTCTTTTTACATCACAAGCACATTAATTTCAGCCTGTGGATGCAATTTGATTGGTGTAACTATAAGAAAACTTATTTTTTAGAATCAATCGGTGTAACTATAGTAGGAACAAATATTTAGCTATATTTTAATTGGCAACGAATGTGTAAAAAGTTGAGTCAACACAAAAGAAAATCTATTTTTAGGATATTATTTATGAATGGCCAGAATTATGTGAGCTAATTATAGAGAGACTATCTTTATCGTGTACAAGACCAAGCCATCTTTACGAGTGGTTTCGAACGCGTCGATATGAGTTTTCAGTCATGGTGAATCAGAAAGCACGGATCGTACTTAGGATTTACGTTGTTAGAAATGAAAAGGATTTCAAACATATTGATATAAATAGAAGTTTGACACAGGCTTGTTCATATCATTCATAATGGCAGGCAACAATCATGATTCAAGATGCAATGTTTGTAAATATCCAAATGGTGTATGTGCTGAGGACTTTTCACTGGACTACATCAATGAACTCCCAATATTAGGAGAGTTCAAGACTCGCATGGTAAACCGTAACATTTATTGTCCACAACTGTTTTTATCATATATCAATTATAAATGTGTAGGTGTTACCTTGCATGCTAGGGGAGCACTTCATTCGCCGTTTCAGAAGCGAATGGAAATTGGAGGTGGAGCCAACACGCGAGTGGTATGAGTTTGATATCCGGAATGAGGATGGAAAATACTACGTTGAAGGTGAATGGGAGATGTTCATTAGCATTTATAACATTAAGCAAGGTGACGAGCTGCGTTTTGTCATTGGCACATTTATCCATGAGCACCTAACTGTTGGCCAAATACGACGGCTATCGGGGTCAGATGGTATCGCACTGCCTAGATGCACAATAGGTCAGTTTTGTTCCCATTTTAATTAAAAAAGATCTAATCTTTTTTTGTCTTCGTACTTATGATTTTAGTTAAGATAAATGCAATCTCGATTTTTTTGTTCAGCGGAATACGAGGCGGAACAATAGTTGCGCGAGATGGACGAATGTGCATCCTCGGTCAACACTCCGTAGAGGACGAGGACGATCTGGAGAGCTAGGTAGAATTATTGTATGTTGTTACCTCTCAATATGTGTATTCCGCAATAATTGTGGCTTGAATTACGCCTATGTGGTATTTCTATAGTACAAACTGGTTTAGTGTACACCAAATGTGATTGAGAATAAAAGAACACACCGGATCAAAAGAAAAAGTGTACAATCTATGGTTCAGGTTTTTCTATAGCGTGGAGCAATGGAACTAATTAAGTTACAAAATAATTTGCGACAAAAAATGCGGTGATCAAATACTGCTTCAAAATATGTGGAATTAAAAATTCTGACGGTAGTTTTATTACACTGGTTAAAGGACTAATGATAAACGGTATTCTACAGGATCAAATAGTTACACCGAGAGAGAATAATACGGTTATGAATTTAACAGACTAGCTAAAACTCCTAAGCTTGCTATTTCGTGGGTCCCTATGTTTTTTAGGCAGCGTGTCAGCATAGGCTTGCACGCGGAGGTAGAAGAACACCATATCCTTATGGCAGCAACCTGAAAGCTACATCTAGTTACCTCCATGGAGCATCGCCACCGCAGCTGCTGCAGCACCGGCACGCCACCACCCATCGACCCGCCATGCATCCCTCATCCCCCGCCAAGACACCACGACCCTTCCATGCACCGTCACCTTCCCAATCCCCTGGGGGGACCTCCCCCGAAACCTTCGTCTCGCCTTCCACGACCATGGCAACTATCGGTTAGTTCCATGCGCGACAAGAGCTGATCGTGGGGCTCGTGGTGGTTATCACGAAGGCCACCGAAAAGAAGCACGAGCCCTCATGTTCCCCATATTTCCCTCTCACCTTAAGTCACATCTCTCGACACAGGCGACCGGAACAACTTCGTACACATAGACGCCGACGATACATCTCCGAGCACATAACAGTTGCCGACGACGCTGGTACCGGACACTCCGCGCGCCACGGCGATCATTTGAAACCAAATTCTGGCAATATCTCCAAATGGAGGTAAAGTTTGCAGTAATCATATTTTCATCTCATATTAATACTCTCCAACTGTGCGTTCTTTTGATATACAAATTGGACATGCGGTGGCAATTGAATTCTTCAAGAATCTTGAACTACCTATTGTTTAATGAAGTGACTATGTGAAACAGTGCCTTCTGATGATTGATTTTCATATTGTGATGATTGATGCAAACGATTTGGTTCTCTGTTGTAATCTGTAACTACAATAGAAACGAGTGTGTCCGTTTGTGCACAGACAACATTCAGGTAAAAAAATTTAGGTAGGGGAACAAGTCTATGAGGTTCAAATACGAGGACTAAGCATACCCGCCGATCAGGTACAGAGATTTGACGAGTCTTAGTACTCACTAAGCACTGTTGCTTTTTTAGGAAATGAAACTATATCGTAAACAAACTAAGCACTTCCGGTTAATATCTGTCCTAATTTGTTTCTTCACCTATGTTTAATTTGGCATGTGGAATATGACTGGGCCTCATAGGCTCGTAAATGAGGTGTCCAAAATAGTAAATGTTTAACTACGAACAACAACATGATTGAGATGGTTTCTCCATGAAAGAAACTATATAAAAAGAGTAACCATGTTTCTCTTATAAGATAGTGTAGATTAATCTTTGTGGTCAGCAATCTTATGTTCTGATCGAAAATGAATTGCAGTATACTATCATGGACTCCTCTCCAAACTTACACCGGCGATCACCTGATGACACATAAGATTCTCCGGAGAACATGGTTGTGCCTGACCATGCACTTCCAAATATATCCTTCCGCACTACAATCCATGGCACCGGAACTTCAGGTGCCAGCTGCTTAACTAGATTGATGGCCGGTGAGAACCCAACAGCGCTTCATCCAACAATGCATTTGTCCACAATAACGCTGCCGTAGCCGGTTGAACCACATGAAATGGTGACACCAGATCCCAACGTAAGGTATATACATGTATGCTACCTCTCTAGTTATTGTAGAACACACAAATATTACCGCAGCATTTTTCACTTCTATGTTTACAGTCGATGTCCAGGTTGATCAAGTTCATCAGGATTGTATCCCAAAGGAAAATATGGTTTTTGCTACAGAACAGGAACGCTACGCGTTTTATATGCAATATGCAAGAGCAACAGGGTTTGGAAGTAAGAAACACAAGAACAAGGCGATTTCTCACGTGTATGTTTGCTCTAGGCAAGGTTCTTCTGAATTTTACAAGGCGAGAAGCGCAAATGAGCAAAGATGTCAAAGAGAAATGGCATTGGTCAAGCTCAAGCTGAGAAAAAAAGAATGGTTCTATGAGAGAGTACAGTTGTAGCACAACCATACTCTCAACCCTGATCCATGTGAGATGAAGCACGTGCTTTCGCACAAGAACAAGCACTCTGCTATGATGGATTATGTTGATGATCTGCAGAACATTGGAGTCAACCCCAACGCAACCGTGAATGTGTTGGAGACTATGTGCACATTGTAATGAATGCACGTGACCTGGAAAACAGGTAAAGTCCGACTCACCTGTGACTCCATTCTTTTATCCCTATTGGGTGTTGTACCCGAAACTTCATCACTCTGAAATGACATAAACTGATCTATGAAATGCAGAAGGGCAGCTAATTTACCGAAGGAGTCATTATTCAATGATTGTAGAGCACAGAACCTAAAATTTTATTCTGATATTGATTATGACTCAGAGGGTGTAGTGAAGAATATTTTTTGGAGTCATGTTAGCTACCAAGCCAACTATGTTGAGTTTAAAGATGTCGTCACGTTTGACACCACATACAAGAGCAATTTTTACCGCATGCCGTTTTTCGGAAGCAACCAGCATCTACAGATCGTCATTTTTGGGTTTTCCCTCGTCGGTGACGAGACAGAGGAAACTTTGGAATGGGTTTTCCGGATTTTCCAAAAATGCATGGAAGGCAATGATCCTATTTGCATACTTACATGTATACTTGCCCTTTTAGTGCCAACACACATTCTCAACCAATCAGTTTGGTGCAAATCTGTTTGCTGATAAATACTTTTTTTAGATCAAGACCAAGCTATGGCAAATGCTATTGGACGCGTGTTTCTAGAAACGATTCATAGGATTTCTAGAAACAAAGAAGAAGCCAGCGCCAAACACAGGTTTTGTACCACCGAAATCAGTAAAAGAAGAGCACCAATCCAGCTGAATGTCAGAAAAAATGGAAATTACATCTCAAAAGCAACCTCTCACCATGGTTAGCAGGATTTAAATCACTAAGAATAATTATGGTGCGCCTCTGATGCCACATAATAACTAAACTAAGGAGGCCTAATTGAGGGACCTCCAATTGAAAAAAAAAGTCAAAAAAATGATTATAGCTTTAACCAAATGATTGACAACTCAAAATGCAACTTAGCCATAAATTACACTACTTGTTTTGATTAAATTTGTTTGAAACTTTGAAACTGTGAGACAATGTTAAACAACATCATGTAAAAAACGAGCTTCCCAGGTGTTGTAAAAACAATTTTTAAATCAGCTAATTAATCCAAAAAAATATTGAGTACTACAGTCTGCAGACTAACAACTACATAAATCTGTCTAGATGGAGTACGACAACTACAAATTCTGATGAATAATTTAGGAACAACCGTGACAAACCTTAGCGAAGAAGAAAGGCACTGATGTGAAGCTACTGGTCACCGGCCGCGCGCCTAATGGAGAAAAAGGGTTAGAGCGCGTAGTGAACGAGATCGAGGTTTTCATCCGTTGTGCGTCATTCCAGTCTTGCTGTAGAGAGAGACGGCAGAGGAAAGAGGAATAGTGCGCAGGTATACAGAGGGAAGGTTGATCCTACCTGTCGCGCCACCGATGTCCGGGCGCCACCGCTGTTGTAGGTCCAGCCGCTCGCCGCGATCCCCAGCTAAAACCGCTTGCCGTCGGACTGAAGCAGCTCGCCGCCAGCAACAATCCCCGATTGAAGCGGCTCGCCAACTGCCGCAATGCAGAGCAATCGCTCGACGGCCGCACCGGCGATTTCCACAACCGAACGCCACACACCGGATTTTGACGATTGTGGGTTAGCTCCCATCACCCCACGACCATAAAACGTATAGGAACCATCGATGTAAGAAAAAGGGGGGGATATGGTGGATGAAGCGACACTGGGGTCTAAATGGGTTCGGCCCATCAGGAGGAACCGGCTCAGTCGATTGACCTGGTTGCAGAATTACTTATTCTGCACCCAGGGTGTTTAATAGAGTTTTTGTATGTATTAATCCCCTCCCATTATTCTGATCCTCTGCACTCTCGCTCCCTAACCCAACAAGCTAAAGGGCATCATGGCATAGCCTCCTAAGCAGTAGAGAACCCCCAAATCCAGTTGCTAGGCTCGGAGAGCTCCATGGTCGAACACTCTAAATCGAATTGATGATTCAGAGAACCTCGAGCGAAACCCCTGCACCAGGAGCCCTCTCTCATCTCTCTTAAGTATCTGGCAAAGTCATCACCCATGTCCTCTAGCTCCTGCTCCGCGCAAGCGTCCGACACCATCAGGCCATACTCAGCTCACCCACGCATGTACATCGTGTCCTCCAGGATGTCGCTGTGACGATGTCACAATCGATGCCTATGACATCTGCCATAGAGCGTCGTGACCGCACCAAGCCTCATGAGCTCGCCCGCTCGATTCAGTCACCTTCAATATGCACTAGAGCCTAGATGTCATCATGGACACGAAGCTCCGAGACACTCGATTGCTTCTCCACCATGGACACCGGCCTGGTGCTCCAAGCCTATGAAAGGCCACCCTTAGCTCCCCAACTCTCCACACAAACTCCAACCCTCCCCCTAGGGAGCTCTCCATTTGGTGGCACTGAAATGTGTCCCCGCAGCTATTTTCAGTGAGAGCTCGAGGTAGAGGCCACCCCTAGCTCTCTCTTGTTCCTCTAGCTTTCCCTAAGTCCCTTGGTCCTCACTATGCTCTCCGTTCATGTCCAATGCTATCACGTCCTTCTACCTTTTGCATTACTTTCTCATAATTCTTTACACTATCTTGTTCTCATACTTTCCTACAATCCTACTTCTAATTTTAGATGGGAGACTACACCAACATCACTCACGCTCGCATCGATTACTCTGATGAGATTTTCAGCAAACAACTAGCTCTTGCAGTGAACTATGTCGTATTGTAGAGGAAGGGGTTGTCCAATGGAAGATGGGAAACTGAGACTAACATCCGTGGACCTGCCATAGCGCCATACACGAAGGACATCAACTACGCGAAAAATATACCCTAACACTTACCGTGGAGACTTTCTACTTGAGTCAGTCTTTTGCAACTTCAAGAAATGTGATTCTGGAGGAAATCCCGTGAGAACCCGCAGGAATAGATCTTGCATGCCCTTGTGCCACATCCAGCCCTAGGACATGTAGTACCACTTTGCAGACGTTAGAGACATGCTGAGGATGGAGATTGATGAGAATGAACAAGCAACATACGTGATAAACCAGTTCAATAGGGAGATCTTGATTTGCATAATGTCATTGAGATCTCGGAGGATACGCAACTCACACAAATCGCTGAAAGAAATGCGCAAATTGCAGCACTACAAGCAACACCACCACCTAGGCGCCCCGAAGTAGGACAACTACCATCACCATCGTATTCTGATGATGATGAGGAGGAGGAAGATGAGGATGAGTCTGATCTTTGATGATAACGACTGCATGCATGGAGTTTACTACTTCACTAATGGAGAAGAAGACGCCTTCGAGGACCTAGAGTACTCTAAGCGCTTCATGACACGCTAGGACTTGCCCACAATTATCGTTCATGTTAGGAAATTATAGGCTACTATATTCACATTGTTTCTCTATATGGTGCTAGCATAATTGCCATACAGACATCTGGTATGGCAATATTAGGTTGAATTCGATAAATTTTGAACCTTCGTATTTTAAAAAATTAACGAGTGAAATTTCACAATTATTTATGCTTGTTTTTGAAAGTGTTTTCACATATCAAATAAATTGGCATAAATTATTGAAAATTCACTAATTAAAATTCTAAATATGAAGGTTCAAAACATATAGCATTCAACCTAATAGTGTCATACTGCATTTCAGTATGGTCGTCATCCTAGCACGATAGCAAAGATAATGCTTGAAGTACTCGTGGGCATCTCACAACCTAAGCATTTTGCCATGTGTGTTCATCGCCGGCGAGTCCAGGTCATTAAAGGCGGCGGTGGTGGCGACGGTCTTCCTTCTTCAACTATCTCCTGGGGCGTCTGGGGTGGTGATGGTGGTGCTCGTAGCGCTGCAATCTACACATCCCTCCCAGCGATTTGTGCATCTCTCTCAGCAAGTTGTGCATCCCTCTCAATGATTCTATCCTCTAGGATCTCAGCGGCATTGTGCAAATCAAGAATCTCTCCATTGAGCTTGTTTATCAAGTCCATTGGCTCCTAAATCTCCATCCTCAACATGTCTCCAATGTCTACAAGGTGGCACTCCATGTCCAGGGGCAGGCGAGTTTTATTCCTCAGGTCCTCACGGGATGTCCCCTAGCTAGGGTCGCGCTTCTCGAAGTGGCAGAAGGCTGACTCAAGTGGAAAGTCTCCACGATAAGTGTAGCAAAAAGGGACAATGCCTCTTGCATAGCCATATCTGCTCCTCTATACCGGTCCGAGTGCTCCATCGTGTCGATGATCTCCTGCATGTGTTGTGGCATGTCCACAGATACTCGTCTCGATCTCCCATCTTCAATTGGGCAACCCCTTCCTCTAGAGTACGTCACAGGTAGGTACAAGTCTCTCGCAACAAGAGCTAGTTTCTTGTTAAAAATCTCGTTAGAGTTGACGCCAGCGTGAGCGATGTTGGTGTACTATCCCATCAATATCTAAAACAAGGAAAGTATGAAAAAAAAAATTGAAGATAATTACGAGAAAGAAATGCAAGAAGTAGAAGACATAAATTAAATAGCTTTTAATTCCTATGGAACAATGAAAAAAAATGCTTTGACGATGATCACATCCAACTATAGAATCGTCCACATCTGACGACGGTCTCCGCTCCGGCGCATCAAGCTCCGAGCCGACCTCGTTGTCGTCCATGGAGTGGACCGTCGTGTTCGCCCCGTCAAGCTTAAGTTGTCTGTGCCACCCATCCATCCAGGTGAGCCCTCCAGCGAACTTCCGGTAAGTCTACTTGGTTCGGAAATGAAAGAGAATAGTTCCTGGATGGAGGATATTTTGATGACTATGCGACCAAGGACGTCTCCTAGTTAGCTGACTACATGTTGAGCCCTGATCGATGGCTTGGGTATCTTTTGAACCACCCTTGGAGTATATGGTGGCAAGCCCGACGTGGAAAGAGAAGTATTTTACGCGTGTTTTCCAAGCGCCAGACTCTTATTTTTGAGTCGATGCCGTAAAAGCGCCTGGAAACTGCAAGGGAAAAGGCAAACCGGCCAGGATTTTTTCCCTAGCGCCCCTAAATAAGCGCCCCATTGTAGTTGCCCTTATAGTTCATTCAAAGATTTCTAGTTCAAGTTTTGAGACCATATTTTTGAACTAAAAAGCTCCAAGTCAGCTAGAAGTGGGAAGGATCGCACTTCCATCGCTGCTTCTCTAGTAGCAGGTTCCATCCCCAACTTCATCATTTTACATGAACTGGAGAAATTTAAGAAAACACTGAAAGTGACGCTTCTAGGAGTCAAAACAGCAATCTGAAGGCAAACTCAAGCCTCCCGAAATAATGCATAAGAGCCAACTGAGTGATATATACTAAACATAGTACTGTAGTTAATTATATACTCCCCCCGTTCCATAGTTCTTGTCGTGATTTTAGTTTAAATTTAAATTTGAAACAACAACAAAAATTGTGAAACGGAGAGAGTAGTTAATACATCTGATTTAAATTAAATCATGGAATTTTCAGACAAGAGGCTTACCAGAGCCCGGAGGAGACAGCAAAACACGGTTAAAATCAGTAATCGTGGTAAATCGGTCGGTAACCAAATCCTTGGTTGCCATGGCCTGAGTGCGCGCAATAGGAATCTAAAGGTATAATAGATGCCCCCCCATGGGGGTCTCACAGCGATCCTCGATTCTGGACCGTCCGATCACCTCATCTTTGCATCTCATCCATTCATTCTGGGTAGAAACCGAGTGTTCTGATTGGCCCTCCTGCTAGCTAACCCCATGCAACAACCATGTGTTACCCGCCAGCCACTGCATGTGGGTCCCACTTCCATCTGGGCCCGCACGTCGGTCACTACGGTTGGATTTCGTTCGGTCGGGCTTGCCATTGGGTCGTGGAAAAGATCTCCACCCGTAGGGGTAAACTGGGTATTTCCTCGAACGGTGATCGGATGAGACAAAACTGCAACCCGTGCTCGAGAACCCTAGCCATTCGTGCGCTCTCTCCCCCAACCCCCTCTCGTTTGGCCACCGCCTCCGCTCCCAGCCGCCGCCTCCCCATCTCCCGCTCCACTCCGTCGTCGGTGTCCTCTCCGGCGAGCCGCCGTCGCCCTTGTCCTCTCGCTCCTGGGTCGTCAAGACAGAGGACGAGCGGTGAGCCAGCCAAGAAAAAGCGGCTCTGGCTCGCATGGCCGAGCTCGCCTCGTCTTCATCTGCTTCGGCAAGGCAGGGCCATGGGGGCCGGCCGCGGTCTTCCTCAGCGGCGCGCTGGCCGTACCTCGCCGCCTCTCGCCTAGCGGCCGACCCCCAATCCGCTCGCGAGCTTTCTTGTCCCCAATCCCGCGAGGATTTCTCTTCTGCCCCTCTTTCCTGCTCGTTTCTACTTCTCGTCCACCTCCACTCGCTTCTGCTCTTGCGATGCGGCTGCCTCTCCCTCCTATGGTCGTTCTCCCGATGTTGCCATGGCTAGCCTTGGGCGCGAGCGCCGCCTCCCTTCGTCGCCATGACTGGCCCGGAGCAGCGCCGTCCTTGGGCGCGAGCAGTGCTTCCCATCGTTTCCATGGCTGGCCCGGAGAGCGCCGGTCTTGGGCGCGAGCACCGCGTGCGGCACGAGCAGGGCTCCAGCCTTGGGCTTGACAAAAGATTCGTGAAGGCGTCCGCCGGTCCTGCTGGTGGCGTAGAAGAGAAAGGGACGGGCCGCTGCCACCATCGAGACGAACGCGTAGAGGTCGATGTGCAGGCAGGCCACCTCGTCGGCACATTCATCCTCACTGGCCCAGGCCAAATAAGGTGCTCATGGCTTCTCCTAATCCTCTTCCCCCTTATGCTAACATTTCTCTCTCCCGTCCAATCCTAAGTGTTTGAGTCAGCCTCCATGCCGGCCGCCCTTCATTCTTTGCCCCTCCACCAGGACCCATCTTTGTCTCGTATGGGGATAGAAGGACGGTATCAACAGAGCTGCTCAGGTTGCTGCTGGCAAACCTTAGGGTAAGGCCTCGTTTAACCCCTCTCATCTTTGTATGTGCAACTGCTATTTATTTTGTGCCTGCAAGGTGTTTGACGAAAAGCTAGTGGAACGATTAATCCATGTAATATTCATTCTACTCTGCTATTTATTTTGTGCCTGCAAGGTGTTTGATGAAAAGCTAGTGGAACGATTAATCCATGTAATATTCATTCTACTGAATAGATTTTCTTTCCTGAAATTTAGCAACAATGGCTTGCATGGTACGCTATATCACCTCTCTCTTCTATGACTTGCCTGTAATATATTGCCTCTCAGTTTTGTCAATTGGTTGTGCAGGTTATTATTGCTAAATGTATGAGTGATTCATTGGAAAATATATTCGTGTTGTATTATTTGAAACTCAAGCATCAGATAATAATTCTCAGATTTAGATATCTTGCTACAGTCAATTTTGTACAGATTCAACCTTTGTATACAAATAGCTTAGGTACAGACTCTAACGTTCTCTCATTAGTTCATATATGACGTTTGGGGTTAATTTTGGCTATGAATTTGTTGTGTTTTTTATATGTGCAGATTGCAGTCACAATGACAAGCTAGCCGGCTATACCAACAAAACCAAAGCAAAACAAAAATTAAGGAAACCTTGTGGTAAATTTCTTGTTGCAGTTATACGCACATTGATACTCTTGCAGGGTTGTTTCCTGCCGAAACATGGGATTGTCCATATATTGTTAGTAGCCATGGGTTGTAGTTTTTAATGATTAGTATGGGCATGGGTTATTACAATTAGTGATTTATTCTAAGAAAAAAGAAACTAAACTGTGAAAGAATTTTTCTATCTAATAATACTGGTTTTTGATATTGTATGTTTGATAAAGTCTGCTGAACAACCGATAAACATAGCAGTTTCCTTTTAACTCATAAAAGTGGCCATATAACTGACACTATTAACAGATTTCAGGTTTTAGCTAGAAGTATGGTGTGCTAACAATGCTTATTGTGCACGGTCCTTATGCAAACAGATATGCATAGATCCGAGTTTCAGGGATCTAGGTTCTCTCTGGTGGATAGGGTTTTTTATATATGTGATCATATCCGCGGAGATGGTGAAATGGGTTGGCAGTGTTATGAAGCTGGGAAGCTGTTGAAGAAGACGAACACTTTCAGTGACTTAGTTGCTTGTGCTGAGCAGTAAAGAAACGTTTTGTATCAGCGGGAGAAGTGCAGGTGGTATGTTGATGGGTGTTGTCCTAAATATGAGGCCTGACTTATTCAAGGCAACTGTTGCTGAGGTGCCTTTAGTTGATGTTCTCACAACTATGCTTGATCCAGCTATCCTGTTGACTGCAGCTGAATAGGAGGTATGCATTTATTTTCTTTCCATGCTTCACTATCATATCGTCACTATCTACACTAGCTTCAGTTAGACTTGAATTGGCTTGGATCCAGGCCAGGATGAATTTGGGCGGGTCCTAAGAGTAGGAAATGATTGTCTTTCTATAAGATCTCACCAAATTTCTTTTTACGTGATTGAACATCTATAGTTTTATGTCAAATTTGTCCTTATGACAAAAAATTAGGAACTCAAGGATTGCATGTAAGGATATTAGTACATTACTCTTCGTTTCCATTGCAATGCCCATACTTCATGCCCGCTGAAATGCATATATTTGTGCCCATTGCAATGCACCTGCAGTTTTATTTCTTCTCTCACCGAATCATCTGTTTGTCTTTCGGCCTGTAGTGGGGTTATCCAAGAAAATAAGAATACTATTATTACCTGAAGTCATATTCTCGATATTTACATATTTCTACACAAACTTACTAAATTAGGATTTAAAAGGCTGGATTTCTCGATGTGCTGCCACACCGGAGGGTGTTCCTGTCCCCGCTTGGCACTTCTGAACATGACATGTAGGAATGGCTTCTGTTATACCTGTCCCGATGTTTCACTGCCATTATCACTTCTGTAGTGAAATGTTTTCTAATGGAAAAATATAGGAATCAATACTGATAATTAAATTGTAGATGTGATGCAATGATTTTTCACCATCCAGGTTTAGACTGTTGAACCTGTCATTTAGTCACTAACGTGAACGATTTTTACTGTCTTCCTATTTTGCAATCTCAGAGTGAGCAACTCTTGTGGAGTGAGAGGAAATGACAAGCCGTTTGTGCAAAATAGGAGTTAATCGAAGAGCTGGAGTCTAGAGGGAAAAAAGTTCAGATTTTGCGACAGTATTTTAGAGAAGCTGGTGTCGGTTATCTTAGATAGTCCCAACAAGGTTTCTCTAAAAGGATATTCACAAGAAGAGTGGACCATAGATGAGAGTGATGAACCATAGATGATGGAAATACTTAAACATAGATGGAGATAATGCTGAACTAAAAGGTATTAACAGACTTTGTATGTTTCCTGCATGATGCAGCGCCATCCTTTAAACCAGCTTGATATTTATTTCGATTGCTATAGCGCCTATGGGTTTGTTGGAAAATCATCATCGGCCATGGTGGAGGGCTGGAGGAGGGAGGTGGAGCAGGAACGTTGGTCACACTCCATCCTACACGCCTCGCCCCCTCCTGGTTGTTTCCTCAAGCGCTCTTGTCTCATATTTATTTTGATTGCTAGCGCCTACGGGTTTGTTGGACAATCGTCATCGGCCATGGTGGAGGGCTGGAGGAGGGAGGTGGAGCAGGAATGTCGGCCGCACTCCGTCCTACATGCCGATGCCCCCTCCTGGTTGCATCCTCAAGCTCTCTGGTTTCTTAGAGTCAAGCACTGTGATTTTTAATTGCTAATTGATTGTTTTCCTGAACACATGTGGGCAGGTCTCGGAAAAAGAGGCCAGGTCATGCCAGGCAACAGCGAGCAGGGCGTTCAACGCAGTTGTTGGGACAGGCTGCCGGAGTGGTGTTCTTGACCTCATGTGCAGCTTGGGAAAAGATGTCTGCTTTGTTGTACTGCAAGCTGCTGAAGGCAGGGTGAGCTTTCTCTCTCCCTCTCTCTCTCTATTGCCATCTGCTATGGTTCTGTAGTCACATCCCTGTTCTTGCTTGATTGAAATATTGGTCATCACAAATTTGCAATGTTTCCCTGCACATTTGCACACCACTGCAACATTGTAGCTACAGTATATGTGATGACCTTGCCTGACTATCGCCGTCCTGCACGGCGGCCGCCCGGCTCCGCCTCCTCCAGAGCCAGAGGCACAACAATATGTTGATCTTAGGTGTGCTGCTGCAGAAGGTGTTTCCTTTTATTGTGTGCTATGTTTTTTATACTCTGAAACTTTTTAGTTCGTCTAAATAAATTACAAGCCATGGGTTCAGTTCTCCATGCCATCGATGATACGAGTGATTTGTTCCTTGATCATGTTTCAAGTTGGGGTTTCCACAAATATGATCCTTCGTAGCGTGTTACTTATTATAGTTCTGCATGGGAGTTGTTTGTTGAGCCTACATCAAGGATTGTGATGTTGTTTGGCACCTGCACAAACTGATATATCTCTCGGCCACATACACACAAACAAATATTTTATAAAATATTTCTGCCCTTTTTGATTAAAAGTGAGTTTTAGCTAGGTTGTTCAGTTCTTTTTTCTTGCGAGGATTTCTGCTAGGTCATGAAGCACAAAAATGGCCTAAAAATAACATGTGCCGTTTGCGACCGGTCAAGAGCTTGGCCAGTAAGGGCAGCAATAAAAATCTCGAGCAATTAATCGTGAGGTGACCAACTTGGATTGTTTTTTATTTCTGTTGCACATGTAATTGTTTTCTCCTATTATGTGCTAGCCTGGAATTAAATGTTTTTTTATACTACCTAGCTGCCAGAAATCACAACTTTGTTCATGTGTTTTGCCACCTCTTTAATAAAAGGGACATGCTTTCTGTTACTTTGTATGCACGTAGTATTTACGCGCTTGAGCTACAGTTTTAGATTGTCTATACTTAATCCATGTTGAGGTAAGAAAGTTTATCCAGTGCTTCTTGTACTAAATGATATATGATTCATGGTTGTTTGAATCTTCTTTCGAATTGAAATTACCACGCTTTGGTGTACAGGATCATTGAGAAGGTTTAGAGTATCCTTGATGCTCTATTCGGGTAGGGGAAGACCAAAAAGGTAATCTGTTCCCCCTCATGATTCTGTGGATTTACTGGTTTACTGAACTGAAGCTTGCTTTCCATACACTTCTGTACTCATCTCCGTTTCAAGATTTTGCCTGATGTGTTGAGCTCTAAAATTGCAGTGTTGCCTACCAATGAAAGATTGTGTGTGCTCAAAACTTGCTCCGTGCAATTTGTAGGGCGGCATAAATTTTTGGCTGTACATGCATCCAAAGATCTGTCTTAAGATTTCTGTTGTACTCGCCGCCAGGACCGTTGCCAGCACTCAACAAGGTACCTTCCCAAATTCCGATCCATGATCTCATCATGGTGTCTTGCTACGTGCAGCCATGTGTGCTGGCTTGAGAAGTATTTTTTGTTCCCTGCTTTAAAATCCAATGCCATTGTTGTTTGCAGGGTGTATTGTAGGTGCGTACTCAAGGTTTGGGTGACTCGATTCTGCAGTATGTAGTTGTAAAAGTGGTCCGGCTCTTTCGTGTATATCAGATTGACAGGTTTTAACGCACATATGACTAAGAAAATCCACCTAAGTTTTTTTCTCATGCCATGTTCTAGCATACACAATATTTTGCATGGTAGAAAGATTGCGGACATTATTGATAGAACCTTCTGGGATTTTTAGCTTATTTTTGTATATAACGGCCCTTTAGTAATTTCTTGTTTCTGAGTTCACTAGCATGTTTATAATTCTTCAATCCTTTATTTCTTTCTTTGTAGATCTCGGCTTTGTACATCCTTCTGGTTGAATGATTCCCAGTGATTGATCATGCTCAGAGTCCAAAATCCAAACATGCTGAGTTAGTCCAGAAAAATAGGCAAGCCACCAATCTGAAATAAATTTTGACTAGGATCATTCTCTTTTCAATCATTCTTATGCTGCTATTTAATTTATCTTTGTACAAAACACATCCATGTGTTAAACCAATGTGCGCATGATTCTTAGACCGTTAATATCACGTAAACATTTGGATCGCGGGTTACATTGCTACAAGCTGGCCAATTATTTGTAACTTTTCTTATGTACTTTGGTGAATAAATTGGAAAGAGAAGTATTTTGTTAGTAAACCTGATGATATTTGAATAATGTGTACATATGTGTCTCATTATCTTAGAACATGGAGCAAGTATTATCAAGTTGTGCAAAGTTGTTCAGCAAAAGACTGAAGATGATGTACATAAATAGTGGTTGTGTTTCATTCTTATTAGCTAGCATATCATACACATAAGAAATATGTTGATTAATCAATTATTCGATAACTTATATGGACCTGCATATAGAATCATTATTTCTCTATCATGTCTTGCTTTACAACGATTTGGCCTAAACTAGACTACAATTCTTTGGTTTACAATGATCTTGAGCTTAGTACAAAATGTTTTACAAAATGTTTTTTAGTGTGAAAGATGGGCCCCTAAATTTGTCAAGGCGGTCAAAAACCAGACTGAGTGCCAGCTACAGTTTTTTACTTCCGTTTTGATACTATGGTATTTATGCTACGATGGTTTCTAATATAGTTTGTCCAAACTGATTCCATTTACAATGTGTCTTCATTTAAAAAAAATCTAGGTAATGCAAAATGATATTTGTTTTATATTGCAGTTATCTTGGCAGCCTGTTAGGCCTGTCCCTCCTCTTCGGTGCTCAGCACAAGAAGCGGGTGGCTGCTGCAGCTGAGCTTGCATGGAACATCTGCCCAGTCCAGCTGCAAGATGAAGCACTCAGTTTCCAATTATTATTTCTTGTTTTTGTTAGAAAATTAACTACTTTATTAGGGCAATATTTAGTATTGGACTTCTTCTTGCCCATGCCAATTGATTAATCGAAATTGTCAACCTTGAAAGATGATGAACCTATCACCGTTGATTGAGTGCAAACGCTTTCTTGAGGACAAAATGATTCTCACTTAAACATCTTGGTCGACTTAAATGTCGATCTAAGACTGATTGCCGTTTCTATGTGTGACAGTTATTTTTCTAATGATATATTCTTTGTATTATATAATAGTTTTCCAAACTACTTATCTATGTGAACCCTTGCTGCCAAGGGTTTGCATACACCCTAGCGTTCTATCAGCCGTTTACCATTGCAAAAAGCAGGGGATGTACCCTTGGTGCCCCAAAATCCTAGGTTTTACCATTGCAAAAAGCAGGGGATGTACCCTTGGTGCCCCAAAATCCTAGGTGTGTTAGGTCAAATGGTCGGATGACTACAACAAAAACGCTTCTTGGAGGCAGAGTGCAACTTATGTTAGATGTTGCTTTGCCATTCCTTCATGGCCGTTTGTTTTGGTAATTCCTTTTGAAACGACTTAATAGTTGTTTCTAAATCAATTATTAGTTGAGAAGCCAGTAAAATGCATGCCAAGGTGCAGGTTCTTATTAGGTTCACGTTTCCCATGTGTCGTGGCTTCTGAATACTATGTTGCAACAATGCCCATAGGCAGCTTACGTAGATGTTTTTGCTATTCCTTTCTTACTTTTGTTGCTTTTGACTGAACCATAGTGTTATTTATTGTAGAGTGAATTCTACTTTTTACCCTTGTGCATGTGTGACACATATTACCCTATTTAGTGGAACTTATACCAAAATATCCAATTTAGGAGACTTTGCACACGGTTTAACTTCAGTTTGGCATTTTGCATGTTATTGTTAGATATGATAGGCATGATACGCCAATGTGGCGCGACAAAATGTGTAAATATAGAAGGGCATCATCGACGATCATGTCGATGACTTATTTCATCCACATGGTCCACTCCTCGCCGTTGTCTTAATATTTTCGGATCCTGAAGATCACCTGACAACTTTCCTAATGTACACATTAGAAAACGGGGGTTCAATGCTTTTAAAAAGGATAATCTACATGATTTTTTACTCGGCGGGGTAATTAATGTCACAAACGCATAACTAAGGGGTAACAAGTGGAATTCGGTCTTTATTGTAACATATTTTTTCTATTTGTATTTTTTGTATATAAATGTTTGCTACCCCATTTGTAATTTTATGTGTTTTATCCTAATTTCATCTTATGAACTTCCTTTTGAACCTAATAAAATATTATCATGTTCTACCTGTTTTTTATCGCCGTTATACAAAATATAACTTCGGATGAAATTCACGGGGTCGTGCGCCAAGGCGCACATCTAAATCTAGTATGAGTTACCGGCAGGGTGTTGTTGTGAATTCCCTTGGTGTGTGGCTCCCAACCAGTTGTTGAAATATAGATGGGGTGCCTGAAATAGCAACTTCTAATTAATTTAACTGTAGGTAACAACACAAAAGCGGTACAGCATATCAGACATAAATAATTCCATCTTTGTAACCTTTTATATGACAATGAATTAAATGAAAACTTATTTGAATACTCCCTCCGTCCATAAATAGATGTCTTATATTTGTCAAAATTTTGATGTATCTATACACTAAATAGTGTCTATATACATTCAAAATTTGATAAATATAAGACATCTATTTATGGACAGAGGTAGTATTTTAGTTTCTTCTGGAATTCTTAGCGTATTGAAAAAACATGGTGCCCATGATTTCATGAACCTTGTAATCACACAAATGCATGGGAATTGCCTTTTCTACAGCTACAGGTCAGATGAGGACATGAGATCGTATCATAAGCTTCAAACAAATTACCACATGAGGTCCAAATTTCGTGCTAGATGTCGTCTGCTGCGCTCGAGGTAGTGGCTGCTGTCACAGCGATTGATAATTGTTGTAGCTACGTATGTTGGGGGCAGAGGCCGACGGTTCATACACAGGGTTGCAGGGTCCAGTCAACTTGTTGAAACATTGTGGTTGTGGCTGCAGTGGCACATGCTAATTAATGTTGTTGTATGCTGATTAAAAATGACATGTTCGTAAGCTTCAAAGAAAATACCACATGAATTCCATATGCCCTGCTAGGTGCCGTCTGCTGCTCCGGCAGTAGTGGCTGCTGCCACAACGATTGATAGTTGTCGTAGCTACGTAAGTCAGGGGCAGGGGCCAGCGGTGCATACACATGGTTGGAGGGTCCAGTCGATTTGTTGAAACATTGTGGCAGCGGCTGCAGTGTGGCATAGTCTAATTAATTTTGCTGTATGATGATTAAAAAAAGACACATGGAACAGGGCATATGAAATACAGCATACACCCATATGTGACACTACAATAAAGGACAGTGGCGAAGCACGGACATTCCACTAGTTGAAGCATAGCTGTGGAGGCTGAAAATGATGCATCAAAATTAATATTGGTCTATGGCATATACTATGAAACAAGACATAATGGATTCAACATACCATATTGTTTTGATCGCGGGTCGCTCTCGGGCGACTCCGAGGCGCCCCCGCGCCGCCAGGCAAGACCCCGCCGCCGCACCTCGCCCTCAGCCCTCGCCGCCGCCGGAGGAGGCCGTTCAACGGCGGACGGCGGCGGCGGGGGGCTCCTCCGGTGTCTCCCCCAAAAATCCAACTCCACACCTCAAATCTGCCCCCAAATCGAAAACCAAGGACCTCAACAGCCCACCAAGCGCGCCGCGCCGCCGTCGATCTGCCGTCCGGCGGGCGTGCTCGGCCATGGAGCCACGCTGCTGCTCCCTCCCGCGCGCGTCGAGGGCACCCCTGCTTTCGGCGGCGGCTGCACTTCGTTTGTGCGCGGCTCGTCCTCCATGGCGGGCGGCCTAGCTCCTGGACCGCTCGCCCACGCCGCGCGGCCCGCACCCCCCAGGCCTCAGAGCCGTCGATGCTCTGCCGTGATGCCCTGGTGCGTGCTGCTCCGCTGCCTCCCGCTCGCCAAGGCGCGCGGATGTTCCTCCCTACGGAGGCCCTGCCGCTTCTACTCTGCCATGCGGTTTGGGCTCTGCCTCTGCGTCACGCGGGCGTGACTCGGCACCGACGGACGGTAGCCTCCTGCTTCCCAGCAGCGTGAGCCGTTCGGCACCGGTCCCTTGGCCTCGGCGGGCGCTTCAAGCGTGGTGATGCCTGCTGACCCCGGCGATCCGTCGATGGAAATTGTCGCTGCCTTGTCCTGGTTTCAGTTCAGGCTCTAAGTTTGCTGTCTCGGAGAAATCCGTGCTCAACCATGTGTGTGAGCTGACCACGGCGGCGCCCTACGGCGTCGCTAACCTTGTTGAAGGCGTGGTCTTGGAGACACTATACTGCTCCCAGTCCTTGAATTTGTTACCAGCAGGCGGGCACTTGTGGCTTCCGAGCGAAAGCTCTGTGACGACGGTGCCCATGGGCGTCGTGTTTAACCTTCTTGAAGGCGTCGCGATGGAACCCTGGTGCAAGCGCTTGAGTGTTTGAAGACTTAGGCTCGGTGGCGTGAGTTGCACTGTGGTGCCTTGCGTCTTCATCTTTGATGAACCCCGATCTATTTCCTTCATCTCTCATTGCCTTTGGCGTTTTCTGGGGGTGTATCCAGCGGCGAGGCAATCTGCCTCGCGGTGCTGCCATAGTGCCATGTGCTTCCATCTCTTTGGTTCTCTGTTATGCTGTGAAAGCTTCATCGGCAACACTTGACCTCAAGCTGTCTTTCTGTCGGGAAAGCTTGGCTGCTTCTGAAGGCGATGGTCTCTGCCCCTGTGCTGAGCTTCGTGATACTGGTGCAATCTCGGCTCATCAGTCCCCTTCGACGGCGCAACTGCCCTTCCTGGCAAGTGATTCAGTTTGTCCCTCTCGCAGAGCTTCTGGTCAAGGTTCGTGAAGCCCGGTGGAATCTCGGTCTTGCAAAGCCCTTCGAAGGCGTTGACAGAAACTCCTCGCAGTGACGGCAATGATGGCTAGCGAGCTTCGTGTCTGCAATGTCGTCTCGGTGGCGCAAGGCCCTTCGCACAAGCCGGTGACACTCGTTGACCCGCATTTGCTCCGAACCGCCAACTTCTGGATGACTGCTAAGCATGCTGGTCGCGTTGCATTTGCAAAGACTCGGAACTGTGATACCCTTCGATGGCGCTCAGTGCCACTCCTCAGCCTAGTGCATGAGCTTGTCCCCCTATGATGTTGTCGCGCTTGTAGGCTAGAAGGATGTGCCTTTCAAGTGCATATGTCTGTCTTCTTTTTCTCTCTTGTTGTAACAACTTATTTATCCTGACCAATGTCAACCCTCACGGGTGGACAAGAGCCTGGTCTTGTAATGCTCCTTTGATGCAATATATTCAGGTGGGGATTCTCTCCCCCCCAGGTGAAAGCTTCAAAAAAAAAATGTTTTGATCAGGATGGGCATGTGAGCTAAGAGCATTCTGTACGGTACTCTGAGCTCCATCTTGCTTCAGTAGCCTGAGGAACAGCAAAACCGAGGAAGAGCTCTAATATGAGCAAAAAATAATTAGCGACAGTTTTCAGAATATTCAATGGTTTGCCCTTCAAAACAACATAATTTCACAGATTTTCAAAGAACAGAGTTCTCGTAACAGAGTAAGAAACATGCCTTGGACGTTTGTTCTCAGATTTGCAAGAATCAGGCTCACTGACACAGATCTATGGACACAAGGAATGAAACTTTAGCTGGTAGAATTCTTCGAAATAGAAAAGCAGCACATGATTGAAAATACTTACAGCTGTATTATTTGGCTCATTTGAATTGCTGAGACTTTAATGCCTACAAACACAGATATACAGGGATTCAGTACTGCACATGATTGAAAATACTTACAGCTGTATTATTTGGCTCATTTGAATTGCTGAGACTTTAATGCCTACAAACACAGATATACAGGGATTCAGTACTGCACAAGCTATTTTATTTTTGAGGGCTCAGATGATTGCAAAATAGCATATCTGCACACCCATGCACAGAAGTACAGAACCATTTGAACTGTTTGATAAGCATAAGTGCAGCATTAATTTTTATCTGAATTAAGTTCACAAAAATCTAGCTGCTCAGCAAAATTAGGATTGGATTCTACGGTGTAAGTATGACCCAGCATAGGGTAGACCCTTACGCGTCTTGTATGTATTGCAAAATAAACAATTTATACAAGATTAAGATATAGCCATAAAGACAAGGTAAGAAAAAAACAGATATCCCTATTTCTCACAGCAGAAACCACAAAGTGTCATATGTAGCTTTAAACACCCTAACAAAGATGTGCGCGGCGTGGAGCGTACAAGGGTCTAAGCAGCAACAAGATAACTTGCCACCCGCATTGCAAATAGCCACTGAAAGGGACAAAAGCATGTTGATAACAAGAAAAGGTGAGCCACAGTCACCTGGAGTCTTTTTCAGGGTTCACCAATTCACAGGGAAGGAATCGTTGACGCGAAGGATAATATCTTCCAAAAGGGAGCGCCTCAGGTGCTTCCACTTTCAGTGTCTTCTCTGCAAGGTCAACAGCAACTGCACATCCATACGGATCAACCAGTTTCCTGGATGACTTGAGGTAAAGGACGCCATTGCCATCTGTGTTCAGGATGGGGCAAGCCAAGTACATGTTTCTCAATGTCAATCTCCCAGCTGCGGATTCATTCGTTTGTAACGCTGATAGCGCCGAGTCATCGACCAAGATGTCATCAGCATCAACAATGCTTCCCTTTGAGCCAACGGTCGGACCCCAAGCTCCCTGGTACATGTCATGGCACTCCAACCGTTCGGCGAGCGCAGCGTCTTGGGCTTGCGGTCCACATGTTTGCGGCTGTAGAGCTTGATCAAGTCAGAGTCGTAGAGCACGTCCTTGTTCCTGGGATCGGACGGCTTTTCAGGAGGAACATCTACAATCTCTGTTACAGTCACACGGCGTTCCATCTCAACAAACTTATCAGGCCATTGATGCAGGCGACATCCCGATAACCCATTACGCTCCTTCCCGGGAAGGACTGCTTCAGGACTTCTTCCCTGTTTCCAGGCAGTGATGTGAAGCCGGTAATCCTTCGAGGTCACCGCGTAATAAACGCAACGAGGAGATACTGTTCCCCGTCGTCGCCGCCGCGGGCCACGATTCCGAAGGCGCTGACTCTGCGCAGCAGCCTGGCACCGTCGTCGGGAAGCGGGACGCTCTCGAGAGACGGGGACTTGGGGTCGCCCTTGTAGATGAAGTACTCGTACTCGTAGTCGCCCGGAGCAAACATGGTGCGGACAAGAACGGATCGGCCCTCCGCGCCGACCACGTCCACGTGTGGCTGGAATTCAGAGTCGTCGGCGTCCTCGGAGTCGGAGTCGGAGATGGGTGGTGGCTTGGAGCAGTGGAACGTGTAGAAGGACACCGCCGGTGGGTCGGCGATCCAGAAGGTGACCTCCACACGGTATGGTTGGCGCTCGATTTGGCTGTGGCCGTGGTGTCGTTCCTGCTGCTGATGCCGACGTGTGCCTCCTGGGCGAGGAGAATGGACGCCGGCCAGGGGGAGGCGCTGCCGGTGGAATTGGCCGCCGAGACCGTCGATCCGGACGCCATCGGAGTTTTGGATTTCGGCAGTGTGTTGGGGATTGATGAAGGCGGTCGAGGATACTAGGGTTTACCTTTTTTTTGAAATATAGGGGGGCCGCAACCCCCCCAGGCCCCATTTTTATTGAAACGAAGCCACAGGTTTCAGCAGTGTAATACACGAGGAGAAAGAAAGTCAGACTCCTAGCTATTTTAGTTCCATACTACTTTATTACAAAACTATGATCTTCATCCTCAAGTTACAGCCAGCCTATATAACAACAACTAGACGAAGAACCAGTTGGTGTTGTCGATGAAGAACTGCCGGCGATCCGCATCCGTCTTCAAGTCAGCCAAGCAATCCGCAGTAATTCCCCCCTCTTGAAGTCCAGTAGTTGCAAGTTTCTTTCCATTAGTCGCGAGTGTTGATTCTTGAGCAATGGACGCCATCTCCTCAGCATTGAGGTTGCACGATCCCAGACCGTTAGTAAGCTTGACCATTGACGCTCCTGAAAGCACATATTATTTCGGGTTTTCCATAAGGACCATAAGAAAGCAGCAGTAGTAATACTGAAAATGGAGTTACTAGCAAGCCATATACGACACATAGCATCAATGCTAGATATATGATTCCCGGTGAAAATCTCAGTAAGCATCAACCAAATTTGCTTAGCAACAACACATTCAAAAAACAAGTGAGAAACAGATTCATTTTCATCACAAAACAAACAGGATCCATCATGTACTGCACGACGCTTTGCAAGGTTATCTCGAGTTAAAAGGCGATTTTGTACTAGAAGCCACATAAACACTTGTACACGTCCAGGAACAGAAATTTTCCAAATAGATGCAAGATGTGGGACGCGAACACCACCATCATTAACCAGATTATAGAAAGATCTCACCGAATATTCCCCAGAAGCTTCAAGACTCCAAATCGGAGTATCTCTATCGCGGGAGAGGGATACAAATCCCAAAAGAGCACACAACTCCCGCCATCTACACATCATATTAGTATCAAAACAACGACGAAAAGACAAGCGGATTTCACCATCAACCAAGACATCAGAAACTTTTGCTGATGGCTCATTGCAAATTGAAAATAAATCCCAAAATAAAGTGACCAGAGAACCACCAGACATCCAAGTGTCCAGCCAAAACAAGACATTGTTCCCATTGCCGACCTTCCACTGGTAACTAGAGCGAATGGATGGGGCAGCCCAAGTTAACCCTTTCCAAAAAGGAGAAGAAGCAGCATTGGAACTAATCCAACAAAAGTTAGGAGAGGTGTTATATTTGTATTCAATGATTTTCCTCCAAATTTTGTCTTCCGCAGAGAAGAAACGCTTGAACCAAGAACCCAAAAGACAAAGATTCATATCCCTAAGATTAGGAACACCCAACCCACCAAACTTCTTTTTCCTGGTAATTAAACCCCAATCAGCTAAGTGATACTTGTGTTGGTCGTCTAAATCTCCCCAAAAGAAATTAGCCATCTGTGAGTAAATAACATTGATCGCCCATTTTGGGAACTTAATAACAGATAGCAAATATGTTGGAATACTAGCAAGACAAGCCTTAATCAAGATAAGTTTACCCTCATAGGAAATTAATTTCCCTCTCCAACCAGAAATTTTCCTAATGATAAGGTCAATAATGGGTTGTAAATCCTCCTTCCTCAGCTTCCCAAAATGCAAAGGAACACCCAAATACTTGAAAGGAAAGGATCCCAAGTTACAACAGAAAATCTGAGCAAATTCATTAGCGGAACCATCTGTTAAATTCATAGTCATCAAATCACTCTTATGGTAATTAATTTTTAACCCGGAAAGACATTCAAAGCATGTCAAAATCCATTTAAGCAACCGAGCCATATGAGCGTCCGGCTCTAAGAAAAGGATAGTGTCATCAGCGTATTGTAGGCTGATGACACCTCCAGGAACTACTTGTGGGAGTAATCCCCTAATCAAATTTCTTTCCGCGGCCTTGTGGAGCATTTTGGTAAAAACCTCAGCTATACAATTAAAGAGAATGGGCGAGAGTGGATCACCTTGTTTTAAACCCTTACCAGCAACAAAATACTGGCTGTTTTGGTCATTAATTCTAACACAAAACGATCCATCCACCAAGGCCTTAGAGATCCAACCTCTAAATTTACTACCAAAGCCTCTAGAGACCAACATCTCATTCAAAAACTCCCAACTCACACGATCGTAAGCTTTCTCGTAGTCAAGTTTCAAAACTAGACCAGAGGACTGCGATCTATGAAGCTCATGAATGATTTCGTGTGCAGACACGACACTCTCAAGGATGAATCTTCCTTTAATAAAAGCTGATTGACTCAAGGAGATCAATCTATCAGCCACAGGGCCCAATCTATTAGTCATAAGCTTTGTAAAAACCTTCAAAGAGCAATTACACAGACTAATAGGTCGAAATTTTTTCATTTCCTTGGCATCTGGTTCCTTTGGAATAAGGGTGATTATGGAAAAATTTAGTCTGAACACATCCAAAGAACCAGACCAGAAATCCGCAGCTAAAGCCATAAAGTCTGTTTTAATTACTTCCCAAAAGGTCTGATAGAAGAGGAAAGATAGGCCATCAGGTCCAGGCGCACCATTAGCATAAGAGCCAAAAATTGCAGCCTTCACTTCTTCTTCAGTAAAGGGTTTCTCTAAGAGTTCATTTTCTTCCGGAGTCACCAGATCATCAGCATCCCAAAAGTCCATACCAAGATGAACATTTGGTTTAGCCTCAAAGCCAAACAAATTTTTATAGAACTCGCAAGCAATTGAAAGCATTTCATGGGTAGTGGTCACAGGACCAGATGGGCCTTCTAACACAGCTAACTGTTTTTTCCGCCTGCGTTGGTTAGCCACCGCGTGGAAATATGCCGTGTTACGATCACCCTCAAGGATTTCTTTTTCTCTCGACCGTTGGAACGCCTTGGTTTCCTCTGTTTTCCAAATAATATCCAAATCATTTTTAATTTGGGACATCCTATCTCTATCAGCCTGCTCTAGTCTATTCTGCTCAGAAAAGACATCAAGGATATCATATTCTTGCAGCAAATCTTTTTTACGCTTTTTTTGAGCTGCTTCCACATTGGAATTCCAACCTCTAAGATTTTTCCTCACCCTTCTAGTTTTGAATTGCCAGATATCGATAGCAGAAGTGAGGGAAGAAGGGACGGATGTTGTCCAACTTTTGGTAACAAAAGGAACAAACTCCGGTTCCCCCAGCCACCATTTTTCGAATCTAAATAATTTTTGAACAGGGGAAGAACTGAGCCCAAACTCAATAAGCAAAGGGGTGTGATCACTACCAGATTTCGATATTGCTCTCACCAAGGAGAGAGGAAACTTGCTATCCCAATCAGTTGAAGCAAAGACATGATCAAGAGTAGCATGAATGAGGTTTTCTTGATTATTAGCCCAAGTAAAACAACGGTTAGAGATTGGAAGATCAAGTAAAGCCCATTTATTCATCCAATCATTAAACAAAAAAGTAAGTTGGTGATTAATATTCCCAGAACTTTTCTCGGCTTCATTAAGTACTAAGTTAAAGTCACCTCCAATTAAAGAAGGGTATCTACATTGTTCCATCACTAAATGTAATTCAGCAAGGAAATCAAGTTTATGATCTGCATAGGCGGAACCATACACCACAACCAATTGCCATACAAAACCATCACATAAGTTTTTAACCACTGTGGTAACACAGTAACTATGCAAATTATAACTCAGAACTTCAAACAAGTCAGTTTTAAATCCTACTAAAATACCACCAGCGGTACCTTTAGCAGGTAAATAATTCCACTTAAAGTCATGTGGACCAGAAATGGCCTTAAGAAAACTATTAGAGATTTGTTCTTTTTTTGTTTCTTGAAAACCCACAAAATCAATTTTGTTGTTTTGCAAGACATCACCAATACTTTTAGATCTACCAGGTTTACCAAAACCTCTTGGATTCCAAAAACAGCCTATCATAGAGGATGATATATAATTTTAGAACCTCTACCGACCGTGGCCCACCCCACCTCGCCGGTAGCTATATCGTTACTACTAGGGACAGAGAGATCATTAGTATTAATGTCAAGATTTAAAGGAAGTACAACCTCAGGGTTATTTTTAGCAAAATGAAAAGATCTTTCATACTCCATGTTAACAAGATCAGTAATGATCATTTTTTCCTCATCTATGTTATTACCAATGGTAACATCTACGACATTGCAAGCATCAGATAGAGTGCAAGTATCAAGAACCGCGAAAGAATTACCTTTAAAGGTTTTAGGAATTTCCAGATTTTGCTTCATCTTATATTGTTTGGCCCGTTCCATAATATCTCCTTTTCCAATATTTCTCTTACTCTGCCTAGCAGCCTGAACGGGTCCCCAATCCTTTCTCTTAGCGTTTCTAGGTTGGTATGGAGCAGGAGGAGTTGGAGAGCCAAAGATGGTGTCTGAGAAGAGGTTCCTTCGTACTGTGTCAACATGAGCAGCTAAGTGAGCACCAACAGCAGATGGTGAGTCCAGTTTTTCAGCACCAACTTCATCCTCGGAGTCTTGATCAATATGCCTGAGCAACTGGGAGCAGTAATCTTTCTGGACAGAAGAACTATCAGCTGTAGGAATACTCAGAAGTTTAGTGAAATCCGTTCCAGACAAGAACACATCATTCTCACGTCCAACAATCTGCATATCACATTGAATTGGAACAACCTGAGCAGCTTCTGAAGGGGAGACACAAGAGTTGCTATCATCAGCAGGAGTACAGGTAGTGGACAGAGATCTATGAACAACATTAGCAGATAAGTTCAGAATTTTATCAAACTCAACTTCTGAAAGCACAGGTTCCTTAATGGGAATAGCAATTCTTTCAGCTGATAACTCCAGGTGGTCAGACTCCATATTCACAAGGACACCAACGTCAGAGGCATGTTTCGAGGTACCTGAATAACCCGGGCCAGGAGTTCTAGCAGTAGAACCAGCACCAGCAGCTGTAGAGCCGCCACCATTTTGATAAGATGAAGATGGAGGTTCCTCATGAGCTGTACCATTGATATCATCATCTAGTCCATCAAATTCCTCATCGTCATCCAACATGTCATCATCGTCATCTTCGTCATATCCACGAATAGTCTGGACATATCCTTCAACTTTGAACTGCAGTATATACAGCTTCCTCTTCATTTCCAGCATTCTTTCCATAGGGATTTTGGAGGGGTCCCTACAAGCAATCTTGATTCGGACTTTTGCATAGAAACTCTTGAGGAGGCCAGCCCAATCAACATCTGCTAGAATGCCAAAGCATGAAGCCACCTGAGCAAACACAGACCATCCACACATCTTTGGAGGAATTCCATCTACTTCAACCCAGGCTTCAATTAATTCACCAAAAGCATCCAGAGCACCATCCCAACTCAAGAATTTCAGCGTCACCCCTTCTTCTTCCAGTGCTAGAGGAGGCAATTCAGTGAGCTCAGATGCTTGCTTCCAAGGAGGAAATCTAACCAGAAAATTCCTATCATCAATCTCCCTAATTTGCCACGGCCATTTTTTAACTTTGCAAAAGAATTCAGATAACTTGGCTTCAAGTGCCACAAGTGAAATACTCCCAGACCTAACATTGATAATTCCACAATTGCTGAAATTCAACCAGGCTGTCTCAGAAGCATCAGGAACAGCAATATGGAAAAACCCCAGACCCGGAGCAGCGCTACCAAAATAAGTGGCCATTGGATGCGGAGCAGCCCAAGCAGCGCAGTTGTTAACATTGTGATCCCCATGACAAATAAAGCAGAGCTTTGGCTTGATACAGTTTCCTACAAAGTGTCCAGGATCCCCACAGTTGAAACAAACCAGATCCTTATACCTTGGATCGAGGATTTGCTCCGGTGGTACTTGAGGTGGTGCAGCAGGCGGTGCAAACGTTGCAGATGCTGAAGCAGAGGAGTTGGGTACTTGGCGAGGACGGGGTGCAGGACGAGGCGGGGGCGGAGGGGGCCTATGCCCACCCGTGCCCGCGGCGCGAGCAGGATGGGGTTGGGGAGGCTGAGGAGGCCTCCGGGCTTGGCGGTAGCGCCCATCTCCCTGACGACCACCATCTGCCATCGGCTTGCGGCGAAGGACCTCGGCGAAAGTAGGGCGCTGACCCCCAGCGCCCCACCCGTCGCGAGCGAAGCTGAAGAACTTGGGGGCTTGCCGAATCCGTTCAAACCTTGCAACTGGGAAACAATCCTTTGGGAAGAAGTGCTTCAACTCGAAGAGTTCGCGGCGGATCCAGAACAGCGTGGTGGAGGAGGCATGCGGCGAGGGATGAACCCTAGTTTTTGGTGGAGATGGACGCGACCAGAGTTGCCTAAAGTGTTTCTCGGCAGCTTCGACAACAGGAGGCGCACTCGACGAAACCGTCATATGACTGTGGCAAGCGGGTACCACCAAGGGCGCCATTGCCACGGAACTGGCAGGTGGGGTACACGATTTCAAACACGTTGACTCGCGGGCAACCGGAGTCGGGGAAGGGATAGGGGCCGCCGGAATCGGGCCACCGGCAACCAGTTGACGATGACGGAGTCGTCGCGGAACGGCCCCCCGATCCCCAGGCCATGGGGGTGGCTTAGATCGGAGCCGGCGCCGACGCAACAGCGACGAAGTGGAAGGGCGTAGAGCAGGTACCAACACCTCAACGGGAGCCCCATGAAATCCGGCCGCCGGCGCAGCGAGTAAGGGCGGACTTGAACCACCACCATGCGATGCTTCAGATCCCGAACGGAGTAGTCCGTCCCTCTCCAAAGCCTCCAGCGTAGAATCGATTATCAGAGCATGATCCCCACAAGGATCAGCAGGATCCTTGCCATGGATTGGAGATTTATTCGGTGGATTATTGGGTGGATCGGGGTGCGAGGGGGAAGAGGAGGTGGAGAGCGGCGGAGCAGACATGTCAAACCAATTATTCCTTCCTTATGGTTCCCCTACTAGGGTTTACCTTTCCTCTCCTCTTTCTTTTTCCGCGAGCAGTTTGTACCGAAACGAACGAAACCAACCGACGCGACCGAATCAAACCGCGCAACCATATCTAGCCAACGGGCTGTGCTTTTAATGGGTCAGCCAATAGTAAGCGATTACAGACCGGCCCATGACATGTCGGGCCTGTGCCTGGGCCGCGACATTAAGCATGCTTTCGCAGACCGGGGAGAACGGTAATCCAAAGGGACGCCACATAGGTTTCCTCACGTCTCCCGCATGCAAACCGTCCACGCATGATTTTTTTTATCTTATTAGGAATTTCAAGATCCCATAGTTTCTCCCAAACAGTATTAGAAGCAGCTTCAGTGATACTTGTGTTTTTATTATTTCTCCCAAACTTAAAATCCTATTGGCAGTAGTAAGCAGATCGAACTGAAAAAAGACCAAGTTTATTGAAGTGTCATGCCACTAAATCTTCTCTATCATGTATCAAATGAATTTGCTTGATTCTGTGGACATTCACTGGCCAAAACATAGTCTCCAAAAGCTCTTCATCCCAATTACCATCAACTGGATTAATAAGATCACTAACACGAGTAAACAAATTATTTCCTTTAGGCGTCATCACCTTCAAATTGTGACTAGAGGGGATCCAATTATCTTCCCATATATTAATCTGTGTTCCATCTGCCACCCTCCAAATGTAACTTTTTTTCGAACAATCCAAACCAACCATAATACTCTGCCATGTATAAGAGCTCCCACTCTTCAAAGTTGCATTAAGAAGCCTACCATCTGGATAGTACTTTGCTCTGAGAACTCTTGCACATAAAGATTAGGTTCACTTAATAATCTCCACACCTGTTTTGACAACATAGCAAGGTTAAAACGGTGCAAATCTCTAAAACCCATACCTCCACTTTTTTTTGGGATACACATTTTCCACCAGGCCATCCAGTGCATATGTTTATGTTCCTCCTCATCGTCCCACCAGAATTGAGCTATTACATCCGATATTCCTTTACATATGTTCTTTGGAATTTTAAACACCATCATAGCAAATACTGGTATGGATTGAGCAATAGCTTTTATTAGAGTTTCCTTCCCTCCCAAACTCAGTAGTTTTTCTTTCCAACCACTGATCCTTGCTACCACTCTGTCAATTAAGAGCCTGAAGCAATCAGACTTGTCATCCCTATCAAGGCTGGCAGATCAAGATACTTATCACTCAAAGCCTCCGTCATGATATTTAAAATTTGACACACTACAGCTCTCTCCTCCACAATAGTATTAGGACTAAAATATATACTCGATTTTGCCTCACTATATCTGTCAAGGATCTCTTTTAATTTCAGCGCATTCCTGATGTCCGCCTTCATCAAGATCAAGGAGTCGTCAGCAAATAACATATGGGAAACCATAGGCGCCTCACGGCACACCCTCACTCCTTCCAATTCCCCCCCCCCCCCCCCTTAATTCTGCCCCTTTGATCATACTAGAGAGACCCTCCGCCACCAGAAGGAATAGGTAGGGGGATAAGGGATCCCCTGCCTTAAACCCCTTGTAGGTATGAATTCATCAGTTTCCATAGAATTAAACCTGACATTGTATTGGACAGAAGACACACATGCCATAACCATATCCACCCATCTTCTCTGAAAACCCATCTTGATCATAATTTTCTCTAGATAAAACCACTCCACTCGATCATATGCTTTGTGCATGTCAAGCTTGACAGCAACATAGACCTCTCTTCCCCTTCTTCTTCTTCTTCATCGCATGTATGCTCTCATAAGCCAGAAGGATATTATCAGTAATCAGCCGCCCCGGAACAAATGCACTTTGATGATCACTAATAATTTCAGGAAGATAACCTTTCAACCTATTAGCCAGCATTTTAGATATTACCTTATAGACCACATTGCATAGGCTGATAGGTCTAAATTGAGCCACACTTTCAGGATTCTCGATCTTGGGGATCAACACAATAGTGGTATTATTCCATCCCCCTGGTACTGCAATAGTATTTCCCGCAATCAACACTTCCTTGATCAAATCATCCCCCAATAACTCCCAGAACCTTTTATAAAAAATGGCATGAAGACCATCAGGACCAGGCGCCTTAAGGTCACCAATACTAAACAGGGCTTTCTTTACCTCCTCCACAGTAAATGGAGCCAACAAACCAGTATTCATATCTGCAGTAACTTTCCTTTGAACATCATCCAGTATAGTGTTATCTGGTTCTGGAATCTCAGAAGTAAACAGATTAGTGAAATAATCCAACACTACATCACACATACCTTCCATGTCTTCATGTTTAGTCCCATTTGCATCAATCAAACACTTTATAGTATTCTGTTTCTTTCTTTTTGAAGCTACTCGGTGAAAGAAGTTTGTATTTCTGTCACCATATTTTAGCCAGTTTGCTCTAGCCCGCTGTACCCAAAACATTTCCTCCTTCTCCAGAGTTTGTTCAATCTGTAATTGGATTTCCTTTTGTGCAGCAAGATCAGCAACTGTCATAGGGCCCCTCCGAAGGAGCTCTAAATCTTGCTTTAATTCCTTCAGTTTTTTACCCGGACTTTTCAGGACATTTTTGTCCCATATATGTAACTCTGAATGAACATCACCACATTTTTGCATCAGCGTTACTTCTTCTCCTCTATCCTTTGCTCTTTCCCAGGTAGCTTTCACCATATTTCCTACTTCCTCTTCTTGCAGCCATCTTGCTTCAAATCTCTTCGGTCCTTGAATCCGGCCTTGCTGTTTATTCAAATATTCCGTGTCTACTAAAACAGGACGATGATCAGACCGTGTAGTCTCACTGTTAATTAAACTAGCAAACGGAAACAAGGTGTTCCATTGGTCATTTACAGCACCTCTATCCAGTCTCTCACGGATCTTCCCCCTCCTCCAAGTGAACAAGTCTCCCACATATCCCATATCCTCTAGCTCACAGTCTCTCAGAGCATCATGAAAATCTTGCATAGCTCCTTGGGCTCTTGGCCGGCCACCTTCCTTCTCATAATTAAATAAGATCTCATTGAAATCTCCCAGAACTAGCCAGGGTAACTGAACCTGACCATGTAAAGTGCGAAGAACTTCCCATGTCACATGTTTTTGGCCCCAAACCGGCTCCCCATATATACCTTTGAACCTCCAGATTACATCCTCTTGTACCACCACATCAATATAATTTTTGCAGACACTCTTCTCAACGATATTTACATTGTTTTTTCATAGCATCATTAGACCCCTACTTTGGCCATCACTCTCAACAAAACTGTATTGATCAAACCCCATCTTCCTTCTCAGATTTTCTGCCCTTGATTTATCCAAATGTGTCCCAGACAGAAAAAACACATCGGGTTTTAATTGCTTCTCAAGATCAAGAAGCGCTCGAACTGCCCGGCGGCTACTGACATGGGCATACCCTTTGGGTACCCATTATTAGTATACCTGGCTCGGCCCAATATGGAGAAGGCCCAACAAGGCAACCCGAAGAAGTAGTCGACTAGGACTCTTGTAAAACCCTAGGCTGGTTGCATATATAAAGCTAGCCAGGGCACCCGAAATAGAGAGGTCAACAGATAGATAGCAGAGGGACAACATAGCTCCGCTTATGGCGGCACCCTGTAAACATACATGTCATCATATAGTAGATTGCTAGCAGCACGTAGGGATCCTCCAGGGACCCGAAGCTGGGTACGTCGTGTGCCTAATCTCGCTCCCGGAATCTCCTTCGTCGCTCTTCCCGAAAACCCTAGTCTACAATCTGTAGGCATTGCCGAGGTGTTCCCTCGTCAATTGGCGCCGTCTGTGGGAATCGCGACGACTGGATTTTGTTATCTGGGCGAGATCCTTCGTCTACAGCGGCGATCAGATTGCATCTGGTCAGTTCACGTGCTTGAAGCGCCAGCTCCATCATCTTCAACAGACGGTGGCTTCGTCATCGGGCGTCTGGACAAAGAATCCTGCGTGACGGAGAATCAGTGTTGCTTGCACGCGCATCTCAACTGGTGTCGAGGAAACAGCGCTGCCGGATGGCGCTGAGTCTGGCTGGTTCCGTGTGTGTCACGTAGAAGAGAAAGAAGAGGACGGCACCAAGCCGTACAAGATCAAAAGCAGCAGCAGCCATTGGACAAGACCGTCAGATTATGTCTCGTTTTTTTTTCCGGGTACAGACATCGTTCGGCCAAGTTCCAATGCTTTGAAGAGAAAGACAAGTAAAGAAAAGAGTGAGAATAGCACAGATCCGTTCCAAGAAAATTCGGGGATTGAGCTGATATCCTACACATAAAGCTACTACTTCGTACGATCTAAGCAGATCAATCAAGTGCTATCCGTGTAAAAAAAAAGGGGAAGAAAGAATCATGTGCTTCGCGTGAAGAGAAAGAAAGAGGAAAAAGAGGTATCTATCAAAAAAGAAAAAAGAGAGAGAGCATACAACTTAGTCGCCATCAAGTCCAAAAGAACCTACAACGCCGTCAGCTTCAGAGGATTTAACTCGCCGTCGCGCGCTCACCGTCGCGGATTCACATCAGGCAATCGCCACGCTTGGGGGCTTGCCCGTCGAGGATCTGCCACATCAACTACGTTCACATCATCGACTACTACTCCCATACATGGATCAAGAACTCCGTTACGGCGTCTACGTCCGGGTCTTCTGCGTCGCACTACTTCGTCCAGGGGACCGGTCATCATCAACTCGTCATCCAACATAAAGGATATCAGGTGCTATATTTTCAATTACGTAAAATTTATTTCGACAAATATTTTTCGGCTCGAGCTATTATTTGCGCCCGAGCTGCGCACTACAATATAACTGCAGATCGCAATAAAACTTCGACTTCCGCTGCTGTGTCAACCCCGTTCGCTATGATGCTCACTACGCTTGGGGGCTCATCCATCGAGGATCCGTCACATCTACTACGTCCACCGCTTCGACTGCGTCTGTCGGACAACCTACTTCCACGTCGACGCCGCCGTACCCGATAAAAAAGCTAAGAGTTCCTCTTCCGAGAGTTAATTATTATTTTCGCTACACCCGAATACTCGGGGTCAACACAATTGCATTATTATAACAAATTCACCCGACATCTGGGGCTGCGCTCTTACTTCGTTACCACAAATATACTTGGTTACTTGGTGAATTTCTTTTCTTCGGCTTTGGATGTATCTTTTCCGGCTCAGTGGAATTATTTTCTTCGGCTCAGTGGAATTATTTTCTCCGACTTAGTGGATTTATCTTCTTCGGAATAGTGGATTTATTTTCTTCGGCTTGCTGGATTGTTTCTTTTCGGGTTATTATTGGTTCACTCTTATACAATATTACCCGATGCGTTTTCGGGACAATGGATTCATCTTCTATGGTTATTACTAGAACTATTTTCTTCGGGTCAATGGATTCATCTTCTATCAGCGGATTCATCTTCTATGATTATTACTGGATTCTTGGCCAATGGATTCATCCTCTATGATATCAACGGATTCATCTTTTATGGTTATTACTGGATTCTTGGTCAATGGATTCATCTTCTATGGTTATATGGAACTATTTTCTTCGGCTCAATGGATTCATCCTCTATGATATTGGCGGATTCATCTTCAATATATGCTTCATGGTTAATGGCGTAATCTTCAATGTGGATTCATCTCAAATACTTCATCTTGGACTCATCTCCAGTGCTTCATTTTTTATGGCGTAATCTTCAATGGTTCAATCTTCAAACGAATTCATCTCCAATGGCGTAAATTTTCGGCTGATTCATATTATATTATTGTCAATGGATTCATCCTCAAATGGCTTCACCTTATATGACTCCGCAATTCCGTAAACTTATTCCGACATCATGGCTAAACACTCGGGGGCTCGACAACAACTTCGCCCCGAGTAACAACGGTGACACGACGTCTAAGCAACAATCATGATATCACCTCAGCAATGCTCGGGGGCTCGGCTATTTCTTCATCAACAATTTGCGGCATCCACTTTTGCTATTTGATGGTTTCTACTTTGGCGAGATTTCTTATCTACACTCGAAGATTTCATCATGCATCAGCTTCGTCGTGTCCAAAAAGCTAAGTGTTCTTTTATTTTGCACAAAGTTGATTGTCATCTACTTTTGCCGCACCCGATGCTCGGGGGCTGTGCGGCGTATATTCACTTTACATATCATTGAATTTGAGCATCTGACACCGCATGTGAAAAAGAGAGTCAAGGAAAATATAGAAAAAGTTTGTTCATTTGTGCAGGAGAAAGAAAATTTCAAAATATATAAAAGAGAACCCGACGAAATTGTCTACGGGAGAACTCGACGAAATTGTCTTCAAGAAAGGACAGACCCGACGAAATCAAAAGAGCACCGACGAAATCAAAAACACCCGACGAAATCAAAATAGCACCCGAAATCTTCTTGAGGAGGAACGCGAAATCTTCTTCAGGGAGGAACCCGGCGAAATCTTGAGAGAATCCGACGAAGAATTATCTTCAAGGAGGTCCCGAAGAATTATCCTCAAGGAGGTCCCGAAGAATTGTCTTCAAGGAGGACCCGAAGAAATTTTCCTCAGGGAGGAACTCGACGAGATTATCATCAAGGAGAAACAAAAAAAAAAAAAAGGGAAAAAAAAAAAAAAGAGGATGGACAAATCTTGGGTCCATTGACTCGTCATTTGTTCCGATCAAGAGCATCGGCGATGTGCCTGACGACAATATAGAAGAACCCAATATATTCGGCTGTCTCATCACGCCCGAGAAAAATATAGAAGAACCCGCAAGATGGGTCATTGCATCAGCGAACAAGGCACTCGACAATATATTCTCGGAACGCCAAAGTTGCGATCAATTTCAATGCCGCAAATTTGCGAAGGTAAGACCAGATCCGTTCGCTGGGCGTGGCATCGCCAAAGACGCTCTGCTACTTTTTTCCGTATCAACGGATGCGAAGAAAAATCCTAACGGACGCGTTAGGTACCCGATAAATATGACGGGACTCTAGAATGGTAAGACCTTAAGCGGCACCTGTCGAAGTTTACACCGGTATCCCGAGATCATGTCCGGGGACGTGATCTTGAAGTAGGTTTTTGCGGATTGCCACTAGAGCAGTTAACTAGTACCTGATCCGTCAGATGAACTAGCCCCAACTACCATTATCCCTGTACAATATAGAGATCAATGTCAAATAAAAGTAGCAATGGCCTGGAAAGAGGGGCTCCGCCAAGTTCTTTATCGAGTAGTACAACTTGAGCCTATGCCTAGGTGCAAGCACCTGCCCATAGGCTCGGGGGCTACTCTTTCGAGAGCATTGTTCACTCTCCCGACAAGATACAAGAGGAAAAATTATGGGGTCGATTAAAAGCAAGTTGAGCCTACACCCAAGTGCAAACACTTGGCTGTAGCCTCGGGGGCTACTCCCATCGGGACGCTGTCGCGCACCCGATAAAATAACTTCGACAGCATCTACGACAATCAAGCTTTGAAGACTCAACTCGATTCTACGATTCGAGTGGAGCCTACTCCCATCGGGAGCCCATGGATTTCATCAAGTCCTCCAGAAATAAAGTTAATTTCTTCATCGAGTAGTACAACTTGAGTCTATGCCTAAGTGCAAGCACTTGCCCATAGACTCGGGGCTACTCCCATCGGGAGCGCCGCGCACCCGATAATTTCAAGAATCGTCGACATCATCTACGCTACACATGATCTACGACATGGACCTCGCCTTGTATTTCTTCGACTTCGGAGATGGTTATGCTTGAGTTTCTACGCAAGTCTTCGACTTCCCTATAAACTCGGGCTATGACATGGGCATACCCTTTGGGTACCCATTATTAGTATACAGCTCGGCCCAATATGGAGAAGACCAAATATGGAGAAGGCCCAACAAGGCAACCCGAAGAAGTAGTCGACTAGGACTCTTGTAAAACCCTAGGCTGGTTGCATATATAAAGCTAGCCAGGGCACCCGAAATAGAGAGGTCAACAGATAGATAGCAGAGGGACAACATAGCTCCGCTTATGGCGGCACCCTGTAAACATACATGTCATCATATAGTAGATTGCTAGCAGCACGTAGGGATCCTCCACCGAGGGGACCCGAAGCTGGGTACGTCGTGTGCCTAATCTCGCTCCCGGAATCTCCTTCGTCGCTCTTCCCGAAAACCCTAGTCTACAATCTGTAGGCATTGCCGAGGTGTTCCCTCGTCAGCTACGAAGCCCGCGGCAGTTCAGTCCACATAGTTTCATTGATCCCGGCGATCATCCAACGCGGAGGTCGCCGATCCTATTATTTCTTCTGTTTCCTCACCATTAACCACCTTTCTTTGGTGGCTGCACTTTTTGTGGAGTAGTATCAGACTTCTCCCCATTCCCAATTGCAGTACCATTTTCCAGTAAGTGAACCTGAAGGGCAACCTTCCCTGGATTTGTACTTTGAGAATTACCACTTGCACGCGTGTTCACTGTTCCATCCACCCCTATCAGACGTGTTCACTGGATTTTTGGCTGGAGAGTGTTGCATGGGATGATCCCATGTAGGGGAATCCTTGCAAACCGACATATTGGGAATCAGGGAGGATGCCCCTTATGTAATGATGGTTGTGAAGATATGAAACATATGCTTTTTACTTGTCACAGGGCGAAGGAAGTCTGGAGATGCTTAGGGCTGAGTGGGGCCCTTGAGGAAATCTTAATACAAGATAGATCGGGTTCTGTTATTGTTGAAGAAATTATAAGGAAGGGGGTCCGGCTTCATTTGATGGACAATGTAGGATTTGCTGAATTAGTTTTGTGTGCTGGGTGGTACATCTGGTGGGAGAGAAGGCAAAAAGTTCATAATGAAGAGATACAAACGCCTTTTCGTTATGCGACATATATTGTGGTTATTACAAAGAACTATATGATGGCTGCAAAAAAGCCTCAGAGGAGGAACGAAGTGACCTGGTCGAAGCCTTTGGAGGGCATGCTGAAAATTAATGTTGATGCTGCGTTTGACATTCAGTCGGGGAGGGGAGCTGGAGGCGTTGTCATAAGAGACTATAGGGGCCAATGCATTGCTGCATCCCAGAAGTTTCTATCCTATGTGGTCGACGCTCCTATGGCAAAGGCTTATGCACTTCGAGAAGGGCTGAGCACAACATATTGGCATAAATAATTTTGTTCTCCAAGCTGATTGTACTCAGGTGGTTGAAACAATGAGAGACGATGGCTTTTGTGCTACAGCAGCTGTGGCTATATATGATGACTGCAAGATTATGTGGAGTGGTTTTGGCAGAGTGGAGGTGGAGCATTGTCACCGGGAAGCAAATCAGGTGGCGCATGAGCTTGCTAGAGATTCTTTTGAAACTAGTAAATCTTGTATTTGGGTCGATGAGCCCCCTAGTTTTATTATTAGCAAGCTCGCGAATGATGTAACTATACTGTAGCGGCAAGTTTCTTTCGCACTCTTTTCCTTACCACGGTACCTACGGGGACCGGAAGGTTTTTAATGAGGCGGCTTGCTTGCTTATATATTAATGAATTTGTTCATAAAAAACCGTCCACACATGAACATCTTCTCTAGGAGGTCCCTTACACTCCTAGCTTCCCGAGCGACAACTCAATATCGACGAATAATTTCAAGAAGACGGTTAATCTTCATAGGAGTCAGACGAGAAATCAGCAGCTCAGGAATCATTCCAATAAAAGACGAATGGAGTGCTTAGTTCCGTTTTAGTTGGGCCATTCTAGGATCTTTTTCTAATGGGCTTTCGTCGATTCTTCATTCTTTCCTTCTACAGAGTAAGGAGTTCGCAGTACTCCTTCAATTGATGATACCGGACCGCAAGAATATAAAGGAGTCAACATCGCTCCCTTGAATCTGATCAATACCCGATGGCCGCCGCGAGGGAATATGGGATGCGTGCCAGCGTAGTACGGCCCGTTAGGTGGAGGCTTGCAAGGGCACCCGGTCAACCCATGAAGCACGCCAGCAAATCGAATAATATTCAGACTAGCCCTTAGTCATGTATTAAGATCTCGGTCTGCTAAAAAAGTGTATTAAGATCTTGGACCTGGTTAAGGGTTTTTTTATAAGCTTTGTTAAAGTTTTTCGGGGCCCTCATGCCTAACGGGCTGACCCGCGCGCTTACGCGCAAACCTGGCCAACGGGTCGGCTTGGCACAAGCCCAACACAGTGCTTCACGTGCCTGGCAGACTCGACATAAAAATGCTCGTTAACTGACAGGTCGTGCCATCCCGGCCCACGTGCCCCGCCCTCAAGCCCGAGCACGGCACACCGAAACAAATGCCAATGGAGCTTTGGCACCCTAGCGGTCTCGCACAACACAAGGATCAATCGTCTCCCTCCGTCGATCTACAAAGGAGGAGGGTGTCCTATTGTTTCGTTAGCCGAAGGTGCGCACGTCCAACACAACACCCATACTACAGATCAGGGCTTGCATGTAACTATCGCGCCTACTTTTCATCTGTGATGACTTCGTCAATCTCAAAACCTGCCGAATCAGTTTCTAGACTCAGTTTTCTGGAGGTGTTTATACGAATAGGTTGTGCATACGTAAGTTTATAGGAGCAAGTGCATGTACATGTATATAACCGCTCCGTTAATCTTTTTTTTAGGTTAGCTCCGTTAATTATGTGTTTGGGAGAAAAAAGCTCTTCAGCTTGTTGTGCCATGGGGCCCGATGTTGTTGGGTGATATAGCTAGCCCATCAGAACCCTAAAACCTGATAACGGAGAGTGACTAAACTTCACGGGCCTTGAATAGTTAGCCCATCAGAGCCCAGCTGCTCGGGCCGCAGGAATAATCTCCGGCCGTAATGCGCCGCCCTAAGAGAGAGAAACCGAGAGTAGGCCAGTGGACAAGGCGGCGGCGCGACTCCGAGAGAAGAGGCGCCATGGCATCATCATCCAAATCGCCCGTGCCGGTCGCCGTCGCATTCTCCACTGCCGGTTCGACCGCCCACGGCTCGGATTCTGCGGAGGTACGTGACCCCTCTTCCGACTGATTTGCAAACCTAGCCCAACGCAGGCAGGCAAGCTCTATAAACTGACTGCATCGGCAAATCCATCGCGACCCTACTAATTCCAGATCTCTCCGGTTGCACTGGCAGGCACCTCAAGATCAATCCTTTTAGACGAACTCGACCTCGATGATGGATCAGAAAATCAACACGGAGGAGCGGATTGGGGAAGGAGAGATGTCTAAGAGGCGGCAGGTGCAGGAAGACTACTGCCGCCTCCACCCCGGCAAGATGTTGCGTCCTGTGCAGCAGAGGCAGAAATTTCTGTATCTGGTGGTAGATGACTGGAAGTGGGGCTTCACCATCCGCAAGATCGATGCCGACGACAACGTGGAAACCAGCACCGACCTGGATCTGGAGCCGAGCGTCCTCCGGCTAAGAGCACCTGTGCGGGGCCATGGCTTGGACTTCGCCGCCCTGGGCAGCAACATCTTCATCGCCGCCAGAAAACACACTGGAACCTTCGTCTACGATACAGAGACGGAGGGCGTGGCCATCGGCCCGAACCTCTCGGATTCCATGCTGCCCGGCGTTCACATCTTCCTGGCCACTCCCAGCATGCAGCTGTACGCGTTGAAGAATAACATCCTGGAACGGGAGCATTCCTTCGAGGTCATGTCCACGGTTGGCGGCCCTAATCCGCCATACATGTCAACTCCAACCATGGACTGGTCCTGGAAAAGCGTCCCCTCGCCGCTGCCGTTCGCTGACAATGAGAGGGTCACCGCCTATGCCTTGCACCCGGATGGAAGCACCATCTTCTTGACAGCAGGCAGCAGGAGCCGATTCCGTACCTTCTCCTTCGACGCCACACAGTCTGAGTGGAGGTGCCATGGGGAATGGGTGCTGCCTTTCGAAGGCCAAGCCTACTTCGACGTTGAGCTGGATGCGTGGGTTGGGCTTCACAAGGATGGCTACATTTGCTCCTGCCAAGTCCCGTCCTGCAGCAGCAGCAGCACAAGTACCACGCAGCCGGATTGGAGGATGGTCAAGGAGAAGATGTTCCGCAACGACCGGCGAAGCACTGCCACCCTCACCTACATGGGCGACACCAAGTTTTGCATTGTGGAATCTGCACTACGTGAGGGTCTGGAGCTTGAGGACGCCCGTGGCGTCCGTGATGGATTCAATCTCAATATCACCATGTTCGGCCTCAAGTATAATCGTGAGGGAGAGCTGCAAACCACCATCGACCGCACCACTAAATCCTATCAAGTGTCCAAGCATTTGTCATTTTCTCCTGTAGCATTCTGGATGTAGTTAGGAACCAGTTGTTTGGTCTGCCTGTCTGGAATACATAGTATGTATGTCTGAGTACTCTGGAATTCTGGGTGTAAGTTATGAGTTATGGTCATCAAAAGTTTGCTTCTCCTGGCAATGTTTTCTTTGGAATACGTTCAGTTATTATTTCTGTGTAGCAATTCTGGAATATGCATAGATGCCTGTTGAGTTATATATAACAACTAAAAAGAGCTGCCATGTGCTTCTGCTCCTAGCAGTATATCATGCTAAATTCAAATATATTCTCAACATAGAAAATAAAACTATTTCTGTCACTGCACAATAGGAAAATATGTTGCCAAATGTTAGAACCATAGATTGCACAATTTCTCCAGATTAACAGTTTGCTTGTTCTAGTAGAAGGCAAAACTATAGTGGTTGTTCTCGGTTGTTGGCTGAAGAATAGGTCAGTAGGTTGCTGAAGCAAAGGTTCATAATCGTTGTAAGGATCTTGCTTTGTGGTAAGTTAATTTTATTGTAGAAAATATAAATCATGAACAAAGTCGTTACAGAGAAGCTCGGCCACTCTTCATCCCTTAGGACATATTTATCGTTTGTACATGTAACAAGACCGAAACCACCACTCTTTCTTAATAGAATTCTTCAGCTGGGTTTTCTCTATTGTTCTCTTAAATTCTCGCACAAGCTACTATTTTATAATCTGATTGTTTATGGTGCTCTTTTAGGAACTGTTTTTAGAATATATTTGTTGTTGTTTGTGATGCTTTCAGGTGAGAGTTTGTGCCCTAATCTGTCCTTCTGATCACGGCTCGAGTATATTGGGTCCTGTTTCACTGTTTGTGACATATACGTCTGAAGGAATGTGTCCATTGCCCCCTTTTCATGAAACAAAAAAAAACCCTACTAGTTCTTCTGTAAACTGGAGAAATGTAGTGCTATTTAATCACGGAGGCAATGTTACATTTGCCTCCAGATCGATGTCTTTTTTTTTTTACTTTTGTGTTTTGCTTCTCCCAAATATAAATCCCTCTCATCTGCAGCCCATTTAACTGTCTTTTATATGGACACATAAAAATGCAGAAGATGTGCATAAGGGAAGTTCAGGTAACTATCATACAAGAACATGCATAACCTACCTGAGGTGAATCTTGCTACAAAGATATTGTGACAAGCTTTTTATATAACATGTATTTTTGTTTCCGGACCTATTCATGGTGTCAGTATAGTTTTAATCAAATACTAGTTTACTTGAACTATTTTTTGGTATTTGTCTCTTCTGCTGTCATTGAAACTGCAGCTGATGCTTGTTCCAAGAAGCAAGATGAGATTACCATTGTCATCGCGTTCATCATCTCGAGACTCCGCTAGCTGCCTGGCTAGCATGGACAAGCCTGAAGAATGAAGATGATGATGTAACTTCCAACTGGATAGATGAAGTTAAGAGGAAAATACCACGAGATGCGTCGTCGCCCCTCCCGGGAGTGCAGACCCGGGTTCTTGCTCCGGCATGTCGTGCACGCGAAGTTTAGTTTCATGAGTTAATGATTCGGAAACAAACTTAATATATTCTTAGATTGCCAATTGCAACTAAAGCACACAGATTTTTTTTTTCTCAGGAGCGCTGCCACCGCTAGATCCCCTGCCACCGCTAGCTCCCCTGCCATCTGTCGGCTGCTACGGCGGCAGGAGGTGGGGGAACCTCGGATGTGGTGTCCGGTTTCGTAGGGTCTTCGAGTTCTTCATCTGCGGTGAAGGGACATTGGCGGCAATGAGAAAAGAATTCCTTCAACCCGCTCTAGATCGATGTTCTCTGTAGGACCATCGACGCGCTGGAGTTTGGAATCGATCGTCGGGCATTAGGTCGGACGTGGTAAGTGTCTTTCTAGCTTGGCGTTCTGTGGAGGGGGATGATGTCGCAGAGTAGTGGTGTCCTCAAGTTCAGCCTCCGATGAAGCTCGGGTACGGCTTCATCAGGGAACTTGTGAGTTTTGTGTTCTCCATCTCTGTCTCGATGGAGTTGGGATGATCTCCCGGCTCATCTTGGTACTAGCTTCTCCGGGATGGCGATCTCCCAAGATCGTGGTCACATGCATCTTCTGGTCTATATCGACGACTTCCCGGCCGCTGCTTCTACAAACATATGGATTTTGTCAAGCTTTCTCCGACACAAGCTTCGCTATGATGGAGGTCTTAATGCGGCATCGAATTTTGCTCACGACGCGCCATCGAGAGATTCAGGAGGAAGATGGTGCTGAACTTTCTAAGGAGTCGTGTTCTATTTCTTTTCTTGTAAGGATGTTTTATAAGGGCTGGTTTTAGATAATATATGGTCTTAGGCCTTTTCGCAAAAGCAAAAACCTTAGCATATGCTTGACAACTTACAACACTTGCATACTTAAAAACCAGGTCCACAAGTTCAACAGTTCTACTAATTAGCAACTACTTTAAAGTTTAGACATATTTTGAGAGCACAAGCAAATACAAGCTAGCTGATGGGTTTTATTCACTCTGTAGAAAGCTTGTATACAGGCTGGTATTACCAACTCTGTCATGTTTTACCAACTCGGATGTGGATGCCAACTTTTTGTGGTGTGGTAGGTACCTCTACGAGTCTAATCCATCGAGGAACCGAAGCAACGTTCCAAAAGAAAAGCTGCCGGATGTTTCCCTTGCACCACCTTGCACCACATGGTTTGGAGCTGGAAGGGCTCACGCTCGAGATATGAAGTAAATATGAAATTATGAACATCCAGGCGTAACAAAATACTTCCTCCGTTTTATAAAAGTTATCTTAACTTTTTCAAAATTTAGATGTATCTAGCTGGATACACATGATAGGTTCCCATGTTCACAGTTACACATGCTTACGAGTGCTTTTTTTAGTAGGAATCTGATCCAAATAGATTTGTTCTTAGAATTTGATCCAAATAGATGGTTACCGTGTTTCTGCCGGTTGTAATTTGTACATGTATGCTTTTCCCTTGTAGTGTACTCTATTAAAAAAACAGTGGATTAGAAGGTTTCAATTTTAGTAAGTTCTGAAAACAAGTTTGACATTTCTCGTGAACCACACGCCGTCACACTAGCGATTATCGAACGACACGCACGCCGTTGCGCGTATAAAATAAATCCAGTCCCCTTAAACAAACTGACCCAATCGCATTCGCCACCCCCGAATCGCGATCCCCTCCGCACCGCACCGGCCCCGCCATGGAGGTGTTCTACTACCTCGTCTTCGGCGGCCTCGCCGCCGTCGTGGCGGCGCTGGAGCTCGGCAAGTCCGGCAAGGACCGCGTCGCCACCCCGACGGCCTTCAACTCCTTCAAGAACAACTACGTCCTCGTCTACTCCCTCATGATGTGTACGCGCGCGCCTAACCCCTCCCCTGCCCCTCCTAATTCGCCCAGATCTGAACTGCGGCGGCGCAATGCCGGCACGTTTCTGGGTTTTCCGGTGACTGAATCGTGCGTTCGTGTCTGGCGCAGCTGGGGACTGGCTCCAGGGGCCGTACGTGTACTTCCTCTACAGCCAGTACGGGTTCGACAAGGGCGACATCGGCCGCCTCTTCATCGCCGGCTTCGGCTCCTCCATGCTCTTCGGCACCATCGTCGGATCACTCGCAGACAAGCAGTGCGTGCTCGTCCCTTCGTCGGACCACTTGTGTTGATTTCGTCTGTATGCTCTGATGACTGATGAGGTTTTGGGTGGTGATTCGCAGGGGAAGGAAGAGGGCGTGCATCACCTACTGCATCACCTACATCCTCAGCTGCATCACCAAGCACTCCCCGCAGTACAGGATTCTCATGATTGGCCGCGTGCTTGGAGGCATTGCAACGTCGCTGCTCTTCTCCGCGTTCGAATCGTGGCTCGTCGCAGAGCACAACAAGGTAGAAACTCACCCCAGATCTGTGTGCCCATCAAACACTTGTGTGGTTCTGCTTCAGCTTTGTTCTGAAAATGGCCCTTGTGTCACCCCTTAGTAAATACTCTTTGGACGTTTGGGTATTAGGCTTAGTTTGGCAACAAAGTTTCTCTAAAACTGAAGTATTGTAAAACTAAAGTATTTATATGAATAGAGAGAAATACTGCAGTTTCATGATACCATAGTATTTTTCATTTTTGGCAAAAACTACAAGGTGTTTGGCAAGTGTTGTTTTACTGTCCCTTTGATTGACGTTTGACCATCAGACGTCTACACATGGTTATTGTGTCAGTTGCTCAAGCATTCGAACCTCAGTCCTAGCTAGCTACCTGGAACAAGTAATGAATGTTGGAAGCTGTGAACATTATATACTTCGGCAAGAAAATTCAAAATAGTGCTTCAAGCAAAAGACTTGAAATACGTTTGTACTTGTAGTACAAAATATTTTGAGGCATAGCAAAGGGCATCAGAGGTAGCAGATTCCATGCAAGCATGCATAAACTAAGGAACGATTGCATCAGCGGGAACGTTTTCATTGTTCTCCGTTTCAGAAAAAGTGGTCCGAGCCTGCTTATTTAATACTTCAAAAATACTACAGTTTGAAGGATACTAAAGTATTAATACTGCAATTTTTAGTCATAGCCAAACACATCAAAGTATTTGAAACTGTAGTATTTTCGAAAACTGTGGTATTGCTCAAATACTTTAAAAAAAACTTTGCTACCAAACGCAGCCTTATTGCTTTTGATTGATTATGTATGTCAGCGATCAGTAAAAAAACTGTGCACTGAAGCTTACATATCTTAATGGATCAAGGAGAGTTCGCTGTTGGTAACTTGTATACAGTATGACCTTGAGGTATAAAAAAAAACTGAAGAGATCTGCATAGGAACACATTTTTATGTGATACACTTAAGTACATTAGTACATCATGCTAACTGCACCAGGATCTGAGGTCTGCTTGTTGGATTCTTATCAGGTTTAACCCTCTTGCGCACATCTGGTCAGTAATCCAAGTTTCTTTTTATATGTTCATGTGAATTTTAGTCCCTGTGAGGGCAGATCTTGTCTTCCACCTTTTCCGTCACATGGTCAGAAATCAAGAAACTAACCAGCAAGTAGAACTGTGGCGATGTTCCATTGAAGTTTTTCAGGACAACGCTGCTGAGAATTAGCCATTAGCCTTGTACTAAGATTGTACGTACTCCCTCCGATCCATAATAAGTGTCGGTGATTTAGTACAAACTTTGTACTAAGTCACTGACACTTATTTTTGGATCTGGGGGAGTACAAGTATCACTAGTAGTTTATTGTGTCATGTTCCCTTGTTCAGTACAATGAGCTGTCCAATTTAGCTTTTGAAACCATTGTGCTTTTATTGATTAACTCGCCCAATTTCCTGAATGTCTTGGGGAACTCCTCTGTTGTATACCCTTGATTATTGGCTGATAGTGTGTAAATCTAACTTTTGATTGTGCAGAGAGGTTTTGATCCGCAATGGTTGTCGATAACATTCTCCAAGGCTATATTTCTTGGGAATGGCCTAGTTGCCATTGTCGCAGGGCTATTTGCTAATCTGCTGGCTGATAACTTGGGTTTTGGCCCTGTCGCCCCATTTGATGCTGCTGCTTGCTTCCTAGCAATAGGTATGGCAATTATCTTATCTTCATGGGGTGAGAACTATGGAGATGCATCTGAGGGCAAGGACTTGATGGCCCAGTTCAAAGTTGCAGCTAAAGCCATTGCTTCTGGTAACTTTAGCATGTCCTGCTATTAGAAATGTCAATACTACTTTGAAGTTGACACTGAGGATTGATGGATTTCTCATGATATTTCAGATGAAAAGATTGCATTGCTTGGGGCCATACAGTCACTGTTTGAGGGCTCAATGTACACTTTCGTTTTCTTGTGGACTCCTGCTTTGAGCCCAAATGATGAAGAGATTCCTCATGGCTTCATATTTGCAACATTCATGCTTTCTTCAATGTTGGGTAGCTCAATTGCATCTCGTCTATTAGCTCGGAAGATGAAGGTTGAAGGCTATATGCAGATCGTGTTCTCGATATCAGCTTTCACTCTTTTCCTCCCTGTTGTTACCAATGTAAGCCTGCTATTCATAACCATTTTGGTTGTTTCCTTGTTTTAATACTATGATCTAAATGTTGCTGTTATCTATTTGTGCTCAACAGTTCATAGTACCTCCCTCAGAGAAAGGTAGCAGCATTTCATTTGGAGGCTGTCTACAGCTCCTTGGTTTCTGTATATTCGAGTCATGTGTTGGCATATTCTGGCCATCAATCATGAAGATGAGATCTCAATATATACCCGAGGAGGCGAGAAGCACTATCATGAATTTCTTCCGCATACCACTCAACCTGTTCGTATGTGTGGTGCTTTACAATGTAAGCAGCAAATCCTTCTTACTTTCAAGTTCAGTGTTCCTTTTTGTTAGTCTAGTACAATAACAGAAAAGACCATGCGCACTTCATTTCAAACGAGTACATGAAGAGAGAAAGATTGCAGTAGAACAAGCTAAACTGTCATTACGCATGCCAATAATGCTCTTCCTATGAATGTTACTCTGCAGGTTAATGCCTTCCCAATCACCGTCATGTTTGGCATGTGTTCTATTTTCCTTTTCATCGCAGCAATTTTGCAGAGGCGGCTGATGGTTGTATCTGACCTTCACAGATCAATTAGTACTAGTACGTCATCTTCATTCATTTCAATTTTCATACCCAACAAATGTCATTTTCTTTCTTCGGATTAGATGCAGTCTTACTCAATTGCTAAGTGCTAACCACAAGATCAAACTCCTGCAGAAGCCACAGAGATGACAGCAGAAGATGAGCCACTGAACCCTTAGAATACACCAGAGAGGATGGGCGTGTACCGGACATTGAACTGTCTCCAACTTCATCTGCTCTCCACTGGGCCGCTGAATAAGATGGAACCAGAATGCTGGAACAAAACCCTGTGTAGTTTGCTTCGATAGGTGCTCAATGTATTCAGTTTTGTCAGGATAGAGCACACGGTTCAACATGTATTGAGCTACACACGGCACAGTAGAGCTTGTCATAGCACCAAATTTGTACTCGCCCTCCTTTCTATATAGTACTTGCTGACAGAATCACATTTGTATTAAATCACACGAGTCTCTTGATGAAAGCTATATCTTGTACCCCTGTCCCCCATTCTGGATGCTTGTGACGATTCTAGCAAGATGAGTTTCTGGTGATTGTCTCCAATCTTTTGTTGTGTCGGCAAAATGTGTACTGATTAGCAGTCCATTTTTGACTTAAAACCTAGTGACTATAATTGCACAACAATCTCAGTGGAGTGGCTTACATCCTTGTACATCAAATAGGACAGGAGCACATCAATCAGCAGGCCACCAAAACAGTTCAACTGGTGGCACAAGCAGAATTACCAGTGAACATTTTCATCATACTACTAAATCGTTAGAAGCAGAGCTATAAACAACCAGAAATGATAAAACAGATACAGTTCATACAATAGTCGCATCTGCAAAGCCTGGTGATCTAAATGTTCAGCCAGACTCAACTCGAAACATAATGATTTTGCTTATACTCAACAGGAGTGGCAAAAGAACACAGGCGCCTACATCAAGATCATTGCTACAATCACAACATCAACTGAGAGGAACTTTAAAAAAAAATCTGATTCAAAGCTACATCAGAAGAGATGGAAATGAACACATGGAGCATTCATGTAAACCTAGTAATCCACAGTGCACCCATGTCCTCATCAATCTACAATACAAATGCTGCAAACTCTCGGATAAACTCTTTCTGTTCAGCAACATCCAAAAAACCATATATTATTCTTGCATCCAACATGATGTTACATTGCAACACAGGTCAAAAATTTCCATTCCGATGTGACTAACATAGCATAGATATTATGCATTCCCAAGTGGAGCAGCTAACCCTGAGAAATGCAGACGAACAAGGATTCATTCTTGGCAACGGATTGATCTGATCACTGGATCTGAGCGAACAGGAAGAGATACGGAGATGTGGTCATATTGCCGGTACATATCGCTTGGCGAGCTGCTTGCCAGCCAAGGCGGCGGCAGCGAGGACCCCGCCGACGGCGCCCGCGACGGCGGCGGATCGGGGCCCGTTAGCGGCGCGGAAGAGCGCGCCGGTGCCGAGCCCGGCGACGACGCTGTTGATCCAGTCGTCGCGGTCGCGCACCTCGACCATGCCGCTCTCCATCCCGGCGTACATGAGCCCGATGACCCCGACCCTGTTGCCGTAGCGGCGGCCGGAGCTGCCGCAGGCGTTGAGCAGGCGGTTGGCGCGGATCTTGGCGGTGTCCCCGGGCTCGGCGCCGGCGGCGGCCTGGCGGAGGCCGAGGGCGGCGCCGCCCACGGCGCCCGAGAGGTACCCGATGCCCGTGTAGTAGGTGAGGTTCTCGCCCCAGGAGCGGCGCTGCACCGCGGACTCCTCCTGGAAGAGGAACTCCGGCGACGTGGGCAGATCGTAGAGGTTCTTGTAGTTGTGGGGCACGTTGAGGTCCTGGTAGGGGTTGTACTTCCGGCGGCCGGGGACATGGTCGTCCTCGGCGTTTGATCCCGGTGGGAACATCCGCGGGTCGGCCATGGCGGCGGCGGCGGCGGTAGGGCTAGGGTTTGGGGTGTGGTCGGCGGTGAGACGCGCGGGGCAGGGGAAATTGGAGGAATGGAAGGAGTGCCGCTTTAGCTGTCTACCATTTGCGACGCGGTCCCTCCCGTGCCTGATATTTTCTTTCTTGGGCTATGGGCTAGAGGCCGGCCGCTCGAGGTTGCGAACTGTTTGTTGCTATCTTTAGAATTTGTTTATGATTATGAAATGGTTTTCTTTCTGTGATAAACAATTTCTTTGCTCAGGTCGCTGCAGCGACAAATGAGAGGAGTAACTCAATTTCTTTGGGAACACCAATATACGTGAGGAACTGAGGATGTACATACGATACATCACACACACACTATCACCACTGCACACTATAAAGGTCGTTGAAAATCAGAGTAGTGGAACTTTATGATGGAACAAAGGGATTATTCGAAACCAAATTTAAAAAAAAGTTAGGTACTATGACTAAATTTATCTAGACAAACCCCCATCCATGAAAATGTAATCTCTCTTGGGGAAGTTATCCCAATCTTAATGAGACATAACATGGTGTCAAATCTATGATTTCTCTTTGATCAATTTAGATACAAACACCCTTGCAATTCAACATGTTCATATAATTAGCATAGTGCTTTGTTGGACTAGAATACTCCATCAGAAATTTTGGTTACGAAAGAGGTTAGATCTACTATTTCAAAAAATTATACCAAAAAATAACCAAAAAGGTTAGATCAGTATTGGTCGTAAGAAGATGTTGGTAGGAGGACCTTGAACATAGCCAAAGAACGCCGCGATGACTCAAGTTTATACTATGTATTTACATCAACTATATTGAGTGGGTTTATAACTTGTAAGGTCATTTGCCTTTTGGTAAAGTTGTCGAAATTTGAGAAGTGATGGTTTTACTCTCTCAACTGTAGTGGTACAACGAGTTACATAGACTAAAACCTAATATGGGGAAGAGATACCGTCGATACAAGTTTTTTTTTAAAAAAATTGTCGTCTCTATTTCTGGTCTTTACGCTTGGAGTGTCAATATATTTCAATTCTCATACAAGACGATGTACAAATTTTCCATATTGGGGATTATTTTTGCAATGTAACTTGAGTCTAACACATGACGCACAAGGTGAGCAGATGAATCATCATAAAAACAACTTTTATGAATCTTCATCATATAATGTAAATCATCGTCATTCCATCATGACATTTGTTTTTTTTAATGGTACCTCCAGTTTCATTAACGAAAACTAGCACAATTTTACCGTGTTATTACATCACATTGGTTTTTATGCACTGCCAACCAACCAATGTACATAAAGATCTAGGTATGAAACAATTAGCACAAATTACAAATTGTCGCACAAACCCCAAACCTTACCCTTACCTGATCTAACCAAAGACCAGACACAAACATTTCTAACAAACTATATCCACAGTTTGAGATAGCGGAGCCCAGCCTTTCGAGGGAAGGAATATGTCTTGGATCACCATCTTCAGGAGTTCAATGCGTCAAAGTAGCACCTTTTGCACTCTTGGTATCTGCAATTCACCCTGGTAACTAATCTAGTATCAAATCTGATACATAATATCACTGGGATCAAGCGGTATAATGTTATCAGAACAGGCCCTGGTCTTCCAAATAGACAAGAAAATGGATGCTAAAAATAGCTTGACCGAGACTTTATATGCCCTTCTGAAATTGAGCACCCAAAACCCGAAATCAAACATTGATCTAGGTTGGAGAGGTAAGCCTAAAACGCACTCAAAAACTAACAAAACCATAATATACCTCCCTCGTGATATAATGCAAAATATGTGGATCTATGCTCTCATGAGCAACACAAACATACCGAGACTATATCTAGCAATGGGGGCGTATGCTCCCTTTATTTTGAAATACATGTTAGGCATATTTTAAAATGTCAAAAAAATTGAAACAAAAATTTCGCACGTACATCTTCATGTGCTACGCGCTTACAAAGTCGTTTCAGGAAAAATCAACATGTCATATGGGGCGTGTGTAAAAAAAGACAAAATTCGGTGCTGAAACAAAGACTTGTCACAAGATAAATTTTCTCTTTTTCGCTTAGACTATAAAAAATATTATTTTTCGTGAAACTTGACGAATACACATATATTATGGAGATGTACATGTAAATTTTTTTGTCAAAATTTTTAACACTTGGAAATATGTTTTGATGGTAGAGGGATCATACCCGGGAGCGAATTGAGTTTCTGGCAATGGGGTAATGAAAAAGAGGTGATCTATGCTCTCATGAATGTTATAAAACTTGCAGTTGGTAGAACCATCCCACCCTCGTGATATAATACTCCATTCGCCATGGAAGTTGTCTGAAATTTGTCTAGATTCAGATGTTTATAGGCACCAAATAGCATCTAGATACATCTAAATTGACAAAACTCAAACAAGGTTTATGGAACGGAGGAAGTACAAAACATGTAGATAACAAATTGTATAAATACCTCCATTGAGCTATTCCCTCCATATCAGTTTAATATGTGCTCGTGTAGTTTAAGAAACTACTTTAACCACTATTTTGGTTAATAAAATGTAAACTACATGCCATAAAAATTTACCATTAGAATTTTTTTAATACGAAGCTAATGGTATATTTTGTAGATATATAATTCATATTTCACTAACCAAATTAATGGTCAAAGTAGTTTCATCATAAAATACAGTGTTTATGAACCCTCGTGATGTAATGCAAATCGACGTCATGCCCTCGTGATATAACGATAATTAAAACTTTTGATCGTGTCCAGTGGGCTCCCGACTCGCGCGCACGACGGGTCACACGGTACCGACACCGTCAACGTGCCTCGCCCGACGACTCCACCGTGTGCCGCTCTACCCGCCGGCACCGCAACAGAACACCAAAAAGCCGTCACAGAGAACACGTGCGCCGCTTCCTAGGAAACTTCCGCATCGGGTTCACTGCACACATTGACCCGACCTTAATAATCTCCCAATTTCGATTTGCGAGATTTCGCTTTAATTTCCTCTGCTGCATTCTTAGCGTCAAAGCCAGGCGATCCCAAACTTGCCCAAGAGTGCCAAGAGCCCGGTACATGGTCTCTCCTCCTCGGCGCCGCGTTCGTTCCACCATGGCTCACGGCGGCGGGACCGGCGAGGAGTGGCCTTCGCTGCCCGCCGACCTCCTGCTCACCGTCTTCGCGCTGCTCCCCTCCGACGCCGACCGCGTCCGCTTCCGCGCCGTGTGCGCGCGGTGGGCCGCCGCGGCGGCCACCTGGCGCCCGCGCCCCTGGCTCGTGGGCTCCCGCACCGACCGCTCCGGCCAGGGCGCCGCCATGTCCTCCTTCTGGCTCTCCCAGGCCGGCGGCCTCGTCCCATTCGCCGCCGCCGCCGTGCCGCCCGGCCTCGAGTACCTCTCCTCCTCCCACGGCTACCTCGCGCTCTCCGACCCCGCCGCCGCGCCCAAGGCCGTCACGCTCCTCAACCCCGCCACCGGCCGCCGCGTCCCGCTCCCGCCCATCGCCTTCTTCAAGCGCTGGCACGACGTCGCCACCCTCGTCCTCTCCGCCGACCCCGCCGCGGGCGCCGCCTGGGCCGCGCTCGCCGCCGGCTTCCCCACCAACTGCCTCGCCTACTACAGCTCCGCCGCCCCCGGGGCCTGGACGCCCCTCCGCTTCAGCGCCGCCGGGTACGCCGGCGTCGAGCACCACGCCGGCCGCTTCTACGTCGCCTTCAGGAACCGGATCTGCGTCCTCCACGAGCCAGCCTCCGGCGCGCCCCCCGCCGTGATCCCCCTCGAGCACGCCGACCCCGACGCCACCGGCAGATCTGACGACGAGGATGTCCCGGGGGACGGGAGGCGCGCCGCCGTCGACACGCACCTGGTGGAGTGCGACGGCGACCTGCTGCACGTGTCGGTGCGGGACGAGGCGGAGTACAGCTCCGACGACGATGTGGCCGTTGACGACGACGGGAGCAGCACCGACAGCGGCGGCGGGAAGCGCGTGGTCGAGCTGCGCAGGGTGGAGCTGGTCGGGGACGGCGCGGTGCGGCTGGTGCGGGTGGAGGGCCTCGGCCGGCACGCGCTGTTCCTCGGCCGGAACCGCGCGTTCGCGCTCTCCAAGGCGGAGTTCCCGGCGTGCCGCGTCAACTGCGTCTACCTCCTGGACAGGCAGGGCCACCCCGACGGGGTCGTCAGGGTCCTGGACATGGACGGCCAGTGGGCGCGCCGCGAGGAGACCATCTACCCCGACGACGGCCGCCGAGGGTCCCCGTCGGCAGGATGGGCGCGCCGTGGTTGGTTCCTCCCAAGCTATTAGGGGCTCGTTTCAGCATTTTTATGCATTCAAAATCTCGAAATGTTTCTTTCCCTTGTTTTTTTTGTGAGGATTATGCTCCTTAAGCATACCGTTATCACATGGATCTCTTGACTAAATCATTACAAACAAATCATCAAGTTTAATGCTTTTCCATGAAATCGTTGCAACGAAATTGATTCTTTTTTAGGCCTTGTTCGGTTTCACAAATTCCGGAGGGGTTGACATGGTTTTAGCCTGAGGCTGTCATAGTGTATAGTATCATATCATGCATATGATACATGTTTATGATACTATTTGAAAATGTATTAAATTCCATACAACTTTGAGAAATGTATTAACCAAACAAGTCTTAGAGAGGCGCAAAAGTCATTTTGGAAGCTCTCGTTGTATAATTTTTTTGAAAATATATTTATGTGTACAAAAAGTTTATGTAACAAAATTCTAAAAACCTGATGTATCCCACTAACATTCAAAATCTCAATTATAAATGTTTTATTTTCTGAGTTACACAAAAATGATAAAGTCTGATTTCATTTTGGAGATTTGAATCACTATACTTATATCTACATATTTATTATTTTTGTGTAGCCTAGAATATAGATTATTTTCAGTTGAAAGTTTACATCTTCGTGGGATACAATATTGGCTACATTATAAATTATTTTCGGATTTTTCTAAAACTTAGAAATATGATTTTTAAATTTCTTAAAAAAATCATTGGTGTCCATGTGCACCAAATATCTCTCTGCCGCTCCCAATCATCTTCTCTTTAGGCTATGAGTGAACTTCCATCCTCTCCAAAATATTGGTTAGAGAGGCTTAGAGCATCTCCAGTCGGGTCCCCCAAAGATTTTTGGAACGTGTCGGATATTTTTTCAGCCTCAATCGCACGCCCCAAAGCCCCCTTTCGTTCGGCGCGGTCCAATACGCTGCCCAGCGCCCCGAGGGCGTTCCCGCTCCACAGGGGACGCTTAGGGCGTGTCGGACATAGCGAGAAACCAGGCGGGGAGTGGCGGCCCCGACGCATCATTGACACACGAACGATGTCCAACCGTCGCCTACCTCACGACGGAATTATTATTGACGCGCAGCGACGATGCAGTTGCCGGGAGGAGGAACCGTCAGAGTGGCAACTGCGTCGATCAACGCGCGAACCGTCGGAATGGAGCGCGAACTTCGCGGAAGAACTACCGCAACCCTCTTCGATATCTGCGCCGCTACTCATCCCCGCTCAATAAGACCCCTACGTCTGCGCATTCGGATCTCCAATCGGCCGGCGCTCTTCATCACTACGACTGAGCAACCTCTCCTCTCTGACCATGAGCAACCTCTATTTTTCATCGGACTCCAATAGCGAGGGGAAGCCGCCGGGATTGCGCCATTGGTGGGAAAGAACTGCCACACCTAGCAGCTCTAGTTCCCCGCCGACGGACGACCAGGGGGGAGGGGGAGGCTGTCGCCGATGACAGCTAGGAGGAGGAGGGAGAGGCCGTCTCTGAGGATGGCCATGAGGAGTAGGAGGAAGAGGAAGAGGATGGAGATGCCAGGCGGAGACGGCTGGAGGCTGAGGAGGCGGCGACGACAAAGAAGAAGGCAAGGGCCCGGGCGAAAGCGCAGTCGGCGTGCACCGACGACGACGACGAAGACACCAAGGACTACTCGTCGGAGGGGGACACAAGCTCATCGTACGCGTCGAACGCCACTACCTCTTCGAAAGAGGTGACGAGCAGCAAGCGCCTCCGTGAAGATGACGAGGCGGGGCCATAAAAGAAGAAGTAATTTAAATATTAGTTTGAACATATTTTTTCACAGTTTTTACGTTTAGTTTGTTTCAACATGTTGCACTACTTTCAAAATCTCGATTCTACCTACAAATTCCTTCTCTCTATTGAAATGAAAATGCAAAAAAAAAAGTCATTTTAATGTTTCGGGGTGCGTTTGGGGCCGCGGCTGAGCAGCGAAGCGCCCCAAACGCGGAACGAAGTGGAGGCGCATCCCCCAAACGCTCGATCCGGCGTCTTTTGGGGGACGTGACTGGAGATGCTCTTAGAGAGGCTTCGAATGTTGCCGAGCTCCAACGGACTAATGGGAATGGGTCCAGGGTCACCGGATCCGGTGGCAGTGAGCCCATCGGGCCAGGTCTATGCTACTGTATAAAATACTGGTTAGTGATTGAAATTTTTATGTTGCTTGTGTCCTTCCGATGTATCGGAGCCTCTTTTTCCACTTGCTACGAACACATGGCCGATATGTTGTAATAAATCTGGGTATTTGCAGCAAAAGTTGTGTTCATGCTGTAAGAGGTTTTATGCCCTTGCAAGTGTTTGTCTCAATATTGCATATGTGATGGTTCTTCTTGATGAATTGTGGTTAAATATTACCTAGATTATTCCCTATGAAAGATCTTCCTGTTTGGAGAACTCTACTTCTTTGATTGATCTTTTGTTTGCAATTCTACTTCTTGATTCTTTTGCTTGCAATTCTATCAATTGGGAAGTCTTTTCTCCATTTTAGAATTCTATTCTTGGTTTGACGATCTCTATCGAGTTGGTATTTCCTGCCAACATGGACAAACGGATTTGTGTGTGAGAGAGAGTTTGTATCCCCCAATTTCCCCACCCCGTGGCTTAGCCCACATCAATACCACTTATAATTTGTCAGATCTATGTTGGGATTCGTAGCATAGAAAACAAAAAAAAATTCCTACCGCAAGAACGAATAACAAGCCAAGATGCAATCTAGAAGATGGTAGCAACGAGAAGATCATGAGACTAACGAGATTAGATCTCGTGGTGGATGTAGTCGATCACTTGCTTGCAAAGCGCGTAGAAGATCTTGACGGTGCCACAGTCGGGCAGCACCTCCATACTCGGTCACACGTTCGGTGTTGATGACGACGTCCTTCTCCCTGTTCCAGCGGGCAGCGGATGTAGTAGATCCTCCTCGGAATCCCGCCAACACGACAGCGTGGTGGCGGCGGTGGTGGAATCTCCGTAGGGCTTCGCCGTAGTCGTGCAAGAGGGAGGAGGAGGTAGGGGCGGCTAGGGTTTGGGGAGAGGGGGCAAGGGCTGCAACTTGTGGTGCCTTTGGGGTGCCACTTGGTCTCCTTTTATATGTGGAAAAGGTCCTTGGGTCGTCCAAGACCTGCCCCCAAAGTTTGGGAGAGTTTAGGTTTCCGAAAACCTAGTCCTACTCGGACTCTTGCCAATTCCGTGCATTAAGAAAGACTTCTTTTCCCTTAAGACAACGTGGTTGCACCTATTATGGAACCCTCAGGACTTCCTTAGACATCCGGGTCGTCCCAGACACTTTGAGAATCTTCCATAATATTCAGGACTATTCCGGTCCTTCCAAAACTTCTAGAAGCTCAGGTCAAACACCGGACTTTTTCGAACCCGGAAAATGACTTCTCATATATGAATCTTATTCTCCGGACCATTCCGAACCTCCTCGTGATGTCTCGGATCCCATCCGAGACTCCGAACAACATTCGAGCTCCATTCCATATTCCATATCTACTTAAAACGACATCAAATCTTAAGTGTGTCACCCTCACGGTTGAGAACTATGCGGACATGATCGAGACTCCTCTAGATCAATAACTAATAGCGGGACCCGAGATCCATAATAGCTCCCACATATTCAACGATGACTTCGTGATTGAAAGAACCATTTACATACGATACCGATTCCCTTTGTCACGCGATATTTTACTTATCCAAAGTTTGATCGTCGGTATCTCCATACCTAGTTCAACCTCGTTACCGATAAGTACTCTTTACTCGTACCGTGATATGATATCCCTTGTGAACCAGTCACATGCTTGCAAGCTAATTAGATATCATTCCACCAAGAGAGGCCCAGTATATCTGTCAGATTGGGATGAACAAATCCCATTCTTGATCCATATTCCTCAACTCACACTTTCGAATACTTAATCCCATCTTTATAACCACCCATTTACGCACTGGCGTTTGATGTAATCAAAGTACCCTTCCGGTATAAGTGATTTACATGATCTCATGGTCGAATGACTAGGTAACTATGTATCGGAAGCTTATAGCAAGTTTGAACTAAATGACTTGATCTTATGCTACGCTTATATGGGTGTATGTCCATTATATCATTCACCTAATGACATAACCTTGTTATTAATAACATTCTCAATATTCATGATCACGAAACCTTGTGTTGCCTGCCAAAGCCCACCGGCGAGCAGTGGTTAAGCAACACGAAGAGGCGAGGCTTCAAGGCGACGGCGGGCCACAGTCCCTCGACGTCGTCCCGCAAATCTCCGACACATTTGGCCGAGGTGCAGGCGTGCCACCGACCTATACCTGGCCAGGAAGGTGATGGTTTCGATTAGTTCCCTGCATGGCGGACACGTAAACATTAAATAAGGCCTATCGGCTCTCAGGTTGCACTGTGGATCGGCTCAAGCCGATCGCCATGGTTCATGTTGGATTTTCAATGACATGGGGATCCTGCTTGATCACAACAAAAGGTTAACCAATCTCGACAGTTTAGAGGTTTTCCGTATGATCGGAACATCTACGCGTAGTTGAGCCTAATAGACACGAAAGATAATGGAAAACTAACCTAAAAGAGGCCTAAAAACCAACATTACGTTAATTCCGGAACATCCCTCTTAGGACTAGCAAACCATACCTAACGCACTACCGGATCGTTCAACCCGTTTGCAAGGCCTAACCATGCGGATATTAAACTAATCTTGATGAACAAGGAGGCAACTATAACAGATCGGATCTACTAAGTACGAACAAGCAAGATCTGCCCACACCCGAATAGGTGTAAGGGCAGACTAGATGTTGACGACGGCATAGCTAAGAGATATACGCAAGAAAAGCATCTACGCAAGCCCCAAAACACCTATGGTAAATAGTGCTACTCGCCATCAACAACGCTTCGATACGAGCAACACAAGGTAAACGAATAAACGTTGTCCTGCCTAGAACGCAAGATGCGATCTAGGCAATATAATCTTTCCCGGGAGAAACCCTCGAAAGAAGGGGTGGTGATGCGCCCTGATTTGTGTTGGTTGTGAACGTGATTGTCCTCCCTTTAGATAACCCTAGATACATATTTATAGTCCAAGGGACTTTCTAATTGAGGCGTGCACCTAACGTGCACGAGTTAAACTCTATCTTTTAATTCTAAACTAAGATGCGATCTAATATATTACGGATATACGGGCAATTAAGCCCAAACTCTTCGCTCAAGGCTTCAAAGATGCTCCACGTGTATATTCTTTAAGCCCATCTTCACTTACGCCCATCTCTGATTTGGCCAAAATCCGGTGATAACACATGCCCCCCCGGTTTTGGCAATGATAATTTCAAAACCATCTGTTTTTCCTTCGAGGGGTCATGTCGTGGACGAATAGTCGCAGATTTTCTCATCATGACGACTTGCCTTCCCAACTTTCCTTGCGATTTGTGGTTTGGCACCACGTCCTCGAAAGCGCTTCGACAATTAAATTTCCATCTCCTTTTATTCGCCGTATCGAGCAGTGCTTCTCTTCGTCCCCCTTTAGCACTCCCAAAAAAACCTTCTCGGCTACCATGTCTTCCTCCTCTTCTTCTTCATCGGGTCTTTCGGCGCAGTCCTCCCCCTTCCGCGAGCCGACGCCGGAGTGGAACCCGGAGGAGGCTGATACGTCCAATTTGCATCACTATTTCGTATCATAATTTGTTGTTATTCATTGATATATTTCATATTGGGACACAATACTTATGTTATTTCATCTATTTTGCATGTTTCATCATTATTGGAGGATCAAGCACGGAGCCAGGATTCTGCTGAAAAAGCACCGTCAGAACGCAATATTTCGGAAGATCAACTGTGGAAGGAAATTTCACGTAAATTCCTATTTTTCCAGATGACGGAGGAGCCAGGGAGGAAGAAGAGGAGCCAAGGTGGCCCACACTACAGGCGGCGCGGCCCATGGCTGGCACCCTGTATGGTGTGGGAGCCCAGCCCGCTTTCGCCTCTTTCTTGCGTACTCCTTCGTCCCGAAAACCTAAGCCGAGGGAGGACCTCACGAAGAGTTACAGGCCTCGCTGGGCGGAGAACACCAGAGAGAAAAGAGCTCTCCGGCGGGCAGGAATCCCGGGAAATTCCCTCCCGGAGGAAATCAGCCATCGCCATCGTCATCGAGCGGGACATCATCTCCACCATCATCATCATCATCATCTCCACCATCTACACCGCCATCACCATCGCTGCACCTCGTCACCGCTGTAACAATTTGGGTTAAATCTTGATTGTATGATAGGGGAAACTCTCCCGGCATTATTCTCTACTTGTTATAGATGCTTTTGGTGAAACCATTGAACCAAGGTTTATGTTCAGATTGTTATTCATCATCATATCACCTCTGATTGTATTCCATATGATGTCTCGTGAGTAGTTCGTTTAGTTCTTGAGGACATGGGTGAAGTCTAAATGCTAGTAGTGAATTATGGTTGAGTAATATTCAATGTTATGATATTTAAGTTGTGGTGTCATTCTTAGTGGTGTCGTGTGAACGTCGGCTGACACTTCACCATTTATGGGCCTAGGGGAGTGCATCTTGTATTGATTGCTAATTGCGGGGTTGCAGATGAAACCTAAGCCCCCGTTAGTATATCGATGCAAGAGGGATCACAGGATCTCGAGTTTAACTGTGGTTAGATTTATCTTAATTACTTTCTTGTAGTTACGGATGCTTGCAAGGGGTCATCCTATAGTATGTATTAGTCCTAGGAAGGGCGGTGCATTAGCATGAGTTCACCCACACAACACTTATCAAAACAATGAAGATTAATCAGCTATATGTAGCGAAAGCACTAGACTAAAATCCCGTGTGTCCTCAAAAACGTTTGGTCATTATAAGTAAAAACAAACCGGCTTGTCCTTTGTGCTAAAAAGGATTGGGCCACTCATTGCCAATTATTTCTCTGCATTTTACTTACTCGTGCTTTATTCATCTGTTACATCAAAAAACCCCTTGAATACTTGTTTGTGAGCATTTCCAGTGAATCCTTCGAAACTGCTGCCAGCACCTTCTGCTCCTCGTTGGGATCGACATTCTTACTTATCGAAGATACTACGATACACACAACACTTGTGGGTCATCAAGACTATTTTTATGGCGCCGTTACCGGGAGTGAAGCGCTATTGTTAGCGGAATTGGTAAGGAAAACCTTTTCTTGTTTGTGCTGATTTTATTTCTTTCTTGCTATAAATCATTATGGAGATCTTCTCTTCAATTTTCTATTTGGGAAATCTACTACTCTGTAAAAGTGGATGAAGCGCCCGGTGAGGAAGTGATGCCATACAAAATACCTATGAAAATTATTGAACGTGTTATGGATAAACGCTATGAATGGGATGGAACTGTCCATCCTGGTGATCATTTATTGTTTTTGCATGAATTATGCGGGTTATTCAAATGTGCAGGTATTTCTATGAATGAAGTTTGATACGTCCCAAACGTATCTATAATTTCTTATGTTCCATGCTACTTTATTGATGATACCTACATGTTTTATATTTATTATATATCGTGTGTACGTTTCGGAACTAACCTGTGTGAGATGCGAAAGGCCAGTTCTTTAATTTTACGCTGTTTGGTTTCAAAATCCTAGTAAAGAAATATTTTCGAATCGGACGAAATCAAGACCGAGGACCTTATAATTCCAGGAAACTTCAGGCTCTTAGGAGAAGGACGGAGGGGAGCCGGGGGGCCCTACACCACATAGGGCGCGGCCCGGGGGCGCCCCTGTGGTGTGGGCACCCCGTGGCCTCCGACTCCGTCTCTTAGCCTATTTAGTCGTCCCTGACCTAAAAACACCGACGGAGAAGGCGAGACCCGAGAAAACCTTCGAGAGCCGCCGCCATCGCGAAATCAAGATTCGGGGACGAAGTCTCATTCCGGCACCTGCTTGGACGGGGGTGCCAGTCATCTCACGCCGTCTCCCCATGTCTTCACGCCATCGCTGTTTCCATGATGAGGGAGGTAATTCACCCCGGGGCTGAGGGCTCTACCGTAGTATGTGGTTCATCTCTCTCTTTATGTGATCTAGTTGAATATTATCTATGTGCTACTCTAGTGATGTTATTAAAGTACTATATTCCTCCTTCACGGTGTAATGGTGACAGTGTGTGCATTCGTGTTAGTACTTGGCGTAGATTATGATCATAATCTCTTGTAGGTTATGGAGTTAATTATTACTATGATAGTGTTAGACGTGATCTATGCCTCCTTCATGGCGTGATGGTGACAGTGTGCATGCTATGTTAGTTCTTGGTGTAATTGTGTTGATCTGTCTTGCACTCTAAAGGTTACTTAAACATGAATATCGAATAAATGGAGCTTGTTAACTCAGGCATTGAGGGTTCGGTAATCCTACACGATTAGTGGTGTTCATCATCCAACAAAAGAGTGTAGAGTAGTCTATTATGTGATCATTGTTAGTGGTCTCCCAATTAACAGGATCCCTAGGCCTGCTTCCAAGCATCGAATCTCCGTTTGTTTACTGTTTTATTGCATGTTTACTCGCTGCCATATTTTATTCAGATTGCTATTACCACCCATATACATCCATATTACTTGTATTTCACTATCTCTTCGCCGAACTAGTGCACCTATACACCTGACAAATGTATTTGGTGTGTTGGGGACACAAGAGACTTCTTGCTTGTGATTACAGGGTTGCATGAGAGGGATATCTTTGACCTCTTCCTCCCTGAGTTCGATAAACCTTGGGTAATCCATTTAAACTTGTTCTTGTTCTACAAACCTCTGCTTTCTTGGAGGCCCAACCTTGTCTACAAGAATAGAAGCTCCGTAGACATCAAGCACTTTTATGCTCTCCCGTTGGCAGGGAGGAAAGGTAAAAGGCACTCATACTCGGTCCCAGGTAACTACTTTTCAGGCGCCATTGTGTGTGTGCTCGAAGCTATTTCCTTTAGATCCTGCAATTACATCTTTTGTTTCTTGTTTTTATTTTTCACTAGTTAGGCATAATGGAAAACAACAAAAAAATTGGTGAGCTTTTAATCTTTTTCCTAATTTAGAATTGTTTGATGCGAAAATTAAAAACCTATGGAACCTTATTTACATGATAATAGCAATGTTATTAGTATGAATGCAATTACTGCTAATGCTATGAAGAAGTCTAAGCTTGGGAAGCTAGTTTACATAAAAATAATCTTTTTTGCTCCTCCGCTTTAGAAGAAATATTTTACTCTGATGATGCTTTATCTCCCATATGCGATAACTCTAATGATGCTTCTGATATTTTAAATCCACCCGCTGAAAGTATTCCGTATAAAATACCTATGGAAATTATTGAACGTGTTATGGATAACCGCTATGAAGGGGATGGAACTGTCCATCCTAGGAATCATTTATTGTTTTTGCATGAATTATGCGGGTTATTCAAGTGTGCGGGTATTTCAATGGATGAAGTTAGAAAGAAATTATTTGTTATGTCGCTATCTGGTGAAGCAGCGCATTGGTATAAACTATTGAAGGACAGGCGCTCTCTTGATTGGAAGGATATTGTGCCTCTATTTTATTCCAAGTTCTATCCTCCAAGTGAAATTCACAAAGATCGAAACCATATATATAATTTTTTTCCTCATGATGGAGAGAGTATTGCCCAAGCATGGGAGAGATTGAAGACTTTAATGCTCAAATGCCCCAATCATGAGCTTCAGGTAATATCATCATTGATAATTTCTATGCAAGACTTTCTTTTCAGGATAAAACCTTGCTGGATACTTGTTCTGGATCATCCACGAGCAATAAAGAAGAGTTTAAAGGGACCTTCTTGATCGGATTAAGGAGAGCGCTGAAGATTGGGAGAAAACGACAAAGGTAAAGAGTCAGTTATAAATTATGATTATGAATGCATTGAAACTTTCATGGATAGTGGTAAATTTCGAAATATGAGTGCTACTTATGGTCTTGACTCTCAAGTTTTTGCAAATCTTTATAAAGCTTTTGCTTCTCACATTGAATTGCCTAGGAAGAATTTTGATAAGTATCCTTGAACCTTTTAAAGGCACTTGCAATGAAGAATGAAATTGTTGCTAATGATTGCAAAAAAGCGTGCTCAAACTCCTAAGAATGCTATTTCCAAGCATGTTAATTTTTGTTTTGGGGAATACATAGACCTTGTGGAATTAATCAAATAGAAGATGAATATTGTATCCATCACAGAAATGAAAAAACTAGAAAGTGGTCTAGAGCTCTAGATGATCTTGGAGGAAAAGTGTGTGCCCTCTATCCTTTTATTTGTGAACTTTGCCATAGAGTTGGTCATTTTAATTTTCAATGTTCCTCCAATGATAATTCGAACCCCATGAGTGCTGCAAATTTGTATTGTGATGATGAGAGTCTTCCTAATCAGCATGATGAACTTACCTTATTTTGAAGTGTGAAGAGTTATCAGAAAAATTTCTTTGTTAAATAATGCGATCTTGATATTGATGATGTCTGCGTGGTTGTCTTTCTTACTGCGCTAATAATTGCCATACAAATACTTACATACGAATATTTTAGAAGATGACACCTTGCCAAAATATGATGGGACCGCTGTGTGTTTTTGAACTAGTTAATGAAAAGGAGGGATCCCTCCCAAGTTTCTTCTATTGTTTCTAAGTAAATCGGGTTATGCGGACAAGCCACCCTTGAAGCCTCTTCCTCCTAAAGAAGGAAGCGAGGAAAGGAAGAAGAGAAGAAGAAGAAGAACGAAAGAGAAGAAGAAGAAGAAGAAGAAGAAGAAGAAGAAGGAGAATAAAAAGAAAGAGGTATGGCGTATCCCAGCGTGAATGAGATAACGCTAGATATGATAAGTATGTTGCTCCTAATGATTATTGTGATAATGAATCCGAATACGATGATCTTCCTATGCCCTTTACATACATTAGCAATCATGATTTGAATGAGCATACTACTTTTGATATTACAAATCTCTGGAAACTAATTCTGAAAATGATAATAATTGCCATAGTGTCAGTGCTATCCATGCTTCCTCCCATAATGATATAGAAAGCTCTAAGCTTGGGGAGGAGGGGTGTTTGAAAATCCTTTTGCTACTGGTCATTATGTTCTTGATACATCTCCTTCTAATAACAATGATGGTATGGTCATAGATAAACCAACTGTGAAAGATAACTATTCTATTTCTTATGATGA